>CM061489.1:45911404-47111404 GCA_030867185.1 Tagetes erecta | reverse complement strand
CGACCTGATGAAAATATAACACAACGACCTGAAGAAAATTTAACACAACGACCTGATGAAAATATAACACAACGACCTGATGAAAATATAACACAATTACCTGATGAAAATATAACACAATTACATGATGAAAATATAACACAACGACCTGACGAAAATATAACACACGACCTGATGAAAATATAACACAACGACCTGATGAAAATATAACACAACGACCTGATGAAAATTTAACACAACGACCTGATGAAAATATAACACAACGACCTGATGAAAATATAACACAACGACCTGATGAAAATATAACACAACGACCTGATGAAAATATAACACAACGACCTGATAAAAATTTAACACAACGACCTGATGAAAATATAACACAACGACCTGATGAAAATATAACACAACGACCTGATGAAAATATAACACAATGACCTGACGAATATAACACAATGACCTGACGGATATAACACAATCTGAAAAATATAACACAATGTCTTGACTAATATAACACAATGAGCTGAAAAATATAACACAATGACCTAACGAATATAACACAATGAGCTGAAACTTAAAAAAAAATTTCGTTTTTTATATATCAATATTATATGCGTTTTGAAGATAAAAAAACGCTCGTGTTTTTGGTGTAATTTTTATTAAAAAGTATTATCGTATGTAAAAGTTATAGACGTTTAAAAAAGAGGGTGAAATTTGAAAATGAGACAAGACTAATATACCCTTGGCCTACCATTTAAAGTTCTAACCATTTACCATTATGCCACATTGTGTTTATGAGTCATTGATCTTCATTTAATATTAGATCTAATGGTCCAAATTCCTTCTTAGACTTTCTAGGAAATTTAGACTTTGTATTTGAACCTAATTCTTGAGAGATTATCTCACAATAATGATTTTTTATTTAAAATATGTATATAAAATTTATTATAATAAAACTAATTACATTTTTGGTCCCCTAATATTTTGGAGAATTCTGAAAAATTTAAGAGTATTTATATTTTAACCCTTTACTACAAGGGGTGTACGTGAGTCGGTTTATATTTGATAGGGCTTAAAAATGAAACTTATGGATAAAGTTAATAATAACATAAAATTAAAGACCTCAGTGTTTTATAAATATACATAACATTTTTATATAATTTTAAAAAAATAAACTACACCATAAAACTAAGCACTTATTCTTATTAATTTGAGTATAATATTGTTATACTAAAAATCTAATTTTTAAAAATATATCATGTGTTCCGTTTTACACGGTTTTGTCTCAAAACTAAATGGAACATTCATGAACATCCTTAAAACCATCACTTGAATTGTGTTCCCGAACATAACGCGGACACTAAACTAGTACTTAATAGGCAATCATGTATTTTATTATTAGGTTGTATCCCATGATACACGAAATTGAATTAAAAATTGACATATTTATACTAAATAAATACATAATACATGTTTATATTTATATTTATATTTATATTATATTATATTATATTATATTATATTATATTATATTATATTATATACCTTCTAGAAGGAAGGTCAGTGCTTTGCACCGGCCTCTTCCGTCCCGCCACGTCGTGTTTCAACTTTCTTACTCTAACGTATTAACGGTTTTAATCCCTGAATTTTAACTCATTTATGGTTTTAGTCTCCAACTTTTACTAATTGTCATTTTAGCCCCTGATGAATTTTTGACTTTGATCTCTTACTCTAATTTGACACATAGTACGACTTTTACTAATTGTTATTTTAACCCTTGATGATTTTTTTACTTTGATCTTTTGCTCTACTTTCTCTTATAGTACGACTTTAATACTGTTATCTTTCTGACCTCTAACTTTTGATATTTCATAATTTTAATATGTGACACATTACGTTCTTGCGCCGTCACGTATGCAAGACCCAACTGCCTGTCTTGGCCGCTGCAACGTACTGCCCAGTCTTAAATCTAGTATATACTAAAGAGGAAGGTCAATGTGAACAGTGTATAGGTAACTTTTTTTTTTCTTCTTCTTCTTTTTTTTTACTGTGTTGTGACTTTTCAATATTGGCAAGTTTAGTCCTTCTACTTTAACTTTCAACTAAGTGTAACTTTACTTCCTCTACTTGATATATTTATAACTTTAGTCTCCATACTTTCACTTTCAAGTTTACAACTTTGCCACCAACTTCTCTTTTTCCCCTCCTACTTTCATAGTTGATACTTTTAACCTCTAAGCTCTACTTTGACATATATACCATTTTGACCTCCGACTTATTATTATTATTATTATTATTATTATTATTATTATTATTATTATTATTATTATTATTATTATTATTATTTTTACTCCTTGATGATCTATCCGGTTTACAATCTTTAACCACATACTCTACTTTCACATATTTA
Source organism: Tagetes erecta (assembly GCA_030867185.1). Lineage (NCBI taxonomy): Eukaryota > Viridiplantae > Streptophyta > Magnoliopsida > Asterales > Asteraceae > Tagetes > Tagetes erecta. The sequence continues at coordinate 47,108,997 of CM061489.1, read as the reverse complement.
CGACTTTGACCCCTTGGCTTTGACTTATTTGTCATTTTTATTACTGAGTTTGGATAAACCTCCGTCTTTTAATATGTCACGCACTACGACTTTACACTATAAAGAAACTTTTTTTTACCAACGCATAATACGAAGTTACATACGTGAGACCCGACCATCGCAACGCGCGACCTGATTCTTATAACTAGTTACATTCTATAATATAGAGCCCATGATTGATTCCTAAATTGTTGTATTTCAACATTATGAAGAATTGATTTTGAGTCTTTAGAGTTTTAAGGGTGTGGGTAATTTCTTTTTGTTTATCAATTTTTATTAAAATTATTAGAATAATTAATTTGTGATAGATCACGTACTAACGAATTCAAGAAACATGACAGGTGTTTTTTAAATCAGCCATACTTATAAATTGATCCTGTTATATAATATAATATTTCGTTTTAACATACGTTATAAAACCCGTTCGGACCTGAAGCAAAATAACTATTGTTTTTTAAATCATCTTGACCCAAACATGTTCTAACTCGTTACCTAAAACGTAAATGAAAAAAAGATCTTAGTATTGAAAACCTAAAACGTACAAAAAAGGTTCAGACGAAGAAAATAAAAAACCTTAGTATTGTAAACCTAAAACGTACAAAAAAAAAGGTTCTAACGAAGAAAAAATAATAACAAATTTAGTATTGAAACATAAAAGATCATCAAAACCTATAAGATAATAAAAAAAACTAGTTAAGAAAACTACATATGATTTTTCTTAAAATAATATTTAATAGAATTAATATGCAATTGTGATTACCGATTTTGGTAGTTTCAAGTGATGAAAATAAAAAGAATTTTGATAACCGGATAGTAAAATATTAATTAGTAACTTATGGTTTTCTAATATAGTTAACTAACTTATAAGGGTATAATTAATAAGTGTTGCAAATTACTAATATATCCTTCTATAAATATAAAAAAGAAAAATTAAAAGGAAATATATAATTGGTTGTTATGCCTTCTTTTTGTTCTTGCAATCTTTAGGTCTTCTTAAATGATCTTAAACCTATATATGTATGTAGGGTAGAGTTCAAAAGAGAACTCATTTTAAGTTGAGAACTAGGGAACTACCAAAAATACAAGGGATTGAATTTTAAAGAGGAAATGTAAAATTGGAACTTTAAATATATAAATCTTTAAACATTTCTATCTTTTGCATACGTTAAATATTATTTTAAAAAAATTGCATCATTAGATCAAGAATTTCATTATCTTTCATTTGAGTATAAATAACGTCATAAAAAATATTTTTTTCTCGTTTTTTTAAATTTCATACTACATATATGTAGTATTGCGATATTGTATTTGATTATAGTTTCTTTAAACGTTACTAACTTTTCATACGTTATTTACATTAAACAATTTTAAAAATCACATTTTGGTTTTTTTGATACTACATATATGTAGTATCAATGTACTTAATGCATTTATTAAGTGGCCAAATAACTCAAGAGTCTAATAATTATTTAAAGTGTACATATGATCTCAAATAACCAATAACAAAGTTCATAAGCTTTCATATTAAAAAAATTATGGCAAATGAAAAGAAAATCAATACTTATACTATGCCTAAACATAAAGATAATAATAAACTAATAAACCAATGATAAATATCATAAAAAAGTAAAAAAAAAACTTGAAATTCAAACTATAAGATAACAATGCATCAACATTGCATATCTATACTATCTATAATGCAGATTGGAAGGATGCCCAACTTGTCAACCACGTACTGCTGTTTGATGCAGAATGTACAAGTGATTTTAAGGGTATTTTAGACTTTTTGACACCAATTTAACCCTTAAACTCAATTAATATTAATCCCCCTAAGGGTCTGTTTGGTATGGGGTAATGGAATGAATGAGGGAATGGAATGAACAAAGGAAAGGAATGGACAAAGGAATGAAAATGATCATTCCATTCCATTATCTTGTTTGGTTGTTTTTCAGAAATAAAATGAGTCATTATCTTATTTTGTTTGGTATGAAAAAAAAGACAAATGAATAAAATACATTTCACTAAAAATGACAAAAATATATTTTCATGGTTTTGGGTCGGGTCTTGGTTTAGGCCATGTGTCGGATCGTGGTTCGATGCATAAGTAAATACATGAATGAGGTCATAAATCAAATCATGGTTTCGGTTATGGGTCGGGCCATGGGCCGAGTCATGGTTCGAGGAATGGTTCAGGTCACGGGTTGGTTCATGGATCGGGTCGTGATTCGGTTCATGGTTCAGGTCATGGGTCAAGTATTCATGGCTCGGGTCGTAGATCGATTCATGGCTCGGGTCGTAGATCGATTCATGGCTCGGACCGTGAGTCAGTTCATGAGTCGGGCTATGGTTCGATACATGGGTCAATACATGAGTGAGGTCATAAATTAGATCATGGCTCGGAACGTGAGTCAGTTCATGGCTCGAAACGTGAGTCGGTTCATGGCTCGGGTCATGGTTCGAGGCATGGGTTAGGACATGGGTCGGTTCATGGGTTCTTAGGTCGGGTCAAGTTTGGTGCATTAGCCGAGTCATGGTTCTAGGCATAAATTAAAAAAAATATTTCATTCCTTGAAGGAATGAAAAAAAAACATGGGGTGGGGATGGAATGAAAATAAGGCATTTTTCATTCCTTTGTAATGGTTCATTCCATTCCATTGACCAACCAAACACACTTTTTTTCATTCCGTCGTAATGGTTCATTCCATTCCACCTCTCATTCCTGCGTACCAAACGCTACCTAATTTATATATATTTAATTGACTTCTTCCTTCCTTCTTTCTCTCCTCAATTCACGATGATAACCTAATACCTATTTCAAAGATTTCAAAGAGAACAAAATAAATGAAACATTAAATAGGTATCAATCGCATTACCACTGCTCCCTTTGTAATCTTAAATCGCTGTTCATCGGAGCTCCTGAAATGGTTACGATTCGGCAATTCCAACTCCTTTACTGTCACTTTTCGTCCTTCAAACAGCATCGTAGCTTGCATTATATTCAAGGTGACGTCGCTTGGTCCATGTTTAAATTCACCTTCACAAACTCAATATTTGTTTATGGTTTAGTGTTTGTTTAACCTTGCTTTAGTTGTTGATCGATTGATCTTTTCCTCTCTCAATAGGTTTCATTACTTTGATTCAAATTCATCAATTTGGGTTTTTTTTTGTTATTGATAGTTTTGTTGCAGGTTTAGTTATGGGAAAGTGTTTGCCATCTTCCATCATTACACGTGTATTTCAGTTATTGTTTGCCTGTCTTCAACGAACTATTCTGGTGGCCTCATTCCAATCTCTAAAGTGGGTACTTCATTTTTTGTGAAATGTTCAATTTTCTTTGAAGTTGTGAATCATTAAGTTTAGTTGATTTTTTTATTTTGTTAATACGACACTTGATTTTGGTATTAAATTCACAAAGAAAGAATCAAATTTATATTTGAATTGTTTGAGATTTTACTAATTTTGAAGTTAATAATTTTATTATATATCTTAAGGGTCTTTATTTCATGTCATACTACCATAATATTTTATAGAAAAATAGCTTAAAAACTTGCTTTTCCAAACTTAACATGCTTTGTGTTTTACCAGTTTTTTAAATAAATCATATGGCGCATGAGTGGGTTTTGGGTGAGTTTGAAAAGATTCAAGTTGTTTAGGTATAAAAGTTTTGGACTGAAATGAAAGGTTAGAGTTGTTTGCTTTGTTATGAAGTATGAACGCTAAATAAGACTGGAAATAAATCTTTATAAGACAATTTCTGTGCAATTTCAATGAGAGATTTTTTTTAAAAAAAGGAAACATTTTTTTTGGTATATACAGTAAAAGAAGTTTTACAGAAATAGATAAGTGAACTTTATTTGTGTAGAAAAGAAAACGTGATTAATTTTACATAACAGATAGTGAGACTCTCAAATCATTGTGAAAGAAAAGACAAAAAGAGAGCTCTAACTATCCAAATTAAGACTTATAAACCTTGTAGATTGGTATCCATTAATCATTCATCTGTAGTAGAACTAGGATGTTGGTTCAATTCTCAATTATCAATCACAATTCAAGTATTTATGTTGCTAACATATTCAGTTCTGAAACACAAATCAATTGTTGATATTGTGTCGTGGTTTGATTAAGCTTCGAGTTTATCTAGGTTATAATTAAACAAATGATATTCAGTTTTTAGAATTGGTTAGGAATGGATATTGTCTTATCCGCTACTATATTTGTAAAATGGCTATTGGTGTAGAAACTAACATCACCATATAGACTTAACATTACTTTTTGATAGTTTCTTAATTCTTTATATTTTTAGATTTAATGATGCAGAGTATTTTTTGGATTAATTTTATCATATAGGAAGAAGTACAAATGGCCTTATAAATTGGATTGGAATCTCTAGAAAATATCATTACATGCTAAAAAAGCAACTGGGTCAAGTGGGTCATATGGATCTGAAGTGAACTAAACTGCTTTTCAAATAACCTCATAAATTTTTTAATTCCAAATATTTGATAGGGGAAAATAGAAATGCCAGCGCGTTGCCATTGGTCCATCAAAAGACCATAGCGGGTCATCATCACTTGCCTATATCCAAAGTTGTAAGATCAAACTTTAATTTCCTGAATTATGTTTCTTTATATTGTTATGATTCTATAAATTGAAACAAACTGAAATTTCCACTTAAAATTGAAGCCAGGAGAAACTTTCAGCAATGCTAGGCCGCTTAGGCTATGCTTTTTATGTATATTAAAGTTTTGAACTACAAAATTCTTTAATTTTATGTTAGCTCACTATGATCATAATGAGATTGAAGTTATTTTTGTTTCTCAATGTGCAGATCCGTCACAAAAGCATGAGCTCTACTAACCATCTGTTCTCATTACCGTTTATGAAGAGCAGAAGCTGGATATATACATTGTTTATGTAAGAACAGTGCCTTAAATCTACAACTGGTTTCCGTAATCTGCATCAGGTTCTTACATTGATAGATATTTGGATGTTATGTGGGCATTGTGGTCTGGATTCTGCATCAGGTTCTTACAAACCTCTTATGTAGTACTTCGAGTTACAAAAAGTATACATCTTTAAAATTTAGCTGGTTAGGTTAGAACATTAAGATTTGCATATGGAATAAATGTTCATTTTTGTTTGATTGATAATGTTCATATTACTGATGATGTTCAAGAAGTGGTTAATAGCTAGGAGTAGCCATACCAATTTACACACGCAGCAGGCCAGGAAAGGTGGAGGAATGACAAGACTTTTGTAAATGGTGAATTAGTTGAATCCAATAGGAAATTGGTTGATTCAATTGCTAAAGGATTGATGGGTTTGATGCTGCAGTTTCTGTGTGTTTGGTTTTGCCAGGTATGGCTGAATCTTTGACAATTGCATTCCCTATTTGTTAAAACTTATTTCCTTACCTTTTTTTAAACAGCAGGAATTATAAATGTTGGTCAAAACACAAAGCTCTAGAAAGACATCTTTTGCTGTTATCTGAAGATACCAAAAGGAAACTTTTGTTGGTCAAACACTTCACATCCCTTTTTAGCTTTTACTTACTTTCTTACTAAAAAGTAACCTTAAATCTTACCTTCTTACACAAACTCCGAACCTTTGACAAGATAGATAATCATTTTAAAGACAAATTGCCTCTCTCATTTCAGCATCTACACCACTCTAAGGTAACACTCCTTTAAAACTGTTCCAATCTAATTTAATTATTTAACGGTTCTTTCAAACCAAGGAACCACTATAGTCATGCTATTTCTTTTATTTTGTTTTTAGGTTTGTTTTTTCCGGTTGCTTTCTTTCTCCTCTTGATTGCTGTTATTGGAGAGCTTCCATTTTATATGTGTTTGCTATATTTGGTTACTTATATGCTGGTTCTTTATTACTAGAATTTTTTTAAATTTCTAAATGTATGTTTTAACACCTTCATGTGGTATACTTATTTGTTTTTTAGAACATGTGGTTAAACAATGTGCTTGCTCAAACTAAATTTTGGTTTTCTAAATAATTTTTGGTCATGAAATATTCAGACATACCGATTAACCTTTTAATGTCATAAATTACGCGTTTTGTTCCTACTTGTTTTTTGAATTCATAAGTGACATAGATTGCAGCAGCAGTTTCATTTTTACTTCAGGTCTTTAGTTGATTGTTAGATATCAAATTTAAGTAGAAACAACACCTAATAAACATATTTACCACCTTAGATCTACCGTGATTGTTTTAAAGATGCACACGTATTGGTACTTGTTTAATTGGAATTTTTAAAGATGTGTGGTGAATTTGCATGTGGTAGTATATCAAATGATTATATAAGTGCATATTTAACTGGAACTTTTATATTTTAATAGCTTTAGGTGAAAGACGTTTGGAGGTACTAAAAAGAACAAATTATCTTATAATATTTATGTATGTTATGTGTGTCAACCTAACTCTCATGGTCATTCAGTCTTTGGCTTATAGGTGCACACATATTGTTACCGTTTTCCATTAAAAGTTACTCTCACTACATAATTCTTTTAGTTTTAAATGTTCTCTAGGTACATAATGTAGACTGTAGCACCGCCATCACTATCTTAAAGTTTACAATTTGTTGTTAGCATGCTATTGTGACTAATGTGTATAAATTACTTTAGTTATAGTATAACTAGCATTAATTTGCCCACGTAATAACTCAGTAAATCCAATTATTTTCATAAGGTTTCAATAGAACTAAAGCCACTATAGTACTGCCTTTGTTATATCTACTTATGTGCCACATGATTATGATAGTTGCATTTCATTACTCTTCATTGCATTATTTTGTTACACATTTCATTGAATTTTATCTAATTTTAAAATTTTAACCATTTAAATCATTAAGGGCCAAAGAACGACCTGAGTTGATCTGTTTAATTGAGTTGCACTTTTACCTTTAGTTCTAATTGAAAATCAGCCTGGATTAAAGAACTAAATGATGATATGCAAATTGGTTAATGTGGGAATTTGGTGATCATTACATGTGATGCTCTCTATATTGGTACATATGCGAATCTTTAGTGTACAATCAGTTTTGGTGCACCAACTTTAACTGGATTCTACATGCCACTTCCTTCAATCTGGTATAGTAAATTAAAGGTTTTGATTCATTTTTTTTCATATATAATTTTATTGTTTTAGTTGCTCTTTGTTGTCATAGTAGTTTATTTCAAAGTTTTGGCATACTAAAAATGTACTGGTTTTGGTTGCATACTTCCATGCTTTCATTCTATGCAATTTAATCCGCACGCCTCAAATTGAGTTGCTATGTGATAACTTTTTATGTGTTTCCAACTTGATTAAATCCTTGAACTAGGTTTTTTGTTCTTTTCTCGGTTTATGTAGCTACAAGTTTGAGTTGCATTCAGTTCCAACTGATACATGTATTTGTTTTGAGTCATCCGTCACAGATATGTATTTGTTTTAATCAGGTTGGTGAGCATGGGTTGGGAGTTGGGACATCTAGCATTCACAAATGAGCAGTTGGTAACTCCATCCATTGATAACCTTATACATTCATTAACATACTATTTTTTGCATTTGTGATATTTTATTACATTATAGAAATGGCTTTTGCTATCAGTTTTCCCATCCTTTTGAATTTGGTTTATTAACTATGTAACTAATCATTGTTTTTCATGATAGTTTTGGTTAGTGAATAGAGTCGATTTATACTTAACATTTTCTAGAGATTATGTGTGTTTCTATCGCAAGTATAAGACATGTTATGTAGTTCTTATATGGCTCTTGATTTTTTTGTTGTTTTTTACAAGTATTTTTTCAACTGCGCATACAATGAAATGTCATTAGCAAATGCACATGATGACTAAAAAGGTTGAATTCATTTGTACCAAGAAAAGTTATGTCAATTATCAATTTGATATATTATGAACTCGGTTTTGCAATTGATGTAGTGTATTGGGAAATGACCCTTGATGTGTACTGAAAGCATATCGTGAAGGACCCAACCTTGGAAAGACGATTCTAGCCCATAAAGGTGCCTGAACCCACAATTGAGGAAACTATACAAATTTTAAAGGGGCTTCGTGAACGATATGAAATTCGCCACAAACTTTGCTACACCAATGATGCACTGTAACTGTTGCCCTGTTGTTATATGATCACAAAGGGTATATTAATTAAGTGTATTTACAACATGATATAAGATATGTTTTATTTTATTTAGTATTTTATACATCTATATTCATTTGATTAATTTATCTATATCCGCAGTGACCATTTTCTGCTTGATAAAGCTATTGACTTGATCCATGAAGCCGATTAGCGGTCATACTCCGTCAAACACAAGTTTGCTTGAACCAATCTGACTCAAGGCCTACATCTGCTACATACAACCTCAGATGGCATGCGGGTATGATACATAACATGGCATATCAAGCTAAAATGGTAGGAGAAATTGAGTCATGCTTCGCTTATAAGATTGAATCATGTTATCCTTAATGTTGATTTAGTTTGATTACGAACTCAATAAAACTCTTAAGTTATTATTGGTTATTACTTTCGAAGTTGTTAAATGTTTCCTTGGATGTTTGGTAAACCCCTACTCAAATTTGGAATGTTTGAGTTGAACTTCAACCAGAGGACCTAAATATCATACATGTATGTCATTGTGTAATGTACCAGCCTGTTGTTTTCTCTATTTAGGGTTCTTACATGTTTAAAGTTGTTATTTACAGGTTCTTTCATTTTTGTTTGGATTATTACAAATTAGCAATGGTAAGTTATCTGGACTCAAATTCTTTCTGTTTGTGAAACGTCTAAGTAATGAGTTAGGTTTGTAGTTATTGCAAGGCAATTTAGGGCAACTGTTATAGACAACTTTCAATGTAATGGAGCTGTGTGTGCGTGTGTGGTGACGCTCTTTACACCGAATTTAAAAAAAAATGTTCTTTGATAGTGCTTTCCCACTTAAATGTTGCTGAATAGATGTTGTTTTGCAGCATATTTTGGTATCAATTTATTGCTATTTTGCTGGAATAAATTCTGTTTTACAGCATGTTTTGGTATCAATTTATTGCTATTTTGCAGCATGTTATTGATTTAAGATTGTTTTGCTATTGTTCTACAGCTGATTTTTCAACATATTTTTTGCACAAAACCCAATTGTTTTGTTGCATAATTTGCTGCTGTTTGACCCGTGTTTTGACACAGAGGCATTGCAACCCATATACATGTGTGTGTGCATGATAAACTAGAGCAAGGAATTGACAGTTGATTTAGATATGGACTAGCTAGAGCATGCTTGATATCACATTACGTGTTCAACAAGTTTGTATATTTTTTTTGGGTTTGGATGGGGACAGCTGATTATGATATGTGAGGGTGACATAATCAGTTTTAGACTTGCTTATTCATAATTAGTCTACATTTGTTGTAAAAGTCTTGTAAAAAGGTAAAACTCGCTTAATCATATAAAGTTTCGCTTTTTTCAGTGTTAACTTTGAGTACGGATCCGGTACGTGAATGGATTCTAAAAGAAGGAAAGGCAACTCAAATAAACTGATTTAGTCACGTTGGTGGTGGTTGTATTCATCTTGCAAGCTGATACAATACTGATGTTAGATCTTTCTTTGTTAAGACCAACAAGTTCTTTTTAACAACCCATGTCATGATCTCCTATTTTGGTATTTTCATATGTGTCTTGCTTAAGGAATATACTTTGTGCGTACTTTCTCTAACGACATTTTGTTCATATACCTTTTAAAGTAAGTTTCTACTAATTGGATTAAGGTTCTATGCGTATTGGACCATGGATGTCTGAGGGCGAAGATTTGGGGTTGAATGCAATGTATGAGACAAAATCCATTCGTGTTTCCAAACTGTTAAAGGTAAGTTTTGACTAACTGGATAAACATAACTAGAAATGGCAAGATGGGTGGATTGGGTAACGGGTCAAACATGTTGGGTTCAAGTAGCTCATTTTGTCTCATTAATATTTTGGTACCCGAAGGTACGTGCATTTCAACCAGAGGTTTATACATCATTATGGAATTCATATAACTTGGTTCATCAAGACGTGATCAGGTAAATCCTAAACCTCACCTTCTTTCATATCAATAGTGATTTATTTTATTTTTGTTAACTTTTTTTAGTTTAGTCTGTATTAGGGAGGAAGCTTGCAGAGATGCATAAAGCTGTAACGAAAATGGATTCATGTTTTATGTGAGAAAGTAGGAGTTTGTTCAGTGAGCCTGGTTTTTTACTTTGTGGGCATTATTTCCATAACACGTACGATAAATGAAACGGGACACTAAGAAAAAGATGCAAATTTATAAAAAAAATATGACTTCTTTTCTCCATTTATTGAACTTTTTGTATTTCTTGATTGTTATGCAGATGGACGTAATGAAGCTGAATTTGGAATCGTGTGGTGTGCTGGATTTGGAGGGTCTTTCTATAATGCCTATTTTGAGGTACATACATTTTTTGTTTCATTACTTATAAAGTAATTTTGTAATCTAAGATAAAAAACAAATATAAGTGTATATATTTCATTAGGTGATGACAAAACAATCAGGATTTAAGAAAAGGAGAGTTTATATGCTATATCATTACTTGAACCATTACAATCTCTTCGGTTTCGGTTACTGATCATTGGCTATGTCCATAATTGAAGAGTACATTCGTATTTTAAGATCTTAATGGCTTGGAAATATGCTTGTAAATTTGATACCACAACTTAAACGTGTATCTTTTGATGGTATTATATGCGTAGTAATTGTAACCCGTGATTTGTTGAGATAGATGTATAATTTTGCTACATTGATTGTAATTTTCTTCATTTTTCTAATTGACGGTAATTTTCTTGATTAACATATGAAATTAGAATTTACAAAATAACACTATCTGTGCACACATTTTTTATGGACAATGTCAAAATTTATGTTTACATTGGGTGTGGAAGAGAAGATGGTGAATTAAACCATTTTCATTTGCATTAAATAATGTTTATATTCTTTATAAACATGAATATTAGACCCCATATGCCTATGGCGAGAATTAACTCTTAGTTTTTATGGTTACCATCAACTTCTTTTATCATTGTGTTGGAAGCCTTTTGTTTTATAAAAAAAAAGAGTGATCAAATGCAACTAATTAATTATAAAAAATAAAAAAAAATACAACTAAAGCACCCTTCTACCAATGAGCTAAAGCTGCATGTATGACAATATCGGTAGGCTTAACTCTAACGATCATGATAATGGGTCAGAAATAGGTATGAGTGTCTTTAGGAAGTTTTATAAAAGAAAAGCACCCGTGGAATAACAATACATTGTTTAGTGTTAATTACTAACACTTTTAAGAAATTCACTTTTAAATATGAGTTTTAACTTTAATTAATTAATATTTTGATGTTTCATCTTTAATAGTTCATGTAGTTTTAAACTTCTCTTAAGTAATTCTTACCTCAAAATTGTCTGGAAAAATATAAAGTTGGAACACAAGGCAAGCGCAACAACGCTTTTTCTTGGTTAATAGGCCATTATTTATAATCATTAGGTTGTTTCAAAACTGAATTGAAATATTTGGTTTTGTTTTGTCTTGAAACCAATCTAAACCGTCCCATACATACTGTAGCTATTGTGTTTCCCGCCGCATCGGAGAAGTTAGCTGTAACGCCCATTACCTATGCCCACCACTATAATGATAATAACCTAAAAAGTTTCAAAGAAACAAATGTAACACACTTAGTAAAAAAATTACAGGATAACAAAACACGCAGAAACAAGTACCACCGAAAATATAATCACCGCCGCAACGCGCGGGTCCCTACTAGTACTACATATATGTAGTACTTTGATACTACATATATGTAGTATACGATACTTCATATATGCAATACTATAAAATTTAAAAGGGGATAATGAATATGGTGATGTTATGCACTTAAGTTACACGTAAAGCCATTAAAATTACGTAGCTTTGATACATTAACTTAAATTTTTTTATTAGAAAACTTAACTCATTGATCTTTATTCAATATTAATGGACGACTCAGTCTTCTCCTCTTAAATCATAATTTTTCTCTTTTTCATTTACTCAATAATCGTCATTCATTTTAGTAAAATATTATCCGCCCTTTAAAAATCGATCGTAAGTCAATTTGGCTTCTCAATTCCAATTAACAGATTAATATAACATGATTCATATAATTGGTATTATGATATGCGCATGCTGCACATATTCATACCACATCACATAACGTGAACCAAGTTATTGATAGCAATGTTAATACGATCATATGAGAAAATCCAAATTTGAAATTGAGGCATGATGATGCTGTTTTTTTGTGATAACGTCATCGAAATCAATGCCTTTGAACTTTTGATATTTTATCAAGGTATATTGGTTTTCACTGGTCCCAACTATCACATGTTGTCTTTTACCGGTCCCAACTATTGAATTGGCTGTCAACGGTCCCAACTTTTATCACTTTGGTAACCACTGGTCCCGTCGTTAAATTTTTTTAACGCCATTAAGTTTTTTCCAAATTCAATACCGATGTTATAAGCATTTTGATCGGAACGATAATATAAGTCGATTGATGGAAAAATCACCTCAAAACGACGCTCCGAACAACAAAATAGTGTTTCGATCGGGCGTTTAAACCTAACGGTGCATCAATCAAATGTAAAAATTTTATCGTTCAGAGAGCCATTTCGAGAAAAGTTTTACATCAATCGACAAGTATTATCCTTCCGATCAAAAGGTCTAAAACATCGGTCTTGAATTTGGAAAAAACTTAACGGCGTTAAAAAAAACTTAACAACGGGACCAGTGGTTACCAAAGTGATAAAAGTTGGGACCGTTGACAACCAATTTAATAGTTGGGACCAGTAGAAGACAAAAGGTAATAGTTGGTACAAGTGAAAACCAATATACCTTTTATCAAATGAAAGATAATGAAATTCTTGATCTAATAGTGCAAAAAAAAATTAAAAAACTTAACGTATGCAAAAGATAAAAATGTTTAAAGATTTACATATTTAAAGTTCCAATTTTATCCCTCATTTAAAAATTCCATCCATACCTTTTTTTTAGTTCTGTAGTTCTCAACTTAATATAGAGTTCTCTCTTGATCCCTCTCCTATGTATATATGTATGTATATATAGAGGAGAGTTATCCTACATAGTGTTGGAAATCTAAGAAGGCTAAGAAGGATTTATGACCTTTAGATCTCTTTTTTAATGGTTGAGATCAATTTGTAGGAAAAGAAATTGGTGGAAGGGTACATTAGTCATAGCCACTTTTGTTGACTTTCTCTCTCCACATGCAAGGCACATGCCAATTCCCTCACTTTTTTTAAAACTTTCATAACTTTTGGATACGATATTATTTTTTAAAAAAAATTACACCAAAAAAACAAGCGTTTTGTTATCTTTAAAACGCGTATAATATTGATATATAAAAAATAAAAAAAAATTTCGGCACTTGTCTAGTCCTTGTGTAATATCATGTGATTGTGTTTTATTATAACTAGTGAAATATCACTTTTATCGGTTCATTCTTAAGTCATTATATAATATCATCTTATTATAAATATTTGTTGTGTCATATTATGTGTTTAGAAATTATCACCGTGTCACAAATTGTTAATATGTGTTTGAGAAATGTTCAAAGACAACGTCATTTTTTGTTACAAAGTGTGAGAATGACACAATGGTAAACAAAGACACAATGACACTTTTAAAAAAATTATAACTCACAATATAAATCAAATTTGAAAAAAGTGGTTAGGAGACCTTGTTCCCCATGTATTCCTCTTTCAGAAAATAAATAAACGAAAAATTAAAAAAAAATTAAAAAAATTACCGTTTTTTTATTTTTTAAATTAGACACAATGAAAAAAGACACAATGAGAAAATAGTAGTTTTTTTAAGTTTTGTTTATTTATTTTTTAAGGAGGATGATGTGAGAGCAAGATCTTTGAAATACTTTTTGTGTTATTGTGTAATTATTATTAGATCATTGTGTAATACTTGTCAAATAAGATTACACGATGACCCGATGAATGACACAACAACCTTACAGATGACACAATCACACAATGACCTGATGAAAGACACAATGACCTGACGGAAGACACAATGACCTGACGTTAGACACAATGAGCTGAAAAATTGTGAAAAAAGTACGTTTTTTATATATCAATATTATACGTGTTTTAAAGAGAAAAAAATTCTCGTTTTTATGGTGTAATTTGTTTAAAAAAATAATGTCGTATGTAAAAGTTATAAACGTTTTAAAAAAGTGGGGGAATTGACATGTGACTTGCATGTGGAGAGAGAATATTTAAAAAAGTGGGCATGACTAAAATACCCCCTCTCCTAATTTTCCTAGATGCCACATGTCAATCTCTTATTGCTTCTTAGCCTTCTTAGATTTATAACACTATGTAGGTGAACCTCACTCTGTATATATATGTATATATATATATATATGTATATATATATGGAGTGAGGTTTACCTACAAAGTGTTTTAATCTAAGAAGGTTAAGAAGGAATAAGAGATTGACATGTGGCATCTAGGAAAATTAGGAGAGAGGTATTTTAGTCATACTCATTTTTTTAAAATTTTCTCTCTCCACATGCAAGACACATGTCAATTCTCCCCTTTTCTTTTAACGTCTATAACTTTTACAAACGACATTATTTTTCTAAATAAATTACACCATAAAAATGAGCATTTTTTTCTCTTTAAAACGCGTATAATATTGATATATAAAAAACAAACTTTTTTTTCACATTTTTTCAGCTCATTGTGTCTTCCGTCAGGTCATGGTGTCATCCGTAGGGTTGTTGTGTCATTCATCGGGTCATTGTGTAATTTTATTTGACAAGGATTACACAATGATCTAATAATAATTACACAATTACACAAAAAATATTTTCTCATTGTGTTTTTTTAATTGTGTCTAATTTAAAAATTTTTTAAAACGGTAATTTTTTTAAATTTTCGTTTATTTATTTTTTGAAAGAGTAATACATGGAGAACAAGGTCACCGAACCGTTTTTTTTAATTTGATTTATATTGTGAGTTATAATTTTTTTAAAAGTGTCATTGTCTCTTTGCTTACCATTGTGTCATTCTCACACTTTGTAGTAAAAATTGATTTTGTCTTTGAACATTTCTCAAATACATATTAACAATTTGTGGCACGGTGATAACTTTTAAACACATAAGATGACACAATAAATCTTTACAATAAGATGCCATTACATAATGACTTAAGAATGAACCGATAAAAGAGATATTTAACTAGTTATAATATAACACAATGACATGATATTACGCAGTGACTTGAGAAGTGATGAAATTGTTTTATATATATCAATATTATACGCGTTTTAAAGATAATAAAACACTTGTTTTTTTGGTGTAATTTTTTAAAAAAATAATATCGTATCCAAAAGTTATGAACATTTTAAAAAAGTGGGGGGAATTGACATGTGCCTTGCATGTGGAGAGAAAAAGTCAACAAAAGTGGCTATGACTAAACTACCCTTCCACCAAATTGTTTTCCTACAAATTGATCTCAATCATTAAAAAGAGATCTAAAGGTCATAAATCATTCTTAGCCTTTTTAAATTAAAATCATTTGTAAGATAGAGTGGAGTTATACTACAAAGTTCAATTTTCCTAGAAAGTCTAACAAGCCATGAAATGATGACATGTGGCACTCCCTTAAAATGAAGGAAGGGTAAAGATGGTAATGTCTATATATTTTAAGTTTCACCCCATTTTTTTAAAGATCCATAACTTTTACATACGATATTATTTTTTTTAAAAAATTGCACCATAAAAACGAGCACTTCCTTATCTTTAAAACGCGTATAATACTCATATATAAAAAACAGAACTTTTTTTCTTCATGTTTTTCGCTTGTTGTGTTATTTGTCAACTCATTGTGTTATTTCTTCAGATCATTGTGTTATAACACACTAACCTAATGAAATAACACAATGATCTGAAATAACACAATAACCTAATGAAATAACACAATGACCTGATGCAAATATAACACAATGACCTGATGAAAATATAACACAATGACCTGATGAAAATATAACATAACGACCTAATGAAAATATAACACTACGGCCTGATGAAAATATAACACAACGACCTGATGAAAATATAACACAACGACCTGATGAAAATATAACACAACGACCTGATGAACTTATAACACAGCGATCTGATGAAACTATAACACAACGACCTGATGAAAATATAACACAACGACCTGATGAAATTATAACACAACGACCTGATGAAAATATAACACAACGACCTGATGAAAATATAACACAATGACCTGATAAATATAACACAATCTGAAAAATATAACACAATGTCTTGACTAATATAACACAATGAGCTGAAAAATATAACACAATGACCTAACGAATATAACACAATGAGCTGAAACTTCAAAAAAAAATTCATTTTTTATATATCAACATTATATGCGTTTTGAAGATAAAAAAACGCTCGTTTTTTGGTGTAATTTTTATTAAAAAATATTGTCGTATGTAAAAGTTATGGACGTTTAAAAAAGAGGGTGAAATTTGAAAGTGAGACAAGACTAATATACCATTGGCCTATCATTTAGAGTTTTAACTATTTACCATTATGCCATATTTATGAGCCATTGATCTTTATTTAATATTAGATCTAATGGTCCAAATTCCTTCTTAGACTTTTTAGAAAATTTAGACTTTGTAGTTGAACCTAATTCTTGTAAGATATATATGGTAGGGTTCAAGAGAGAACTCATTTTAAGTTAAGAACTAGAGAACTACCAAATATACAAGGAATGGAATTTTAAAGAGGAATGGTAAAATTAGAACTTTAAATTTATAAATCTTTAAATATTTCTAACTTTTGCATACATCAATATTATTTTAAAAAAATTGCAGCTTTAGATCAAGAATTTCACTATCTTTCATTTGAGTATAAATAACATTATAAAAAATATTTTTTTTCTTGTTTTTTTAATTTTTATACTGCATATGTGTAGTATTGCGATATTGTATCTGATTATATTTTTCTATAAACGTTACTAACTTTTTCATACGTTATTTATAATTAAAAATGTTAAAAATCACGCTTTGGTTTTTTTGATACTACATATATATAGTATCATTGTACTTGATGCATTTGTTTAAGCGACTAAATGACTCAAAAGTCTAATAATTATTTAAAGTGTATATACGATCTCTAATGACCAATAACAAAGTTCATAATATTCCATATTGAAAAAACTTATTACAAATGAAAACGAAACCAATACTTATACTATGTATAAACATAAAGATAATAATAAACTAATAAACTAACGATAAATATCATAACAAAGTAAAATAAACTTGAGATTCAAATTATAAGATAACAATGCATGAATACTGCATATATTACATATATGTAGTATTATAAAATTTAAAAGGGATAGTGAATACAGTGATGTTATGCATCTAAGTTACACGTAAATCCATTAAAACTACGTAGCTTTTATAAGTTAAGTTAAATTATTTTTATTAGAAAACTTAACTCATTGATCTTTATTCAATTTTAATGGACGACTCACTCTTCTTCTCTTAGATCATAATTTTCTCTTTCCCATTTACTCAATAATCATCATTCATTTAAGTAAAAGATTACTCGCCCTTTAAAAATCGATCATACATCAATTTGGCTTTTCAATTCCAACTAATAGATTAATATAACATGACTCATATAATTGGTATTGTGATATGCCCCTGCTGCACATATTCATATCACATCACATAACGTGGACAAAGTGATTGCTAGCAATGTCAATACGATCATATGAGAAAATCCAAATTTGGAATTGAGGCATGATGGTGTTGTTTTTTTTGTGATGGTATCATCGAAATCAATATCGGAGAACTTTTGTTGTTTTATCAAAGTACGTAGTTTTGATGGTTTCTCATGTAATTTAGGTGCATAACAACACCATATTCACTTTGCCCAATTTAAAAACATATAATATCGTATACTACATATATGCAGTATTAACATTAAAAAAACGAGAAAATTTTATTTTTTTATAACGTTATTTATACTCAAATGAAAGATACTGAAATTCTTGATCTAATGGTGTGAAAAAAAAATTAAAAACTTAACGTATGCAAAAGATAGAAATGTTTGAAGATTTATATATTTAAAGTTCCAATTTTGCTCCTCCTCTTTAAAATTCCATCCCTTATCTTTTTGGTAGTTCTCAAGTTCTCAACTTAATATGGAATTCTTTCTTGATCCCTCCCCTATATACACTAGTTTAGTGCTCGCGCTACGCTCGGGAACACAATTCAAGTGATGCTTTTAAGGATGTTCATGAATGTTTCATTCAGTTTTGAGACAAAACCGTCGTAAAACGGAACACATGATATATTTTAAAAAATTAGATTTTTAGTATAGCAATATTATACTCAAAAAAATCATATAAAAATTTTATGTATATTTATAAAACACTAAGGTTTTTAATTGTATGTTATTATTAACTTTATCCATAAGTTTTATTTTTAAATCCTATCAAATATAAACCGACTCACGTACACCCCTTGTAGTAAATGGCTAAAAATATAAATACTCTTAAATTTTTCAGAATTCTTCAAAATATTAGGGGACCAAAAATGTATTTAGTTTTATTATAATAAATTTTATATACATATTTAAAAAAAAATCATTATTGTGAGATAATCTCTCAAATAATACCACATAAGCTAAAAGCTATGAAAAGATGCTACATAGGATTTTTTTGTTTTGCTATATTATATAAGGATACATACATACATATATATATATATATACATACAAACATACATACATATATATATACACTAGTAGAGTACCCGCGCGATGCGGCGGTGACAATATGACCTCGGCAACAAATAACATGATACTCATTTCTGTTAGTAAGTTAATACTCGTGCATCTTCTTTGTGTTCTACTTTTCTTAGCTTTTATATTTGTATATCGTTGTATTCTATCTATGTCATTGTTTTGGTCAAAAATCGACAAACCAAATCAGTAAAGTGAGGTTGTGCGTTTTAATGGATAATATGCAGAAATTAACGATGAACACAATGATTTATACGAGGAAAAGCCCTTGATCTTTTAAAGGATCGCCGGCATAAAAACCTCGGGTGGTGACAATCGTCTATCACCAATTTATAAATGATAAAGTAAAGATACAACTCGAGAACTATGATGGCTGTTACAATTGTATGTGTGTGAGCATAAGCAAACCGAGAGAAAAGAATGAAATCAGAGAGTGTCGAATGTGTGTTATCTCAGCCAGCCATCATGCCTCATTTTAATAGTCAAAATAAATAACTAACTAGCTCCTAAAATCATGCCACTAGCCGTTTTAGGGTTTTGATCATGTTCTCCGCTAGTTCCACGACTTCTTTGACCGAGTTTTCAGGTAGACTAAGTCTTGTTAACGTTACCCGCATTGAAAATATCTAAGACATACAGAAGACAATAGTTAGTTATTCGATATTTGTAAACATTAAGAATCCTCAATCCTCATACGCTAAGGATACTAGATCCAGCCTGAATAAGGATACTGAATCCTTACTGTCAAGATTTCGAGCCCTAACAGTCATGAGCCTCAGATTTCAATTAAACAAAAACACACACATAAATAAGATAATATCAGTCATTAACATAGTACTTAAAATAAATCCCCAGACACACAACTAAAAATATTGTTGTTCATATGAACACATAACTTTACCATGATTAAAACAATTTCCTAGAAAAAGAAAGAATCAAGTAATAAAATAAAGCATCAAGCACATGTTATTTCAAATCACACCTGCAAATAAATAATGCAAACACAAATTACACAACTAAAGAAAGAAGGTCCAAGTGAATGACATATAATGTCATGTAGACGCAACATTAAACCTAAATTATCATCATTACATATAGATGGAAAGTTAAGTTGCTTTGAAACTAAACAATTACATTATGCCTTCGTTAGTGAGAAAGGAAATGATGCCCCAGTGAAGAAATCAAAATCTATACCTTTAGTCAAACAAAGCTTTCCAATTTATTAACATGGTTTCAATCATTTGCCTCCATCCTAGATTCCCAAATCATATCATTAATTAATATTCAATAAAATCAGATATAAACAAATTTAGTTCATAACTAAAATGAAAATGTCGGATCTAGCCGTTAACCGCTGCGTACCACACAAGTGAAACAATAGTCAGAGTAGCTTGGGATGTAAGTGTATTTAGTCTTGTAAAAAAAATAAACTAAAAAGGTGAAACTTATCTAAAGGAGAAGAATTATTAATGGGTCATATGGATTATAACACAAACAAACATTCATGAATACTAATAACATTAAATTAACAGCTAATGGATCAACCTAGTTAATAGAAGGTGATGTACAACAGCAGGTTAAACACCCCCCACGCTACATTCTGATTAAAATCAATTCAAAATTAACATACTTGAAAACCTAGTTACCTGTGTCAGATTTGAGAAATATGTTATTTTGCCACATGGAGCTTGTGCCATCTGCAGCCGGATTGTAGTAAAAACACAGCCAAATTGACAACATACTTAAGGATAATTAATAAAGTCAAAACTTGCAAAAAATAATCGATATACAACCATTATGCACTAAAAAACCAGGTTTTTACAACCAAAATGCAGTCAAACTGCAGCCAAAGCGCAGAAAAACAAAGCCAAATTGCAGTTAAAAGTCAATCACAGCAAATATGCAGTCAAAACTACTGCAAAAATTAGTCAAAATGCAGCTACATTGCACTAAAGAAAACTGGTTTTTGCAACCAAATTAAAGCCAAAATGCAGTCAACTGCAGCTGAATTGCAAAAAAAAAAAGCAGCCAAAGACATATAATGAGGATATATTTGTAGGATCAAAGACATATAATGAGCAACAAAAAGTCGAACAATAAAAACCTGAATGTATAGCTGTTGCCATGGGGCTGACAAGGTGTGGCAACATACCCATATGGCTTCTTGCGTAGCACAACAACCCCTGTATGCCCCATAGCTGCTATGATAACAATACATAAGTTAGATGCACTTTTAATAACTAACATTGAGGTTATTTCATCAATTGAAACTAACAATAGTACACATATATAGAAGCAATATGGCACAAAACAGCCACTAAAGCTTCTGTCGTGAGGCTGTTTACAGCCCCCAAATTATAGGTAATTAATATAAGTAGCAACAATCTAACATCGTGTAAGATTAGAAGCAATAGTTAACTTCAAAGTGAACTAATTTGCAGTCGCAACAACACCAAACAACAGCTTATAGCCACTGTCATGGGGCTGCTCTTAACCCACACAAGAATAACTTGTCAAATAAAGTAAACAAATTGGCTCTTCACAACTGCAAAACGCGTTGGGATTAAACCTTATAAAAAAGAGTTTTAAATTGTATATCTACTTACCAAGTAGCTCAATTTTTTAAGGATGTCTTGATGGAAACAACTTAATCATGTTCTTCTTTTTTATAATAGTGACCAAAAAACCTGCACGTTATGCTCTTAAAATTCAGTCAGCAAATCATTCAAAGGCCATATAAATTGCAGTTTTGTTGCAGCACATTTGCCTCAAAAAGTGCAGTTATATTTCATCAAGACAGACTCAAAAAGTGAAATTATATTGCAAAAAAACAGACTCATAATGTCTAGTTTGTTTGCAGCTTAATATCCATTTGAAGCTTAACTCGAATCCGCATCAAGACCTACCTTTTTGTTGAGCTATTTTGACCCATTTTTTAACAATTCATTTTATAACTAGTGACCCAGTGGGTTTCAATCTTTTTTCATCAACCCAATGCTACATAGCCAACTTTAAACATTTAGACACTATTTTGAGCTATATACTAAGTTTAAAGATTAAGTGCATGTTTAAGTATTTCTAGATGCACATAGTAAAACTTTAAATGCACATTTCGAGACTGTTTTGAGCTGAACAAAGTTGCTATTAGACCACACTTTAAGTTACTTCTAATGTTGCACACATTCACCATTATACTGTACCTTTAAGTTACTTTTAGTATTGCACATAATCACCTTAAACCAAGCTAAATGAGATCAGTTTAAAGTAAACATACCTACGATTAGGCTTACACATAATAAATAAACATTTGTAGCAAAATCTATTAAATTAAAGCGATTACCTGAAGAAAATTGGTTGTTTTCTACTCATGATTTCTTGTTTCAAAGTTTCATATTGTGATGAGAGAAGATGCAACCTAACATTCATCATATCATTTTCAAATACAGGTGTGAAACTGAAGTGACTGTGCAAGCAAATGTCAATAGTATGCTGTTACAAGATGTCATTAGTCTTTTATTTTCCAGAAAATTACCTGATGCAAAACATTTGAACATGTTTATGTCAACCATTAGATACATGACCAAGCTACCGGTAAATAAGGAGAAAACATTAACATGTAAATGATGCCAACAAATTCTAGTTATTAAAACAATGATGCCATCGTTTTATCATTGATAAGACTCCATTATAAGCCATCTTTTTTTGAACGGATTATAAGCCATCTGATGACATATAAATTCTAGTTGTTAAAAAAACTCCAAATAAAAGATGATAAACAAATCTGGAATCATTTACTCTTCTACTCTTCTCTGTTACTTTTGTTATTGCCCTGCCAACAAAATTTTTGAGATTAGTCCTAAACAAGTTTTATTGTTGGGTTGACTTTTAGCTTGACTTTTAGCGTCTATCAGCACCAACACCGCTTTAGAAATATCTACATAAGTTAAACAACAACAAATTCTAAATCAACAGCTATTCAAGATTTAACAACTTGATTCGTTACTCATGATGATCGACTGACTGTATAGTAGACAAAGATTAACTCACTCGAAATGAACAAAGAAGAAGGAAGAAACTGTTACCTGAAAGGATACTCTCGATGATGATGAACGATCCGATGGATTTTCTCCTTGAAGTGGAAATGGAAGGTGTGACTGTTTGTTATCATATTAACAACCGCGTTGAGCCTTTATTGAAGAAATACTAGTCGATCAAATCACTCAGAGGATAATGATTTTAAATTTTGATAATATGCAGTTGTTTTACACATCACCATATTTGGGGGCAATTGTTAGGGCTCAGATTCTGGCTATCGAGGATGCAGTATCCTTAATGCGCTGGATCTAGTATCCTTGGCATTTGAGGGATTTAGGATCCTTGATGCTTATAAACTATCGAATAACTAACATTTGTCTTCCGCGTGTTTTATGTGTTTCAACTGCCCTAAATCTCGGTCAAGATAGTTGCAGATAAAGCTGAAGACATGGTCAACTAACCTAAACGGCTATGGCACAATTTTAGGAATTAGTTTCTTTTATTTATTTATTATATAATAAGGCTATGGCTAAGCTCACTAGACACGCGATCATTCACACCTCTCTTATACATCTTTCGACTAATTACTTCTGCTCACACACACACACAAGCTTTGTACTAGCGGTCATAGTTCTCGAGTTGTACCTCTTTTAATAATTAATATAGTTGTGATAGACGATTTTCATCACCCAATGTTTTATACCGGCGATCTCCTCTTGATCAAGGGCTTTTCCTCATATAAATCCTTGTGTTCTTTTCACTATTCTGTATATTATTCATCATTTTAATTAAAAAGCACAACCTCACTTAACTAATTTGGTTTATTCATTTTTTGTCCAAATTAGTTTGGTGCCCACCATGGGGCAAGTGTTGTTTTAATCAGCCATTTTTTCATCTCAATTTTTTATTCAGTTTATCCTTATTGATTCGCTATATTTCAATGGCTTTTCAATAAAAAGTTGTTTCATTAAGCATGCCATCTTCCTAGTCTTATATTGCAATGTCTAGTTCATCTTTAGGGCCAGTGAAGATCAAGGATGTTACCAATAAGAAGCTATTTGCAGTCTTACAAGGATCAAAACCTCCTGGTGCGCCCTCTACAGTAACTTCTAACAATAATGTTTCTATGTTGTGTTTGCAGATGAAAGCCTATATGAAGCAGCAGAACATGACCAATCAAAGGATCCTTCGAGAAATTGAAGATATCAAGAAGACCAAGAAGCATGTAAAGGATACTAGTCCCTATATGCCAAGAGCACTTGATTTTAGCACTCTAGGGTCCTTAGCGCAACAAACTATGGGATCTATGGTTTAACCTTCATCTATAACATTTTAGCAAGGATCCTCAATCCAAAATCAACAATGATCCTTCAGTCAACCAGGATGCTCAATCTTTCCAGGATCCTTCCGTCAGCAAGGATCCTCTATGCCTCAAGGATCCTTCCGTTAGCTAGGATCCTCTATGCCTCAAGTCCCTATATGCTAAGAGCACTTGATTTTAGCACTCTAGGGTCCTTAGTGCAACAAACTACGAGATCTATGGTTCAACCTTCATCTACAACATTTCAGCAAGGATCCTCAATCCAGAATCAACAATGATCCTTCAGTCAACCAGGATGCTCAATCTTTCTAGGATCCTTCAGACTCCAAATATGAAACTATATGATGGATCATCTGATCCTAAGGAGCACGTGGCTCAATATAAGGATAGGATGGAAATCAATCCTATTTCAGAAAAGCTAGAAGAAGCTTGTTTGTGCAGGGGTTTAGGATCCACGCTCACTGGTTCTGTCTTAAAATGGCTGCTAAGTCTTTCTCCTTACTCTATTACTTCATTCTCTCATTTATTTAATCTTTTCAATAATCAATTTTCTTGCAGTTAATCATTTCAATATGCAATTGATGTTTTGGCTGGGAAATATGCATTTAAAGTGTTTTAAATAGGGAAATATGCATTTAACCCTATAAATAACATGTAGAGAACAAATGTTAGTTAATCGACAACTAGTAGTACCAAGGATCCTCAATCGTTCAGACGCTAAGGATACTTAATCCATGACGTTTAAGGATATTGTATCCATGATGACTAAAATCCGAGGTCTAACAACCTTCAAACGAATGAATGATCGGTTGAATTTTCTTGTTTAGGGCTTCATCGATGAAGACCAAGGTTCAATTTCTTTCTCACAGTTCAAGTGTGTTAAAATGGGGTAAAAGGTGTTAACAAGGATATATATAGTACATTCTTGGAGAGCAAAACAAAAACTAGGTCTCGTTCCACGCTAGCTGCCAACTTAGCCAAACATAACGTTCATTTAAAAAATTAAAAAGGGCTCTTTAGAAAAAAATGTTTGAAAGTTGGAATCTCTAGAAATAATTGTCTTAGTTGAGATTTTTTCTGGTCAATAAATAAGTGAAAGTTGGAATTTTTAAAATCTAATTTTTCTTTCATAAATTAGAAATCAATATTCAAGGATATTGATAAAGGCAATAGCACTCTTAATGAAATATATGGGGCCAAGGACGGAAATATATGTGCACATGAAATCACAATATATATGTAAGACGAAACCACTAAATGTGTATGAATGAGGCTCAACTAGAAAGTTAAAATTTTGTATAGAGCCTAAAAAGGCATCTGAACCGTTAGATCTAATACCAAATGGAGATTAATAGCCTATAAGCGTAAGATGACATAATGGTAAATAGTTGAAACTTTAAATTGTAGGCCAGTGGTATATTAGTCTTTGCCCTCTTTTCAAATTCCACTATCTTCTTTAAACGTTTATAACTTTTACATACGACTGATGTGAACCGTATGGTATATGAAAATTGATGTACGGATCGGAAAATCAGGTTTTAAATTTGTAAAAGGGAAAAACCCAACAAGTTCACACAATCGGCAAGTGTACCGGTCGTATGTAGCAAGTTAAGTAAGTCCGGATATCGTACCCAAAGATTTGAGTTTGGCGTCCTTCAGTACTGGATCTCTATCGACTTCTAACCGTTGTAAAAGACTTGAGTTAAGATTTTAAAGACTAAATTAAACAATCAAGAGACAATTTATCTAAAATTACTCTAAGAATAAGATTTAAACTAAGGAAAATTATCTAAAATAAACTAGGGGTAAAAACTTAACTAAATGGAAACTAAAGATGGAAATAAGCTAAAAGAGAACTATGGATGGAATGATGACTATTTAGGCGGGAATCCTGATGATAATATGACAACTCTCGGCTTTCTAGATATGTCGGCACCGGATCTGAGAATATATCTACTCAAAACAATCTAACACATCAGTACCTACTACTAAGGTCTCGTGGGTGCTAGAAAGTCCTAAAATAGATATGTGAAGCTAACGGTGTGAGGAATGTTGATAAACCACTCCCGGATGTCTAAGGGATCCTAAACTGGCTCACCTCTCGGCTTACAAGTCCATTTATCCTAGAAACTGACTCAATCAGTAAACTAAAACAACGGGATCAATCGGTTTATGATAAATCAAGACTAGATAACACAAGTTGCTAGTTTTTATTAAGCAAAACCTACTTCCGTAGTATTTTAACCTAAACCAACTAACAAAAGGATGAAATCTACAAATCCTCACCTTCCGGTAACGAATCCGGCTAGCACATTGGCTCAAATCCACAAATCAATCTTAACTTATGAGTATCTATTCCTAGATCTACTCAAATGATGATTAAATCTAGTAGACTAACCACCAAAAATGTGAAATCTATTATCAAGTTATCAAATCAAGATAATATTATCCACAATCAAGTCAAGATCTCAACATGAATCATAAAGTCAACACACAAATTGCATACAAGATCATCATAAACCAACTTTCTCAATACAACATCCAACCAACATATCATAAACAACCAAAAATCATCATATCATCATCAATTATCCATAATGCCTAAATAGTCATACTAAATCTAGCCAATCATCATCCCAATCATCAAATCAAACATAATAATCACTAGATCTAACAACATTATATATAGAAGATGAACAAAGATTAAAAGAAGAGGAATTTAGATACACCAACCACCAAAAACTCCTCCAATCTTCAAATCAATGCTTTATCTTCACCAAATTAGCTCTAGATCTTCAAATTCTTCCTTGATCTTCACCCAACAGCAGCAAAATCTTCAATCCAAGCTTCAATCTTCAAGATCCATCTTCTAAACCCAAAGATCAAGCTTCAAATCTCTAAGTTTAGCCTCTAAATCCTTGAATCAAAGCTCAAATATGCTCACAAACCCTCAAAACCCTTGTATTCAGCCGTTTTGTGTGTTTGGGTGAAGAGATGATCCATGAAAAGTCCCCAAAATGTTGTTTAAATAGTGAGAATTTAGGTCTTTTTCCGTCAGTATCGCTTGGCAGACCGCCAAGAAGTGCCAAAATATCATTGGCGGTCCTCCAAGGGTTCAGAAACCCACTGGTCAAAAAAAAGTCAACGCATTTTAATGGTGCAGTGTCGCGTGGCGGACCGCCAAGAATGTTATTACTAGCTTGGCGGTCCTCCAAGAGTGGCTGGTCAAGAAAAAATTCTTTAGCTTCACGTTTCCGACCCGTTTCATGCACCAAACTCACTCATTTTGAAGAAAACCTGTAAAATTTAGTGAAACCAACTAAGTACCAAAAAAAATATAAAATATTATAATAAAAAGAGAGATAAATGTGGTAAAATATATCAATAATCTCATGTGTTTAACAACACATCAACGACATTATTTTTAATAAAAATACACCAAAAAACGAGTGTTTTTTCTTCAAATCGTATATAGTGTTTTTGTCTAAAAACGACATTTTTATTCATGTTTCAGCTCATTATGTTATTTTGTCAGGTCATTGTGTTATTTGTCAGGTCATTGTATTATATTATGTCATTGTGTTATATTATAACTTGTTTTCAAATACAAACTAAAACATAAATAATAACAATAGATGCTAAATCTTATAATTTGTTTTCATTGTTGACATAACTATATATGATAACATAGTATCTCAAATCTATTACTTGTTTTATTTGTGTAACATCTCAAATAGTTTATAACTGTTTTTCGCGTTTCAGTTCATTGTGTTATTTCGTTAGGTTATTATGTTATTTAGTCTGATCATTGTGTCATAACTTGTTTCTAAATACAAACTAAAACATACATAATAACAAAATAATTTTTAAAAAACAAATGAATTCGACCAATCTGTAGGCCATAACCAATTTTGAGAAATGAATAACCATTTTGATAAAATCCACCATTAACATTTTATTTCCTACTTATAATCTCTCTTTTGACTTGGATGTTTTTATTGTAGTTAGATTATTATTTAGTTATTTACATTTTCGTTACTTTGTAGATTTCTGTAAAGATATATGATAAATTATTAGGACGTGTTTCAATTCTTATGATAAACTAAATTTCTTTTTAACAACGATGAGAATTCGGACTTAGAAATATGCTTATTTATAGTCCATGTATGACGTCAACACGTTATAGAAGTAAACCCACTAGCTTGTAAACTCCACAACTTACATATGCCTCTTGTGAGCTTAAGGCCATAAAATTCCACATTAAATCAGTGATGACCACATGTAGGGTGGTACTTCACCTTGTCTTTATTTGTATTTTGTTTACTTTGTAATAGGTTAGTCGTATTTGCGTTTCGTTGTAATAGATTGTTTAGTTTATTGTTTACTTATGTTTTGTGCCTGTTTATGCGACACTATAGTGTCGCATGCAGCTTGTCTATGTCTAGCGACCAGGCAGTGTCGTGGTTGCGACACTGCCTGCGGCACTAGCTGCTGTATAAATAGTTTTTTAGGGCTATTTTGTATACAACACTTTGGAAATTATTGAATACATTTTGTGCTTTGATCTAGTGTTCGAATCTGATTGTTTATTGCAAGGAATTGACTGGATTATATCATTATTACTTCAATCTTATTCTACTTCATCTAATTACCTTCTTAATTAATCATTTGTTATTGGGTTATAATGGTTTATTTGAGTTTTGGTCATTAATCACAATCAATAGTTGCTAGATCTAGTGGTATCAATTGATTGTGATCAGATCTAAATCATCATAGCACGGATCTACTGATTACCTGGACCAATAATATGGTATCAGAGCCATTGTACTCATGATTTGTGGTTTTTTTTAGGGTTTTTGGATATATTTCACTTTTCTTCAATTCTGGATCTGATCTGTTGATAATTAGTATGAAATTGGATTGAGAATTGTGTGTTTCTGGTATTGGAATCAATCGAAATCTTCAGATCTATCATCATCATATAGATCTGAGATCTAGGTGTGATTTAGAGATATTTTTCATAAGTTTTGGACAAAAAGACTTTTCAATCAAATTGGATCTTAATTGCTGTTGTTATGGATTGAATTTGGCTTGGGATTGACCTATATTGGATTGTGAATCAATCGGAATCATCAGATCATCAATTGGATCTGATTTGTGTTTTCTGTGGAAACTTTTGTGCTTTTTCGTGTAGAAGGGGTTTTCTTAGATTCATCTTGCGACACTAGTGTTGTTTGCGACACTACTGGCTTACTGTTGTTGATCATTGTTTGTGGTGGTTTGCGACTTTACTTGAACGAAAGTTAATTTTTGTGTGATTGATCTTGCGAAACTAATCGCTTAATTGTGTTTGGCTTGTACTCGACATTGTCCTCGACATTATACTCGACACTACCTTGTTACTTGTTCCTCGACATTACACCCGACATTACGCTGAACGAAAGTTCAAAGTTGCCTTTTCGACAGTGTCTAAAGAATTACTTGCGACACTGTTCTGCGACACTAACATGTTTGCGACACTATTCACTTTGCGACACTGTTACTTTTGCGACACTACTGTGTGAACAAGATGTCTATGTCTTTTACCCTTGCTGACTTGGAGAGTGAATCACCGAATAGACCACCTAAACTGATCAATGGTGATAACTTTGAGGATTAGAAAAGGAGGTTAAAAGCATTTTATCTGTACACCGATCACACTCAATGGGATTCAATTGAAAATGGCCCACATCTTCCTGTCACAACTGTTGGTGATGCAAGTGTTAGGAACACAAATCCCGATACTTACAATGAAAGAGATAAAAAGTTGATAGACCGTGACAACAAAGCTTTTGGTGCCTTAATTCTATGTCTGAGCTCTGAGATCCACAACCGTTTTGGGGAACAAAAAAATGCCAAGGATTTGTATTATGCTTTATGTGAGTTCTATGATGGAAACGCTGATCTTCAGAAAGATAAGGGGGTTCAAGCGCAAAAGGAGTTTAATTTATTTATGGGGCTTATAAATGAGAAAATTTCAAATCTCACAAACCGTTTCTTGACTGTGACTACCAACTTAAAGAAATATGATGATGAGTTGACTATTGTGGAACAAGTGACAAAGTTATTGGACTCACTCCCTCCCGAGTAGAGTTTGTAGGTCAGAATGTTAAAGCAGGAACGAAGATTTACTGAATACAAGCTCATGGATGTGATCAACAAACTAAAGTCGTTTGAGCTTGATATCAAAAGGAGAGAGTACAATCAGGCTGTGTATCCTCCAATACAAACCCAGAATGCTACATTTCTCTCATCCACATCTGAAACATCAATGAGCAACTCTGGTTTCCCATATATCTCAGGAAATGTTTCATCTGAAAGAAAGAATGTCGGAAAGGATCAAGTTGCACCTCAGGTTCCAAATGATATGATGGCTTTGTTTGGAATGTTTGTAAACAGCTACTCAGCTTTGTTGCAAGTTGACCCAGATGACCTTGAGGAAGCTGATATTCAGTGGTAAATGGGAATGTTGACTGTTAGGGCCAGACGTTTCATGGAAAGAACTGGAAAGAGAAACTTTGGGAATCAGAATGCAAAGGTTGTATTTGACAAATCTAAGCTCAGATGTTTCAATTGCAAACAGCTCGGACACTTCAAGAGAGATTGTCCATCCCCAACTGTGTTTGAACCATCGTCTCCCAACACAAGAAATGTTGCTGTTATTGAGAAAGAGAACAAAAGCAACACAAGAAGTGCTGATATTTCAAGAGACACTGCTTTGTTGACAAATTTTGATTGGAGTGCCAAGATTGCTGAAGTTCAAGAAGAAATTAATCATGCTCTTATTGCTGAGACCATACTGAGTGCTGGGAGTGAATCTGAGAAAGCTATCAATAAGGCAACTGAAGAGATCAAAAAGGAAAAAATTGTGAAGGTTGATAAAGAAAGCAAGGAGGCTGAAGATGAAAAGGAGGAAGAGAGGAAGAAAAACACACCCGCATGTAACTGTGAGAAGGCTCTTGCAACCGAGAAGATCATCATGGGTCTTCCATATGAGGTAATACAGGATATGTGCTCATCAGCTTGTCGGGTCCGTCTCTTTGGTATATACAAAGCTAGTCAATTGTTATTAACAAATCAGGCTGAACTAAATACTATTAATTCGGATCTAAAAAAATGAGGTGAACTATTATGTGAAACTTAACAAAGCTTTACAAGAAATAGATCACTTAAATAGAAAACTTCTTGAAAAGAATGTTGAGGTTAACTTGCTTGATGAACGTGTCAAACTTGCTGAATTTGAAAGCAGTAAACTTCAAACTAAATATGATAGATGGACCATTGCTGGAATGAAAAGAGAAGAATTAAATTGTAGGCAAAGAGGAACTCGAATCAAATCTGGTTTAGGATATAATGATATTCGTCATGTTTATCCTCAACCCAGTACCTTTTGTTATTCTCCTACACCCAAACCTCATCCCTCTAATGATTTAATTGCAGAACTCACTAACAATTTATTTGCAGGTTTAGAAGGAGTTAATCGTCAGGAGGTACGGGAGGATTACGGATATGGTGCTTCAATAGGATTAGGATGCTCTGTTTCAAGTTTTAGTTTTAATTCAAAGAAGTCTACTTTGGACAATAGTAGTATTTCGGATGATTTGTTAAATGATTCGAGTAGTTTAAACTCTAAACCGTCTGTATTAAATATTGACAATGATGTGTGTGCTTTGAATGCATGATGATCATGTTTATTTTGTTGAATCTAATGATGTGTTGTCTAATAAGAATTGTTTTGAGAAGTTTGTCTCAACACCAATACCGACCTTTATTCCAATCCGCATAACCAAACCCGTTGAGACAAACAACTTAAAGACAACTCATGTTAAAGATATAGGTAATGAAGCTAGCACATCAACAGGTAAAAACAAAAGAAATGTATGTTTCTTTTAGTGATTTAGACACAAACATGTCTGAATGTGATGAAGAGATTGTGATTGATTCGATTTCTACTGGTAATTCCGGAAAGAAATGTTTCAAATCACATTGTTTCCGCTGCGGTAAGGACACTCACATTGTTAAAAATTGTCCGGAACTTGTCCGAAAGAATGTAAATAATTCTAGTTTAACTAATAGATTCAATAGGTTTGTAAATAATCATTTTTATGTTAACTTTTCATTGTTTAAACCCAAGTCTTCTAAGGCATGGGTTCCTGTTTCTAATTAATTTTTCTTTTGTGGAACGTCCAAGGAAGCCAAATAGTTTGTGGCATGTAGATAGTGGATGTTCTCGATATATGACTGGGTTGAAAGATCTGCTTAATAATTTCCGTATTATAAATGGTGGGTATGTGGCTTTTGTTGGAGATAAGAAAGGAGGGAAAATGATCGGTCAAGGTGAGGTATCTAATGGAACGTTGACGTTGGAGAAGGTGAACTATGTCCCAGAGCTGCACTTCAATTTGCTGAGCGTTTCTAAAATCTGTGATAAGAATATTCCGGTCCTCTTCAAATCTGATGAATGCTTGTTTCTGAAGCCGGATTTCTATATTCTTGAAGACTTGATCGTGATGCGCGCACCAAGGAAGAATGACACCTATTTGCTTGACTTGAACTCGAAGGAGTCAACCTCTACTATCACATGCTTATTGTCAAAAGCATCCTCTTCAGAAGCATTTTTATGGCACATGAAACTTGGTCATGTTAATTTTGATAATATTAATAAGCTTGTTAAACATAATCTTGTTCGTGGCTTGCCCATAAAAGATTTTTCTGTGATTGAGAAATGTATGGCATGTGCTAAGGGGAAACAACATAAAAAATCTCATAAATCTAAAACGATAAACTCAATTTCTTGTCCCTTTGAATTATTACATGCAGATTTGTTTGGGCCAATCAGTGTCAAAAGCATAGCTAAGAAATCTTACTGTTTGGTTGTTACAGATGATTTTTCAAGATATTCTTGGGTAAGTTTTTTGGCTAACAAAGGGGAGACCGCAGGAGATTTCAAGAGTCTTATACTGAAGATTGAAACTATTAGCGGTAAGAAGGTGAAAGCTATTCGGAGCGATAATGGGACTGAATTCAGAAATCATATTTTTGACTCATTTTGTGAAGAAAAGGGGATATTGAGACAGTACAGTGTAGCAAGGACACCTCAGCAGAATGGAGTGGCAGAACGCTAAAACAGAGCGTTAGTGGAAGCTGCAAGGAATTTGTTGATTGTGTCAAAACTTCCAATCATTTTCTGGGCTGAAGCTGTTAATTGTGCGTCATATGTGCTTAATAGGGTGTTGATCGTGAAAGCCAAAATGAAGACATCTTATGAGCTATTTCACAAAAGGAAACCGTTGATTGACTTCTTTCGACCTGTTGGTTGTTCTTGCACTCTGTTGAACACTCAAGCTCAAACGTCAAAATTCGGAGTTGTTTCTGATGAATGTTTCTTTGTTGGCTATTCCTCTTCTCAGAAAGCTTATCGGGTTAACAATATGCGTACCAAAATTGTTCAAGAGTATTTCTATGTCGATTGGCAGGAATCAAATGTGCGATACTGGATCTGATCCTTCTTGGTTCTATGATGCCACGATTGTGTTTAATTCTTTCAATCTACCACGTTTCTGGATGAAGAAGAAATTGTCCCTGTGCATTCTGACGTTCTACCTGATCTTGTTATCTTCCCACCTACTCCGGTTACTCCACTACCGATGCCATCATCACCTGATATTGTTTTTACTGCTGATCCTCCACCATCACCATCTCATCCTACATCACCTGTTGTTTTTCCTCAAGATTCTCCTGCTGCTAATATCTCTCTTGATTCATCTACTATACCTACTTCAGATATCTCTACATCCAATTCACTTTACAAGGAACTGAAAGATCATCCTCATGAACTGGTCATAGGATCCATTTTTGACGGTGTACGGACACGTCATCAATCTGGTCTCATCAACGTTTGTCTATTCTCCTGTTTTCTGTCACAAACCGTCCCAAAGAATATTAATATGGCATTACAAGATCCGAGCTGGGTGGAATCGATGCAATTAGAATGTGACAACCCGTAATTCCAAGTTAACACCGTTAACTATTTTATATTTATTCCGTTAAGATGTTAAGGTTCAAGGTTTGTTTCGGTGATTAAAAAAAGTTGTCTATTAACTTTTGAACTAAAATAATTTACTTATCAAACTAGAGGGTTCAATATGTAAAATCCTAATTAATTACCCAAGCCCTATTGACCCTTCCCCCTTGTTGCCATCCACTGATTCACTACACACACACATCACACAAACACTCTCTATCGCCCCTGTCCATCTCGTTAAGTTGCAGTGGCCGGAAAAGCAGAAACCAACAGCAGCAGGTACAAGCATTAAACCTCCTGGTCACTGTCTCGCTCGCTCTCTCCCTCTTTCTGATCAGCAGCCATTAGCAGCCGCGAAGCAGCCCCGAAACAGCAGTCGCAAACCCCGTCTCCGATCATCTCTTTCGTTGTGTTTCGGTGAGTTTTCGGAGTTCATATTAATCATTACGAGTTCGATTCCGTTTCGGTTCTGATAAATTATATGTGTGTGCTGTGTATACTTGTGTCTATGCGGTGTACGTATATGGTTGTAAGTTTCTGAAATGTACAGCAGCCGAATACATGAACTATATATATGTATGTGTTATGTAATGACTTCATGAACGTGCGAAATTAGATATGTGTGTATTGGTTATGCATGAAGTATGTGATATGCGTGACATCTGCCCCAAACCCGAACCCGAATACCCGACTCGATATCAATACCTACCTAATGGACGTTAGTTTCCTCTGAATCATCAATCTACTTATCATCTTAATATGATTTTTCCCAAGTACTATTTCTATCAAGTATGATATCAATACCTATACGTATCGTCATTTTAACCTAAAATTGTTGTGTATTTCTGACTTGCACGTGATCGAATGAACTGTGGAGTCCATGCAAAAACTGAAGTAATTACGGGTGCACACGGAATTATGAAAGTTGGTGCATGGGAACCATAGTAAGTTTTGTCTTGTGTAGCTGAGCCATATTTAATCAACTTATTTTCACGGGACTTGTTTACTCATTTTACTAATTGCATATAAGCCACTCAATTATGTGTAAGGTTACTTAATTCGTTTCAAACATTCTAATAATCACGACTATTCTCGATGATCATTTAGATAATTCTAAATCCACATACTTAAAATATTTCATTTGTAAGTTGGTATCCTATTCTATTCCTATATTGAGTAGCAAATAAAATTTATTCGAATCTACATACAAATAGTTCAACCGAACTCTTATAATTAAAAAAGAAAAGTTAAATAAACAATTCTCGATGAGTCAAAGCGAATTTAAAACTTCTTAATCCCGTTATTTAAAATCGTGTCTCAATCAAAATGCTCGTTTTTTTTTTATCGAATTCTCAAAGAGTTCTTGCGAGATGAAACTCCCTATGGAAGTGGGCAGTGTTCATCTCGTGCTTCATGTTTCTAATCTGAACAAGTACTTATCCGATAAAAATCTCATTATACATATCGATAATGAATCGATGCAATTTATTGAAAGAACATTGGAAATTATGAATCGGGAAGTCAAACAACTCAAACGGAATCAGATACCAATCATTAATGATCGTTGAAACTCAAAATGTGAACATGAAATTAAGACCAAATGAAATCCAAGTATCCACACCTTTTTGCTTCAGCTTCTTCTACTCCAGTTTGAGCAAATTTCGGGATGAAATTTCTATAAGGAGGGGAGACTGTGACATCTGCCCCAAACCCGAACCCGAATACCCGACTCGAAACCGAATCTATCTATTGTATTTAATATCTCGAAATTGTAAACGCTTCGTTATTAATATGAATAGTTATGTCGGATTTCTTTTACGCTTCCCGTATGTAATAATACGACCGAATTAATATCTAAGTACACTATTAAGTTACTACGTATGATGTATAAATCTCAAGATATATAAATCTTATTTTATAAAAGAGATTGTTATATAAAAATATTACCAAAGATAATTGCTTCTAAGTCTAGATATAACATTCCAACTTCCAAAACAAAGTAAAGATATAAAAACGTCAATTCTATAAACAATACGAGATAACGATGTTAAGATAGTTAGTTAAGTTTAGTAATTATTTAACTTTGGGTCAAATATGTCAAATTTTCAACCTTGTAATAAAGTTAAAACTCAAACTGTAAACAAACTTAAAATTCAAGGGGTGCAAAGTGAAAAATCTTTAAACCCAAACCCCCACAACCCGTACCCCCCGTTTTTCCGGCAACCTCCGGCCATGCTCCGACCAACAATTCCGGCAAGTTGTTAAACTCATTTTAAATCAGTTTCGGCTCAATTAAATCATGGTAAAATGATCCTATGACCATTTCGAATCCAACAAAGCTTATAAAACTGAACATACAACACTATTGAGTTCGATTCATTCAAAATCATAATATTCGGCGGTTTCATTAAACCCATTTAATCATTTGACGAAATAACGTGTAATTAATCGAATTGTGTGAATCAAAACGGCGCATCAGTGAATTGGAGTTTAACCGTGCCTTCAATTCCAACTTAATTGTTATTAACGCCTCTAATCGATTCAGGTTGTATCAAAACTCAAACAGAACTTGTTCGTATCATTTTCTTTAGAATTGTAATCTATCTTGCTGGGCAAAAACACTCTCAAGACATTTTACTCACTCGCTGTTAAAGAAATTTCACTGTAATCAGTCTAAGAATCAACTCTCAAATCTAGGGTTCATATTTTGAGCATCAACTGGGAAGCATCAAATTGTTGTTAATTGTTGCAATTACTGTGGGGCTTTCGTTTATTGAATCAGGGTTAATGAATCTTGAAACTTTAATTGGATTGTAACAACTGCTATCTATCGATTTGATCTTTCTAGCCGTCGCGCTTGCTCATCGTCTTCATTGTTCCTTTTCGTTCGAATTCAAGTAAGTATCATATATCAAAATGATCACAATTCAACATAGATTAAAAGCCCTCTATTGGTTTTGGATTTGATTAACAGATTTAAACGAATTGGTCCAATCTTATTTCTAGGGCTTGTTTTGATAATGGGTGTTGATGGATTGTACTGGTTAAAATAATTAAAAACGAATTTCATAACAAAAGTGCATGTTGGTCTGGTGGTCGTGTATGTTGCAGTTTGAATCAAAGGTCGTGGGTTCGAAACCCACAACCTATTTTAATTAATTTTATTACCTTTAAACGTTTTTAACATTTAATTATATTTACTAAATAACCTAAATAATATAATTAAACTAAATACATTTTCAAACCATACAAATGTACAATTTCAACACAAAATCCGTACGATTAGGCTTTAAATTTATAAACTTCATTTAAAGTGAATCCGTAAAATATATTTAATACAAAATACTACAACGTTTCGTATAAAACCCTAATTCCCAAATTGTATTTCTAAACCCTAAATCCCAAATTGTATTTCAAAACCCTAAATCCCAAATTGTATTTCAAAACCCTAAATCTCAAATTGTATTTCAAAACCCTAAATCCCAAATCTTAAACCGAAACCCTAGATCTTGGACTTTTGATTCTGGTTATTATTGTTTTGTTTCTAAGTTAGGGTTTTTCCCAATAAATTAGGTGGTACTAATGTTTGGGCAACCCTCGGTGCTTTTAGCTGTGTTTCTAACGGTTCGATTGTAATTACTTTTCAAGGTGAGTAAACTCACTCCCCTTTTTCCATTTTACTATTTTGGGGCTGAAATATGTCTTTTACTATATTGCGTTTTCTATTCGTTTTCTAAAAGAGATCATACAAATATGTTAATCTAGTTCGCGGCTTGATGCAATCTTATGTGTTAGTTAAAAGTAGTTTTATTGCTTTGTAATCCCACCGGTACAATGTTAGCGCTAATGGTTTGACAAACCCACCTGCTTGTACAACATCGATAGGTGATTTAAACCCGGCCTTTCTAATTCCATGTTTACTATGTCGAGATGCTATGTTGCTATACTATGTTGCTATGCTATGATGCTATACTATGCCATGTCCCTAAATTGCTAAATGATGACTTATATATCGAGACGGTAAACGACGGTTATTAAAAGTTATCATTATTTATTACATGAGTGGTTCTCATGACAAATGGCTAAACGAGATACTATGGTTTCTATTGTGGTTGGTGTGCTATTCTATTCTAGGGGTCCTGGTAGGGTGATATTACGAAATTACTATACATGTGGGATTGCGCAGCATATCTTGTTGATCTCGGATTTCGATACTATTACTATTCAATTTGGGTTTTACTCACTAGCTTGTGTAGCTAACTTTATTTTCACATATTTCAGGTGATGCTTATGATTATTTTGCTGTTTTTGCCAAGACATAGGATTGCCTTGGACCTAGTTTAATTAATAAAGACGATTGCATTTACTGTTTCGGTTTTATTACTTTTGTCGTATCCATTTAAGACTGATGTTCTAAACTTACTATATCATTATTAAACGTAATAAATAAATACCATGTGCTTTGTTTACTATGGATATCCAATTCTATGACAGCCCGGTGTTTTCCGCTACCGGGCGGGGTGTCACAATATGTGTGTGTATCCATTAGCACGTATACGCTGCAGCAAAAAAAAAATAAAAAAAAAATAAAAAAAAAGAGATTTGAAGTATAAGTGTTACACATGCGACAATATGTCTATGTATGTTCGTATGTCGGCTAAATATAGATATATATGTAAACGTGATTTTACTGTAACTATTATATATGTATGGGTGTAGCAAGAAAACGAATCGATGATGTTAGGTATATGTATACGTAGAACAACAGATCATGTATAGAGGTGTGTAGATATATGATAGGTGTAAATCCGTATGTATAGATTTATATACATAAGCAGCGCCCATAATGATTGAATATGTAAAATGAGTAGCAAACCAATACGAATGTATGTATGTATATATGACATTGAGGTGTGACTTGAATGTATGTACATGTGTGTGTGTGTGATAGTAACATCGACGTATATGTGTAGATAAGCGGCAAAATACATGATTAAATATATACATGTGAAACCGTATGTATGTAGTAGCAACAAAAATGCAAGGTGGATGAATGTATACATGAATGACGACTACACATACTTGATTGTATATATATTGTATGTATCGCATGTAGTGTAGGTACTGTATGTCTTGAAACTAAATTGTATGTATAACATGTACGTGTCTTTGTATGCTTGGTAGGTGGTAGGCGTATGGTATGTATTGTGTACGAGGTATGGGTTGTATAAATGTTTAAACATGAGGAAGTGGTTGTTTGGTATGAATAAATGACATAAAGTGCAAGTAGGAACATTACATGAGTCACATGCTGATAATGTGAGTCGTGTCAAACTAGTGATAGGATTCATGAAATGTGCTATATGGATACGTGTATATTCATATATGTTCGTGAAAAGATAAATAACAAATAATTAACAATTAACCATTAAGCAGGTCGTAAGACGGTTTAGGTTCTCTTGTTGCATTTGAGCTGTTTATTTACTGTGCGCTTCAAAGGTGAGTTCACTAAACCGCACTTTTACTATTTTACCCTTTTATGGGCTGAACACGGACGAATACTTTTACGGATTTACAAATTCTGTATGTCGCATGTCTGGATTAGAGCAACTTTTATTTTTGTTCATGAAAGACCTCATGGATACCTAGTTGACCGTTAGTATTTGTGAAATAGCGGGGGAATTTTAAGTAGTACTACTGAGTTTGACAAACCCCACCTGGGCTAGTCGCGCTAGCACGACAGAAGGACCTGTCGAACGGGTGTTGAATGACCTAACATACTTACAGTGCATCCTGCTGGGATGTACGAACAGGCAAACTGCACTTAATGTGTACATACGTCAGCTTCGGTCAGATACATTACGCCTCTAAGGACATGTGCTGTAGATTAGCTACCTACAATGACATACTTAATTTATATTTCTGCTTGCAACTGAACATACTTGATTTCATACTTACTATGTGAACTCACCAACCGTCGTGTTGACACTTGTTAGCCTTTCACTTTTTCAGGTCATTGATGTGCAACGCACTTAGGACATGGCATGGAGTCACCGCTTTTCATTTAAACACATTCTTGCATTAAATACCATGTTTTGAGTTTAACAATTATTTAAACTGCGTTTCTCCTGTTGGGCGCGTGTTTTACGCATATAGTTCTAATTTAAATATTTTGACATTACCTTTCGATTACGCTTCCGCAAACTTTCAAACGTTAACTCTGTATTAAATTTCTCATTTAATGAGATACGTATGTTTTAAATTCATATAGTGTCGTTTGGTGTAACTAATGACTGAGATCCTGGTTTGTCACACACTTAACGGTAAAATTCCGTTAGTGGATTTGAGGGTGTGACAGATTGGTATCAGAGCCATTGGTTATAGTGAACTAGGTCTGCATTGCATTGCATTCTAGACTATAACTGTACACTGCATTAGTTGCACCTGTGTGAATTTATTTGTGACCCATATACATGTGATTTACACATGCACATGCTTACACTAGCATTACATGAAGTGACCAACTTGTATTATGTGACGCATCAGGGAAAATATTTTTTTTAGGGGCTTGTCCTGTTAGTGAAGCTTGAACTATGTGTGTATTTGTTAGCTTCTGAATTGCCCATTGAATTATGCCCGAGACATGTTTGACCATGACCTTGTTCAAAAGCTATCCCGCATTTTAGGCCAAAAATTTTTTTTTTTCTTTTTTTGGGCTTTAGTGGAGAAATGTTTACATTTCATTTATAACTTGAAACTTGCAACATTATGACAACAAATTGATGTCATACGGAGCCTAAACAACACACTTTTGAATTACCTATCTCTATATGGCAGCCAACCGGCAGAGACCGATGCCTAAGGTATAGAGGTACATGAACAACAGTAACGGATTTTTATCCAGAAACTCATTCATAGTGAGGTCTTGACTTAATACTTATGCAACCTACTATGTGCTATTACACATCACTTATTTCTGATACATCCGAGTAATATAACATGTTACCTAATATTAGACTTATTATTGGTTGTAACATGTCACTTATTGTGTGATCCACAACGTGCTATCTACTTGATTTGATATTACTACTGCTTATGCACATTGTACACTCGGATTGTGTTTAGACTAGTAGTCTTACACTTATTATGAGTTTACACTATACCTGATACATGCAACTCATTGATACATCACACTGATAGTCTGTTGGTGTCCTATACATCTAGTATAGTCGTCTCCTACTTATAAGTTTATCATACACTTATACACATTCAATGTCCGACATGGGATTACAATACCATACGGATGAACGTAAATCAAAGAAAATAATAAATGTAGGATCAATGTTCCCGATGGGAGACAATCCGGGGTGGTTGTGTAAGGTAAAATAACGATTACGGGTGCGCAACGTAATGGTGAATTTACAGGTACACGATGATCCGGGCAAAATCTGCCATGTGGGTGATACCCAAAAAGAAACACAAAAGTGATGAACAAATCAATACAAATTCATTGGAAACAAACATACATTTCTAAATAACGCACCAATGTCAAGTCTATGCTTGACAGAACCCATAAAATCCATATACGGATGGTATACAATTACAATACAAGCTTTGATGGCATATGATAAGGTTATTATTAAACTACATACATATTACCTTATGCACCTAAATTAAAGATCATTGAAATCTTTCCTTGGTGACACGCAAATAAGGAACAAAGATCTATGTTGAAAAATCTGATAAAGTTTGGCTACTACATTTGTCCCTTAATGATACGACTCATTCCACATATAACCAATCTGAATCCACCAGTTGAAACATTTACCTTACTGAAGTCACAACCTTGTGATACATAATGAGATGCTTTAAATTATGATCGATGTCCTATGACCTCTTGCCAACAAATCGGTAACATCTTACATCATTGGTTCTACAAATAAATGTTAAACAAACCTTATAATTTTTAGGACTCCATGGAGGAGTCTAATAAAACTAACAACTTATAAAAACAATATATATATATATATATAATAACGAAACTCTTATTGATACGATAAACAACCGTGTAATATTGCATATTCAAAATCACTCTTGTGAATAAGTCCATATCTCTTAAACATTCATGTAAAAACCCTTAACATACCAAGCTTGTCCTAAAGGTACTTCACCCGACCATAACCTATTTTCAATTCTTCAAGACAAACAGAACTTCGAGTTGTTTCTGATAATAAGTTACCCAAAAATAATTCCGACTCAAGATGTTTCTACTATTAACGAGGCACCAACGCACCACACGTGTGGCTTGTATACGTTTTGCTCTAGTTGGATGACTCGTCTTGATCCAACACCCTCGTAAATGTTAATTCCCATCCCCAATCTACATCTCCACAGTTGTAAAACACGTTTTGGGTCTAAAATATTTTTTTTCCTCTTGAGAACATTGAATTTAAAAACATTTTCTACATTTTTCTATAGATATTCAAACTTCTCTACGTGATTATTCGCGTAACAAAAACTAGTTAAGCGTTCTCAAGTCTCAAGTCAGTGATCATTTAGAATCGAACCACATAAAATACTAATACATAACCGATGTTACCGTATATATTATAACGTTACCATTTCACTTAATATATATCCCTTTACCCCAACCCTTTTAATGACTTAGTAAAGTAGGCAAGAATGTTATTAAGTAACAGGTACACCTTTAAAGTGCTAGTGGTGTGTTGGGTTAGCTGCAGTACATCCTGTACATAAACATCAACGGTACATTGGAAGTGGGACTTGAAACCAAACCAAAAACTAACCTGGGAAACTCTAATATATAAACACGTAATTTTTTTATTCTATTTTATTATGTTGTTCGATCTATCATATATAGGGTAACCCACTATGTACTCAGATAATTATAACTTCCATACATCCCTTATTCATAGTAATAATAAAAACCAAATGTTTTGTAACTGACACATATATAAACTATGATTTTGAATACATTTCACGACTCCAAGGGTTCACGTGATAAATACCATCGTCAATAATGAACCGCTAATACCAACTAATGTTGTGAGAAAGCTTTGCCCATTACAGTCCAGGATAACCACTTCCTATTATATTTTATTCGTGGTAACACCTTTCATCTGGGCTATACCTAGAAGCACAAAAGTGAAGAATAACTCAACACAAAATCCACATAAACAATAGCCTCACTGGAACGGAAATTTATTCTTAAGTAACGCACTAATATCAAGTTTATTCTCGATTACATTCGTTGGACACTTACAATACCACTACAGATGAGAAACAATACAAACCCAGATATGTACAAACTTCCCCACATCTAAATTACAGTACACTTCCTACTGTTGAAGTCCATCTATAATGACCCGATCACAAGATTCATGAATTATTTTGACAAATTAATAAGATTACACTGTTATACATTGACATCAATGTTAATGACTTATTCTCCCATATATAAATATGAATATCGAATATGTTCCATGGCTAAAGATTCATATGATAATTAGAACGATTCACAACAAACAACTAATACCTCACCATTACTGTTCAGACCAATGATTTCTTATTTCATTTATCCTAATACACATTTGTATCTGCTAAGAAACATTATATTTGATGCTCTCATTGTCATTTGACACTCCAGTCGGGCAATATCTTTCTTTAGAAGCTCTAGTTTATACAAGAGATTCTGCCATGTACGTAATTTACTTCCTGATCAAACTACTTGAGGCGCAGCGTAAGCAATTATCACCTAATCGTCCCAAACCATGAAAACCC
This sequence comes from Tagetes erecta, assembly GCA_030867185.1. NCBI lineage: Eukaryota > Viridiplantae > Streptophyta > Magnoliopsida > Asterales > Asteraceae > Tagetes > Tagetes erecta. Next base: position 47,064,827 of record CM061489.1, on the reverse strand, counting down.
TAATAAGGGAAACCTCATGTTTAAAGAAATTGGTTAAGCTACATGACCCAAGTAGTGAATTAACATGACATCCTAATCCGACCCGTTAGTAAACATAGAACTCGAGCCCTTAAACACCCTAAGGGAGAATTCAAACGCTATCACTCAATGAAGCTTGATATCAAAAGCCTTGCTAACATCATATTGTATGAACTCTTACCTAATCCATGTGTAAACTAAAACCCGTATTTTAAAAGGAATATTGTCAGATCACCTTAAAAGACCTACACGGTTGAATTAACATCCTATTTGAAGAAAAAGATAAGCTCTTAGTGTATCATATACCCCCCCACGCAAACATCTTACCGTAACACTCAGATTTCATCAACATTAAAACTTATTGTACCCCCATGACTAGGAACAACTCATGTAACATCAACTCTTTTGGTTTAACACTACTTCAGTACGTAAAATTTAACAACCTATTACCCTATGCCATATAATCACTTGTTCTCCTTAACACAGAAAATCCAGTAACTATCAAAGAAAGAAATACCTACACAATTTCTTTATCATTTTTTCCTGAAACATGTACTTTCGAAACATATTAGGGTTATTGTTCATCCTTCTTCATCTATTCATACGATTTCTATGACATCCCTGATGTTCGTGTTTTGATAATACTCTTTTCAACAAAGCAAAGTACCAACACATGGTGGATAGTTTAATTCCTTTTACCTTGTACACAAGTTGTCTCAGTTTAACGATCTATATCAATAAATGAACTCTTTAGTTAGAACTCATTCCTCGGGTAGCTAAATAACAACGCGAAATTCATTAATCTAAATCCCCGAAACATACAGTATAGAAATCGCTATTTATAAATTCTATCCAAAAACTTTGAAATTCCATCAAAATCATGATACATTAGACAACTTGAAATCCTAGGGTACTGGCCTTTTAGATCGTTGACTGGATCAGTCTTAAAAGATAAACATGGTACACAACGTTTCTGATGTCTTCAAACTAATCAAGCTCTCACCTAATGGAACACTTGTCGTCCTAATCGATGAACAACAACGTTTCACGGAAAAATCCGTTGAAATTAAAGGCAACGAATTCAAAACATTCAAACACTGTAAGAACCCTATAATCAAATTTTGCTAGAACTTAGAAGCATGGACCAGAGGTAACGTAGTAGCGTGAAAAATCAAATAATGTACAAGCATCATTAACTATTTCAAATGACAACATCTAATACTAATACTATTGGTTAAATTTTCGGGACGAAAATTCTTTCAACAAGGGGATGATGTGACACCCTAGAATTTCAAATTAACTCCGTTAACTAAGTCCCGTTATTTCTGTTAATGAAATTATACTCCACATTTAATTGGTCGAATTAAACGTGCTATTTGTTACACAAACAGTTACATGTAACGGCAACCCAGGGAGTTACCTGATCACGTGAATTAATACACGAATGTTTGCGAAATAAAAAAAATAATAATTCCGAACAACTAAATAAATATAAAATTGGTGAATTTATATGTTATATGACTGACATATTTTCGGGAACATGGAAGTGACAACTCAGAACTCTAAACTCTAAATTCTTTCACTTTCAAGACCTATTTTAACAACCGTATACCGATCCCAATTTTCGAGACGAAAATTCTTTCAACAAGGGGATGATGTGACAACCCGTAATTCCAAGTTAACACCGTTAACTATTTTATATTTATTCCGTTAAGATGTTAAGGTTCAAGGTTTGTTTCGGTGATTAAAAAAAGTTGTCTATTAACTTTTGAACTAAAATAATTTACTTATCAAACTAGAGGGTTCAATATGTAAAATCCTAATTAATTACCCAAACCCTATTGACCCTTCCCCCTTGTTGCCATCCACTGATTCACTACACACACACATCACACAAACACTCTCTATCGCCCCTGTCCATCTCGTTAAGTTGCAGTGGCCGGAAAAGCGGAAACCAACAGCAGCAGGTACAAGCATTAAACCTCCTGGTCACTGTCTCGCTCGCTCTCTCCCTCTTTCTGATCAGCAGCCATTAGCAGCCGCGAAGCAGCCCCGAAACAGCAGTCGCAAACCCCGTCTCCGATCATCTCTTTCGTTGTGTTTCGGTGAGTTTTCGGAGTTCATATTAATCATTACGAGTTCGATTCCGTTTCGGTTCTGATAAATTATATGTGTGTGCTGTGTATACTTGTGTCTATGCGGTGTACGTATATGGTTGTAAGTTTCTGAAATGTACAGCAGCCGAATACATGAACTATATATATGTATGTGTTATGTAATGACTTCATGAACGTGCGAAAATAGATATGTGTGTATTGGTTATGCATGAAGTATGTGATATGTGTGTGTATCCATTAGCAAGTATACGCTGCAGCAAAAAAAAATAAATAAAAAAAAATAAAAAAAAGAGATTTGAAGTATAAGTGTTACACATGCGACAATATGTCTATGTATGTTCGTATGTTGGCTAAATATAGATATATATGTAAACGTGATTTTACTGTAACTATTATATATGTATGGGTGTAGCAAGAAAACGAATCGATGATGTTAGGTATATGTATACGTAGAACAACAGATCATGTATAGAGGTGTGTAGATATATGATAGGTGTAAATCCGTATGTATAGATTTATATACATAAGCAGCGCGCCATAATGATTGAATATGTAAAATGAGTAGCAAACCAATACGAATGTATGTATGTATATATGACATTGAGGTGTGACTTGAATGTACATGTGTGTGTGTGTGTGTGATAGTAACATCGACGTATATGTGTAGATAAGCGGCAAAATACATGATTAAATATATACATGTGAAACCGTATGTATGTAGTAGCAACAAAAATGCAAGGTGGATGAATGTATACATGAATGACGACTACACATACTTGATTGTATATATATTGTATGTATCGCATGTAGTGTAGGTACTGTATGTCTTGAAACTAAATTGTATGTATAACATGTACGTGTCTTTGTATGCTTGGTAGGTGGTAGGCGTATGGTATGTATTGTGTACGAGGTATGGGTTGTATAAATGTTTAAACATGAGGAAGTGGTTGTTTGGTATGAATAAATGACACAAAGTGCAAGTAGGAACATTACATGAGTCACATGCTGATAATGTGAGTCGTGTCAAACTAGTGATAGGATTCATGAAATGTGCTATATGGATACGTGTATATTCATATATGTTCGTGAAAAGATAAATAACAAATAATTAACAATTAACCATTAAGCAGGTCGTAAGACGGTTTAGGTTCTCTTGTTGCATTTGAGCTGTTTATTTACTGTGCGCTTCAAAGGTGAGTTCACTAAACCGCACTTTTACTATTTTACCCTTTTATGGGCTGAACACGGACGAATACTTTTACGGATTTACAAATTCTGTATGTCGCATGTCTGGATTAGAGCAACTTTTATTTTTGTTCATGAAAGACCTCATGGATACCTAGTTGACCGTTAGTATTTGTGAAATAGCGGGGGAATTTTGAGTAGTACTACTGGGTTTGACAAACCCCACCTGGGCTAGTCGTGCTAGCACGACAGAAGGACCTGTCGAACGGGTGTTGAATGACCTAACATACTTACAGTGCATCCTGCTGGGATGTACGAACAGGCAAACTGCACTTAATGTGTACATACGTCAGCTTCGGTCAGATACATTACGCCTCTAAGGACATGTGCTGTAGATTAGCTACCTACAATGACATACTTAATTTATATTTCTGCTTGCAACTGAACATACTTGATTTCATACTTACTATGTGAACTCACCAACCGTCGTGTTGACACTTGTTAGCCTTTCACTTTTTCAGGTCATTGATGTGCAACGCACTTAGGACATGGCATGGAGTCACCGCTTTTCATTTAAACACATTCTTGCATTAAATACCATGTTTTGAGTTTAACAATTATTTAAACTGCGTTTCTCCTGTTGGGCGCGTGTTTTACGCATATAGTTCTAATTTAAATATTTTGACATTACCTTTCGATTACGCTTCCGCAAACTTTCAAACGTTAACTCTGTATTAAATTTCTCATTTAATGAGATACGTATGTTTTAAATTCATATAGTGTCGTTTGGTGTAACTAATGACTGAGATCCTGGTTTGTCACACACTTAACGGTAAAACTCCGTTAGTGGATTTGAGGGTGTGACATAGAACTTCAACAGTTTAGAAAGCTCAAGGTTTGGGAACTGGTCGATCTTCCACCAAACAAATACCCAATTGGGATGAAGTGGATATACAAAAACAAACCTGATGATAGAGGGGTCGTTGTTCAGAACAAAGCTCGGTTAGTTGTTCAAGGGTTTGCACAAGAGGAAGGCATTGATTACACCGATGTTTTTGCTCCTGTTGCTAGAATTGAGGCTATTCGAATCTTTCTTGCCCATGCAACACATAAGAACTTTAAAGTTTATCAAATGGGTGTGAAATGCACTTTCTTATATGGGGATATTGATGAAGAGATATATGTGTGTCAACCACCAGGTTTCGAGGATCCGGATTTCCCTGATAAAGTCTACAAACTGGATAAATCACTTTATGGACTACATCAAGCTCCTCGAATTTGGTACGAAACATTGACACAATATCTATTGAGCAAAGGATTTACAAGAGGAACCATCGACATGACTCTCTTTAAGAAAGTAATTGGTGATGACATTTTGCTTGTTCAAGTGTATGTAGATGACATCATCTTTGGTTCGTCAAATGAAAGGTTGTGCAGAGAATTTGAGGAGGTGATGAAGGAGAGGTTCGAAATGAGTATGATGGGTGAGATGTGTTTCTTTCTCGGTTTGCAGGTGGTGCAAAAACCCGATGGTATACTCATTCATCAGGAGAAATATATTCAGGAGATTTTGGTAAAATACAAGATGGACAACAGTTCTTTAGAGCTGTCTCCATTTACAGCACACAGACATGCCTCACTCCTGATGAATCTAGTAACTCTGTTGATGCTCACCGTTATAGATTGATGATCGGATCGTTAATGTACTTAACTGCAAGCCGTCCAGACATTGCTTTTGTCGTTGGTTATTGTTCAAGGTATCAATCAAATCCTAAGGAGTCACATGAAAAGGCCGTGAAGCGTATTTTTCGTTATCTAACGGGAACTCCGCGTCTCGGCTTGTGGTATCCAAAAGGGGGGAGCTTTGATCTTCATGCTTATTCTGACAGTGACTATGGTGGTTGCAAACATGATCGGAAATCGGTTTCTGGTGGGTGTCATATCTGGGGAAGTGTCTAGTTTCGTGGCAGAGCAAGAAACAGACCACCGTCTCTTTATGTACTAGCGAAGCTGAATACACTGCTGCATCTAGTTGCTGCTGTTAAGTAGTATGGATTCAACATCAGATGATCGATTACGAAATCAATTTTCTTCACACTCCGATTTTCTGTGATAATGAGGCTGCCATTGGAATTACCAAGAATCCTGTTCACCACACCCGAACGAAGCACATTGAAACTTGAATTCATGCCATTCGGGATGCACATGAAAAGGGCTTTATCAATATCATATCGATCGACACCAAAAATCAAAAAGCTGATTTGTTCACTAAAACGTTTGATAAACCGCGTTTTATAATTTCTAATATTGTCGGCCATTCTGTTGCGTATGATCTTAAAAGTTCTTAAATTTGTTGAAAATTTCAGTTTGAAAAACTGAAAGTTTTTGGGGAGTAATACTACAAACTTCATGATTGTGCTTCATCTCATGTAAATACTGTTTGTTTCTTGCAGGTTTTAGATATGCGTTGACAACGTCTGAAGGAGGGAGGAGATTTGTATACTGATGTGTCTGTAGGCTCAGCTTGACTACAATTAGACAACAACTCTGTGATCAAACTAAATTCAAAAAGAGCTCGGCGATAAGGATCATTTTCAAAGACATTTGGCCTACACAAAGTGATAAGTTTTGACAAAAAGGGGTTGAGAGTATTTGTTTCGTGCTTGATTTTTCCCAAACCCAAACCCATCAGCCGTAGCCCTGAATGACGCTTCTTGTTATCTCTTCAGAATTTTAATATCGTGCTTATCTCCTCTGCTATACGGAAGTATTGACCTAAAGTGATGATCTTCTCTGTTATATGTAAATATAGACCTGAAGCTCTCATCATCTGCAACCCTCGTGTAAAGCCAAGCTCACAATGTTTCTACATCAAGTTCATTGTTTGACGCTTCATACATAAGAATACACTCACATGTAAAGCTAAGCTCACAATGTTTCTACATCAAGATCATTGTTTGACGCTTCATACATTAAACCCAACTCCAGTTCACTCCCAAGAACATTCACCTTGATTATTAATTAATCTTGGTCTATGCACACCCAAATAACAAGATCTTGCTGATTCATCTAAACTCAATAAGCCATGATGTCAAAATAAGTTACTTTGCTGAATGTCTGTGGAAACCAAGTTGCCAGAGTTTCTTCAAATCGAACCAAAACATGATAATATTGTCACAGGTTGTTTGTTGAAAGGAATGAGGCATGTGTTTAAATGGACAAAGATATTGACAATCTTTCCAAATCTTTATCTCTCCGAATGATTGCCTGAAACTCGTTTTCTGATCTCCTCGTGACTCATTCTGTTTTTACTGTTTTGATTCCTTTGAAAGCTCGTAACACAAATGGGTCTTAATTTTTGGATCTATCTCAAATTGGTTTGGCTTGACATTATTTTAAAACATTTGTAATTTAATTAGATTTGACTTTTATTATTTTTCAAAAATTATTTTTTAAATTAGGGTTTTTGCGACACTATAGTGTCGGGGTGGCAACACTATGGCTGGTGTATGTTATCTGATGTGGGTCGTGTTGGGTCACAATTTTTTCTTTTCAAAATCTGTTTCAAACACCCGAAACTAAACCCTAAACTTCACAAAACCTTAATCCACGCATTTACAGTGTTTTTCAAGTGATTCCAATCGGTAAGTTTTGATTATTAATATATTTCGAACCTTCGTTTGTATTGTATTTGATTATTATGTTGATCTGATATGGTTTTGATTCATATGACTGTTGGTTTTTACGTTCTGCGACACTACCTGTTCGTCTTGCGACACTGAACGAAAGTTCAAACTATGTTTGCGACACTACCAATGTCATGCTGCCCATGCAAAGTTGGTAATGTCGGAAGTCTTAAGTGTTGCGACAGTGTAGTGTCGATGCACATGCTATGTTGTTGCGAAACAGCAGTGTTGATGAATATGCGACACTATGTTTTTTAATTTTTAATTATTATTATTTTATTCTCTTCTTTTCTTTTTGTTTATTTTAATTTTCTTTAATATACTTTTTATATTTTCTTTCTTTATTAACTAATCAACTTTCGGTTTATGTTTCAGGTTTATAATATGGAACCGAAGCCTCCTCCTCCTATGAGGTTCGACAAGCGGTAGAACATGGTCGCTTATCTAAATGATAAGGACCCGAAGTCGGTGGGATATAGAGATGCAATTTCTTGGATGAAGGCTTCGCCTATCTTTTATGCTGTTACAAAGGATCCGGTGATGGATCAACAACATATCCGTGATTTCTGAGAATCTGCCACGTACAATTTGAATGCTCAGCCGAGGGAGATTAGGGCGACTGTTATGGGGGAGCATTTGGTTATTACAGCTGATTCGGTGGCGGAAATGTTAAAGATGGAGCGTGATATTGGGTCACCGGTTTTGTTAAGCCTGATTGATGTATATGAGGGTTTCTTAGAGATGGGCTACGAAGGAACTGATTTCTTGGATCATCGGGAGATCAAGAAGACGTTCCTGTCGAAAGAGTGGAGGTTTATAACCCACGTTATTATTTTAGGCTTAGATCATCGAAAGGGAGGAACCGATGGGTTGAATTTTGAGTGGGCAAGGGCGATGCTAAACCTGTGTAGAGGCGATACGGAAAATATCCCTCAAATGATTTTCGGTTATATGATCGAGAACATTTCCTCTGCCTGGAAGGCTAAGTGGTTGCTTTACCCAAGTTTTGTACAGATCTTTATCGACCACTTAAAGCCGAATTTACAGAAACTAGGAGACGTATTGGTACTGACGCCAATGAACGTCAGGATTTTTGCTGACTGTGCCGCGACGAGACATGACGTTTCGAGAAAGATTACCTATCTTTTTCGAAATATGTACACAGACGAGAGGTGGGCCTATATCGAGAAGTTGAAGATCAGTGAGGAGAAACGGTATGAGGAGCTGAGGAAGAAAATAAAGGATGATATCCGGAAGAAGAAGAAGAAATATGTTGGAAAGAAGCCGGTCTCTTTCGAGGAGGAAATTGACGAAATCGAGGCTAAGATCTTCAAAACAAAGGGTAAGAAGAAGAGGAAGGCTGTAGATCGATCTCCGTCTCAAACTAAGTCTGATACTGACGTCAGGCGAAAGAAGGCAAAGGGAAAGCAGCCAGCAGCCTCAGAAAATGTGCTAAAGACTTTCAAAATGAAACCAGAAAAGAGGGGTACAGCTGGGATGGACGAGGATGTGATTCGAGGATTGAATATGTCGCTCGCGAACGAACTAAGCATGGTCAAAACCAAATTGATGAATGTAGAGGAGCGCGAGAGGCATAGAGAGTCGGAAATGGAGGATCTGAGGAAGATTGTGCTGGATCAACAATGTTTAATCAAGAAGTTGTTGCTAGAGCTGAATGATGTTAAAAAGGAGGTAAAGGTAGGAGTGTGTGAGTCTGAAGCTGAGATAAATGAGTTAGTGAACATAGCGAAGTATCCGAGACTGAAGGAAATGGTAGAGACTAGAACCAGCCGAAGAGATTTTGGTGGTTTCAGTGCTGCTGGAGGGAGCGGAATCGCCAAAGAAACATAAGTTACTGATGAATTATGTTTCGATATTGAAACTGATTTGGGAGGAGATGAGGTTGTTGCGGATAAAGAGAAGAAAGATGAGATGAAACTGGTAGATAAAGAGGAGGATGAACAGTTAGTGGATTATGACTCGGAGCTAGAGTTTTATGAAACAGAAGAAAAAGAGATGGTATATGTGGCCCAGCGAAGTGGAGTAGAGGGTGACGTGATCGAATTGGACAAATCTGACTGGTTCAGGAAGGTAGAGGAACCAGAAAGCGTCACGCCTCTATTTCAAAACATTGATGCTCCGACCCCGAAAGACACCGATAACAAGATTTTCAGCTAGAAGTTCAGCCTGGAGTTAAAGAAGTTCATGATTAAAAGGAGAGGAGGCAGTATTAGCTATGTCAGCAACCGTAAACACTTCAAGACATTCCTAAAGTGGGACTTGAGGCGTTTGGCTGTTCTCCCACTGATTAACGCAGATCAGAGCGATCGTGCGAAATTATTGGAGGAGGAGATTCAAACTGGGTTGAAGGATAATTTTATGAGTTTTGGGTACAACAAGCTGGAGCGTAAAAGTTGAAGAAATATTTGGATTGTGATGTGTGAAATATATATACTTAAAATAAATGTTGTTGACAAAACTCAGGTTTTAATTAAAATGGAAAACCCAACAAAACTCACACAAGCGGCAAGTGTACCGGTCGTATGTAGTCAAGCTAAGTAAGTCCGAGTATCGTATCCAAGAGACTTGTTTGGCGGCCCTTAATAATAGATCGTTATCGACTCCTAACCGATGAAACTTTGTTTAAGTTTATTTATTAAAACTAAGAAAATAATGACGACCTAATAATTAAAAATTATCTAAAAATTAATTAAATACTAGTGAACCAAGCAATACTAAAAACGACTAAGAACTTGAGACTAGCAAATATGGAGAAAGAAAACCACCTAGGTAAGAATCCTATTGACGATCTTTACTATCCTTGGGATTAACAAACTGTATGACTCAAGATCTAAAAAATATGACAAATAGACAAACTAAACTATGCTAAGCCTCCTATAGGTCTTATAAACATACTCTAGAGTTTCTAAAGGTCTTATGAAGCTCACGGGATGACGGAATGAATCAACTTTAGGTATCTCCAAACCGAATACTAAGGTACCCTAATGATGTATCTCCTCTCAGTCTCAACAATCACAATACACGTAAGACTGTCCCCGACAACCCTAGATGTAAAGAGGTAAACTTATCTAACCCAATATGATATGGAATTACAAGAACCAAAACCGACAAGGTAAAGCTTACTCTCGTATAACTCTATTCCTATCGAGTTAAGATAAAAGATAAAACCAATAGCCTATCACCTCTCGGTCTCTAGACTAGTAGAACACTAAGTTAAACCAACATTCAAAACTTATTCCTATGATTAACTATCTCTAGCTTAACCACAATTAGATCTCAAACACCAAGTTTTCAACCTAAACATGCAATTCTAATAAATAAAACACAAAGTTAAATAATTAGAATCACAAGAGGAATATGGAATTAAATACCAATCACAACTTAACATGCATACACATCATAAACCGAAAAAAGATAAATACTTTCAATAATATTCAAGTCATACAATTTATTAAAACCCAAAAGATAACAAAATTAATCAATAATCATCAAACCTAGGTAGTTTAATAGTTTAGCTACTCATGACGGTAAAGAATGAATCAAAAATAAATATATTCAAAGTTTGCATAATAAAATAAAACAAATAAACCGAATGATTAATATGAAAATTACGCAAACCGAATATGGGTTCTATAATCTTTGACCAATGACAAACTTGAAAGCTTCAACTCCTCAAACTTTTGCTTCTGCTTGTTTCTTTAATTTCTGCCGTCGATTTCCTTTTTTCCAATTCATCTAAAAAGCTGCCCTTGACTCTCAATCAAATTATGTTCGTCCCTCCAAAGAAAACCAAAAAAAACTGCCATCATGTTCTTTTCTTTATATTAAAAAAAACATTAGGTCTTTTTTTTCTACACACCTTCACGTCCCTTTTTTTCTAAATAGTGGCTAACCTTTTTTTCACTTGTGGGCCCCCTTAGTTCACTTCCTGGACTCATGATATCAAACAAAACCCATTTATAAATTGGTAATTGTAGTCCTTAACACATGAATAAACAAATTCATGTGAAGATATTCTAATACTCAATTTTGGATTCAAATAAAATAAAGAACTAGATAATAATAAATTAAGTATCTAATCATTTATTATAATCTCATTTAAACACGTCAATTTTACTCATCATCTTCTAAAACTGATATAATCTAAATATGAACCGATTACGAGTAAAATTCATCCCAAAAGTAATTCAAAAATACTCAAAAGTAAAGGAAATATTTATTTAAATAATGTATAATTTAGACAACATCAGATTGGGTTACTGAAAAGGGTAAGATTGTGTTTAAGATGAAGCCGATCAAAACTGTTCTGAGATTGAGAGTACCGGACCCTAGCCCGTCTAGATTACAAGAGTTTGACAAATGGTTTTATGATAACCAGACGGGGGAGGCGGTCGTGCGGGTTAAGGATGGAATTGAATGGAGGTTATTTGATCCAATGGAGGTATTCGGATTCTCGGATGAAGACTTGAAAATCTTATGTGAGAACCCAATTAGATGCGGAGCCGGAGCTGAAACGAATAAGGAAGCAGCTTTGTTTGAAAGGATTGTAAACAGGGCTCGGGGAATCAGATCAGAGGTGAAGCAGCTCGCTGAGAGTGTGCAGAAGCAGGTGGATCTGAGAGAAGATGTTCGTGAATTGACAGAGTTATTGGAAGGGACGAAGGCCGGAGCTGAACCAGAAGATCCGACAGGTGAAGTACCTCCCTAGGGGGAGTATTGATGACCACATGTAGGGTGGTACTTCACCTTGTCGTTATTTGTATTTTGTTTACTTTGTAATAGTTAGTCGTATTTGCGTTTCGTTGTAATAGTTTGTTTAGTTTGTTGTTTACTTATGTTTTGTGCCTGTTTATGCGACACTGCATGCGACACTATAGTGTCGCATGCAGCTTGTCTATGTCTAGCGAGCAGGCAGTGTCGTGGTTGCGACACTGCCTGCGACACTAGCTGTTGTATAAATAGTTTGTTAGGGCTATTTTGTACACAACACTTTGAAAATTATTGAATACATTTTGTGCTTTGATCTAGTGTTCGAATCTGATTGTTTATTGCAAGGAATTGACTGGATTATATCATTGTTTCTTCAATTGATTGTGATCAGATCTAAATCATCAGAGCACGGATCTACTGGTTACCTGGACCAACAATCAGTGAACCAAAGGGTCACCAGCAACTAAATTATATTTAATTTTTACTATGTGTATTGAGGTTGTCGCGAGATGCGCTACAGTTGTTAAGCGGATTATTATTTTCTTTATACCTTACCAGCACCACACAAACAAAAATGTGGCACAACAAGAAAAATTCAAATACAAAAACAAAACACAAAAATAATAAAAACAACCAACACAAACGCACTTATAACATCAACCAATAGCAACACTGTACCACCCCAACCCGGAGCGGCTGAGACGTCACCATTACAGATATCAAACCAAAACCAATCCATGAGATAAAAGATAAAAAAAACAACGTCATAAGTCCAACAACCCGAACGTTAAAGAAATCCTAAATATGTAATCATTACATTTATAGAAATAAAAGCAAGGTCTTGATCTCCTGACGCTCTCTTCACTAATTTCCCGGATTTCCCCGATTACCTACACATAAATAAGAAACACCACAAAAGAAAATACGGCTGAGCCAAACATTGCTCAGTAACGGAGAGAACAATAGTAAATAAAGCGAGACGAATAAGCAGAAGCACGTCCGTATATTTATTAACCGAACATATATATACATATATATGGTGTGAACATATAACTGATACTGATACTGAACTGAACTAAACTTTTATCTGAAGACTGATACTGAACTGAACTTATAACTGATATGAAACAGAACATGTAACTGATAACTGATCTGAACATATTACTGATAACAACTGATCTACACGACAGAACATATAAATGAACAAATCAATAAGTCGTGTAATGTCGGATGTACCCAGAGCCAAAACAGACGTGTACACACATTATTCCATCCCCCAGAAACATAACTGATCAGAAACTAGGATATATCCATGCGCCTCCCAGACAGATGTGGCCAATGTACTCCTTGAGTACTAACATATAAACGGAGACGTCGTGAACTATTTATTACACACTGTCACGAAAAGTGTCATGCCATTGACGCCACAATGACATGTCAGACACCTCGGGTAACAGAGTACAAAGTCAAACTGGTAGTAGCATAACTACCTAACATATAACATATAAAGTCCATCCTATCGTCTACAGGAACATGCAATAACGAGTACAAACTTATAAAACTATTGCATGCTGAAAATAATCCAAGCAGGTCATAACGGAACAAAACCAAGTAACATTACTCTAAGGCAAAACGGGTCGTGTCGGTGGAAGCAAAAATGGTGACACTAACATAAAAGTACCAAAACTCCGTACTACAAAGTAACAGAGATAGAATTTATACTATGAGAGAAGGGACACGGAATCCGTACCTTAGCCAAAAGCACAAGCAGAAATGACACCAAATGAATAGTCCTTAACCCGTACAAAACCTATAGTTAATTATTTTAATTAGCTTTCTGAAACTTTATGTTAATTAGTTGGTTGATTGTCTTTCGCGATAAAAATTCTTAGAGGTTTCAATATGTCGAATTAATTTCCTGATCTAGCATCAATTTCCTCACAAGAAAAAATGTACTTAAATGTTTATTAGAAATCATCTACTTATGAGGTTTCATCAGCAAAACAATTCATAATATTTTTATGAATTACAGGACCCACATGCCCGTCTATTCGTTTTCTTTTATTTCAATTCGTTTATTGACAAACCAATAATTGGACTAACCTATTTATAATACCCACCAACAACTTAACCTATATAATATTTTATTCATAGTTGGTTGAAGTGAAGAGTGTTAGTTTACATGAAAAGATAATACTTTCATATGTCATGCATATCAGTATATCACTCATCTCTTCCATAAATAAAAGTTACTTTCAGTTCATCGGATTGTTTCAAATCACAACCAACAAAGCTCATAGTTATCACCTCAGTCAAAAGGATAAGCAGTTTACGGAATGAAACGATGACAATGTTTTCGGATGTTGACAATAGTTGCGTTATGAATCAGAAAGAAACCGGTGTATAAATATTTTAAGCATATGCAAAACGATATGCATTTAGCGGGTCGACGGATTACCTTGAACGACTAGACTTCGAAAGCTTGAAGTGCCTGGTCTATGATCATCCGAAAACGATTCTAAAAACGGCGACCGTAACGGTTCGCGATGCTTGTGACGATGGCTGGATATAAATCAACACAACGAACCGACATGTTCAATCATCACTTTTAGAAACAAGATTTGAATGAAAGGGGGTTGATATCGATTACCTTAAGCGAGACGGTTTCAAACAGAAGATGCAGGGCTCGAGAATCTGTCGAACAAGATTGGACCAGAATGATATTTGTATTGACCTATGATGACTGTGAATATCATCGAAACGAACCATCAATTCGTGTCGTAATCAATTCGAATATGAGTTTGAATAAAACAAGTAGATTTGAATCAAAATATGTTTGATATTTATTACCCGCGTGCAATCGGAAACAAAATTGATGTCTTTGCCGACCGCAACAACTGCCGAGTTTGATAACGGTGTTTGCCCGTGACCGGATTTATGATCGCCGTCTATGGTAAGGTAACAAGTGACAGAGAAGGTTTAGGTGATCCGTGTGAGTTAACGAATTGTGTACGCGGTGATCGACTTGGGTTTGGCATTATATAATTTGAGAATTTGTTAAAATTTTCCGCCGTTGACGGAGAAGAAGAGATACGTGCGCAAGTTTTCAAAAAAACTTAGTCAAATTCACTTGAAACCCACAACCACGTTTTCACCTACAATATTCTATTAACTCATTTATTTATTCTTTTTTTTCTTTATATTTCTTTATATGATTAATTTGCCAACAATATAAATTTATTTAGTTAGGGTATTATAAACACAACATCTCAAACCATAAATAACAACCAAATACCTCAAACCACACACAAAATACTATTCATGACATCAACTAATAACAACTTCAGAACATTTCAAATTATCAACCAACAACAACAGAATACCTCAATCCATAAACAAAACATCAACCAATAATTACACATCTCAAACCATCAACTAATAACAACACGACACCTTTCAATATGGAAAAAAAATAAAAAATAAACAAAAAACGACCAATAACTAAAAAACAAATCAAAACACCCACCAATGGCATCACCACACCGCATCCAACACTCAAAACACTATTGACCAATAACTAAAAAACATCTTAAAACACCCACAAGGCCACCAATGACAACAGAGCAACTCAGCAACACTACACCTCATCTAACACTTAAAACAATATTCATTGTCTTTTAATATAGTTAAATTTGTTAACTCAAATATTATTTATTGTGTATCCAACAATTATATATTCTTTCACGTTTGTTCGGCAAAAGAAAACCATCACGGATAGAAATTTAGCAATGTACCAATTAGTGCTAGTTACTAATACGAATGTTTAAAATAAAGAAAAAATATTCGAGTCAAATCGAAAGGTTACTTGAAGTTCGATCATAGTTTACAACGTTCTACTTTTTCAACTTTTTTATCCTATCTAGTCATTTACTCCATAGTCATCTAAAGGGCACTGTACCATTTAAGTTCAAATAAAAATAATATATATTTTGTGGACATAAAGTAAATAAATATTTCAAGGCTACTCATGCAATAAAATATGTATAAGTGATTCGATGCACAAGCAGTCACTTGTATCCTCGCGTCCATTATGCTATCATTACTAAACCATGTGGGTATAGTCCATTGGTCATTTGAACACCACGCGAGTCTATAGCATGTATCAAAGGACCAAGTGAGCAGGGTGTTCATTAGATCGGATATAGGTTTATTCGAACTTTAAAATTGTAGACGCTCATCCAAATCCAATCCAATCCAAATAGAAAATTGTCCAATACAATTCAAATTCATCCAAATTCAATTTGGATCGGATTTGAATAAATTAAATTAATTCAAATAAAACTGAACAACAATTTTTTAACTTTATATTCCTATATTTTTCCCAAATATGTATCCCTAACATGTACTATTTTATTAGCTTATATTTTTCCCAAATATTTATTCCTAACGTGTACTATTTTATTAGCTTAAAGTCAATAGTAAAATATACAAACATGAATTAATTAAAATCCAAACATAGTCCTGACTGTTAGTATAATGTATGACGCCCTACAACTCCTAAGCACACGTTCCTTCACTATACGAAACCGCAAAACTCCATAATACACCTAATGAATTTTTGTCCGAGTCCTTTAGACAACGTACGACAAGTTAAGACATCTTAAGAATATGTATGTCATATTAGCAACATAAAAACCACGTTAGTATCATTTAGGACGCTTTAAAAATCCTAAGAACACCTTAGAACACCGTAAATAACCATAAATCTCCATAATAAAACTAATGAATTCGTCTGAATCTTTTGAACTTCGTACGGCAACTTAAGGCTTCTTACGACTTTGTATGCCATATTAGCACCTTAAAAAGCACGTTAGTATAATGTAGGACGCCTTAAAACTCCTAACAACACCTTACAACACCGTACGAAACGTTAAAACTCCATAATAAACCTAATGAATTCGTACGAGTCCTTTGAACATCGTACGATAAGTTAAGACATCTTACGACTCTTTATGCCACATTAGGAGTCGAATAGAACGTTAGTATAATGTACGACGCCTTACAACTCCTAAGAACACCTTCCTTCACCGTACGAAACCTCAAAATTCCATAATACACCTAACGAATTCGTCCGAGTCGTTTAGACATCGTAGGACAAGTTAGGACATTTTAAGATTCTGTATAAAATTAGTTTAGTATCATTTAGGACGCCTTACAAATCCTAAGAACACCTTACAACACCGTACAAAACCATAAATCTCCATAATAAACCTAATGAATTCATCCGAATCCTTTGAACGTAGTACGGCACATTAAAACATCTTACGACTCTGTATGCCATATTAGCACCTTAAAAAGCACGTTAGTATAATGTAGAACGCCTTACAACACCGTACGAAAAATTAAAACTCCATAATAAACCTAATGAATTCGTAGGAGTCCTTTGAACATCGTACGACAAGTTAGGACATCTTACGACTCTTTTTGCCACATTAGAAACTAGAATAGAATGTTAGTATAATGTATGACGCCTTACAACTCCTAAGCACACCTTCCTTCACCGTACGTAACCTCAAAATTCCATAATACACCTAACGAATTCGTCCGAATCGTTTAGACATCGTACGACAAGTTAGGACATTTTAAGATTCTGTATGCCATATTAGCAACATGAAAATTACTTTAGTATCATTTAGGAAGCCTTACAAATCCTAAGAACACCTTACAACACCGTACAAAACCATAAATCTCCATAATAAACCTAATGAATTCATCCAAATCCTTTGAACGTCGTACGGCACATTAAAACATCTTACGACTCTGTTTGCCATATTAGCACCTTAAAAAACACGTTAGTAACATGTAGAACGCCTTACAACACCGTACGAAACGTTAAAACTCCATAATAAACCTATTGAATTCGTACGAGTCCTTTGAACATCGTACGACAAGTTAGGACATCTTACGACTCTTTTTGCCACATTAGAAACTCGAATAGAACGTTAGTATAATATATGACGCCTTACAACTCCTAAGCACACCTTCCTTCACTGTACGAAACCTCAAAATTCCATAATACACCTAACGAATTCGTCCGAGTCGTTTAGACATCGTACGACAAGTTAGGACATTTTAAGATTCTGTATGCCATATTAGCAACATGAAAATTACTTTAGTATCATTTAGGACGCCTTACAAATCCTAAGAACACCTTACAACACCGTACAAAACCATAAATCTCCATAATAAACCTAATGAATTCATCTGAATCCTTTGAACGTCGTACGGCACATTAAAACATCTTACGACTCTGTATGCCATATTAGCACCTTAAAAAGCACGTTAGTATAATGTAGAACGCCTTACAACACCGTACGAAAAATTAAAACTCCATAATAAACCTAATGAATTCGTAGGAGTCCTTTGAACATCGTACGACAAGTTAGGACATCTTACGACTCTTTTTGCCACATTAGAAACTAGAATAGAATGTTAGTATAATGTATGACGCCTTACAACTCCTAAGCACACCTTCCTTCACCGTACGTAACCTCAAAATTCCATAATACACCTAACGAATTCGTCCGAATCGTTTAGACATCGTACGACAAGTTAGGACATTTTAAGATTCTGTATGTCATATTAGCAACATGAAAATTACTTTAGTATCATTTAGGAAGCCTTACAAATCCTAAGAACACCTTACAACACCGTACAAAACCATAAATCTCCATAATAAACCTAATGAATTCATCAAAATCCTTTGAACGTCGTACGGCACATTAAAACATCTTACGACTCTGTTTGCCATACTAGCACCTTGAAAAACACGTTAGTATATTGTAGAACGCCTTACAACACCGTACGAAACGTTAAAACTCCATAATAAACCTATTGAATTCGTACGAGTCCTTTGAACATCTTACGACAAGTTAGGACATCTTACGACTCTTTTTGCCACATTAGAAACTCGAATAGAACGTTAGTATAATGTATGACGCCTTACAACTCCTAAGCACACCTTCCTTCACCGTACGAAACCTCAAAATTCCATAATACACCTAACGAATTCGTCCGAGTCGTTTAGACATCGTACGACAAGTTAGGACATTTTAAGATTCTGTATGCCATATTAGCAACATGAAAATTACTTTAGTATCATTTAGGACGCCTTACAAATCATAAAAACACCTTACAAAACCGTACAAAACCATAAATCTCCATAATAAACCTAATGAATTCATCCGAATCCTTTAAACGTCGTACGACACATTAAAACATCTTACGACTCTGTATGCCATATTAGCACCTTGAAAAGCACGTTAGTATAATGTAGAACGCCTTACAACACCGTACGAAACGTTAAAACTCCATAATAAACCTAATGAATTCGTAGGAGTCCTTTGAACATCGTACGACAAGTTAGGACATCTTACGACTCTTTTTGCCACATTAGAAACTAGAATAGAATGCTAGTATAATGTATGACGCCTTACAACTCCTAAGCACACCTTCCTTCACCGTACGTAACCTCAAAAATCCATAATACACCTAACAAATTCGTCCGAATCGTTTAGACATCGTACGACAAGTTAGGACATTTTAAGATTATGTATGCCATATTAGCAACATGAAAATTACTTTAGCATCATTTAGGAAGCCTTACAAATCCTAAGAACACCTTACAACACCGTACAAAACCATAAATCTCCATAATAAACCTAATGAATTCATCCAAATCCTTTGAACGTCGTACGACACATTAAAACATCTTACGACTCTGTTTGCCATATTAGCACCTTGAAAAACACGTTAGTATATTGTAGAACGCCTTACAACACCGTACGAAACGTTAAAACTCCATAATAAACCTATTGAATTCGTACGAGTCCTTTGAACATCTTACGACTCTTTTTGCCACATTAGAAACTCGAATAGAACGTTAGTATAATGTATGACGCCTTACAACTCCTAAGCACACCTTCCTTCACCGTACGAAACCTCAAAATTCCATAATACACCTAACGAATTCGTCCGAGTCGTTTAGACATCGTACGACAAGTTAGGACATTTTAAGATTCTGTATGCCATATTAGCAACATGAAAATTACTTTAGTATCATTTAGGACGCCTTACAAATCATAAAAACACCTTACAACACCGTACAAAACCATAAATCTCCATAATAAACCTAATGAATTCATCCGAATCCTTTAAACGTCGTACGACACATTAAAACATCTTACGACTCTGTATGCCATATTAGCACCTTGA
The DNA here is from genome assembly GCA_030867185.1 of Tagetes erecta. Taxonomy (NCBI): domain Eukaryota; kingdom Viridiplantae; phylum Streptophyta; class Magnoliopsida; order Asterales; family Asteraceae; genus Tagetes; species Tagetes erecta. The sequence continues at coordinate 47,044,816 of CM061489.1, read as the reverse complement.
AAAGCAGGTTAGTATAATGTAGAACGCCTTTCAACACCGTACGAAACATTAAAACTCCATAATAAACCTAATGAATTCGTAGGAGTCCTTTGAACATCGTACGACAAGTTAGGACATCTTACGACTTTTTTTGCCACATTAGAAACTAGAATAGAATGCTAGTATAATGTATGACGCCTTACAACTCCTAAGCACACCTTCCTTCACCGTACGTAACCTCAAAAATCCATAATACACCTAACAAATTCGTCCGAATCGTTTAGACATCGTACGACAAGTTAGGACATTTTAAGATTATGTATGCCATATTAGCAACATGAAAATTACTTTAGCATCATTTAGGAAGCCTTACAAATCCTAAGAACACCTTACAACACCGTACAAAACCATAAATCTCCATAATAAACCTAATGAATTCATCCAAATCCTTTGAACGTCGTACGACACATTAAAACATCTTACGACTCTGTTTGCCATATTAGCACCTTGAAAAACACGTTAGTATATTGTAGAACGCCTTACAACACCATACGAAACGTTAAAACTCCATAATAAACCTATTGAATTCGTACGAGTCCTTTGAACATCTTACGACTCTTTTTGCCACATTAGAAACTCGAATAGAACGTTAGTATAATGTATGACGCCTTACAACTCCTAAGCACACCTTCCTTCACCGTACGAAACCTCAAAATTCCATAATACACCTAACGAATTCGTCCGAGTCGTTTAGACATCGTACGACAAGTTAGGACATTTTAAGATTCTGTATGCCATATTAGCAACATGAAAATTACTTTAGTATCATTTAGGACGCCTTACAAATCATAAAAACACCTTACAACACCGTACAAAACCATAAATCTCCATAATAAACCTAATGAATTCATCCGAATCCTTTAAACGTCGTACGACACATTAAAACATCTTACGACTCTGTATGCCATATTAGCACCTTGAAAAGCAGGTTAGTATAATGTAGAACGCCTTTCAACACCGTACGAAACATTAAAACTCCATAATAAACCTAATGAATTCGTAGGAGTCCTTTGAACATCGTACGACAAGTTAGGACATCTTACGACTTTTTTTGCCACATTAGAAACTAGAATAGAATGCTAGTATAATGTATGACGCCTTACAAGTCCTAAGCACACCTTCCTTCACTGTACGTAACCTCAAAATTCCATAATACACCTAACGAATTCGTCCGAGTCGTTTAGACATCGTACGACAAGTTAGGACATTTTAAGATTCTGTATGCCATATTAGCAACATGAAAATTACTTTAGCATCATTTAGGAAGCCTTACAAATCCTAAGAACACCTTACAACACCGTACAAAACCATAAATCTCCATAATAAACCTAATGAATTCATCCAAATCCTTTGAACGTCGTACGGCACATTAAACCATCTTACGACTCTGTTTGCCATATTAGCACCTTGAAAAACACGTTAGTATAATGTAGAACGCCTTACAACACCGTACGAAACGTTAAAACTCCATAACAAACCTATTGAATTCGTACGAGTCCTTTGAACATCTTACGACAAGTTAGGACATCTTACGACTCTTTTTGCCACATTAGAAACTCGAATAGAACGTTAGTATAATGTATGACGCCTTACAACTCCTAAGCACACCTTCCTTCACCGTACGAAACCTCAAAATTCCATAATACACCTAAGGAATTCGTCCGAGTCGTTTAGACATCGTACGACAAGTTAGGACATTTTAAGATTCTGTATGCCATATTAGCAACATGAAAATTACTTTAGTATCATTTAGGACGCCTTACAAATCATAAAAACACCTTACAACACCGTACAAAACCATAAATCTCCATAATAAACCTAATGAATTCATCCGAATCCTTTAAACGTCGTACGACACATTAAAACATCTTACGACTCTGTATGCCATATTAGCACCTTGAAAAGCACGTTAGTATAATGTAGAACGCCTTACAACACCGTACGAAACGTTAAAACTCCATAATAAACCTAATGAATTCGTAGGAGTCCTTTGAACATCATACGACAAGTTAGGACATCTTACGACTTTTTTTGCCACATTAGAAACTAGAATAGAATGCTAGTATAATGTATGACGCCTTACAAGTCCTAAGCACACCTTCCTTCACCGTACGTAACCTCAAAATTCCATAATACACCTAACGAATTCGTCCGAATCGTTTAGACATCGTACGACAAGTTAGGACATTTTAAGATTCTGTATGCCATATTAGCAACATGAAAATTACTTTAGTATCATTTAGGACGCCTTACAAATCATAAAAACACCTTACAAAACCGTACAAAACCATAAATCTCCATAATAAACCTAATGAATTCATCCGAATCCTTTAAACGTCGTACGACACATTAAAACATCTTACGACTCTGTATGCCATATTAGCACCTTGAAAAGCACGTTAGTATAATGTAGAACGCCTTACAACACCGTACGAAACGTTAAAACTCCATAATAAACCTAATGAATTCGTAGGAGTCCTTTGAACATCGTACGACAAGTTAGGACATCTTACGACTCTTTTTGCCACATTAGAAACTAGAATAGAATGCTAGTATAATGTATGACGCCTTACAACTCCTAAGCACACCTTCCTTCACCGTACGTAACCTCAAAAATCCATAATACACCTAACAAATTCGTCCGAATCGTTTAGACATCGTACGACAAGTTAGGACATTTTAAGATTATGTATGCCATATTAGCAACATGAAAATTACTTTAGCATCATTTAGGAAGCCTTACAAATCCTAAGAACACCTTACAACACCGTACAAAACCATAAATCTCCATAATAAACCTAATGAATTCATCCAAATCCTTTGAACGTCGTACGACACATTAAAACATCTTACGACTCTGTTTGCCATATTAGCACCTTGAAAAACACGTTAGTATATTGTAGAACGCCTTACAACACCATACGAAACGTTAAAACTCCATAATAAACCTATTGAATTCGTACGAGTCCTTTGAACATCTTACGACTCTTTTTGCCACATTAGAAACTCGAATAGAACGTTAGTATAATGTATGACGCCTTACAACTCCTAAGCACACCTTCCTTCACCGTACGAAACCTCAAAATTCCATAATACACCTAACGAATTCGTCCGAGTCGTTTAGACATCGTACGACAAGTTAGGACATTTTAAGATTCTGTATGCCATATTAGCAACATGAAAATTACTTTAGTATCATTTAGGACGCCTTACAAATCATAAAAACACCTTACAACACCGTACAAAACCATAAATCTCCATAATAAACCTAATGAATTCATCCGAATCCTTTAAACGTCGTACGACACATTAAAACATCTTACGACTCTGTATGCCATATTAGCACCTTGAAAAGCAGGTTAGTATAATGTAGAACGCCTTTCAACACCGTACGAAACATTAAAACTCCATAATAAACCTAATGAATTCGTAGGAGTCCTTTGAACATCGTACGACAAGTTAGGACATCTTACGACTTTTTTTGCCACATTAGAAACTAGAATAGAATGCTAGTATAATGTATGACGCCTTACAAGTCCTAAGCACACCTTCCTTCACTGTACGTAACCTCAAAATTCCATAATACACCTAACGAATTCGTCCGAGTCGTTTAGACATCGTACGACAAGTTAGGACATTTTAAGATTCTGTATGCCATATTAGCAACATGAAAATTACTTTAGCATCATTTAGGAAGCCTTACAAATCCTAAGAACACCTTACAACACCGTACAAAACCATAAATCTCCATAATAAACCTAATGAATTCATCCAAATCCTTTGAACGTCGTACGGCACATTAAACCATCTTACGACTCTGTTTGCCATATTAGCACCTTGAAAAACACGTTAGTATAATGTAGAACGCCTTACAACACCGTACGAAACGTTAAAACTCCATAACAAACCTATTGAATTCGTACGAGTCCTTTGAACATCTTACGACAAGTTAGGACATCTTACGACTCTTTTTGCCACATTAGAAACTCGAATAGAACGTTAGTATAATGTATGACGCCTTACAACTCCTAAGCACACCTTCCTTCACCGTACGAAACCTCAAAATTCCATAATACACCTAAGGAATTCGTCCGAGTCGTTTAGACATCGTACGACAAGTTAGGACATTTTAAGATTCTGTATGCCATATTAGCAACATGAAAATTACTTTAGTATCATTTAGGACGCCTTACAAATCATAAAAACACCTTACAACACCGTACAAAACCATAAATCTCCATAATAAACCTAATGAATTCATCCGAATCCTTTAAACGTCGTACGACACATTAAAACATCTTACGACTCTGTATGCCATATTAGCACCTTGAAAAGCACGTTAGTATAATGTAGAACGCCTTACAACACCGTACGAAACGTTAAAACTCCATAATAAACCTAATGAATTCGTAGGAGTCCTTTGAACATCATACGACAAGTTAGGACATCTTACGACTTTTTTTGCCACATTAGAAACTAGAATAGAATGCTAGTATAATGTATGACGCCTTACAAGTCCTAAGCACACCTTCCTTCACCGTACGTAACCTCAAAATTCCATAATACACCTAACGAATTCGTCCGAATCGTTTAGACATCATACGACAAGTTAGGACATTTTAAGATTCTGTATGCCATATTAGCAACATGAAAATTACTTTAGTATCATTTAGGAAGCCTTACAAATCCTAAGAACACCTTACAACACCGTACAAAACCATAAATCTCCATAATAAACCTAATGAATTCATCCAAATCCTTTGAACGTCGTACGGCACATTAAAACACTTACGACTCTGTTTGCCATATTAGCACCTTGAAAAACACGTTAGTATAATGTAGAACGCCTTACAACACCGTACGAAACGTTAAAACTCCATAATAAACCTATTGAATTCGTACGAGTCCTTTGAACATCGTATGACAAGTTAGGACATCTTACGACTCTTTTTGCCACATTAGAAACTCGAATAGAACGTTAGTATAATGTATGACGCCTTACAACTCCTAAGCACACCTTCCTTCACCGTACGAAACCTCAAAATTCCATAATACACCTAACGAATTCGTCCGAGTCGTTTAGACATCGTACGACAAGTTAGGACATTTTAAGATTCTGTATGCCATATTAGCAACATGAAAATTACTTTAGTATCATTTAGGACGCCTTACAAATCATAAACACACCTTACAAAACGTACAAAACCATAAATCTCCATAATAAACCTAATGAATTCATCCGAATCCTTTAAACGTCGTACGACACATTAAAACATCTTACGACTCTGTATGCCATATTAGCACCTTGAAAAGCACGTTAGTATAATGTAGAACGCCTTACAACACCGTACGAAACGTTAAAACTCCATAATAAACCTAATGAATTCGTAGGAGTCCTTTGAACATCGTACGACAAGTTAGGACATCTTACGACTCTTTTTGCCACATTAGAAACTAGAATAGAATGCTAGTATAATGTATGACGCCTTACAACTCCTAAGCACACCTTCCTTCACCGTACGTAACCTCAAATTTCCATAATACACCTAACGAATTCGTCCGAATCGTTTAGACCTCGTACGACAAGTTAGGACATTTTAAGATTATGTATGCCATATTAGCAACATGAAAATTACTTTAGTATCATTTAGGAAGTCTTACAAATCCTAAGAACACCTTACAACACCGTACAAAACCATAAATCTCCATAATAAACCTAATGAATTCATCAAAATCCTTTGAACGTAGTACGGCACATTAAAACATCTTACGACTCTGTTTGCCATACTAGCACCTTGAAAAACACGTTAGTATAATGTAGAACGCCTTACAACACCGTACGAAACGTTAAAACTCCATAATAAACCTATTGAATTCGTACGAGTCCTTTGAACATCGTACGACAAGTTAGGACATCTTACGACTCTTTTTGCCACATTAGAAACTAGAATAGAATGCTAGTATAATGTATGACGCCTTACAACTCCTAAGCACACCTTCCTTCACCATACGTAACCTCAAAATTCCATAATACACTTAACGAATTAGTCCGAATCGTTTAGACATCGTACGACAAGTTAGGACATTTTAAGATTATGTATGCCATATAGCAACATGAAAATTACTTTAGTATCATTTAGGAAGCCTTACAAATCCTAAGAACACCTTACAACACCGTACAAAACCATAAATCTCCATAATAAACCTAATGAATTCATCAAAATCCTTTGAACGTCGTACGGCACATTAAAACATCTTACGACTCTGTTTGCCATATTAGCACCTTGAAAAAGACGTTAGTATAATGTAGAACGCCTTACAACACCGTACGAAACGTTAAAACTCCATAATAAACCTATTGAATTCGTACGAGTCCTTTGAACATCGTACGACAAGTTAGGACATCATACGACTCTTTTTGCCACATTAGAAACTCGAATAGAACGTTAGTATAATGTATGACGCCTTACAACTCCTAAGCACACCTTCCTTCACCGTACGAAACCTCAAAATTCCATAATACACCTAACGAATTCGTCCGAGTCGTTTAGACATCGTACGACAAGTTAGGACATTTTAAGATTCTGTATGCCATATTAGCAACATGAAAATTACTTTAGTATCATTTAGGACGCCTTACAAATCATAAAAACACCTTACAAAACCGTACAAAACCATAAATCTCCATAATAAACCTAATGAATTCATCCGAATCCTTTAAACGTCGTACGACACATTAAAACATCTTACGACCCTGTATGCCATATTAGCACCTTGAAAAGCACGTTAGTATAATGTAGAACGCCTTACAACACCGTACGAAACGTTAAAACTCCATAATAAACCTAATGAATTCGTAGGAGTCCTTTGAACATCGTACGACAAGTTAGGACATCTTACGACTCTTTTTGCCACATTAGAAACTAGAATAGAATGCTAGTATAATGTATGACGCCTTACAACTCCTAAGCACACCTTCCTTCACCGTACGTAACCTCAAAATTCCATAATACACCTAACGAATTCGTCCGAATCGTTTAGACATCGTACGACAAGTTAGGACATTTTAAGATTATGTATGCCATATTAGCAACATGAAAATTACTTTAGTATCATTTAGGAAGCCTTACAAATCCTAAGAACACCTTACAACACCGTACAAAACCATAAATCTCCATAATAAACCTAATGAATTCATCAAAATCCTTTGAACGTCGTACCGCACATTAAAACATCTTACGACTCTGTTTGCCATACTAGCACCTTGAAAAACACGTTAGTATAATGTAGAACGCCTTACAACACCGTACGAAACGTTAAAACTCCATAATAAACCTAATGAATTCGTAGGAGTCCTTTGAACATCGTACGACAAGTTAGGACATCTTACGACTCTTTTTTCCACATTAGAAACTAGAATAGAATGCTAGTATAATGTATGACGCCTTACAAGTCCTAAGCACACCTTCCTTCACCGTACGTAACCTCAAAATTCCATAATACACCTAACGAATTCGTCCGAGTCGTTTAGACATCGTACGACAAGTTAGGACATTTTAAGATTCTGTATGCCATATTAGCAACATGAAAATTACTTTAGCATCATTTAGGAAGCCTTACAAATCCTAAGAACACCTTACAACACCGTACAAAACCATAAATCTCCATAATAAACCTAATGAATTCATCCAAATCCTTTGAACGTCGTACGGCACATTAAACCATCTTACGACTCTGTTTGCCATATTAGCACCTTGAAAAACACGTTAGTATAATGTAGAACGCCTTACAACACCGTACGAAACGTTAAAACTCCATAATAAACCTATTGAATTCGTACGAGTCCTTTGAACATCTTACGACAAGTTAGGACATCTTACGACTCTTTTTGCCACATTAGAAACTCGAATAGAACGTTAGTATAATGTATGACGCCTTACAACTCCTAAGCACACCTTCCTTCACCGTACGAAACCTCAAAATTCCATAATACACCTAACGAATTCGTCCGAGTCGTTTAGACATCGTACGACAAGTTAGGACATTTTAAGATTCTGTATGCCATATTAGCAACATGAAAATTACTTTAGTATCATTTAGGACGCCTTACAAATCATAAAAACACCTTACAAAACCGTACAAAACCATAAATCTCCATAATAAACCTAATGAATTCATCCGAATCCTTTAAACGTCGTACGACACATTAAAACATCTTACGACCCTGTATGCCATATTAGCACCTTGAAAAGCACGTTAGTATAATGTAGAACGCCTTACAACACCGTACGAAACGTTAAAACTCCATAATAAACCTAATGAATTCGTAGGAGTCCTTTGAACATCGTACGACAAGTTAGGACATCTTACGACTCTTTTTGCCACATTAGAAACTAGAATAGAATGCTAGTATAATGTATGACGCCTTACAACTCCTAAGCACACCTTCCTTCACCGTACGTAACCTCAAAATTCAATAATAAACCTAACGAATTCGTCCGAGTCGTTTAGACATCGTACGACAAGTTAGGACATTTTAAGATTCTGTATGCCATATTAGCAACATGAAAATTACTTTAGTATCATTTAGGACGCCTTACAAATCATAAAAACACCTTACAAAACCGTACAAAACCATAAATCTCCATAATAAACCTAATGAATTCATCCGAATCCTTTAAACGTCGTACGACACATTAAAACATCTTACGACCCTGTATGCCATATTAGCACCTTGAAAAGCACGTTAGTATAATGTAGAACGCCTTACAACACCGTACGAAACGTTAAAACTCCATAATAAACCTAATGAATTCGTAGGAGTCCTTTGAACATCGTACGACAAGTTAGGACATCTTACGACTCTTTTTGCCACATTAGAAACTAGAATAGAATGCTAGTATAATGTATGACGCCTTACAACTCCTAAGCACACCTTCCTTCACCGTACGTAACCTCAAAATTCCATAATACACCTAACGAATTCGTCCGAATCGTTTAGACATCGTACGACAAGTTAGGACATTTTAAGATTATGTATGCCATATTAGCAACATGAAAATTACTTTAGTATCATTTAGGAAGCCTTACAAATCCTAAGAACACCTTACAACACCGTACAAAACCATAAATCTCCATAATAAACCTAATGAATTCATCAAAATCCTTTGAACGTCGTACGGCACATTAAAACATCTTACGACTCTGTTTGCCATACTAGCACCTTGAAAAACACGTTAGTATAATGTAGAACGCCTTACAACACCGTACGAAACGTTAAAACTCCATAATAAACCTAATGAATTCGTAGGAGTCCTTTGAACATCGTACGACAAGTTAGGACATCTTACGACTCTTTTTGCCACATTAGAAACTAGAATAGAATGCTAGTATAATGTATGACGCCTTACAAGTCCTAAGCACACCTTCCTTCACCGTACGTAACCTCAAAATTCCATAATACACCTAACGAATTCGTCCGAGTCGTTTAGACATCGTACGACAAGTTAGGACATTTTAAGATTCTGTATGCCATATTAGCAACATGAAAATTACTTTAGCATCATTTAGGAAGCCTTACAAATCCTAAGAACACCTTACAACACCGTACAAAACCATAAATCTCCATAATAAACCTAATGAATTCATCCAAATCCTTTGAACGTCGTACGGCACATTAAACCATCTTACGACTCTGTTTGCCATATTAACACCTTGAAAAACACGTTAGTATAATGTAGAACGCCTTACAACACCGTACGAAACGTTAAAACTCCATAATAAACCTATTGAATTCGTACGAGTCCTTTGAACATCTTACGACAAGTTAGGACATCTTACGACTCTTTTTGCCACATTAGAAACTCGAATAGAACGTTAGTATAATGTATGACGCCTTACAACTCCTAAGCACACCTTCCTTCACCGTACGAAACCTCAAAATTCCATAATACACCTAACGAATTCGTCCGAGTCGTTTAGACATCGTACGACAAGTTAGGACATTTTAAGATTCTGTATGCCATATTAGCAACATGAAAATTACTTTAGTATCATTTAGGACGCCTTACAAATCATAAAAACACCTTACAAAACCGTACAAAACCATAAATCTCCATAATAAACCTAATGAATTCATCCGAATCCTTTAAACGTCGTACGACACATTAAAACATCTTACGACCCTGTATGCCATATTAGCACCTTGAAAAGCACGTTAGTATAATGTAGAACGCCTTACAACACCGTACGAAACGTTAAAACTCCATAATAAACCTAATGAATTCGTAGGAGTCCTTTGAACATCGTACGACAAGTTAGGACATCTTACGACTCTTTTTGCCACATTAGAAACTAGAATAGAATGCTAGTATAATGTATGACGCCTTACAACTCCTAAGCACACCTTCCTTCACCGTACGTAACCTCAAAATTCCATAATACACCTAACGAATTCGTCCGAATCGTTTAGACATCGTACGACAAGTTAGGACATTTTAAGATTATGTATGCCATATTAGCAACATGAAAATTACTTTAGTATCATTTAGGAAGCCTTACAAATCCTAAGAACACCTTACAACACCGTACAAAACCATAAATCTCCATAATAAACCTAATGAATTCATCAAAATCCTTTGAACGTCGTACGGCACATTAAAACATCTTACGACTCTGTTTGCCATACTAGCACCTTGAAAAACACGTTAGTATAATGTAGAACGCCTTACAACACCGTACGAAACGTTAAAACTCCATAATAAACCTAATGAATTCGTAGGAGTCCTTTGAACATCGTACGACAAGTTAGGACATCTTACGACTCTTTTTGCCACATTAGAAACTAGAATAGAATGCTAGTATAATGTATGACGCCTTACAAGTCCTAAGCACACCTTCCTTCACCGTACGTAACCTCAAAATTCCATAATACACCTAACGAATTCGTCCGAGTCGTTTAGACATCGTACGACAAGTTAGGACATTTTAAGATTCTGTATGCCATATTAGCAACATGAAAATTACTTTAGCATCATTTAGGAAGCCTTACAAATCCTAAGAACACCTTACAACACCGTACAAAACCATAAATCTCCATAATAAACCTAATGAATTCATCCAAATCCTTTGAACGTCGTACGGCACATTAAACCATCTTACGACTCTATTTGCCATATTAGCACCTTGAAAAACACGTTAGTATAATGTAGAACGCCTTACAACACCGTACGAAACGTTAAAACTCCATAATAAACCTATTGAATTCGTACGAGTCCTTTGAACATCTTACGACAAGTTAGGACATCTTACGACTCTTTTTGCCACATTAGAAACTCGAATAGAACGTTAGTATAATGTATGACGCCTTACAACTCCTAAGCACACCTTCCTTCACCGTACGAAACCTCAAAATTCCATAATACACCTAACGAATTCGTCCGAGTCGTTTAGACATCGTACGACAAGTTAGGACATTTTAAGATTCTGTATGCCATATTAGCAACATGAAAATTACTTTAGTATCATTTAGGACGCCTTACAAATCATAAAAACACCTTACAAAACCGTACAAAACCATAAATCTCCATAATAAACCTAATGAATTCATCCGAATCCTTTAAACGTCGTACGACACATTAAAACATCTTACGACCCTGTATGCCATATTAGCACCTTGAAAAGCACGTTAGTATAATGTAGAACGCCTTACAACACCGTACGAAACGTTAAAACTCCATAATAAACCTAATGAATTCGTAGGAGTCCTTTGAACATCGTACGACAAGTTAGGACATCTTACGACTCTTTTTGCCACATTAGAAACTAGAATAGAATGCTAGTATAATGTATGACGCCTTACAACTCCTAAGCACACCTTACTTCACCGTACGTAACCTCAAAATTCCATAATACACCTAACGAATTCGTCCGAATCGTTTAGACATCGTACGACAAGTTAGGACATTTTAAGATTATGTATGCCATATTAGCAACATGAAAATTACTTTAGTATCATTTAGGAAGCCTTACAAATCCTAAGAACACCTTACAACACCGTACAAAACCATAAATCTCCATATTAAACCTAATGAATTCATCAAAATCCTTTGAACGTCGTACGGCACATTAAAACATCTTACGACTCTGTTTGCCATACTAGCACCTTGAAAAACACGTTAGTATAATGTAGAACGCCTTACAACACCGTACGAAACGTTAAAACTCCATAATAAACCTAATGAATTCGTAGGAGTCCTTTGAACATCGTACGACAAGTTAGGACATCTTACGACTCTTTTTGCCACATTAGAAACTAGAATAGAATGCTAGTATAATGTATGACGCCTTACAAGTCCTAAGCACACCTTCCTTCACCGTACGTAACCTCAAAATTCCATAATACACCTAACGAATTCGTCCGAGTCGTTTAGACATCGTACGACAAGTTAGGACATTTTAAGATTCTGTATGCCATATTAGCAACATGAAAATTACTTTAGCATCATTTAGGAAGCCTTACAAATCCTAAGAACACCTTACAACACCGTACAAAACCATAAATCTCCATAATAAACCTAATGAATTCATCCAAATCCTTTGAACGTCGTACGACACATTAAACCATCTTACGACTCTGTTTGCCATATTAGCACCTTGAAAAACACGTTAGTATAATGTAGAACGCCTTACAACACCGTACGAAACTTTAAAACTCCATAATAAACCTATTGAATTCGTACGAGTCCTTTGAACATCATACGACAAGTTAGGACATCTTACGACTCTTTTTGCCACATTAGAAACTCGAATAGAACGTTAGTATAATGTATGACGCCTTACAACTCCTAAGCACACCTTCCTTCACCGTACGAAACCTCAAAATTCCATAATACACCTAACGAATTCGTCCGAGTCGTTTAGACATCGTACGACAAGTTAGGACATTTTAAGATTCTGTATGCCATATTAGCAACATGAAAATTACTTTAGTATCATTTAGGACGCCTTACAAATCATAAAAACACCTTACAACACCGTACAAAACCATAAATCTCCATAATAAACCTATTGAATTCATCCGAATCCTTTAAACGTCGTACGACACATTAAAACATCTTACGACCCTGTATGCCATATTAGCACCTTGAAAAGCACGTTAGTATAATGTAGAACGCCTTACAACACCGTACGAAACGTTAAAACTCCATAATAAACCTAATGAATTCGTAGGAGTCCTTTGAACATCGTACGACAAGTTAGGACATCTTAAGACTTTTTTTGCCACATTAGAAACTAGAATAGAATGCTAGTATAATGTATGACGCCTTACAAGTCCTAAGCACACCTTCCTTCACCGTACGTAACCTCAAAATTCCATAATACACCTAACGAATTCGTCCGAATCGTTTAGACATCGTACGACAAGTTAGGACATTTTAAGATTCTGTATGCCATATTAGCAACATGAAAATTACTTTAGTATCATTTAGGAAGCCTTACAAATCCTAAGAACACCTTACAACACCGTACAAAACCATAAATCTCCATAATAAACCTAATGAATTCATCAAAATCCTTTGAACGTCGTACGGCACATTAAAACATCTTACGACTCTGTTTGCCATATTAGCACCTTGAAAAACACGTTAGTATAATGTAGAACGCCTTACAACACCGTACGAAACGTTAAAACTCCATAATAAACCTAATGAATTCGTAGGAGTCCTTTGAACATCGTACGACAAGTTAGGACATCTTACGACTTTTTTTGCCACATTAGAAACTAGAATAGAATGCTAGTATAATGTATGACGCCTTACAAGTCCTAAGCACACCTTCCTTCACCGTACGTAACCTCAAAATTCCATAATACACCTAACGAATTCGTCCGAGTCGTTTAGACATCGTACGACAAGTTAGGACATTTTAAGATTCTGTATGCCATATTAGCAACATGAAAATTACTTTAGTATCATTTAGGACGCCTTACAAATCATAAAAACACCTTACAACACCGTACAAAACCATAAATCTCCATAATAAACCTATTGAATTCATCCGAATCCTTTAAACGTCGTACGACACATTAAAACATCTTACGACCCTGTATGCCATATTAGCACCTTGAAAAGCACGTTAGTATAATGTAGAACGCCTTACAACACCGTACGAAACGTTAAAACTCCATAATAAACCTAATGAATTCGTAGGAGTCCTTTGAACATCGTACGACAAGTTAGGACATCTTAAGACTTTTTTTGCCACATTAGAAACTAGAATAGAATGCTAGTATAATGTATGACGCCTTACAAGTCCTAAGCACACCTTCCTTCACCGTACGTAACCTCAAAATTCCATAATACACCTAACGAATTCGTCCGAATCGTTTAGACATCGTACGACAAGTTAGGACATTTTAAGATTCTGTATGCCATATTAGCAACATGAAAATTACTTTAGTATCATTTAGGAAGCCTTACAAATCCTAAGAACACCTTACAACACCGTACAAAACCATAAATCTCCATAATAAACCTAATGAATTCATCAAAATCCTTTGAACGTCGTACGGCACATTAAAACATCTTACGACTCTGTTTGCCATATTAGCACCTTGAAAAACACGTTAGTATAATGTAGAACGCCTTACAACACCGTACGAAACGTTAAAACTCCATAATAAACCTAATGAATTCGTAGGAGTCCTTTGAACATCGTACGACAAGTTAGGACATCTTACGACTTTTTTTGCCACATTAGAAACTAGAATAGAATGCTAGTATAATGTATGACGCCTTACAAGTCCTAAGCACACCTTCCTTCACCGTACGTAACCTCAAAATTCCATAATACACCTAACGAATTCGTCCGAATCGTTTAGACATCGTACGACAAGTTAGGACATTTTAAGATTCTGTATGCCATATTAGCAACATGAAAATTACTTTAGTATCATTTAGGAAGCCTTACAAATCCTAAGAACACCTTACAACACCGTACAAAACCATAAATCTCCATAATAAACCTAATGAATTCATCCAAATCCTTTGAACGTCGTACGGCACATTAAAACACTTACGACTCTGTTTGCCATATTAGCACCTTGAAAAGCACGTTAGTATAATGTAGAACGCCTTACAACACCGTACGAAACGTTAAAACTCCATAATAAACCTAATGAATTCGTAGGAGTCCTTTGAACATCGTACGACAAGTTAGGACATCTTACGACTCTTTTTGCCACATTAGAAACTAGAATAGAATGCTAGTATAATGTATGACGCCTTACAACTCCTAAGCACACCTTCCTTCACCGTACGTAACCTCAAATTTCCATAATACACCTAACGAATTCGTCCGAATCTTTTAGACCTCGTACGACAAGTTAGGACATTTTAAGATTATGTATGCCATATTAGCAACATGAAAATTACTTTAGTATCATTTAGGAAGCCTTACAAATCCTAAGAACACCTTACAACACCGTACAAAACCATAAATCTCCATAATAAACCTAATGAATTCATCAAAATCCTTTGAACGTCGTACGGCACATTAAAACATCTTACGACTCTGTTTGCCATACTAGCACCTTGAAAAACACGTTAGTATAATGTAGAATGCCTTACAACACCGTACGAAAAGTTAAAACTCCATAATAAACCTATTGAATTCGTACGAGTCCTTTGAACATCGTACGACAAGTTAGGACATCTTACGACTCATTTTGCCACATTAGAAACTAGAATAGAATGCTAGTATAATGTATGACGCCTTACAACTCCTAAGCACACCTTCCTTCACCGTACGTAACCTCAAAATTCCATAATACACCTAACGAATTAGTCCGAATCGTTTAGACATCGTACGACAAGTTAGGACATTTTAAGATTATGTATGCCATATAGCAACATGAAAATTACTTTAGTATCATTTAGGAAGCCTTACAAATCCTAAGAACACCTTACAACACCGTACAAAACCATAAATCTCCATAATAAACCTAATGAATTCATCAAAATCCTTTGAACGTCGTACGGCACATTAAAACATCTTACGACTCTGTTTGCCATATTAGCACCTTGAAAAACACGTTAGTATAATGTAGAACGCCTTACAACACCGTACGAAACGTTAAAACTCCATAATAAACCTATTGAATTCGTACGAGTCCTTTGAACATCGTACGACAAGTTAGGACATCTTACGACTCTTTTTGCCACATTAGAAACTCGAATAGAACGTTAGTATAATGTATGACGCCTTACAACTCCTAAGCACACCTTCCTTCACCGTACGAAACCTCAAAATTCCATAATACACCTAACGAATTCGTCCGAGTCGTTTAGACATCGTACGACAAGTTAGGACATTTTAAGATTCTGTATGCCATATTAGCAACATGAAAATTACTTTAACATCATTTAGGAAGCCTTACAAATCCTAAGAACACCTTACAACACCGTACAAAACCATAAATCTCCATAATAAACCTAATGAATTCATCCAAATCCTTTGAACGTCGTACGACACATTAAACCATCTTACGACTCTGTTTGCCATATTAGCACCTTGAAAAACACGTTAGTATAATGTAGAACTCCTTACAACACCGTACGAAACGTTAAAACTCCATAATAAACCTATTGAATTCGTACGAGTCCTTTGAACATCTTACGACAAGTTAGGACATCTTACGACTCTTTTTGCCACATTAGAAACTCGAATAGAACGTTAGTATAATGTATGACGCCTTACAACTCCTAAGCACACCTTCCTTCACCGTACAAAACCTCAAAATTCCATAATACACCTAACGAATTCGTCCGAGTCGTTTAGACATCGTACGACAAGTTAGGACATTTTAAGATTCTGTATGCCATATTAGCAACATGAAAATTACTTTAGTATCATTTAGGACGCCTTACAAATCATAAAAACACCTTACAACACCGTACAAAACCATAAATCTCCATAATAAACCTAATGAATTCATCCAAATCCTTTGAACGTCGTACGGCACATTAAAACATCTTACGACTCTGTTTGCCATACTAGCACCTTGAAAAACACGTTAGTATATTGTAGAACGCCTTACAACACCGTACGAAACGTTAAAACTCCATAATAAACCTATTGAATTCGTACGAGTCCTTTGAACATCGTATGACAAGTTAGGACATCTTACGACTCTTTTTGCCACATTAGAAACTCGAATAGAACGTTAGTATAATGTATGACGCCTTACAACTCCTAAGCACACCTTCCTTCACCGTACGAAACCTCAAAATTCCATAATACACCTAACGAATTCGTCCGAGTCGTTTAGACATCGTACGACAAGTTAGGACATTTTAAGATTCTGTATGCCATATTAGCAACATGAAAATTACTTTAGTATCATTTAGGACGCCTTACAAATCATAAAAATACCTTACAAAACCGTACAAAACCATAAATCTCTTCTTAATAAACCTAATGAATTCATCCGAATCCTTTAAACGTCGTACGACACATTAAAACATCTTACGACTCTGTATGCCATATTAGCACCTTGAAAAGCACGTTAGTATAATGTAGAACGCCTTACAACACCGTACGAAACGTTAAAACTCCATAATAAACCTAATGAATTCGTAGGAGTCCTTTGAACATCGTACGACAAGTTAGGACATCTTACGACTCTTTTTGCCACATTAGAAACTAGAATAGAATGCTAGTATAATGTATGACGCCTTACAAGTCCTAAGCACACCTTCCTTCACCGTACGTAACCTCAAAATTCCATAATACACCTAACGAATTCGTCCGAATCGTTTAGACATCGTACGACAAGTTAGGACATTTTAAGATTCTGTATGCCATATTAGCAACATCAAAATTACTTTAGTATCATTTGGGAAGCCTTACAAATCCTAAGAACACCTTACAACACCGTACAAAACCATAAATCTCCATAATAAACTTAATGAATTCATCAAAATCCTTTGAACGTCGTACGGCACATTAAAACATCTTACGACTCTGTTTGCCATATTAGCACCTTGAAAAACACATTAGTATAATGTAGAACGCCTTACAACACCGTACGAAACGTTAAAACTCCATAATAAACCTAATGAATTCGTAGGAGTCCTTTGAACATCGTACGACAAGTTAGGACATCTTACGACTCTTTTTGCCACATTAGAAACTAGAATAGAATGCTAGTATAATGTATGACGCCTTACAACTCCTAAGCACACCTTCCTTCACCGTACGTAACCTCAAAATTCCATAATACACCTAACGAATTAGTCCGAATCGTTTAGACATCGTACGACAAGTTAGGACATTTTAAGATTATGTATGCCATATAGCAACATGAAAATTACTTTAGTATCATTTAGGAAGCCTTACAAATCCTAAGAACACCTTACAACACCGTACAAAACCATAAATCTCCATAATAAACCTAATGAATTCATCAAAATCCTTTGAACGTCGTACGGCACATTAAAACATCTTACGACTCTGTTTGCCATATTAGCACCTTGAAAAACACGTTAGTATAATGTAGAACGCCTTACAACACCGTACGAAACGTTAAAACTCCATAATAAACCTATTGAATTCGTACGAGTCCTTTGAACATCGTACGACAAGTTAGGACATCTTACGACTCTTTTTGCCACATTATAAACTCGAATAGAACGTTAGTATAATGTATGACGCCTTACAACTCCTAAGCACACCTTCCTTCACCGTACGAAACCTCAAAATTACATAATACACCTAACGAATTCGTCCGAGTCGTTTAGACATCGTACGACAAGTTAGGACATTTTAAGATTCTGTATGCCATATTAGCAACATGAAAATTACTTTAGTATCATTTAGGACGCCTTACAAATCATAAAAACACCTTACAACACCGTACAAAACCATAAATCTCCATAATAAACCTAATGAATTCATCCAAATCCTTTAAACGTCGTACGACACATTAAAACATCTTACGACTCTGTATGCCATATTAGCAACTTGAAAAGCACGTTAGTATAATGTCGAACGCCTTACAACACCGTACGAAACGTTAAAACTCCATAATAAACCTAATGAATTCGTAGGAGTCCTTTGAACATCGTACGACAAGTTAGGACATCTTACGACTCTTTTTGCCACATTAGAAACTAGAATAGAATGCTAGTATAATGTATGACGCCTTACAACTCCTAAGCACACCTTCCTTCACCGTACGTAACCTAAAAAATCCATAATACACCTAACAAATTCGTCCGAATCGTTTAGACATAGTACGACAAGTTAGGACATTTTAATATTATATATGCCATATTAGCAACATGAAAGTTACTTTAGTATCATTTAGGAAGCCTTACAAATCCTAAGAACACCTTACAACACCGTACAAAACCATAAATCTCCATAATAAACCTAATGAATTCATCAAAATCCTTTGAACGTCGTACGGCACATTAAAACATCTTACCACTCTGTTTGCCATACTAGCACCTTGAAAAACACATTAGTATAATGTAGAACGCCTTACAACACCGTACGAAACGTTAAAACTCCATAATAAACCTAATGAATTCGTAGGAGTCCTTTGAACATCGTACGACAAGTTAGGACATCTTACGACTCTTTTTGCCACATTAGAAACTAGAATAGAATGCTAGTATAATGTATGACGCCTTACAAGTCCTAAGCACACCTTCCTTCACCGTACGTAACCTCAAAATTCCATAATACACCTAACGAATTCGTCCGAGTCGTTTAGACATCGTACGGCAAGTTAGGACATTTTAAGATTCTGTATGCCATATTAGCAACATGAAAATTACTTTAGCATCATTTAGGAAGCCTTACAAATCCTAAGAACACCTTACAACACCGTACGAAACCATAAATCTCCATAATAAACCTAATGAATTCATCCAAATCCTTTGAACGTCGTACGACACATTAAACCATCTTACGACTCTGTTTGCCATATTAGCACCTTGAAAAACACGTTAGTATAATGTAGAACTCCTTACAACACCGTACGAAACGTTAAAACTCCATAATAAACCTATTGAATTCGTACGAGTCCTTTGAACATCTTACGACAAGTTAGGACATCTTACGACTCTTTTTGCCACATTAGAAACTCGAATAGAACGTTAGTATAATGTATGACGCCTTACAACTCCTAAGCACACCTTCCTTCACCGTACGAAACCTCAAAATTCCATAATACACCTAACGAATTCGTCCGAGTCGTTTAGACATCGCACGACAAGTTAGGACATTTTAAGATTCTGTATGCCATATTAGCAACATGAAAATTACTTTAGTATCATTTAGGACGCCTTACAAATCATAAAAACACCTTACAACACCGTACAAAACCATAAATCTCCATAATAAACCTAATGAATTCATCCGAATCCTTTAAACGTCGTACGACACATTAAAACATCTTACGACTCTGTATGCCATATTAGCACCTTGAAAAGCACGTTAGTATAATGTAGAACGCCTTACAACACCGTACGAAACGTTAAAACTCCATAATAAACCTAATGAATTCGTAGGAGTCCTTTGAACATCGTACGACAAGTTAGGACATCTTACGACTTTTTTTGCCACATTAGAAACTAGAATAGAATGCTAGTATAATGTATGACGCCTTACAAGTCCTAAGCACACCTTCCTTCACCGTACGTAACCTCAAAATTCCATAATACACCTAACGAATTCGTCCGAATCGTTTAGACATCGTACGACAAGTTAGGACATTTTAAGATTCTGTATGCCATATTAGCAACATCAAAATTACTTTAGTATCATTTGGGAAGCCTTACAAATCCTAAGAACACCTTACAACACCGTACAAAACCATAAATCTCCATAATAAACTTAATGAATTCATCAAAATCCTTTGAACGTCGTACGGCACATTAAAACATCTTACGACTCTGTTTGCCATACTAGCACCTTGAAAAACACATTAGTATAATGTAGAACGCCTTACAACACCGTACGAAACGTTAAAACTCCATAATAAACCTAATGAATTCGTAGGAGTCCTTTGAACATCGTACGACAAGTTAGGACATCTTACGACTCTTTTTGCCACATTAGAAACTAGAATAGAATGCTAGTATAATGTATGACGCCTTACAACTCCTAAGCACACCTTCCTTCACCGTACGTAACCTCAAAATTCCATAATACACCTAACGAATTAGTCCGAATCGTTTAGACATCGTACGACAAGTTAGGACATTTTAAGATTATGTATGCCATATAGCAACATGAAAATTACTTTAGTATCATTTAGGAAGCCTTACAAATCCTAAGAACACCTTACAACACCGTACAAAACCATAAATCTCCATAATAAACCTAATGAATTCATCAAAATCCTTTGAACGTCGTACGGCACATTAAAACATCTTACGACTCTGTTTGCCATATTAGCACCTTGAAAAACACGTTAGTATAATGTAGAACGCCTTACAACACCGTACGAAACGTTAAAACTCCATAATAAACCTATTGAATTCGTACGAGTCCTTTGAACATCGTACGACAAGTTAGGACATCTTACGACTCTTTTTGCCACATTATAAACTCGAATAGAACGTTAGTATAATGTATGACGCCTTACAACTCCTAAGCACACCTTCCTTCACCGTACGAAACCTCAAAATTACATAATACACCTAACGAATTCGTCCGAGTCGTTTAGACATCGTACGACAAGTTAGGACATTTTAAGATTCTGTATGCCATATTAGCAACATGAAAATTACTTTAGTATCATTTAGGACGCCTTACAAATCATAAAAACACCTTACAACACCGTACAAAACCATAAATCTCCATAATAAACCTAATGAATTCATCCAAATCCTTTAAACGTCGTACGACACATTAAAACATCTTACGACTCTGTATGCCATATTAGCAACTTGAAAAGCACGTTAGTATAATGTCGAACGCCTTACAACACCGTACGAAACGTTAAAACTCCATAATAAACCTAATGAATTCGTAGGAGTCCTTTGAACATCGTACGACAAGTTAGGACATCTTACGACTCTTTTTGCCACATTAGAAACTAGAATAGAATGCTAGTATAATGTATGACGCCTTACAACTCCTAAGCACACCTTCCTTCACCGTACGTAACCTAAAAAATCCATAATACACCTAACAAATTCGTCCGAATCGTTTAGACATAGTACGACAAGTTAGGACATTTTAATATTATATATGCCATATTAGCAACATGAAAGTTACTTTAGTATCATTTAGGAAGCCTTACAAATCCTAAGAACACCTTACAACACCGTACAAAACCATAAATCTCCATAATAAACCTAATGAATTCATCAAAATCCTTTGAACGTCGTACGGCACATTAAAACATCTTACCACTCTGTTTGCCATACTAGCACCTTGAAAAACACATTAGTATAATGTAGAACGCCTTACAACACCGTACGAAACGTTAAAACTCCATAATAAACCTAATGAATTCGTAGGAGTCCTTTGAACATCGTACGACAAGTTAGGACATCTTACGACTCTTTTTGCCACATTAGAAACTAGAATAGAATGCTAGTATAATGTATGACGCCTTACAAGTCCTAAGCACACCTTCCTTCACCGTACGTAACCTCAAAATTCCATAATACACCTAACGAATTCGTCCGAGTCGTTTAGACATCGTACGGCAAGTTAGGACATTTTAAGATTCTGTATGCCATATTAGCAACATGAAAATTACTTTAGCATCATTTAGGAAGCCTTACAAATCCTAAGAACACCTTACAACACCGTACGAAACCATAAATCTCCATAATAAACCTAATGAATTCATCCAAATCCTTTGAACGTCGTACGACACATTAAACCATCTTACGACTCTGTTTGCCATATTAGCACCTTGAAAAACACGTTAGTATAATGTAGAACTCCTTACAACACCGTACGAAACGTTAAAACTCCATAATAAACCTATTGAATTCGTACGAGTCCTTTGAACATCTTACGACAAGTTAGGACATCTTACGACTCTTTTTGCCACATTAGAAACTCGAATAGAACGTTAGTATAATGTATGACGCCTTACAACTCCTAAGCACACCTTCCTTCACCGTACGAAACCTCAAAATTCCATAATACACCTAACGAATTCGTCCGAGTCGTTTAGACATCGCACGACAAGTTAGGACATTTTAAGATTCTGTATGCCATATTAGCAACATGAAAATTACTTTAGTATCATTTAGGACGCCTTACAAATCATAAAAACACCTTACAACACCGTACAAAACCATAAATCTCCATAATAAACCTAATGAATTCATCCGAATCCTTTAAACGTCGTACGACACATTAAAACATCTTACGACTCTGTATGCCATATTAGCACCTTGAAAAGCACGTTAGTATAATGTAGAACGCCTTACAACACCGTACGAAACGTTAAAACTCCATAATAAACCTAATGAATTCGTAGGAGTCCTTTGAACATCGTACGACAAGTTAGGACATCTTACGACTTTTTTTGCCACATTAGAAACTAGAATAGAATGCTAGTATAATGTATGACGCCTTACAAGTCCTAAGCACACCTTCCTTCACCGTACGTAACCTCAAAATTCCATAATACACCTAACGAATTCGTCCGAATCGTTTAGACATCGTACGACAAGTTAGGACATTTTAAGATTCTGTATGCCATATTAGCAACATCAAAATTACTTTAGTATCATTTGGGAAGCCTTACAAATCCTAAGAACACCTTACAACACCGTACAAAACCATAAATCTCCATAATAAACTTAATGAATTCATCAAAATCCTTTGAACGTCGTACGGCACATTAAAACATCTTACGACTCTGTTTGCCATACTAGCACCTTGAAAAACACATTAGTATAATGTAGAACGCCTTACAACACCGTACGAAACGTTAAAACTCCATAATAAACCTAATGAATTCGTAGGAGTCCTTTGAACATCGTACGACAAGTTAGGACATCTTACGACTCTTTTTGCCACATTAGAAACTAGAATAGAATGCTAGTATAATGTATGACGCCTTACAACTCCTAAGCACACCTTCCTTCACCGTACGTAACCTCAAAATTCCATAATACACCTAACGAATTAGTCCGAATCGTTTAGACATCGTACGACAAGTTAGGACATTTTAAGATTATGTATGCCATATAGCAACATGAAAATTACTTTAGTATCATTTAGGAAGCCTTACAAATCCTAAGAACACCTTACAACACCGTACAAAACCATAAATCTCCATAATAAACCTAATGAATTCATCAAAATCCTTTGAACGTCGTACGGCACATTAAAACATCTTACGACTCTGTTTGCCATATTAGCACCTTGAAAAACACGTTAGTATAATGTAGAACGCCTTACAACACCGTACGAAACGTTAAAACTCCATAATAAACCTATTGAATTCGTACGAGTCCTTTGAACATCGTACGACAAGTTAGGACATCTTACGACTCTTTTTGCCACATTATAAACTCGAATAGAACGTTAGTATAATGTATGACGCCTTACAACTCCTAAGCACACCTTCCTTCACCGTACGAAACCTCAAAATTACATAATACACCTAACGAATTCGTCCGAGTCGTTTAGACATCGTACGACAAGTTAGGACATTTTAAGATTCTGTATGCCATATTAGCAACATGAAAATTACTTTAGTATCATTTAGGACGCCTTACAAATCATAAAAACACCTTACAACACCGTACAAAACCATAAATCTCCATAATAAACCTAATGAATTCATCCGAATCCTTTAAACGTCGTACGACACATTAAAACATCTTACGACTCTGTATGCCATATTAGCAACTTGAAAAGCACGTTAGTATAATGTCGAACGCCTTACAACACCGTACGAAACGTTAAAACTCCATAATAAACCTAATGAATTCGTAGGAGTCCTTTGAACATCGTACGACAAGTTAGGACATCTTACGACTCTTTTTGCCACATTAGAAACTAGAATAGAATGCTAGTATAATGTATGACGCCTTACAACTCCTAAGCACACCTTCCTTCACCGTACGTAACCTAAAAAATCCATAATACACCTAACAAATTCGTCCGAATCGTTTAGACATCGTACGACAAGTTAGGACATTTTAAGATTATATATGCCATATTAGCAACATGAAAGTTACTTTAGTATCATTTAGGAAGCCTTACAAATCCTAAGAACACCTTACAACACCGTACAAAACCATAAATCTCCATAATAAACCTAATGAATTCATCAAAATCCTTTGAACGTCGTACGGCACATTAAAACATCTTACCACTCTGTTTGCCATACTAGCACCTTGAAAAACACATTAGTATAATGTAGAACGCCTTACAACACCGTACGAAACGTTAAAACTCCATAATAAACCTAATGAATTCGTAGGAGTCCTTTGAACATCGTACGACAAGTTAGGACATCTTACGACTCTTTTTGCCACATTAGAAACTAGAATAGAATGCTAGTATAATGTATGACGCCTTACAAGTCCTAAGCACACCTTCCTTCACCGTACGTAACCTCAAAATTCCATAATACACCTAACGAATTCGTCCGAGTCGTTTAGACATCGTACGGCAAGTTAGGACATTTTAAGATTCTGTATGCCATATTAGCAACATGAAAATTACTTTAGCATCATTTAGGAAGCCTTACAAATCCTAAGAACACCTTACAACACCGTACAAAACCATAAATCTCCATAATAAACCTAATGAATTCATCCAAATCCTTTGAACGTCGTACGACACATTAAACCATCTTACGACTCTGTTTGCCATATTAGCACCTTGAAAAACACGTTAGTATAATGTAGAACTCCTTACAACACCGTACGAAACGTTAAAACTCCATAATAAACCTATTGAATTCGTACGAGTCCTTTGAACATCTTACGACAAGTTAGGACATCTTACGACTCTTTTTGCCACATTAGAAACTCGAATAGAACGTTAGTATAATGTATGACGCCTTACAACTCCTAAGCACACCTTCCTTCACCGTACGAAACCTCAAAATTCCATAATACACCTAACGAATTCGTCCGAGTCGTTTAGACATCGCACGACAAGTTAGGACATTTTAAGATTCTGTATGCCATATTAGCAACATGAAAATTACTTTAGTATCATTTAGGACGCCTTACAAATCATAAAAACACCTTACAACACCGTACAAAACCATAAATCTCCATAATAAACCTAATGAATTCATCCGAATCCTTTAAACGTCGTACGACACATTAAAACATCTTACGACTCTGTATGCCATATTAGCACCTTGAAAAGCACGTTAGTATAATGTAGAACGCCTTACAACACCGTACGAAACGTTAAAACTCCATAATAAACCTAATGAATTCGTAGGAGTCCTTTGAACATCGTACGACAAGTTAGGACATCTTACGACTTTTTTTGCCACATTAGAAACTAGAATAGAATGCTAGTATAATGTATGACGCCTTACAAGTCCTAAGCACACCTTCCTTCACCGTACGTAACCTCAAAATTCCATAATACACCTAACGAATTCGTCCGAATCGTTTAGACATCGTACGACAAGTTAGGACATTTTAAGATTCTGTATGCCATATTAGCAACATGAAAATTACTTTAGTATCATTTAGGAAGCCTTACAAATCCTAAGAACACCTTACAACACCGTACAAAACCATAAATCTCCATAATAAACCTAATGAATTCATCCAAATCCTTTGAACGTCGTACGGCACATTAAAACACTTACGACTCTGTTTGCCATATTAGCACCTTGAAAAACACGTTAGTATAATGTAGAACGCCTTACAACACCGTACGAAACGTTAAAACTCCATAATAAACCTATTGAATTCGTACGAGTCCTTTGAACATCGTATGACAAGTTAGGACATCTTACGACTCTTTTTGCCACATTAGAAACTCGAATAGAACGTTAGTATAATGTATGACGCCTTACAACTCCTAAGCACACCTTCCTTCACCGTACGAAACCTCAAAATTCCATAATACACCTAACGAATTCGTCCGAGTCGTTTAGACATCGTACGACAAGTTAGGACATTTTAAGATTCTGTATGCCATATTAGCAACATGAAAATTACTTTAGTATCATTTAGGACGCCTTACAAATCATAAAAACACCTTACAAAACCGTACAAAACCATAAATCTCTTCATAATAAACCTAATGAATTCATCCGAATCCTTTAAACGTCGTACGACACATTAAAACATCTTACGACTCTGTATGCCATATTAGCACCTTGAAAAGCACGTTAGTATAATGTAGAACGCCTTACAACACCGTACGAAACGTTAAAACTCCATAATAAACCTAATGAATTCGTAGGAGTCCTTTGAACATCGTACGACAAGTTAGGACATCTTACGACTCTTTTTGCCACATTAGAAACTAGAATAGAATGCTAGTATAATGTATGACGCCTTACAAGTCCTAAGCACACCTTCCTTCACCGTACGTAACCTCAAAATTCCATAATACACCTAACGAATTCGTCCGAATCGTTTAGACATCGTACGACAAGTTAGGACATTTTAAGATTCTGTATGCCATATTAGCAACATCAAAATTACTTTAGTATCATTTAGGAAGCCTTACAAATACTAAGAACACCTTACAACACCGTACAAAACCATAAATCTCCATAATAAACCTAATGAATTCATCCAAATCCTTTGAACGTCGTACGGCACATTAAAACACTTACGACTCTGTTTGCCATATTAGCACCTTGAAAAACACGTTAGTATAATGTAGAACGCCTTACAACACCGTACGAAACGTTAAAACTCCATAATAAACCTATTGAATTCGTACGAGTCCTTTGAACATCGTATGACAAGTTAGGACATCTTACGACTCTTTTTGCCACATTAGAAACTCGAATAGAACGTTAGTATAATGTATGACGCCTTACAACTCCTAAGCACACCTTCCTTCACCGTACGAAACCTCAAAATTCCATAATACACCTAACGAATTCGTCCGAGTCATTTAGACATCGTACGACAAGTTAGGACATTTTAAGATTCTGTATGCCATATTAGCAACATGAAAATTACTTTAGTATCATTTAGGACGCCTTACAAATCATAAAAACACCTTACAAAACCGTACAAAACCATAAATCTCCATAATAAACCTAATGAATTCATCCGAATCCTTTAAACGTCGTACGACACATTAAAACATCTTACGACTCTGTATGTCATATTAGCACCTTGAAAAGCACGTTAGTATAATGTAGAACGCCTTACAACACCGTACGAAACGTTAAAACTCCATAATAAACCTAATGAATTCGTAGGAGTCCTTTGAACATCGTACGACAAGTTAGGACATCTTACGACTCTTTTTGCCACATTAGAAACTAGAATAGAATGCTAGTATAATGTATGACGCCTTACAACTCCTAAGCACACCTTCCTTCACCGTACGTAACCTCAAATTTCCATAATACACCTAACGAATTCGTCCGAATCGTTTAGGCCTCGTACGACATGTTAGGACATTTTAAGATTATGTATGCCATATAGCAACATGAAAATTACTTTAGTATCATTTAGGAAGCCTTACAAATCCTAAGAACACCTTACAACACCGTACAAAACCATAAATCTCCATAATAAACCTAATGAATTCATCAAAATCCTTTGAACGTCGTACGGCACATTAAAACATCTTACGACTCTGTTTGCCATATTAGCACCTTGAAAAACACGTTAGTATAATGTAGAACGCCTTACAACACCGTACGAAACGTTAAAACTCCATAATAAACCTATTGAATTCGTACGAGTCCTTTGAACATCGTACGACAAGTTAGGACATCTTACGACTCTTTTTGCCACATTAGAAACTAGAATAGAATGCTAGTATAATGTATGACGCCTTACAACTCCTAAGCACACCTTCCTTCACCGTACGAAACCTCAAAATTACATAATACACCTAACGAATTCGTCCGAGTCGTTTAGACATCGTACGACAAGTTAGGACATTTTAAGATTCTGTATGCCATATTAGCAACATGAAAGTTACTTTAGTATCATTTAGGAAGCCTTACAAATCTTAAGAACACCTTACAACACCGTACAAAACCATAAATCTCCATAATAAACCTAATGAATTCATCAAAATCCTTTGAACGTCGTACGGCACATTAAAACATCTTACCACTCTGTTTGCCATACTAGCACCTTGAAAAACACATTAGTATAATGTAGAACGCCTTACAACACCGTACGAAACGTTAAAACTCCATAATAAACCTAATGAATTCGTAGGAGTCCTTTGAACATCGTACGACAAGTTAGGACATCTTACGACTCTTTTTGCCACATTAGAAACTAGAATAGAATGCTAGTATAATGTATGACGCCTTACAAGTCCTAAGCACACCTTCCTTCACCGTACGTAACCTCAAAATTCCATAATACACCTAACGAATTCGTCCGAGTCGTTTAGACATCGTACGGCAAGTTAGGACATTTTAAGATTCTGTATGCCATATTAGCAACATGAAAATTACTTTAGCATCATTTAGGAAGCCTTACAAATCCTAAGAACACCTTACAACACCGTACAAAACCATAAATCTCCATAATAAACCTAATGAATTCATCCAAATCCTTTGAACGTCGTGCGACACATTAAAACATCTTACGACTCTGTTTGCCATATTAGCACCTTGAAAAACACGTTAGTATATTGTAGAACGCCTTACAACACCGTACGAAACGTTAAAACTCCATAATAAACCTATTGAATTCGTACGAGTCCTTTGAACATCTTACGACAAGTTAGGACATCTTACGACTCTTTTTGCCACATAAGAAACTCGAATAGAACGTTAGTATAATGTATGACGCCTTACAACTCCTAAGCACACCTTCCTTCACCGTACGAAACCTCAAAATTCCATAATACACCTAACGAATTCGTCCGATTCGTTTAGACATCGTACGACAAGTTAGGACATTTTAAGATTCTGTATGCCATATTAGCAACATGAAAATTACTTTAGTATCATTTAGGACGCCTTACAAATCATAAAAACACCTTACAACACCGTACAAAACCATAAATCTCCATAATAAACCTAATGAATTCATCCGAATCGTTTAAACGTCGTACGACACATTAAAACATCTTACGACTCTGTATGCCATATTAGCACCTTGAAAAGCACGTTAGTATAATGTAGAACGCCTTACAACACCGTACGAAACGTTAAAACTCCATAATAAACCTAATGAATTCGTAGGAGTCCTTTGAACATCGTACGACAAGTTAGGACATCTTACGACTTTTTTTGCCACATTAGAAACTAGAATAGAATGCTAGTATAATGTATGACGCCTTACAAGTCCTAAGCATACCTTCCTTCACCGTACGTAACCTCAAAATTCCATAATACACCTAACGAATTCGTCCGAATCGTTTAGACATCGTACGACAAGTTAGGACATTTTAAGATTCTGTATGCCATATTAGCAACATGAAAATTACTTTAGTATCATTTAGGAAGCCTTACAAATCCTAAGAACACCTTACAACACCGTACAAAACCATAAATCTCCATAATAAACCTAATGAATTCATCCAAATCCTTTGAATGTCGTACGGCACATTAAAACACTTACGACTCTGTTTGCCATATTAGCACCTTGAAAAACACGTTAGTATAATGTAGAACGCCTTACAACACCGTACGAAACGTTAAAACTCCATAATAAACCTATTGAATTCGTACGAGTCCTTTGAACATCGTATGACAAGTTAGGACATCTTACGACTCTTTTTGCCACATTAGAAACTCGAATAGAACGTTAGTATAATGTATGACGCCTTACAACTCCTAAGCACACCTTCCTTCACCGTACGAAACCTCAAAATTCCATAATACACCTAACGAATTCGTCCGAGTCGTTTAGACATCGTACGACAAGTTAGGACATTTTAAGATTCTGTATGCCATTCCTGTTCCGAGGTTGAATAATAGCGGGGATAAATTATTATGGAAATCTGATAATTGTAATGATCCTTTTTCTACAGCTGCAGTATGGCATTCTTTAAGACTATCAAAGCCTGAAGTTAGTTGGTTTAAAGTGGTCTGGTTCCCTCAGTGTATTCCTAGACATGCATTTATGTTGTGGTTGATCATGAGGAGGAAATTATTGACTCAAGATAAGATCATTAATTGGGGAGATAGTAGGCGAGATATGGACATGATGTGTTGTCTTTTATGTTATTCGGATTATGATTCACATGACCATCTTTTCTTTGGTTGTAAATACTCGGGTCAAGTTTGGAGTAGGATTAAGGCGAAGGCTGACTTGGGTGATACTCCTCCTTCTATTTCTGATATTGTATCATCGTTGGAGACTTCTGCCAAGTCTAAAACGCTTCGTAATGTTATGAGACGGCTTGCAGTGGCGTCGGGTACTTATTTCATATGGCAGGAAAGGAATAACCGTATGTTTGCTAATCATGCTAGACCTCCGGATACTCTAGTGAAACTTATATTTGATGCGGTTCGTTATAGGCTTATGGGGCTAAAAATGACTAGAAGGGGAGATGCTGCTCGGGTGCTGGGAGGATGGGGAATTGATTCATGCAGGAATTTTGACGATGGAGGCTGATTATTTTACTCTATGAGTATGCTCTAGTAATTTGGCTAGTTGGTTTTGTCTTTTTATCACAATGAGTCGTGGTTTGGTGGTTGGTTTTTATCTTTTTGTTTACATTCATGGGGCATGTCCTGTGTTTGAACTAGTGTGGTATGTTGCCCACTACTTGTTTTCAGCTCGTTTTGTTAATATATAAATTCACCGGGGTAACCCTTTACCCAAAAAAAAGATTCTGTATGCCATATTAGCAACATGAAAATTACTTTAGTATCATTTAGGACGCCTTACAAATCATAAAAACACCTTACAACACCGTACAAAACCATAAATCTCCATAATAAACCTAATGAATTCATCTGAATCCTTTAAACGTCGTACGACACATTAAAACATCTTACGACTCTGTATATCATATTAGCACCTTGAAAAGCACGTTAGTATAATGTAGAACACCTTACAACACCGTACGAAACGTTAAAACTCAATAATAAACCTAATGAATTCGTAGGAGTCCTTTGAACATCGTACGACAAGTTAGGACATCTTATGACTCTTTTTGCCACATTAGAAACTAGAATAGAATGCTAGTATAATGTATGACGCCTTACAACTCCTAAGCACACCTTCCTTCACCGTGCGTTACCTCAAATTTCCATAATACACCTAACGAATTCGTCCGAATCGTTTAGACCTCGTACGACAAGTTAGGACATTTTAAGATTATGTATGCCATATTAGCAACATGAAAATTACTTTAGTATCATTTAGGAAGCCTTACAAATCCTAAGAACACCTTACAACACCGTACAAAACCATAAATCTCCATAATAAACCTAATGAATTCATCAAAATCCTTTGAACGTCGTACGGCACATTAAAACATCTTACGACTCTGTTTGCCATATTAGCACCATGAAAAACACGTTAGTATAATGTAGAACGCCTTACAACACCGTACGAAACGTTAAAACTCCATAATAAACCTATTGAATTCGTACGAGTCCTTTGAACATCGTAAGACAAGTTAGGACATCTTACGACTCTTTTTGCCACATTAGAAACTCGAATAGAACGTTAGTATAATGTATGACGCCTTTCAACTCCTAAGCACACCTTCCTTCACCGTACGAAACCTCAAAATTCCATAATACACCTAACGAATTCGTCCGAGTCGTTTAGACATCGTACGACAAGTTACGACATTTTAAGATTCTGTATACCATATTAGCAACATGAAAATTACTTTAGTATCATTTAGGACGCCTTACAAATCATAAAAACACCTTACAACAACGTACAAAACCATAAATCTCCATAATAAACCTAATGAATTCATCCGAATCCTTTAAACGTCGTACGACACATTAAAACATCTTACGACTCTGTATGCCATATTAGCACCTTGAAAAGCACGTTAGTATAATGTAGAACACTTTACAACACCGTACGAAACGTTAAAACTCAATAATAAACCTAATGAATTCGTAGGAGTCCTTTGAACATCGTACGACAAGTTAGGACATCTTACGACTCTTTTTGACACATTAGAAACTAGAATAGAATGCTAGTATAATGTATGACGCCTTACAACTCCTAAGCACACCTTCCTTCACCGTACGTAACCTCAAATTTCCATAATACACCTAACGAATTCGTCCGAATTGTTTAGACCTCGTACGACAAGTTAGGACATTTTAAGATTATGTATGCCATATTAGCAACATGAAAATTACTTTAGTATCATTTAGGAAGCCTTACAAATCCTAAGAACACCTTACAACACCGTACAAAACCATAAATCTCCATAATAAACCTAATGAATTCATCAAAATCCTTTAAACGTCGTACGGCACATTAAAACATCTTACGACTCTGTTTGCCATATTAGCACCTTGAAAAACTCGTTAGTATAATGTAGAACGCCTTACAACACCGTACGAAACGTTAAAACTCCACAATAAACCTATTGAATTCGTACGAGTCCTTTGAACATCGTACGACAAGTTAGGACATCTTACGACTCTTTTTGCCATATTAAAAACTAGAATAGAATGCTAGTATAATGTATGACGCCTTACAACTCCTAAGCACACCTTCCTTCACCGTACGTAACCTCAAATTTCCATAATACACCTAACGAATTCATCCGAATCGTTTAGACCTCGTACGACAAGTTAGGACATTTTAAGATTATGTATGCCATATTAGCAACATGAAAATTACTTTAGTATCATTTAGGAAGCCTTACAAATCCTAAGAACACCTTACAACACCGTTCAAAACCATAAATCTCCATAATAAACCTAATGAATTCATCAAAATCCTTTGAACGTCGTACGGCACATTAAAACATCTTACGACTCTGTTTGCCATATTAGCACCATGAAAAACACATTAGTATAATGTAGAACGCCTTACAACACCGTACGAAACGTTAAAACTCCATAATAAACCTATTGAATTCGTACGAGTCCTTTGAACATCGTACGACAAGTTAGGACATCTTACGACTCTTTTTGCCACATTAGAAACTCGAATAGAACGTTAGTATAATGTATGACGCCTTACAACTCCTAAGCACACCTTCCTTCACCGTACGAAACCTCAAAATTCCATAATACACCTAACGAATTCGTCCGAGTCGTTTAGACATCGTACGACAAGTTACGATATTTTAATATTCTGTATACCATATTAGCAACATGAAAATTACATTAGTATCATTTAGGACGCCTTACAAATCATAAAAACACCTTACAACACCGTACAAAACCATAAATCTCCATAATAAACCTAATGAATTCATCTGAATCCTTTAAACGTCGTACGACACATTAAAACATCTTACGACTCTGTATATCATATTAGCACCTTGAAAAGCACGTTAGTATAATGTAGAACACCTTACAACACCGTACGAAACGTTAAAACTCAATAATAAACCTAATGAATTCGTAGGAGTCCTTTGAACATCGTACGACAAGTTAGGACATCTTATGACTCTTTTTGCCACATTAGAAACTAGAATAGAATGCTAGTATAATGTATGACGCCTTACAACTCCTAAGCACACCTTCCTTCACCGTACGTTACCTCAAATTTCCATAATACACCTAACGAATTCGTCCGAATCGTTTAGACCTCGTACGACAAGTTAGGACATTTTAAGATTATGTATGCCATATTAGCAACATGAAAATTACTTTAGTATCATTTAGGAAGCCTTACAAATCCTAAGAACACCTTACAACACCGTACAAAACCATAAATCTCCATAATAAACCTAATGAATTCATCAAAATCCTTTGAACGTCGTACGGCACATTAAAACATCTTACGACTCTGTTTGCCATATTAGCACCATGAAAAACACGTTAGTATAATGTAGAACGCCTTACAACACCGTACGAAACGTTAAAACTCCATAATAAACCTATTGAATTCGTACGAGTCCTTTGAACATCGTACGACAAGTTAGGACATCTTACGACTCTTTTTGCCACATTAGAAACTCGAATAGAACGTTAGTATAATGTATGACGCCTTTCAACTCCTAAGCACACCTTCCTTCACCGTACGAAACCTCAAAATTCCATAATACACCTAACGAATTCGTCCGAGTCGTTTAGACATCGTACGACAAGTTACGACATTTTAAGATTCTGTATACCATATTAGCAACATGAAAATTACTTTAGTATCATTTAGGACGCCTTACAAATCATAAAAACACCTTACAACACCGTACAAAACCATAAATCTCCATAATAAACCTAATGAATTCATCCGAATCCTTTAAACGTCGTACGACACATTAAAACATCTTACGACTCTGTATGCCATATTAGCACCTTGAAAAGCACGTTAGTATAATGTAGAACACTTTACAACACCGTACGAAACGTTAAAACTCAATAATAAACCTAATGAATTCGTAGGAGTCCTTTGAACATCGTACGACAAGTTAGGACATCTTATGACTCTTTTTGACACATTAGAAACTAGAATAGAATGCTAGTATAATGTATGACGCCTTACAACTCCTAAGCACACCTTCCTTCACCGTACGTAACCTCAAATTTCCATAATACACCTAACGAATTCGTCCGAATTGTTTAGACCTCGTACGACAAGTTAGGACATTTTAAGATTATGTATGCCATATTAGCAACATGAAAATTACTTTAGTATCATTTAGGAAGCCTTACAAATCCTAAGAACACCTTACAACACCGTACAAAACCATAAATCTCCATAATACACCTAATGAATTCATCAAAATCCTTTAAACGTCGTACGGCACATTAAAACATCTTACGACTCTGTTTGCCATATTAGCACCATGAAAAACACGTTAGTATAATGTAGAACGCCTTACAACACCGTACGAAACGTTAAAACTCCATAATAAACCTATTGAATTCGTACGAGTCCTTTGAACATCGTACGACAAGTTAGGACATCTTACGACTCTTTTTGCCACATTAGAAACTCGAATAGAACGTTAGTATAATGTATGACGCCTTTCAACTCCTAAGCACACCTTCCTTCACCGTACGAAACCTCAAAATTCCATAATACACCTAACGAATTCGTCCGAGTCGTTTAGACATCGTACGACAAGTTACGACATTTTAAGATTCTGTATACCATATTAGCAACATGAAAATTACTTTAGTATCATTTAGGACGCCTTACAAATCATAAAAACACCTTACAACACCGTACAAAACCATAAATCTCCATAATAAACCTAATGAATTCATCCGAATCCTTTAAACGTCGTACGACACATTAAAACATCTTACGACTCTGTATGCCATATTAGCACCTTG
The DNA here is from genome assembly GCA_030867185.1 of Tagetes erecta. Classification (NCBI taxonomy): domain Eukaryota; kingdom Viridiplantae; phylum Streptophyta; class Magnoliopsida; order Asterales; family Asteraceae; genus Tagetes; species Tagetes erecta. The sequence goes on along the minus strand of CM061489.1, from coordinate 47,008,200 downwards.
AAAAGCACGTTAGTATAATGTAGAACACTTTACAACACCGTACGAAACGTTAAAACTCAATAATAAACCTAATGAATTCGTAGGAGTCCTTTGAACATCGTACGACAAGTTAGGACATCTTATGACTCTTTTTGACACATTAGAAACTAGAATAGAATGCTAGTATAATGTATGACGCCTTACAACTCCTAAGCACACCTTCCTTCACCGTACGTAACCTCAAATTTCCATAATACACCTAACGAATTCGTCCGAATTGTTTAGACCTCGTACGACAAGTTAGGACATTTTAAGATTATGTATGCCATATTAGCAACATGAAAATTACTTTAGTATCATTTAGGAAGCCTTACAAATCCTAAGAACACCTTACAACACCGTACAAAACCATAAATCTCCATAATACACCTAATGAATTCATCAAAATCCTTTAAACGTCGTACGGCACATTAAAACATCTTACGACTCTGTTTGCCATATTAGCACCTTGAAAAACTCGTTAGTATAATGTAGAACGCCTTACAACACCGTACGAAACGTTAAAACTCCATAATAAACCTATTGAATTCGTACGAGTCCTTTGAACATCGTACGACAAGTTAGGACATCTTACGACTCTTTTTGCCACATTAGAAACTCGAATAGAACGTTAGTATAATGTATGACGCCTTACAACTCCTAAGCACACCTTCCTTCACCGTACGAAACCTCAAAATTCCATAATACACCTAACGAATTCGTCCGAGTCGTTTAGACATCGTACGACAAGTTAGGACATTTTAAGATTCTGTATCCCATATTAGCAACATGAAAATTACTTTAGTATCATTTAGGACGCCTTACAAATCATAAAAACACCTTACAACACCGTACAAAACCATAAATCTCCATAATAAACCTAATGAATTCATCCGAATCCTTTAAACGTCGTACGACACATTAAAACATCTTACGACTCTGTATGCCATATTAGCACCTTGAAAAGCACGTTAGTATAAATTTTCTCTCCCTAGAATGGCGATTTCAAGTGTTCTTCCTTCTTCTTAGAATCTAATTCGTTCTTGGTGTATGATTTGTGGATCTAACACTTATGCGAATTAGGTTTTCTGTTTTTCTTCTTGTTATTTCCGTTTTTTATTCTAGGATTAGGGTTTTGTGTTGTGGGGCTGCCGTTTCTTGGATTTTTTAGGGTTATTGATGCTTTGCTGCGTTGGTGTTCTTGGATTTGTTCTTTTTCGAGAGAATAGAGGTTTTGAGCTTGCTGAATTCTGATCGTGGTTAGGGTTTTTCTGATCGTGATTAGGGTTTGTGGCGGCTGAAAGAGAGGGACGAATTTGGCAATTGGTTCATGAATCTTGATTCTTGATTCTTGTTTCTTGAATCTTGCTTCTTGATTCTTGTTTCTTGAATCTTGATTCTTGCTTCTTGGTTCTTGAATCTTGGTTTGGTTATTTAATTCGTTTTTCTTGATCTTTGGCCGTTTTTTTCTTGGGTTTGTACGATCAGATTCGTTTCTAATTATAAAAACGAGTATGGAGGGTGGTGATTTGGCTAGTAAGGTGCTAAAGATCGATGGCAATCCACGTTGTAATTTGTTGAAGAAGGAAAAGGCGACTAGGGTTTCCTCCTTAAACCCTAATCCGCCTCATGGGGTTGACACGGCTAAGATGAATGATGCAACAAGTCATACGACTGATTCATCTCACAAGAATGATTCAGCTCACACGACTATGTCATCTTATGTTCATACGGCTGATGCATCTGATAGTTCTCATGCTCATGCGACTAATGTGAATGATGCGCCGGGTAAGTCTGGTTTGAATACAACGTATGCTGCTATTGTTCAACCAAAGTCTGACTTACCTGCAACGCCAGTTAATTTTCGTTATATGGTGAATGAGGAGAAGAAACAAGGTTTTGATGTTGTGTTACCCAAAGAGACTGTGCGTATGATGTGTAATAAGCTTGAATTTACTTTGTATGGCTACTTTTTGGGGGATAGGCTAGCGTATCCAGTGGTTGAATACTTTGCTAAAACTCATTGGAAAAAATTTGGCTTGCAAAAGGCAATGATGAATGCAAATGGTTTTTTCTTCTTTAAGTTTAATGATAGGAAGGGGATGATGGATGTGATTGAAGCAGGTCCTTGGATAATTCGTAATAAACCAATTATTCTGAATGTCTGGTCCCCTAACACAAAGCTACACAAGGATGATCTCAAGAATGTGTCTGTTTGGGTAAAATTACATGATATTCCGTTGGTAGCTTATTCTGATGTTGGTTTGAGTCTTTTGGTCTCGCAAATTGGAACTCCGAAGTTGTTGGATTCATTCACAAGCTCCATGTGTGCAAATACGTGGGGTAGAAGTAGTTTTGCAAGAGCTTTGGTTGAGATCTCGGCGGATGCGGGGTTTAAGGAGGAGATATCTATTGCTATTCCGGAATTAGAGGGGGATGAGTTTGGAGCAGCAAATGTGAAGGTTGAGTATGATTGGAAGCCTCCAAGATGTGGTCATTGTTGTGTTTTTGGCCATAATGATGCTGAATGCCCTAAGACGACTAAGCATGAGCAGAAAACAAAGGCTAGAGAGGAGGATGATGGTTTTAAGGAAGTAAAGGATAAGAAGGCTGCAAAAAGATTTGGGGTTGCTTTAAAAAAACCCCAATTCGAGTATCGTCCAGTTAATAAAAAAGGGAAGGAAGTGCAAAATGTTAAAAAGCAGGTGACTAGGATGGATACTATGGAGACTAAAGGTGGTTCAAATATGGGTAAATCTGATCTAACTACATCAAACCCTTTTGAGGCGTTATCTGTGGAGAAAATAGCAGAAATTGACACAGACAAGGTGAAAGGGAAAAGGGACAATGAAATCTCTAGGTTGGACTCGGATTCGGAAGTGGATGAGGTTCTAGAGGTGGATAATGGGACGGCAAGGTTTATGATGAACATGGCCATGGCGCTAGAATCTCCAGCGTCTACTAAAAGGGCAGGTACCCCTTCTACATCGGGTGTTAATGGTTTGTCTGATATTCTGGATTACTAGGGACTTGATCTGCTGGCAAAATTGTTTGTGGTGTCTTTGTGGTGGAACCTACACTTTTGATGACGGCGGCTGATGGAATGGTTTTTAGTTAGATTTTTTATGTCATTAATATGTGGTAGGCTAGTTTGTTTGGTTTGTCTTGGTTTTTTGTTGGTTTTGTTTTTATGTTCACATATGTGGGGTCTGTCCCGTATATGAACTAGTGTGGAACGCTTCCTCACTACTTGTACTTCATTGACGGTTGTCTTTATAATAGAATCACCGGGGTAACCCTTTACCCAAAAAAAGCACGTTAGTATAATGTAGAACGCCTTACAACACCGTACGAAACGTTAAAACTCCATAATAAACCTATTGAATTCGTACGAGTCCTTTGAACATCGTACGACAAGTTAGGACATCTTACGACTCTTTTTGCCACATTAGAAACTCGAATAGAACGTTAGTATAATGTATGACGCCTTACAACTCCTAAGCACACCTTCCTTCACCGTACGAAACCTCAAAATTCCATAATACACCTAACGAATTCGTCCGAGTCGTTTAGACATCGTACGACAAGTTACGACATTTTAAGATTCTGTATACCATATTAGCAACATGAAAATTACTTTAGTATCATTTAGGACGCCTTACAAATCATAAAAACACCTTACAACACCGTACAAAACCATAAATCTCCATAATAAACCTAATGAATTCATCCGAATCCTTTAAACGTCGTACGACACATTAAAACATCTTACGACTCTGTATGCCATATTAGCACCTTGAAAAGCACGTTAGTATAATGTAGAACGCCTTACAACACCGTACGAAACGTTAAAACTCCATAACAAACCTAATGAATTCGTAGGAGTCCTTTGAACATCGTACGACAAGTTAGGATATCTTACGACCCTTTTTGCCACATTAGAAACTCGAATAGAACGTTAGTATAATGTATGACGCCTTACAACTCCTAAGCACACCTTCCTTCACCGTACGAAACCTCAAAATTCCATAATACACCTAACGAATTCGTCCGAGTCGTTTAGACATCGTACGACAAGTTAGGACATTTTAAGATTCTGTATGCCATATTAGCAACATGAAAGTTACTTTAGTATCATTTAGGACGCCTTACAAATCATAAAAACACCTTACAACACCGTTCAAAACCATAAATCTCCAAAATAAACCTAATGAATTCATCCGAATCCTTTAAACGTCGTACGACACATTAAAACATCTTACGACTCTGTATGCCATATTAGCACCTTGAAAAGCACGTTAGTATAATGTAGAACGCCTTACAACACCGTACGAAACGTTAAAACTCCATAATAAACCTAATGAATTCGTAGGAGTCCTTTGAACATCGTACGACAAGTTAGGACATCTTACAACTCTTTTTGACACATTAGAAACTAGAATAGAATGCTAGTATAATGTATGACGCCTTACAAGTCCTAAGCACACCTTCCTTCACCGTACGTAACCTCAAAATTCCATAATACACCTAACGAATTCGTCCGAGTCATTTAGACATCGTACGACAAGTTAGGACATTTTAAGATTCTGTATGCCATATTAGCAACATGAAAATTACTTTAGCATCATTTAGGAAGCCTTACAAATCCTAAGAACACCTTACAACACCGTACAAAACCATAAATCTCCATAATAAACCTAATGAATTCATCCAAATCCTTTGAACGTCGTACGGCACATTAAAACATCTTACGACTCTGTTTGCCATATTAGCACCTTGAAAAACACGTTAGTATAATGTAGAACGCCTTACAACACCGTACGAAACGTTAAAACTCCATAATAAACCTATTGAATTCGTACGAGTCCTTTGAACATCGTACGACAAGTTAGGAGATCTTACGACTATTTTTGCCACATTAGAAACTCGAATAGAACGTTAGTATAATGTATGACGCCTTACAACTCCTAAGCACACCTTCCTTCACCGTACGAAACCTCAAAATTCCATAATACACCTAACGAATTCGTCCGAGTCGTTTAGACATCGTACGACAAGTTAGGACATTTTAAGATTCAGTATGCCATATTAGCAACATGAAAATTACTTTAGTATCATTTAGGACGCCTTACAAATCTTAAAAACACCTTACAACACCGTACAAAACAATAAATCTCCATAATAAAACTAATGAATTCATCCGAATCCTTTAAACGTCGTACGACACATTAAAACATCTTACGACTCTGTTTGTCATATTAGCACCTTGAAAAGCATGTTAGTATAATGTAGAACGCCTTACAACACCGTACGAAACGTTAAAACTCCATAATAAACCTAATGAATTCGTAGGAGTCCTTTGAACATCGTACGACAAGTTAGGACATCTTACGACTCTTTTTGCCACATTAGAAACTAGAATAGAACGTTAGTATAATGTATGACGCCTTACAACTCCTAAGCACACCTTCCTTCACCGTACGTAACCTTAAAATTCGATAATACACCTAACGAACTCGTCCGAATCGTTTAGACATCGTACGACAAGTTAGGACATTTTAAGATTCTGTATGCCATATTAGCAACATGAAAATTACTTTAGTATCATTTAGGACGCCTTACAAATCCTAAAAACACCTTACAACACCGTACAAAACCATAAATCTCCATAATAAAACTAATGAATTCATCCGAATCCTTTAAACGTCGTACGACACATTAAAACATCTTACGACTCTGTTTGCCATATTACCACCTTGAAAAGCACGTTAGTATAATGTAGAACGCCTTACAACACCGTACGAAACGTTAAAACTCCATAATAAACCTAATGAATTCGTAGGAGTCCTTTGAACATCGTACGACAAGTTAGGACATCTTACGACTCTTTTTGCCACATTAGAAACTAGAATAGAACGTTAGTATAATGTATGACGCCTTACAACTCCTAAGCACACCTTCCTTCACCGTACGTAACCTTAAAATTCCATAATACACCTAACAAACTCGTCCGAATTGTTTAGACATCGTACGACAAGTTAGGACATTTTAAGATTCTGTATGCCATATTAGCAACATGAAAATTACTTTAGTATCATTTAGGACGCCTTACAAATCCTAAAAACACCTTACAACACCGTACAAAACCATAAATGTCCATAATAAAACTAATGAATTCATCGGAATCCTTTAAACGTCGTACGACACATTAAAACATCTTACGACTCTGTTTGCCATATTAGCACCTTGAAAAGCACGTTAGTATAATGTAGAACGACTTACAACACCGTACGAAACGTTAAAACTCCATAATAAACTTAATGAATTCGTACGAGTCATTTGAACATTGTACGACAAGTTAAGACTTCTTACGACTCTTTTTGCCACATTAGAAACTCGAATAGAACGTTAGCATAATGTATGACGCCTTACAACTCCTAAGCACACCTTCCTTCACCGTACGAAACCTCAAAATTCCATAATACACCTAACGAATTCGTCCGAGATGTTTAGACATCGTACGACAAGTTAGGTCATTTTAAGATTCTGTATGCCATATTAGCAACATGAAAATTACTTTAGTATCATTTAGGACGCCTTACAAATCCTAAGAACACCTTACAACACCGTACAAAACCATAAATCTCCATAATAAACCTAATGAATTCATCCGAATCCTTTGAACGTCGTACGGCACATTAAAACATCTTACGACTCTGTATGCCATATTAGCACCTAGAAAAGCACGTTAGTATAATGTAGAACGCCTTACAACACCGTACGAAACGTTAAAACTCCATAATAAACCTAATGAATTCGTACGATTCCTTTGAACATCGTACGACAAGTTAGGACATCTTACGACTCTTTTTGCCACATTAGAAACTCGAATAGAACGTTAGAATAATGTATGACGCCTTACAACTCCTAAGCACACCTTCCTTCACCGTACGAAACCTCAAAACTCCATAATACACCTAATGAATTTTTGTCCGAGTCCTTTAGACATCGTACGACAAGTTAGGACATATTAAGACTATGTATGTTATATTAGCAACATGAAAATCACGTTAGTATCATTAAGACGCCTTAAAAATCCTAAGAACACCTTAGAACACCGTAAATAACCATAAATCTCCATAATAAAACTAATGAATTCGTTTGAATCCTTTGAACTTCTGACGGCAACTTAAGGCTTCTTACAACTTTGTATGCCATATTAGCACCTTAAAAAGCACGTTAGTATAATGTAGGATGCCTTAAAACTCCTAACAACACCTTCCTTCACCGTACGAAACCTCAAAATTCCATAATACACCTAATGAATTCGTCAGAGTCGTTTAGACATCGTACGACAAGTTAGGACATCTTAAGACTCTGTATGCCATATTAGCAATATGAAAATCACGTTAGTATCATTTAGGATGCCTTACAAATCCTAAGAAAACTTTACAACACCGAACAAAACCATAAATCTCCATAATAAATCTAATGAATTCGTCCGAATCCTTTGAACGTCATACGACACATTAAAACATCTTACGACTCTGTATGCCATATTAGCACCTTGAAAAGCACGTTAGTATAATGTTGAACGCCTTACAACAGCGTACGAAACGTTAATACTCCTTAATAAACCTAACGAATTCGTACGAGTCCTTTGAACATCGTATGGCAAGTTAGGACATCTTACGACTCTTTATGCCACATTACGAACTCGAAAAGAACGTTACTATAATGTACGACGCCTTACAACTCCTAAGAACACCTTTCTTCACCGTACGAAACCTCAAAACTCCATAATACACCTAATGAATTTGTCCGAGTCGTTTGAACATCGTACGACAAGTTAGGACATCTTAAGACTCTGTATGCCATATTAGCAACATGAAAATCACGTTAGTATCATTTAGGACCCCTTACAAATCCTAAGAACACCTTACAAGATTGTACAAATCGATAAATCTCCATAATAAACCTAATGAAGTCGTCCGAATCCTTTGAACTTCGTACTGCAACTTAAGGCTTCTTACGAATTTGTATTAATAACACCTTAAAAAGCACGTTAGTATTATGTAGGACGCCTTACAACTCGTAACAACACCTTACAACACCGTACGAAACGTTAAAACTCCATAATAAACCTAATGAATTCGTACGAGTCCTTAGAACATCGTACGACAAGTTAGGACATCTTACAATTCTTTATGTCACATTAGGAACTCGAATAGAACGTTAGTATAATGTACTGCGCCTTACAAGTCCAAAGAACACATTCCTTCACCGTACGAAACCTCAAAACTCCATAATACACCTAATTAATTTGTCCGAGTCCTTTGAACATCGTACGACAAGTTAGGACAGCTTAAGACTCTGTATGCCATATTAGCAACATGAAAATCACGTTAGTATCATTTAGGACGCCTTACAAATCCTAAGAATATCTTACAACACCGTACAAAACCATAAATCTCCATAATAAACCTAATGAATTCGTCCGAATCCTTTGAACGTCGTAGGGCACATTAAAACATCTTACGACTCTGTATGCCATATTAGCACCTTGAAAAGCACGTTAGTATAATGTAGGACGCCTTACAACACCGTATGAAACGTTAAAACTCCATAATAAACCTAATGAATTCGTACGAGTCATTTGAACATCGTACGACAAGTTAGGACATATTACGACTATTTATGCCACATTAGGAACTCGACTAGAACGTTAGTATAATCTATGACGCCTTACAACTCCTAAGAACTCCTTCCTTTACCGTACGAAACCTCAAAACTCCATAATACACCTAATGAATTTGTCCAAGTCCTTTGAACATCGTACGACAAGTTAGGACATCTTAAGACTCTGTATGCCATATTAGCAACATGAAAATCACGTTAGTATCATTTAGGACGCCTTACAAATCCTAAGAACACCTTACAAATCCTAAGAACACCTTACAACACCGTAGAAAACCATAAATCTCCATAATAAACCTAATGAATTCGTCCGAATCCTTCGAACTTCGTACGGCAACTTAATGCTTCTTACGACTATGTATGCCATATTAGCACCTTAAAAAGCACGTTAGTGTAATGTAGGACGCCTTACAACTCGTAACAACACCTTACAACACCATACGAAACGTTAAATCTCCATAATAAACCTAATGAATTCGTCCAAATCCTTTGAACGTCGTACGGCACATTAAAACATCTTACGACTCTGTATGCCATATTAGCACCTTGAAAAGCACGTTAGTATAATGTAGAACGCCTTACAACACCGTACGAAACGTTAAAACTCCATAATAAACCTAACGAATTCGTACGAGTCCTTTGAACATCGTACATCAAGTTAGGACATCTTACGACTCTTTATGCCACATTACGAACTCGAAAAAATGTTAGTATAATGTACGGCGGCTTACAACTCCTAAGAACACCTTTCTTCACCGTACGAAACCTCAAAACTCCATAATACACCTAATGAATTTGTCCAAGTCCTTTGAACATCATACGACAAGTTAGGACATCTTAAGACTCTGTATGCCAAATTAGCAACATGAAAATCACGTTAGTATCATTTAGGGCGCCTTACAAATCCTACGAACACCTTACAACACCGTAGAAAATCATAAATCTCCATAATAAACCTAATGAATTCGTACGAATCCTTCGAACTTCGTACGGCAACTTAATGCTTCTTACGACTATGTATGCCATATTGAATCGATTGCTTCAGGAGTGGAATCATACGATTATTGCTCTGGTCCCAAAAACTCATGTTCCAAGTAGAGTGATAGATTATCGGCCAATTGCATGCTGCAATGTTTTGTATAAATGTATCTCGAAGATTATTGCTAATCGTGTGAAGGGTGCGTTATCATTTATTATTAGTAGTAATCAGTCAGCATTCATCCCGGGAAGACGTATTACTGATAATATTTTGCTCACTCAGGAGCTTATGCACAATTATCATAGAAATTTGGGGCCGCCTAAGTGTGCTTTCAAAGTTGATATTCAAAAGGCATATGATACGGTTAACTGGAGTTTTATGGAGTTTTGTCTGCAGGGATTTGGGTTTCATGCTAGTATGATTACTTGGATTATGGCGTGTGTTTCCTCTCCATCGTTTTCTTTATGTATAAATGGGGATATCCATGGCTACTTTAAAGGGACTAGGGGATTAAGACAGGGAGACCCATTATCTCCTTATCTTTTTACTATGGTTATGGAGGTTCTTACGCAAATGTTCAAGAATATGCCTATGGAACGTTTTAAGTTTCATAAGAAGTGTGAAGAACTTCAGATCATAAATTTATGTTTTGCTGATGATCTGTTTATTTTTTCCAGAGGAGATGCTAGATCTGCTGCTTGTATTATGGAGGTTTTGAGGAAGTTTGCTGATTTGTCGGGCCTACATCCGAATATGCAAAAAAGCACTGTGTTCTTTTGTCATGTTCCCCCTCATGTCAGGAATGGCATCCTGAATATTCTTCCATTTGAAGAGGGGAAGCTTCCGGTTAAGTATCTGGGTGTTCCATTGATCTCGTCTAGACTCAATCATTTGCAATGCAGGGAGTTGACTGACAAGATGGACAAGCGTTTATTGTCATGGGAAAACAAGTTTTTGTCTTTTGCAGGGAGGCTTCAACTTGTTCGATCTGTTTTATCTTCTATGCACATTTTCTGGGCAGCGGCTTTTTTGATCCCGTCTTATACAGTTAAAGAGATTGAAGTGAAGATTAGAAGATTTTTATGGGGTGCTAAGCAAGAGAGGAAAGTTAATGCCAAAGTTGCTTGGAAGAAAGTCTGTCGTCCAATGTTGGAGGGGGGTCTTGGGATTCGTAGTTTATCTGACATGAATATGGCTCTTATGGGATCTCATATCTGGAGGTTACTTACTAATGTTGATTCTATGTGGGTTCGATGGGTTAGGATTCACAGGATTGGAAATCGCAATTTCTGGGATATTTCTGCTCCGGCTGCTTGTTCCTGGAGTTGGCGAAATATTATGAAAATGCGACCATGTTTCAAACGTAAATTCTGGGTCCAGCTGGGTGATGGGAAAGATACAAATATCTGGTTCGATTGTTGGGCTGACCAAAGTCCACTATCAGATTTTATTTCAAAACGAGCGATTCGGGATGCTAATATGAATATGATGGACTCGGTTGACAAAGTTTATACTGATTCAGCTTGGACGTGGCCGAATGAGCTGGTTGTTCAGTTTCCTTCTTTATTGAGCATATCTATTCCGTTTAGAAAAAATGGTGAGGATAAATGGGGTTGGAGGGAGGGATCGAAGTTAATCCCTTTTTCTACTTCTAATGCTTGGGAACTAGGGCTGTTCAAATCGCTCGCCGCTCGCCGCCCGCTCGTCGCTCGCTCGGAAACTGCTCGGAAAATGCTCGCTCGTTTTTCGCTCGATTGTAAAACGAGCCACTCCGCTCGGTTCGGTTTGTAAACGAGCCAAGCAACGAGCAAAGGTCCGCTCGGTTCGGTTCGGCTCGAATATTTTTAATTTATTTTTTATATAATTATATATGCATAAGTAGCTAATATTTTCTTATAATTATGTTGATATTAAATATATATTTTCAAAATTATTAGTTATATTTGATATATTTGAAAATAATAGTCATTTATCTCTTTTATTAATTGTTTTATATACATTATACAAACATCAACCTTAATTTCTAGAATAAATTGCAAGTTAATACTAGTTTTTCTTAAAGCAATAAATTTGTATTTATGTATATCATATTAAACTTTAAACTTGTTTCTTATAAACTAATTTTAAGGAAAAAAAAATACAAAAAGTAATCCTCATAAATTCGCTCGGCGCTCGCTCGAAAAATACTCGGTTCGATTTTGGCTCATTTACGTTCGGTTCGAATTTGGCTCGATTTGTAAATGAGCCGCTCGGCTCGGTTCGATTTGTAAACGAGCCAAGCAACGAGCAAGCCCTCGCTCGGTTCGGTTCGGCTCGTGAACAGCCCTATTGGGAACATATCCGTCATAAGGTGGAAAAGGTTGATTGGGCTGAGTGTGTTTGGTTCCCTCAATGCATCCCAAAACATGCTTTCAATATGTGGCTTATTTGTCAAGGTAAGCTATTAACTCAAGATAGGTTGATTAGATGGAACTGGTTGGGTGGTACCAATATGAATATGATGTGTTGTTTATTATGCTTCCAAGCTGTGGATTCGCATAAACATTTATTCTTTGAATGTTCCTTTGCGTCTCGGGTATGGGCCATGACTCGTGTCAAGGCTAAGCTAAAGCTGATTCCCCCAATATGGTCTAACATATTGGCAGATCTTCAAAGTAACTGCAAGGGAGATGATATTGTGATGATTATTAGTAAATTGGTTACAGCAGCGACTGCGTATGCTATTTGGCAGGAGAGGAATAGAAGACTCTTTAATGAACACCCAAGGCCTCCGGAAGTGGTTAGTAAAATGGTAATCCAAACTGTGAGATACAAGTTAATGAGCATCAGGATAAAGTTATCGATGAGGGTGCAGCAACATCTAGATATGTGGTTGAAGATGGATGTGGAAGGTGAAGGCTGAATGTTTTGGTCTCTTTGTCTAGTAGAGTCTAGTTTTTAGTAGTGATGTTGGGGTTTGTGTTTGTTAGTTTGGTTTTGGTTTCGGTTGTTAGTCTTGGGATTTGTCCAAGTCTGAACTAGTGTGGGGTTCTCCACACTACTTGTGTTTATTTGTTAATAGAATCACCAGGGTAAAATCCCTTTACCCAAAAAAAAAAGCGCGTTAGTGTAATGTAGGACGCCTTACAACTCGTAACAACACCTTACAGCTGTTAAATCTCCATAATAAACCTAATGAATTCGTCCGAATCCTTTGAACGTCGTACGGCACATTAAAACATCTTACGACTCTGTATGCCATATTAGCACCTTGAAAAGCACGTTAGTATAATGTAGAACGCCTTACAACACCGTACGAAACGTTAAAACTCCATTATAAACCTAACGAATTCGTACGAGTCCTTTGAACATCGTACATCAAGTTAGGACATCTTACGACTCTTTATGCCACATTACGAACTCGAAAAGAACGTTAGTATAATGTACGACGCCTTACAACTCCTAAGAACACCTTTCTTCACCGTACGAAACCTCAAAACTCCATAATACACCTAATGAATTTGTCCAAGTCCTTTGAACATCGTACGACAAGTTAGGACATCTTAAGACTCTGTATGCCATATTAGCAACATGAAAATCATGTTAGTATCATTTAGGACGCCTTACAAATCCTAAGAACACCTTACAACACCGTAGAAAACCATAAATCTCCATAATAAACCTAATGAATTCGTCCGAATCCTTTGAACTTCGTACGGCAAGTTAATGCTTCTTACGACTATGTTTGCCATATTAGCACCTTAAAAAACACGTTAGTGTAATGTAGGACGCCTTACAACTCGTAACAACACCTTACAACACCGTACGAAACGTTAAATCTCCATAATAAACCTAATGAATTCGTCCGAATCCTTTGAACGTCGTACGGCACATTAAAACATCTTACGACTCTGTATGCCATATTAGCACCTTGAAAAGCACGTTAGTATAATGTAGAACGCCTTACAACACCGTACGAAACGTTAAAACTCCATTATAAACCTAACGAATTCGTACGAGTCCTTTGAACATCGTACATCAAGTTAGGACATCTTACGACTCTTTATGCCACATTACGAACTCGAAAAGAACGTTAGTATAATGTACGACGCCTTACAACTCCTAAGAACACCTTTCTTCACCGTACGAAACCTCAAAACTCCATAATACACCTAATGAATTTGTCCAAGTCCTTTGAACATCGTACGACAAGTTAGGACATCTTAAGACTCTGTATGCCATATTAGCAACATGAAAATCATGTTAGTATCATTTAGGACGCCTTACAAATCCTAAGAACACTTTACAACACCGTAGAAAACCATAAATCTCCATAATAAACCTAATGAATTCGTCCGAATCCTTTGAACTTCGTACGTCAAGTTAATGCTTCTTACGACTATGTTTGCCATATTAGCACCTTAAAAAACACGTTAGTGTAATGTAGGACGCCTTACAACTCGTAACAACACCTTACAACACCGTACGAAACGTTAAATCTCCATAATAAACCTAATGAATTCGTCTGAATCCTTTGAACGTCGTACGGCACATTAAAACATCATAAGACTCTGTATGCCATATTAGCACCTTGAAAAGCACGTTAGTATAATGTAGAACGTCTTACAACACCGTACGAAACGTTAAAAATCCATAATAAACCTAACGAATTCGTACGAGTGCTTTGAACATCGTACAGCAAGTTAGGACATCTTACGACTCTTTATGCCACATTACGAACTCGAAAAGAACGTTATTATAATGTACGGCGGCTTACAACTCCTAAGAACACCTTTCTTCACCGTACGAAACCTCAAAACTCCATAATACACCTAATGAATTTGTCCAAGTCCTTTGAACATCGTACGACAAGTTAGGACATCTTAAGACTCTGTATGCCATATTAGCAACATGAAAATCACGTTAGTATCATTTAGGACGCCTTACAAATCCTAAGAACACCTTACAAATCCTAAGAACACCTTACAACACCGTAGAAAACCATAAATCTCCATAATAAACCTAATGAATTCGTCCGAATCCTTCGAACTTCGTACGGCAACTTAATGCTTCTTACGACTATGTATGCCATATTAGCACCTTAAAAAGCACGTTAGTGTAATGTAGGACGCCTTACAACTCGTAACAACACCTTACAACACCATACGAAACGTTAAATCTCCATAATAAACCTAATGAATTCGTCCAAATCCTTTGAACGTCGTACGGCACATTAAAACATCTTACGACTCTGTATGCCATATTAGCACCTTGAAAAGCACGTTAGTATAATGTAGAACGCCTTACAACACAATACGAAACGTTAAAACTCCATAATAAACCTAACGAATTCGTACGAGTCCTTTGAACATCGTACATCAAGTTAGGACATCTTACGACTCTTTATGCCACATTACGAACTCGAAAAAATGTTAGTATAATGTACGGCGGCTTACAACTCCTAAGAACAACTTTCTTCACCGTACGAAACCTCAAAACTCCATAATACACCTAATGAATTTGTCCAAGTTCTTTGAACATCGTACGACAAGTTAGGACATCTTAAGACTCTGTATGCCATATTAGCAACATGAAAATCACGTTAGTATCATTTAGGACGCCTTACAAATCCTAAGAACACCTTACAACACCGTAGAAAACAATAAATCTCCATAATAAACCTAATGAATTCGTCCGAATCCTTCGAACTTCGTACGGCAACTTAATGCTTCTTACGACTATGTATGCCATATTAGCACCTTAAAAAGCACGTTAGTGTAATGTAGGACGCCTTACAACTCGTAACAACACCTTACAGCACCGTACGAAACGTTAAATCTCCATAATAAACCTAATGAATTCGTCCGAATCCTTTGAACGTCGTACGGCACATTAAAACATCTTACGACTCTGTATGCCATATTAGCACCTTGAAAAGCACGTTAGTATAATGTAGAACGCCTTACAACACAATACGAAACGTTAAAACTCCATAATAAACCTAACGAATTCGTACGAGTCCTTTGAACATCGTACATCAAGTTAGGACATCTTACGACTCTTTATGCCACATTACGAACTCGAAAAAATGTTAGTATAATGTACGGCGGCTTACAACTCCTAAGAACAACTTTCTTCACCGTACGAAACCTCAAAACTCCATAATACACCTAATGAATTTGTCCAAGTTCTTTGAACATCGTACGACAAGTTAGGACATCTTAAGACTCTGTATGCCATATTAGCAACATGAAAATCACGTTAGTATCATTTAGGACGCCTTACAAATCCTAAGAACACCTTACAACACCGTAGAAAACAATAAATCTCCATAATAAACCTAATGAATTCGTCTGAATCCTTCGAACTTCGTACGGCAACTTAATGCTTCTTACGACTATGTATGCCATATTAGCACCTTAAAAAGCACGTTAGTGTAATGTAGGACGCCTTACAACTCGTAACAACACCTTACAGCACCGTACGAAACGTTAAATCTCCATAATAAACCTAATGAATTCGTCCGAATCCTTTGAACGTCGTACGGCACATTAATACATCTTACGACTCTGTTTGCCATATTAGCACCTTGAAAAGCACGTTAGTATAATGTAGAACGCCTTACCACAACGTACGAAACGTTATAACTCCATAATAAACCTAACGAATTCGTATGAGTGCTTTGAACATCATACAGCAAGTTAGGACATCTTACGACTCTTTATGCCACATTGCGAACTCGTAAAGAACGTTAGTATAATGTACGACGCCTTACAACTCCTAAGAACACCTTTCTTCACCGTACGAAACCTCAAAAATCCATAATACACCTAATGAATTTGTCCAAGTCCTTTGAACATCGTACGACAAGTTAAGACATCTTAAGACTCTGTATGCCATATTAGCAACATGAAAATCACGTTAGTATCATTTAAGACGCCTTACAAATCCTAAGAACACCTTACAACACCGTAGAAAACCATAAATCTCCATAATAAACCTAATGAATTCGTCCGAATCCTATGAACTTCGTACGGCAACTTAATGCTTCTTACGACTATGTATGCCATATTAGCACTTTAAAAAGCACGTTAGTGTAATGTAGGACGCCTTACAACTCGTAACAACACCTTACAACACCGTATGAAACGTTAAATATCCATAATAAACCTAATGAATTCGTCTGAATCCTTTGAACGTCGTACGGCACATTAAAACATCTTAAGACTCTGTATGCCATATTAGCACCTTGAAAAGCACGTTAGTATAATGTAGAACGCCTTACAACACCTTACGAAACGTTAAAACTCCATAATAAACCTAACGAATTCGTACGAGTGCTTTGAACATCGTACAACAAGTTAGGACAACTTACGACTCTTTATGCCACATTACGAACTCGAAAAGAACGTTAGTATAATGTACGACGCCTTACAACTCCTAAGAACACCTTTCTTCACCGTACGAAACCTCAAAACTCCATAATACACCTAATGAATTTGTCCAAGTCCTTTGAACATCGTATGACAAGTTAGGACATCTTAAGACTCAGTATGCCATATTAGAAACATGAAAATCACGTTAGTATCATTTAGGACGCCTTACAAATCCTAAGAACACCTTACAATAGCGTAGAAAACCATAAATCTCCATAATAAACCTAATGAATTCGTCCAAATCCTTTGAACTTCGTACGGCAACTTAATGCTTCTTACGACTATGTATGCCATATTAGCACCTTAAAAAGCACGTTAGTGTAATGTAGGACGCCTTACAACTCGTAACAACACCTTACAACACCGTACGAAATGTTAAATCTCCATAATAATCCTAATGAATTCGTCCGAATCCTTTGAACGTCGTACGGCACATTAAAACATCTTAAGACTCTGTATGCCATATTAGCACCTTGAAAAGCACGTTAGTATAATGTAGAACGCCTTACAACACCGTACGAAACGTTAAAACTCCATAATAAACTTAACGAATTCTTACGAGTGCTTTGAACATCGTACAGCAAGTTAGGACATCTTACAACTCTTTATGCCACATTACGAACTCGAAAAGAACGTTAGTATAATGTACGACGCCTTACAACTCCTAAGAACACCTTTCTTCACCGTACGAAATTTCAAAACTCCATAATACACCTAATGAATTTGTCCAAGTCCTTTGAACATCGTACGACAAGTTAGGACATCTTATGACTCTGTATGCCATATTAGCAACATGAAAATCACGTTAGTATCATTTAGGACGCCTTACAAATCCTAAGAACACCTTACAACACCGTAGAAAACCATAAATCTCCATAATAAACCTAATGAATTCGTCCGAATCCTTTGAACTTCGTACGTCAAGTTAATGCTTCTTACGACTATGTTTGCCATATTAGCACCTTAAAAAACACGTTAGTGTAATGTAGGACGCCTTACAACTCGTAACAACACCTTACAACACCGTACGAAACGTTAAATCTCCATAATAAACCTAATGAATTCGTCTGAATCCTTTGAACGTCGTACGGCACATTAAAACATCATAAGACTCTGTATGCCATATTAGCACCTTGAAAAGCACGTTAGTATAATGTAGAACGTCTTACAACACCGTACGAAACGTTAAAAATCCATAATAAACCTAACGAATTCGTACGAGTGCTTTGAACATCGTACAGCAAGTTAGGACATCTTACGACTCTTTATGCCACATTACGAACTCGAAAAGAACGTTATTATAATGTACGGCGGCTTACAACTCCTAAGAACACCTTTCTTCACCGTACGAAACCTCAAAACTCCATAATACACCTAATGAATTTGTCCAAGTCCTTTGAACATCGTACGACAAGTTAGGACATCTTAAGACTCTGTATGCCATATTAGCAACATGAAAATCACGTTAGTATCATTTAGGACGCCTTACAAATCCTAAGAACACCTTACAAATCCTAAGAACACCTTACAACACCGTAGAAAACCATAAATCTCCATAATAAACCTAATGAATTCGTCCGAATCCTTCGAACTTCGTACGGCAACTTAATGCTTCTTACGACTATGTATGCCATATTAGCACCTTAAAAAGCACGTTAGTGTAATGTAGGACGCCTTACAACTCGTAACAACACCTTACAACACCATACGAAACGTTAAATCTCCATAATAAACCTAATGAATTCGTCCAAATCCTTTGAACGTCGTACGGCACATTAAAACATCTTACGACTCTGTATGCCATATTAGCACCTTGAAAAGCACGTTAGTATAATGTAGAACGCCTTACAACACAATACGAAACGTTAAAACTCCATAATAAACCTAACGAATTCGTACGAGTCCTTTGAACATCGTACATCAAGTTAGGACATCTTACGACTCTTTATGCCACATTACGAACTCGAAAAAATGTTAGTATAATGTACGGCGGCTTACAACTCCTAAGAACAACTTTCTTCACCGTACGAAACCTCAAAACTCCATAATACACCTAATGAATTTGTCCAAGTTCTTTGAACATCGTACGACAAGTTAGGACATCTTAAGACTCTGTATGCCATATTAGCAACATGAAAATCACGTTAGTATCATTTAGGACGCCTTACAAATCCTAAGAACACCTTACAACACCGTAGAAAACAATAAATCTCCATAATAAACCTAATGAATTCGTCCGAATCCTTCGAACTTCGTACGGCAACTTAATGCTTCTTACGACTATGTATGCCATATTAGCACCTTAAAAAGCACGTTAGTGTAATGTAGGACGCCTTACAACTCGTAACAACACCTTACAGCACCGTACGAAACGTTAAATCTCCATAATAAACCTAATGAATTCGTCCGAATCCTTTGAACGTCGTACGGCACATTAAAACATCTTACGACTCTGTATGCCATATTAGCACCTTGAAAAGCACGTTAGTATAATGTAGAACGCCTTACAACACAATACGAAACGTTAAAACTCCATAATAAACCTAACGAATTCGTACGAGTCCTTTGAACATCGTACATCAAGTTAGGACATCTTACGACTCTTTATGCCACATTACGAACTCGAAAAAATGTTAGTATAATGTACGGCGGCTTACAACTCCTAAGAACAACTTTCTTCACCGTACGAAACCTCAAAACTCCATAATACACCTAATGAATTTGTCCAAGTTCTTTGAACATCGTACGACAAGTTAGGACATCTTAAGACTCTGTATGCCATATTAGCAACATGAAAATCACGTTAGTATCATTTAGGACGCCTTACAAATCCTAAGAACACCTTACAACACCGTAGAAAACAATAAATCTCCATAATAAACCTAATGAATTCGTCTGAATCCTTCGAACTTCGTACGGCAACTTAATGCTTCTTACGACTATGTATGCCATATTAGCACCTTAAAAAGCACGTTAGTGTAATGTAGGACGCCTTACAACTCGTAACAACACCTTACAGCACCGTACGAAACGTTAAATCTCCATAATAAACCTAATGAATTCGTCCGAATCCTTTGAACGTCGTACGGCACATTAATACATCTTACGACTCTGTTTGCCATATTAGCACCTTGAAAAGCACGTTAGTATAATGTAGAACGCCTTACCACAACGTACGAAACGTTATAACTCCATAATAAACCTAACGAATTCGTATGAGTGCTTTGAACATCATACAGCAAGTTAGGACATCTTACGACTCTTTATGCCACATTGCGAACTCGTAAAGAACGTTAGTATAATGTACGACGCCTTACAACTCCTAAGAACACCTTTCTTCACCGTACGAAACCTCAAAAATCCATAATACACCTAATGAATTTGTCCAAGTCCTTTGAACATCGTACGACAAGTTAAGACATCTTAAGACTCTGTATGCCATATTAGCAACATGAAAATCACGTTAGTATCATTTAAGACGCCTTACAAATCCTAAGAACACCTTACAACACCGTAGAAAACCATAAATCTCCATAATAAACCTAATGAATTCGTCCGAATCCTATGAACTTCGTACGGCAACTTAATGCTTCTTACGACTATGTATGCCATATTAGCACTTTAAAAAGCACGTTAGTGTAATGTAGGACGCCTTACAACTCGTAACAACACCTTACAACACCGTATGAAACGTTAAATATCCATAATAAACCTAATGAATTAGTCTGAATCCTTTGAACGTCGTACGGCACATTAAAACATCTTAAGACTCTGTATGCCATATTAGCACCTTGAAAAGCACGTTAGTATAATGTAGAACGCCTTACAACACCTTACGAAACGTTAAAACTCCATAATAAACCTAACGAATTCGTACGAGTGCTTTGAACATCGTACAACAAGTTAGGACAACTTACGACTCTTTATGCCACATTACGAACTCGAAAAGAACGTTAGTATAATGTACGACGCCTTACAACTCCTAAGAACACCTTTCTTCACCGTACGAAACCTCAAAACTCCATAATACACCTAATGAATTTGTCCAAGTCCTTTGAACATCGTATGACAAGTTAGGACATCTTAAGACTCAGTATGCCATATTAGAAACATGAAAATCACGTTAGTATCATTTAGGACGCCTTACAAATCCTAAGAACACCTTACAATAGCGTAGAAAACCATAAATCTCCATAATAAACCTAATGAATTCGTCCAAATCCTTTGAACTTCGTACGGCAACTTAATGCTTCTTACGACTATGTATGCCATATTAGCACCTTAAAAAGCACGTTAGTGTAATGTAGGACGCCTTACAACTCGTAACAACACCTTACAACACCGTACGAAATGTTAAATCTCCATAATAATCCTAATGAATTCGTCCGAATCCTTTGAACGTCGTACGGCACATTAAAACATCTTAAGACTCTGTATGCCATATTAGCACCTTGAAAAGCACGTTAGTATAATGTAGAACGCCTTACAACACCGTACGAAACGTTAAAACTCCATAATAAACTTAACGAATTCTTACGAGTGCTTTGAACATCGTACAGCAAGTTAGGACATCTTACAACTCTTTATGCCACATTACGAACTCGAAAAGAACGTTAGTATAATGTACGACGCCTTACAACTCCTAAGAACACCTTTCTTCACCGTACGAAATTTCAAAACTCCATAATACACCTAATGAATTTGTCCAAGTCCTTTGAACATCGTACGACAAGTTAGGACATCTTATGACTCTGTATGCCATATTAGCAACATGAAAATCACGTTAGTATCATTTAGGACGCCTTACAAATCCTAAGAACGCCTTACAGCACTGTACAAAACCATAAATCTCCATAATAAACCTAATGAATTCATCCGAATGCTTTGAACTTCGTACGACAACTTAAGGCTTCTTACGACTTTTTAAGTCATATTAGCACCTTAAAAAGCAAGTTAGTGTAATGTAGGATGCCTTACAACTCGTAACAACACTTTACAACATCGTACGAAACGTTAAAACTCCATATTAAACCTAATGAATTCGTACGTGTCCTTTGAACATCGTACGACAATTTAGGACATCTTACGACTCTTTATGCCACATTAGGAACTCGAATAGAACGTTAGTATACTGTACGACGCCTTACAACTCCTAAGAACACCTTCCTTCACCGTACGACACCTCAAAATTCCATAATACACCTAACGAATTCGTCCGAGTCGTTTAGACATCGTACGACAAGTTAGGACATCTTAAGACGCCTTACAAATCCTAAGAACACCTTACAACACCGTACAAAACCATAAATCTCCATAATAAACCTAATGAATTCATCTGAATCCTTTGAACATCGTACGGCACATTAAAACATCTTACGACTCTGTATGCCATATTAGCACCTTGAAAAGCACGTTAGTATAATGTAGAACGCCTTACAACACCGTACGAAACGTTAAAACTCCATAATAAACCTAACGAATTCGTACGAGTCCTTTGAACATCGTACAGCAAGTTAGGACATCTTACGACTCTTTATGCCACATTACGAACTCGAAAAGAACGTTAGTATAATGTACGACGCCTTACAACTCCTAAGAACACCTTTCTTCACCGTACGAAACCTCAAAACTCCATAATACACCTAATGAATTTGTCCAAGTCCTTTGAACATCGTATGACAAGTTAGGACATCTTAAGACTCAGTATGCCATATTAGCAACATGAAAATCACGTTAGTATCATTTAAGACGCCTTACAAATCCTAAGAACACCTTACAATAGCGTAGAAAACCATAAATCTCCATAATAAACCTAATGAATTCGTCCAAATCCTTTGAACTTCGTACGGCAACTTAATGCTTCTTACGACTATGTATGCCATATTAGCACCTTAAAAAGCACGTTAGTGTAATGTAGGACGCCTTACAACTCGTAACAACACCTTACACCACCGTACGAAACGTTAAATCTCCATAACAAACCTAATGAATTCGTCCGAATCCTTTGAACGTCGTACGGCACATTAAAACATCTTACGACTCTGTTTGCCATATCAGCACCTTGAAAAGCACGTTAGTATAATGTAGAACGACTTACCACAACATACGAAACGTTAAAACTCCATAATAAACCTAACGAATTCGTATGAGTGCTTTGAACATCATACATCAAGTTAGGACATCTAACGACTCTTTATGCCACATTGCGAACTCGTAAAGAACGTTAGTATAATGTACGACGCCTTACAACTCCTAAGAACACCTTTCTTCACCGTACGAAACCTCAAAACTCCATAATACACCTAATGAATTTGTCCAAGTCCTTTGAACATCGTACGACAAGTTAGGACATCTTAAGACTCTGTATGCCATATTAGCAACATGAAAATCATGTTAGTATCATTTAGGACGCCTTACAAATCCTAAGAACACCTTACAACACCGTAGAAAACCATAAATCTCCATAATAAACCTAACGAATTCGTCCGAATCCTTTGAACTTCGTACGACAACTTAATGCTTCTTACGACTATGTATGCCATATCAGCACCTTAAAAAGCACGTTAGTGTAATGTAGGACGCCTTACAACTCGTAACAACACCTTACAGCACCGTACGAAACGTTAAATCTCCATAATAAACCTAATGAATTCGTCCGAATCCTTTGAACGTCGTACGACACATTAAAACATCTTACGACTCTGTTTGCCATATCAGCACCTTGAAAAGCACGTTAGTATAATGTAGAACGACTTACCACAACATACGAAACGTTAAAACTCCATAATAAACCTAACGAATTCGTATGAGTGCTTTGAACATCATACATCAAGTTAGGACATCTTACGACTCTTTATGCCACATTGCGAACTCGTAAAGAACGTTAGTATAATGTACGACGCCTTACAACTCCTAAGAACACCTTTCTTCACCGTACGAAACCTCAAAACTCCATAATACACCTAATGAATTTGTCCAAGTCCTTTGAACATCGTACGACAAGTTAGGACATCTTAAGACTCTGTATGCCATATTAGCAACATGAAAATCACGTTAGTATCATTTAGGACGCCTTACAAATCCTAAGAACACCTTACAACACCGTAGAAAACCATAAATCTCCATAATAAACCTAACGAATTCGTCCGAATCCTTTGAACTTCGTACGACAACTTAATGCTTCTTACGACTATGTATGCCATATCAGCACCTTAAAAAGCACGTTAGTGTAATGTAGGACGCCTTACAACTCGTAACAACACCTTACAGCACCGTACGAAACGTTAAATCTCCATAATAAACCTAATGAATTCGTCCGAATCCTTTGAACGTCGTACGACACATTAAAACATCTTACGACTCTGTTTGCCATATTAGCACCTTGAAAAGCACGTTAGTATAATGTAGAACGCCTTACAACACCATACGAAACGTTAAAACTCCATAATAAACCTAACGAATTCGTACGAGTGCTTTGAACATCATACAGCAAGTTAGGACATCTTACGACTCTTTATGCCACATTACGAACTCGAAAAAATGTTAGTATAATGTACGGCGGCTTACAACTCCTAAGAACAACTTTCTTCACCGTACGAAACCTCAAAACTCCATAATACACCTAATGAATTTGTCCAAGTTCTTTGAACATCGTACGACAAGTTAGGACATCTTAAGACTCTGTATGCCATATTAGCAACATGAAAATCACGTTAGTATCATTTAGGACGCCTTACAAATCCTAAGAACACCTTACAACACCGTAGAAAACAATAAATCTCCATAATAAACCTAATGAATTCGTCCGAATCCTTCGAACTTCGTACGGCAACTTAATGCTTCTTACGACTATGTATGCCATATTAGCACCTTAAAAAGCACGTTAGTGTAATGTAGGACGCCTTACAACTCGTAACAACACCTTACAGCACCGTACGAAACGTTAAATCTCCATAATAAACCTAATGAATTCGTCCGAATCCTTTGAACGTCGTACGGCACATTAAAACATCTTACGACTCTGTTTGCCATATTAGCACCTTGAAAAGCACGTTAGTATAATGTAGAACGACTTACCACAACATACGAAACGTTAAAACTCCATAATAAACCTAACGAATTCGTATGAGTGCTTTGAACATCATACATCAAGTTAGGACATCTTACGACTCTTTATGCCACATTGCGAACTCGTAAAGAACGTTAGTATAATGTACGACGCCTTACAACTCCTAAGAACACCTTTCTTCACCGTACGAAACCTCAAAACTCCATAATACACCTAATGAATTTGTCCAAGTCCTTTGAACATCGTACGACAAGTTAGGACATCTTAAGACTCTGTATGCCATATTAGCAACATGAAAATCACGTTAGTATCATTTAGGACGCCTTACAAATCCTAAGAACACCTTACAACACCGTAGAAAACCATAAATCTCCATAATAAACCTAACGAATTCGTCCGAATCCTTTGAACTTCGTACGACAACTTAATGCTTCTTACGACTATGTATGCCATATCAGCACCTTAAAAAGCACATTAGTGTAATGTAGGACGCCTTACAACTCGTAACAACACCTTACAACACCGTAGGAAACGTTAAATATCCATAATAAACCTAATGAATTCGTCCGAATTCTCTGAACGTCGTACGGCACATTAAAACATCTTAAGACTCTGTATGCCATATTAGCACCTTGAAAAGCACGTTAGTATAATGTAGAACGCCTTACAACACCGTACGAAACGTTAAAACTCCATAATAAACCTAACGAATTCGTACGAGTGCTTTGAACATCGTACAACAAGTTAGGACAACATACGACTCTTTATGCCACATTACGAACTCGAAAAGAACGTTAGTATAATGTACGACGCCTTACAACTCCTAAGAACACCTTTCTTCACCGTACGAAACCTCAAAACTCCATAATACACCTAATGAATTTGTCCAAGTCCTTTGAACATCGTATGACAAGTTAGGACATCTTAAGACTCAGTATGCCATATTAGCAACATGAAAATCACGTTAGTATCATTTAAGACGCCTTACAAATCCTAAGAACACCTTACAATAGCGTAGAAAACCATAAATCTCCATAATAAACCTAATGAATTCGTCCAAATCCTTTGAACTTCGTACGAAAACTTAATGCTTCTTACGACTATGTATGCCATATTAGCACCTTAAAAAGCACGTTAGTGTAATGTAGGACGCCTTACAACTCGTAACAACACCTTACAACACCGTACGAAACGTTAAATCTCCATAATAATCCTAATGAATTCGTCCGAATCCTTTGAACGTCGTACGGCACATTAAAACATCTTAAGACTCTGTATGCCATATTAGCACCTTGAAAAGCACGTTAGTATAATGTAGAACGCCTTACAACACCGTACGAAACGTTAAAACTCCATAATAAACCTAACGAATTCGTACGAGTGCTTTGAACATCGTACAGCAAGTTAGGACATCTTACGACTCTTTATGCCACATTACGAACTCGAAAAGAACGTTAGTATAATGTATGACGCCTTACAACTCCTAAGAACACCTTTCTTCACCGTATGAAATTTCAAAACTCCATAATACACCTAATGAATTTGTCCAAGTCCTTTGAACATCGTACGACAAGTTAGGACATCTTAAGACTCTGTATGCCATATTAGCAACATGAAAATCACGTTAGTATCATTTAGGACGCCTTACAAATCCTAAGAACGCCTTACAACACTGTACAAAACCATAAATCTCCATAATAAACCTAATGAATTCGTCCGAATGCTTTGAACTTCGTACGGCAACTTAAGGCTTCTTACGACTTTTTTAGTCATATTAGCACCTTAAAAAGCAAGTTAGTGTAATGTAGGACGCCTTACAACTCGTAACAACACTTTACAACATCGTACGAAACGTTAAAACTCCATAATAAACCTAATGAATTCGTACGAGTCCTTTGAACATCGTACGGCAATTTAGGACATCTTACGACTCTTTATGCCACATTAGGAACTCGAATAGAACGTTAGTATACTGTACGACGCCTTACAACTCCTAAGAACACCTTCCTTCACCGTACGACACCTCAAAATTCCATAATACACCTAACGAATTCGTCCGAGTCGTTTAGACATCGTACCACAAGTTAGGACATCTTAAGACGCCTTACAAATCCTAAGAACACCTTACAACACCGTACAAAACCATAAATCTCCATAATAAACCTAATGAATTCGTCCGAATCCTTTGAACGTCGTACGACACATTAAAACATCTTACGACTCTGTATGCCATATTAGCACCTTGAAAAGCACGTTAGTATAATGTAGAACGCCTTACAACACCGTACGAAACGTTAAAACTCCATAATAAACCTAACGAATTCGTACGAGTCCTTTGAACATCGTACAGCAAGTTAGGACATCTTACGACTCTTTATGCCACATTACGAACTCGAAAAGAACGTTAGTATAATGTACGACGCCTTACAACTCCTAAGAACACATTTCTTCAACGTACGAAATTTCAAAACTCCATAATACACCTAATGAATTTGTCCAAGTCCTTTGAACATCGTACGACAAGTTAGGACATCTTAAGATTCTGTATGCCATATTAGCAACATGAAAATCACGTTAGTATCATTTAGGACGCCTTACAAATCCTAAGAACGCCTTACAACACTGTACAAAACCATAAATCTCCATAATAAACCTAATGAATTCGTCCAAATGCTTTGAACTTCGTACGGCAACTTAAGGCTTCTTACGACTTTTTAAGTCATATTAGCACCTTAAAAAGCAAGTTAGTGTAATGTAGGACGCCTTACAACTCGTAACAACACTTTACAACATCGTACGAAACGTTAAAACTCCATAATAAACCTAATGAATTCGTACGAGTCCTTTGAACATCGTACGACAATTTAGGACATCTTACGACTCTTTATGCCACATTAGGAACTCGAATAGAATGTTAGTATACAGTACGACGCCTTACAACTCCTAAGAACACCTTCCTTCACCGTACGACACCTCAAAATTCCATAATACACCTAACGAATTCGTCCGAGTCGTTTAGACATCGTACGACAAGTTAGGACATCTTAAGACGCCTTACAAATCCTAAGAACACCTTACAACACCGTACAAAACCATAAATCTCCATAATAAACCTAATGAATTCGTCCGAATCCTTTGAACGTCGTACGGCACATTAAAACATCTTACGACTCTGTATGCCATATTAGCACCTTGAAAAGCACGTTAGTATAATGTAGAACGCCTTACAACACCGTACGAAATGTTAAAACTCCATAATAAACCTAACGAATTCGTACGAGTCCTTTGAACATCGTACAGCAAGTTAGGACATCTTACGACTCTTATGCCACATTACGAACTCGTAAAGAACGTTAGTATAATGTACGACGCCTTACAACTCCTAAGAACACCTTTCTTCACCGTACGAAACCTCAAAACTCCATAATACACCTAATGAATTTGTCCAAGTCCTTTGAACATCGTACGACAAGTTAGGACATCTTAAGACTCTGTATGCCATATTAGCAACATAAAAATCACGTTAGTATCATTTAGGACGCCTTACAAATCCTAAGAACACCTTACAACACCGTAGAAAACCATAAATCTCCATAATAAACCTAATGAATTCATCCGAATCCTTTGAACTTCGTACGGAAACTTAATGCTTCTTACGACTATGTATGCCATATTAGCACCTTAAAAAACACGTTAGTGTAATGTAGGACGCCTTACAACTCGTAACAACACCTTACAACACCATACGAAACGTTAAATCTCCATAATAAACCTAATGAATTCGTCCGAATCCTTTGAACGTCGTACGGCACATTAAAACATCTTACTACTCTGTATGCCATATTAGCACCTTGAAAAGCACGTTAGTACAATGTAGAACGTCTTACAACACCGTACGAAACGTTAAAACTCCATAATAAACCTAAGAATTCGTACGAGTCGTTTGAACATCGTACGACAAGTTAGGACATCTTACGACTCTTTATGCCACATTAGGAACTCGAATAGAACGTTAGTATAATGTACGACGCCTTACAACTCCTAAGAACACCTTCCTTCACCGTACGAAACATGAAAGTTCCATAATACACCTAATGAATTCGTCCGAGTCGTTTAGACATCGTATGACAAGTTAGGACATCTTAAGACTCTGTATGTGTTGTTCCCAAAACAGCTTTGAATCATGTAATTTGGTGAAGTTTGGATCAAACAGACATAAATATGATGAACAAATAAGAACAATAAAGAACACTCCATAAAACCTCACTTTAATCTCCTTGAATTGCATCAGATATTACAAAAGTGTTAAGACCCCAATTCTAGCTCATACAAGCTTAATGAAACCCTAATTGCCATTTACTGTTTATAGCCTAATGACACTTTGGACTAATGACAATTAGGACCCTAGCTTAGACTAAAACATGAAATAGAAATAATACAAATAAAAGGCTAAAACATGTCTAAAACTAGATTAAATATATTTTGTTGATACAAAATATATTTATTACATTAACGATCCTAGAAATAAAATAACTTCAACGTCTTGACTCGGTTCTTCGTCTCTAACGCGCCATTTGACTTTTTACGTTGACTTTGACTGTGTTGATAATATTTGTGACATCTGCCCCAAACCCGAACCCGAATGCCCGACTCGAACCCGAAATTATCGATCGTATTCGTATTTATTTTTCCTCAAAATGCAACGTTTATTATTAATATTATGAATAAACGCATTGGATTCTACGTTATTCTCGTCTCAATTAAATAATCGTATTTATGTCGCAAAACATTTACGCTTATCAAATAATTATTATTCGTGACAATAAAACTCAAAATATATATATAAGTAAATATATATATAGTTCGTAAAAGAAAATTATTGAAAACGTTAAACAAAACGTTTCTAAGCCTCGAAATGATCTCTTAATGGCTTAAACGAACTAAAACTATAAAAACGTCACTTAAATAGTTGT
Organism: Tagetes erecta; assembly: GCA_030867185.1. NCBI lineage: Eukaryota > Viridiplantae > Streptophyta > Magnoliopsida > Asterales > Asteraceae > Tagetes > Tagetes erecta. The sequence goes on along the minus strand of CM061489.1, from coordinate 46,978,050 downwards.
TACGTTTCAATTTGGTTAAGTTAGTTAGTTAAAATAGTGATTTAATTAACTTTGGGCCGAACCTGTAACTTTTGAAACTGGAATTATAAGTTATTAACCAAAATAATAAACCATCTCAAACTGCAAGGACCTAAACTGAAACTTTAACCCAAACCCCCCCCCCCCCTGTGCGTTTAACCCCGTAAAACCGGCGACCTCGCCGGCGAACATCCAGCCAACTCCGGTGGCGCTCCGGCGAGTGCTAACATCTACATTTAGTACGTTTTTAACCAGCAAAATGCTCCTCGACAGGTTTCGAACCCCTTGGCATCTTAAAAACTCGGTTACAACAACCTTAAACCCCGAATTGAACAGTCGTTCCTTAACCGTCGATCTTAATGGCTCTTTACTGTCAAATCGTTTCGATTCCTTAACACCCTAACACCCTATACCACCGATTATCATACGCCAACCAGCAAAGCATCCCTATTTTCTTACAATTACCGAAACCAACCTCCAAAATACTTTTTCCGGCGACTCAATCAAAACTCGACCTTCGGAACATTATTTCTGGTAAAGTTTATATCCTTTTGATTCCTTCTGAACACCTACATCTATCTAACACATCAACTTTGTCTCATAGCGTTCCAGATTAACAAATTTTGATCCAGAAACAGCCGGCCTTTGTTCCTATTCGAATCCGTGTCAAACGCTCACCAATAGGTAAGTTTAATATATCAAAATGCTCGTGATGGTTTGTAGATCGAAAGCCCTCTGTTGGAATTGGATTTGGGTAACAAGATTACACGAATTCGGTGAATCATGTTTCTAGGGTTCATGATGGAATGGGTTTTGTTTAAGGACAAATGTTAAAATTGTTAAAAACGAGATTCATTAACAAAATGTTATTCTGGTCTAGTGGTCAAGTAGTGTTGGTTTGAACCCAGGGGTCACGGGTTCGAAACCCACTGCCCTTCCTTCTTCAAATTTGTATATTTTTCACTTTTAAAACACTTAATTATATTTACTAAATAACCTAAATAATATATTTAAACTAAATACATTTTCAAAACATACAAATGTACAATTTCAATACAAAATCCATACTATTAGGCTTTAAATTTATAAACTTCATTTAAAGTAAATCCGTAAGATATATTTAAACGAAAAATACTACAATGTTTCGTGTGAAACCCTAAATCCCCAAATTGGATTTTTAAAACCCTAAATTGGATTTGAAACCCTAAATCCCCAAATTGGATTTTAAAACCCTAAATTGAATTTGAAACCCTAAATTCCCAAATTGGAGTTTAAAACCCTAAATTATATTTTGAAACCCTAATTTCAAATTTATAATTTTAAACCCTAAAACCCCAAATCCAAAACCCTAGAAGTTCTATTTTCTTGATTCTAGTTATTACGTTACTTGCTTCGTTTCTAAATTAGGTTCTCCCGGTTAATTAGGTGATTCTAATGTCTGGGCGATCCTCGATTCTCTGTAGTTACTTTCTTGCGTTGCTATTATCTATATTGTTCAGGTGAGTAAACTCACTCCCCTTTTTCCATTTTACTATTTTTGGGGCTGAAATACGTCTTTTACTATATTGCGGTTTCTATTCGTTTTCTAAAAGAGATCATACAAATATGTTAATCTAGTTTGGCCGCTGGATGCAATCTTATGTGTTAGTTAAAAGTAGTTTTATTGCCTTGTAAACCCACCGGTACAATGTTAGCGCTAATGGTTTGACAAACCCACCTGCTTGTACAACATCGATAGGTGATTTAAACCCGGCCTTTCTAATTCCATGTTTACTATGTCGAGATGCTATGTTGCTATACTATGTTGCTATACTATGTTGCTATGCTATGATGCTATACTATGCCATGTCCCTAAATTGCTAAATGATGACTTATATATCGAGACGGTAAACGACGGTTATTAAAAGTCATCATTATTTACTACATGAGTGGTTCTCATGACAAATGGCTAGACGAGATACTATGGTTTCTATTGTGGTTGGTGTGCTATTCTATTCTAGGGGTCCTGGTAGGGTAATATTACAAAATTACTATACATATGGGATTGCGCAGCATATCTTGTTGATCTCGGATTTCAATACTATTACTATTCAATTGGGTTTTACTCACTAGCTTGTGTAGCTAACTTTATTTTCGCGTATTTCAGGTGGCGCGTGATTTTGGCTTGTTTCTTTGCTATTCAAGACATAGGGACTTGGACCTAGAAATAATACTAAACATGACTATTTCATTTACTGCTATTATGAATTTGTCGTTTCGCATTTAAGACTTGGGTTTTGCCAAACTTATGACAATAATTATTAGACTTTAATAAAAGTAACACCATGTGCTTTGTTTACTACGGATATCCAATTCTATGACAGCCCGGTGTTTTCCGCCACCGGGCGGGGTGTCACAGTTGGTATCAGAGCCATGGTTATAGGGAACTAGGATAGGGTATTAGAAACACACCGACCTAGACTATAACCTAAGAGTCCTTAGTACAAATAGCTTGTGCTTAGAAAACTCTTCTAGAACTTATTTCTTTATTCTTTTTATGAATTTCTCTATGCTGTTTCTTTATCTTATTTCTTATCCGATTTCGCGAAGGAGCTACAAGAGACTCGTCGGTATGATTAGGATCTTTCTCTTTGTGGAATCTCGTCATCGTCTTAAGTAAGTTTGAAACGTGGGAACGTGTGCAATCCGGAAGGGGGAACACCTGTATCACGGACATCCTGTCTAAGGCAAAGCATTTCGTATAAATCTCTTTAAGAGACCTGTATGCTTACCTGGGGATGTACGAGATGAGTGTGAACCTATAGGCTAAAGCACGCTTTCTCGAATACGTTGAAAACGAACTTAACACTTTGATAAGTCATCAGTGTCCAAAACCAAGACACACTCCTAAGCCAATGAAATTTCATTTTCTTAATGATTCTATGATTTCCATCCCTACGATTTATAATTATTTCTATGAATTTCTATAGTGATTCAAATGATATTCCAACTTCATTTACTAATGTTTCTAAAGTTTCTAAGTGATTTTCTATGATATGTTCAAAGGATTCTACGATGTTCTAAGTACTATCACTATTTCATTTAATCGAAATTTCTAAAGTTTCTAAAGTTTCTACGTGATTTTCTATGGTATGTTTCAAAAGATTCTATGATATTCTAAGTGGAACGAGTTGCTATTATTACATCGGATGTTTCTATCGGTCAAAGATGTTGCTACAAAACCTTGTTATTCTACGTTTCATCATTCCATTTGTTTTCTAAGCTACAATAATACTTATGCGATATACTCGCTAGCTTATCCATATAGCACAATTACACCATTGTGAGCCAAACATTCCAATTCAAAACTAAGACATATCTCAATCGAATTATCCAAAACTTCAGATCATGCATATATCGATTACCGAATCTAAGTCGTACTTATAATTCTAAATCAAATATCAACTCTCCAATCAAAGGTTCGTTATGATTTCTAAATTATAGTCAAGGCTAAATTCCATAACTAAATAAAAGTTAACGGATTTGCTATTCTTATAAGCTAATGTATTTGAATCGAACGTCTACCCTCAAAATATTTCAACTTGACTTCTATACTCAGATAGATTCCAAACTACTCATCTAACTATAAGATTCTAAACCAATTTCTAATCTATCATTAAAACGATAAATCTACCATCAAATTATGAACTAACCATCAAAACATGTACTCGTTAATCAACTACACGATACTGTCCATAAATTCGTTATCCAAATCTGACGAGAACTCCTTACACAACTATTCCCGAACTCATTCAACTAAATGTTTTCATCTATACATATGACCACCAACGAAATTCTACGCAACTAGTCTTCATGAACTAATCCAAACTCAATGTGTTTCATTTATAAACTCGTTACCCTAACACAACGTGTAATCAATGGACTTTTGTAAAACTAATGGTATTCGATTCTATTAAAATAATTTTCTTATTTTCCCAAGCAAAAATATATATACATATATATATTTAAAAAAAAAAACATAATTTTAATAACCTTTTGGTCTTAGTATCTTGTAAGAAAAAAATAGATATATGTATACATATGAATTTCGTGATAAATGATTTCTTTAAAAAGTGATTGGTCATCCCAACGTCGGTCAAATATTTACACAAACATTTTCCCGTTTTCTCAAATATGACACAAAGACTTGTAACAAACACCATGTCTTCTGTTTTTCCAATACCAAGTACTTATAACTTAAATTGTGTCGTTTATTTTCAAATCAACCCTCTTATCTATGGTAAAGATCAAAACTTTCAACTTCTTAGTTAGTTTTTAAAACTACATTATAGAAAAACAGCATCACCTCTTATAAACTTATTTACCCCTACATCTGGGATACCTAAAGCTGTTGGTCATATAAATACAAATACCTTAAAAGTTAAATCCAATTGGAACTAAGTGATTTATTCATTCGAACTATAAATTGGATTATCCGCATTATCAAAATTTCTTGAAACTAAATTTTTCTAAAGATCCCAATAAACTATATTATTACATGTACACCATCAACTCATTCATATGAACTAGTCAATATCAGAAAATATAGATAATTACATCTTACACACATGGAGTCGATTTTCACAAACTTAAGTGTTACTATCCTAGTACTCGAATTTGACTATCTATATCGTTGAACGAAGTTATTTATACGAGCAATGTCTACCTAAGGGACGTTAGTTTCTTATGAATCATCAATCTTAATATGATTTTCCCAAGTACTATTTTTATCAAGTATGATATCAATACCTATACGTATCATCATTTTAACCTAAAGATGTTGTGTACTTTTGACTCGCACGTGATCGAATGAGCTGTGGAGTCCATGCAAAAACTAAAGTAATTACGGGTGCACACGGAATTATGGAAGTTGAAGCATGGGAACCATAGTAAGTTTTGTCTTGTGTAGCTGGGCCATATTCAATCATCTTATTTTCGCTTGACTTGTCTACTCATTTTACTAATTGCATATAAGCCACTTAATTATGTGTGAGATTACTTAATTCGTTTCAAACAATCTATTAATCTCGACTATTCTCTATGATCATTTAAATAATTCTAAATCCATCTACTTGAAATATTTCATTTGCAAGTTGGTATCCTATACTATTCCTATATTGAGTAACAAATAAAATTTATTCGATTCTACATACAAATAGTTCGACCGAACTCTTATAAGTGAATAAACAATCCACAATGAGACAAAGCAAATTAAGAATAAATAACTTCTTAATCTCGTTATTTAAAATCATGTCTCAATCAAGATGCTAATCTTCCCATTGATCGAATTCTCAAGAGATTCTTGCGAGATGAAACTCCCTACGAAAGTGGGCAGTGTTCATCCCGTGTTTCATGTTTCTAATATGAAGAAGTACTTATTCAATAAAAATCTCATTGTGCATATCGCTAATGAATCGAAGCCATATATTGAACGAACATTGGAAATTATGGACCGTGAAGTCAAACTACTAAAGCGTGATCAGATACTAATTGTTAACGATCGTTGAAACTCAAATGTGAACATGAATTTAAGACGAAATAAAGGTTAAGGATCCGCACCTTTTTGCTTCATTTTCTTCTATTTTGGTTTGAGCAAATTTCGGGACGAAATTTCTATAAGGAGGGGAGACTGTGACATCTGCCCCAAACCCGAACCCGAATGCCCGACTCGAACCCGAAATTATCGATCGTATTCGTATTTATTTTTCCTCAAAATGCAACGTTTATTATTAATATTATGAATAAACGCATTGGATTCTACGTTATTCTCGTCTCAATTAAATAATCGTATTTATGTCGCAAAACATTTACGCTTATCAAATAATTATTATTCGTGACAATAAAACTCAAAATATATATATAAGTAAATATATATATAGTTCGTAAAAGAAAATTATTGAAAACGTTAAACAAAACGTTTCTAAGCCTCGAAATGATCTCTTAATGGCTTAAACGAACTAAAACTATAAAAACGTCACTTAAATAGTTGTTACGTTTCAATTTGGTTAAGTTAGTTAGTTAAAATAGTGATTTAATTAACTTTGGGCCGAACCTGTAACTTTTGAAACTGGAATTATAAGTTATTAACCAAAATAATAAACCATCTCAAACTGCAAGGACCTAAACTGAAACTTTAACCCAAACCCCCCCCCCTGTGCGTTTAACCCCGTAAAACCGGCGACCTCGCCGGCGAACATCCAGCCAACTCCGGCGGCGCTCCGGCGAGTGCTAACATCTACATTTAGTACGTTTTTAACCAGCAAAATGCTCCTCGACAGGTTTCGAACCCCTTGGCATCTTAAAAACTCGGTTACAACAACCTTAAACCCCGAATTGAACAGTCGTTCCTTAACCGTCGATCTTAATGGCTCTTTACTGTCAAATCGTTTCGATTCCTTAACACCCTAACACCCTATACCACCGATTATCATACGCCAACCAGCAAAGCATCCCTATTTTCTTACAATTACCGAAACCAACCTCCAAAATACTTTTTCCGGCGACTCAATCAAAACTCGACCTTCGGAACATTATTTCTGGTAAAGTTTATATCCTTTTGATTCCTTCTGAACACCTACATCTATCTAACACATCAACTTTGTCTCATAGCGTTCCAGATTAACAAATTTTGATCCAGAAACAGCCGGCCTTTGTTCCTATTCGAATCCGTGTCAAACGCTCACCAATAGGTAAGTTTAATATATCAAAATGCTCGTGATGGTTTGTAGATCGAAAGCCCTCTGTTGGAATTGGATTTGGGTAACAAGATTACACGAATTCGGTGAATCATGTTTCTAGGGTTCATGATGGAATGGGTTTTGTTTAAGGACAAATGTTAAAATTGTTAAAAACGAGATTCATTAACAAAATGTTATTCTGGTCTAGTGGTCAAGTAGTGTTGGTTTGAACCCAGGGGTCACGGGTTCGAAACCCACTGCCCTTCCTTCTTCAAATTTTTATATTTTTCACTTTTAAAACACTTAATTATATTTACTAAATAACCTAAATAATATATTTAAACTAAATACATTTTCAAAACATACAAATGTACAATTTCAATACAAAATCCATACTATTAGGCTTTAAATTTATAAACTTCATTTAAAGTAAATCCGTAAGATATATTTAAACGAAAAATACTACAATGTTTCGTGTGAAACCCTAAATCCCCAAATTGGATTTTTAAAACCCTAAATTGGATTTGAAACCCTAAATCCCCAAATTGGATTTTAAAACCCTAAATTGAATTTGAAACCCTAAATTCCCAAATTGGAGTTTAAAACCCTAAATTATATTTTGAAACCCTAATTTCAAATTTATAATTTTAAACCCTAAAACCCCAAATCCAAAACCCTAGAAGTTCTATTTTCTTGATTCTAGTTATTACGTTACTTGCTTCGTTTCTAAATTAGGTTCTCCCGGTTAATTAGGTGATTCTAATGTCTGGGCGATCCTCGATTCTCTGTAGTTACTTTCTTGCGTTGCTATTATCTATATTGTTCAAGTGAGTAAACTCACTCCCCTTTTTCCATTTTACTATTTTTGGGGCTGAAATACGTCTTTTACTATATTGCGGTTTCTATTCGTTTTCTAAAAGAGATCATACAAATATGTTAATCTAGTTTGGCCGCTGGATGCAATCTTATGTGTTAGTTAAAAGTAGTTTTATTGCCTTGTAAACCCACCGGTACAATGTTAGCGCTAATGGTTTGACAAACCCACCTGCTTGTACAACATCGATAGGTGATTTAAACCCGGCCTTTCTAATTCCATGTTTACTATGTCGAGATGCTATGTTGCTATACTATGTTGCTATACTATGTTGCTATGCTATGATGCTATACTATGCCATGTCCCTAAATTGCTAAATGATGACTTATATATCGAGACGGTAAACGACGGTTATTAAAAGTCATCATTATTTACTACATGAGTGGTTCTCATGACAAATGGCTAGACGAGATACTATGGTTTCTATTGTGGTTGGTGTGCTATTCTATTCTAGGGGTCCTGGTAGGGTAATATTACAAAATTACTATACATATGGGATTGCGCAGCATATCTTGTTGATCTCGGATTTCAATACTATTACTATTCAATTGGGTTTTACTCACTAGCTTGTGTAGCTAACTTTATTTTCGCGTATTTCAGGTGGCGCGTGATTTTGGCTTGTTTCTTTGCTATTCAAGACATAGGGACTTGGACCTAGAAATAATACTAAACATGACTATTTCATTTACTGCTATTATGAATTTGTCGTTTCGCATTTAAGACTTGGGTTTTGCCAAACTTATGACAATAATTATTAGACTTTAATAAAAGTAACACCATGTGCTTTGTTTACTACGGATATCCAATTCTATGACAGCCCGGTGTTTTCCGCCACCGGGCGGGGTGTCACAATATTAGACTACAATTTAGGTCCAACAATACTCCTCCATAGTCCATTATTATCAACGTCTTGCATCGTGTTCAGCACCGATAAGTCAAATTATGTTGCTGAAAATCCTTTATCTCACAAGCTCCCCCATATTGTAAGCTCCTTCATGTTGCGTGCTCCCCCATTTACTGTGCATCCTTTCATAAAATCTGGAACGGCTTTCCAACAATCTTTTCTTGAGTGCTTCAGAAGATGTAGGAGGAGGATTCCTAGCTCGGTATCTTCTGCAAACTTTGAAGAACATGTTCTCTGGTCAGGTGTTTTGCTCAACTGATGATCGGCCATCATTTGCAGCAAATATCTGTAACACAATCACAAACAAAATCTCGAGATTTCTCATTAGATCATTTCATTAAACAAAATAAACCTGTGTTTATTTGTGTATGAAAACATGCGAACCTGTGTCCGTTTGTGTGTGCAATTTCCCGTGAAATGCATGTGAAAATGATAAAGTTTTAATAGCATAATATAGAAGACTTGAAAATAATTTGAAATTAAAAATCTTTTTGTATTTTTTTTTAAACTAAAAATTAAAAATTCGGAAATGGGAGGACAAGTCCGACAAAATCACAAATATTTTAAACAAAGAGAACACATCCCAAAAGGTACACCCGACCAACAAGAGTCAAGAATCCAAACATAAAATAAAATAAAAATAAAAACTTCACGAAAGGATATCAGATAATGCGTTTCGAGCAACCATCCAGAGAAACATAGACTCGGTGAGATTGTCAATATGTTTGTCCATTTAAACTCATGCCTTGTTCCTTTCAACAAACAACCTGTGACGATCTTATCATGTTTTGGTTCGCTTTGAAGAAACTCAAGCGACTTGGTTTTCACAGACATTCAGCAATGTAACTTGTTTTGACCTCAAGACATATTTGAGTTTAGATGATTCAGCAAGATTTTTGTAATTGTAAAGGAACATAGACCCAGATCAAGTGATCAAGGTGAATGTATTTCGGGGGTGAAGTGGAGTTTAGGTTTGATAAAAGACATATCAAACAATGAACATGATGTATAAACATTGTGAGCTTTGCTATATATGGGTTTTACAGATGATCAGAGCTCCAGGTCTATACTGACGCATAAAGAGGAGATGATTATCTGTACGTGCTGATGAGAGCTTCAGGTCTATACTGACTTATAACAGAGAAGATCATCACTCCAGGTCAATGCTTCCGCATAGCAGAGGAGATTAACACGAGAACAAAAAATTCTGAAGAGCTAACGAGAAGCGTCATTCAGGGCTGCGGCTAAGGGTAGTTTGGGGAAAATCAAGCACGAATCAAATACTCTCAGCCCATTTTTGTCCAAACTTATCACTTTGTGCAAGCCGAATTTCTGTGAAAATAATCCTTATCACCGAGCTCTTATTGAAATTTAGTTTGATCACATATTTGCAGTTTACTTGTATTCCAGCAGAGCCTATTGACATATCATCACACAAATTAATATCCTCCTTCAGAAGCTTTCCATACAAACCTGAAACCTTCAAAAGACACAAAATATTTACATATAACAAAGCAAATTTTGGACTATTGATATTCAGTGCATTTTCATTTGTGATATTACTCTCCCAAAATTTCTATTTCAGCAAAAAATTGAAATTTTCAAAAGACACAAGAGCGACCTCAAGGGGATGTGAAAACTTTGTGACACCCCGCCCGGCGGCGGAAACACCGGGCTATCAAATGAATTGGATATCAATAGTACAAAGCACATGGCACTAAACTCATATTTTAATATCATTAAAGTAATAATGTCGTGACATAAATGAAACAATAAATAATCTTAAAACCATAATGAAAGCCGACAATAAATAAGTTTATTTAATTCTAGGTCCAAAGCATCCTAAATGTCTTGAAGCCTAAAAGTCTCAAACTCCACCTGAAATACGTGTAAAATAAGTTAGCTAAAGAATTAGCTAGTGAGTAAAACACAGTTAATAGTAAATAATATGAAATCCGAGATCATTATAATTATGTTTCGCAATCTTATGTGTATAGCAATTGCATTATATATCTCAACCGTGACCATAGAAACACATAGAAACAAGTATCATAGACCCCGCAGGGTAACCTTTAGCAACAAGTCATGAGGAACCACTCATGTTACAATTACTGATAATTATCGTTTAACCGTCATTTAACCATCTCGATATATAAATTATCAGTAAATGTTTAAGCATCGAAAGGGACATAGCATCGTAGCAACAAGCATCACATATAGTAACTAGAATCCAACCTATAGAATCAACAAAAGAATCGTCGGGTCTAATCACCTATCAGGCCATTAGTGTAGGTGGGCTTGTCAGGCCATTAGCGCTAATATCATACCGGTGGAAATTACAAGAATATATAAATACTATTAACTATCACATAATTTTGCATCAAGCGGCCGGCAAGATTAACACATCTAATGATCTCATTTAGAAAAATATAGAAGCAAAACAAAAGAAACCGTAGTATCATAGGAACACGTATTTCAGCCCCAAAAACGTAAACAATAAAAAGGGGTGTGAGTTTACTCACCTCGTAAAGCAAAGATGACCGAAAAATAACACAACTATAACGAGCCGAGAGTCTCCCAAATATTGGTACCACCTAAATAATTGGGATAAAACCCTAACTTAGAAACGAACAAATAGAAACAAGAATCACAAATCCGAGATCTAGGGTTTCGGATTTGGGATTTGGAATTTAGGGTTTTAGATTAAAATTAGGAGGGTTTTGAATTATAATTTAGGAAATTAGGGTTTTAAATTAAGAATTGTGATTTTTGATACGAAACGTAGACGTATTTCGTATTTGGATAAATATTTATATTGTATAAGTATTTTATATTTTACTTTAAATATTTATATAAGTCAAATACTTATAAAAGTTTGACATTAATATTTAAATCAAGAAATTATAAATTTTATAAACCTTAAAACGAATCTAATATAAAAGATATTTTTTTTATTGGTTTATTTATAATTAAAATTAAACGTTAATAATGAGTAAAAAGACTTAAAACAAAAATTAATTAGATGACAGCAAGAGGACTCGAACTTGTGACCTGTCCATCCACAAACAAATGAATTAACCGCTGAACCAGATGCGCATTAGTTGAATAAGTTAGTTCTTAATTGTTTTTAACATATTATAACCAATAACATCCATAGGAACATTACGAGCCCTAATTCAAAGAACCATTAAATTCGTTCGAATCTGTTAATATAAACCCAAATCAACAGAGGGCTATTGATCTACGTTGTACCACGAGTATTTTGATATAAAGAACTTACTTGTTGGTTAACGTTTGGTACGGGTTCGAATGCAATGAAGAATGCAACGGTTCTTGATGATTTTTCGAGAATCTGGAAACGATATGAGATTAAATTGATGATATAGATAGTTTTAGATGATTAAGAGGATTAAAACGAACCCAAAAAAATACCTGAATTGATGCCCGGAATGTGGAGATTGAGATGGTCGCCGGAGATGGGTTTTGGTCGACGGTTTACGGCCAAAAGCAGAAAATTTGGAGTGTTTTGATGATTGATAAATGGTATTCGGTTGTTTTAGGAGATATGGATATAGTTCAATTGATTGGTATAGGTCTAAACATGGAATGGGATTTTTGTAATAAAGTTCGGATTCGATTCGGTTTATTTGGAGTTGTGATTACGCGTATTTTGGTTATTAAAGGATTCGAAAATAGCTTAGGAATGATTTGGAAAGATTTTTAGTAGTTTTGGAATGTTAAAACGCGTGTAATAGGGCTCGCCGGAAAAACGATCTTTGGTCGGAATTGGCTCGCCTGTGATGTGGCCTGGAACACGGGGGTCAAAGGGCAGGGGGGCTGGTGTGACACCCCGCCCGGCGGCGGAAAACACCGGGCGCGTCAAGTGGATCGGATATCAAAGTACAAAGCACATGGCACACTAAAAGCATATTTTAATATTAATTAAGCAATAATGTCGTGACATAAATAGGCATTCAAACAGTCTTAAAATCGTAACAGAAACGGCAAATAAATATTATTTATTGTCCTTTTTATTCTAGGTCCGAAGCATCCTACGTGTCTTGAAACAAAACCGAATCAAACTCCACCTGAAAAACGTGTAAAATAAGTTAGCTAAAGAATTAGCTAGTGAGTAAAACACAATTAATAGTACATAGTATAAAATCCGAGATCATTATAGATTGTGTTTCGCAATCTCATGTGCATAGCAATTTCATCATATATATCTCAACCGTGACCATAGAAACACATAGAAACAAGTATCATAGACCCCGCAGGGTTACCTTTAGCAACAAGTCATGAGGAACCAACTCATGTTACATTTATTGATAACCATCGTTTAACCGTCATTTAACCGTCTCGATATGCAAGTTATCAAAAATGTTTAAGCATCTAAGGGACATAGCATCGTAGCATCAAGCATCACATGTAGTAACTAGTAACATAGAATCAACCAAAGAATCGCCGGGTCAAATCACCTATCAGGCCATTAATGTAGGTGGGCTTGTCAAGCCATTAGCGCTAACATTGTACCGGTGGAAATTACAAGATAATATAACTAATATTGACTATCACACAATTTTGCTACATGCGGCCAAACACGATTAACACATCTAATGATCTCATTTTCGAAAACAGAAACATCAAAAGAAACCGTTGTATTATAGAAACACGTATTTCAGCCCCAAAAACGTAAACAGTAAAAAGGGGAGTGAGTTTACTCACCTTAAAATCCAAAGATAATAGTAACACTAGAATCGCAACTAGAAAGAACCGAGGATCGCCCAGATATTAGAATCACCTAATTAACCGGGAAAACCTTATTTAGAAACGAAGCAAGTAACACAATAACTAGAATCAAGAAACTAGAACTTCTAGGGTTTCGGATTTAAGATTTGGGATTTAGGGTTTTTGAAATACAATTTGGGATTTAGGGTTTTGAAATACAATTTGGGATTTAGGGTTTTGAAATACAATTTGGGGATTTAGGGTTTTGAAATACAATTTAGAAATTAGGGTTTTGAAATACAATTTAGGAATTAGGGTTTTGAGTTACCAATTGGGATTTTGATACGAAACGTAATTGTATTTTTGTATTACTTATATTGTATACAAATCCATTTTTAGTTCTCTATAAAATGGTGTATATTAAACTTATGTTTTTAAGCTAATAAAAATAGTTTCATCTTAAATATATTATTAGGTTATTAGAAAAGTATAATTAAATGATTTAAAAGTGAAAAATATGGAGATTAAAGAAATGAGGCCAGTCGGGTTCGAACCCGTGACCTACAGGTTCACAGCAACAAATACAAACCAAGCGCGCTGGACCTCTTTGTTGTTTAAAATTGGTTTGTAATTCTTTTTAATGTAAAACATACAAATATCCCCATTTCCAATATCAAGAACAAACCCTAGATCCCAAATTAATCCCAATCGAAACAACAAAACCTGAAACTGATTAGGGGCTTTTGATTCATGATTGAAGACGAGTATTTTAACATCAAAAACTTACTTGTTTGGTGATGAATTGAACCAAATATTGGAAGAACAAATACGTCGGTTTTGAAGATCAAAACATGGATTCTTGGTGATTTTGATTGAAATTAGAGTAACGGAGAGTGAAAATGATATCTTAGGAGTGTTTTGATCGATTGAATTTAGATAATTCGATCAGAAAACCATCGAACGGATTTGAGTTTCATTATGAGTTAATTGGGTCTAATTGAGGTTTAATTAGTTAATTATTTCACAATTAAACACTGAGTGCAGTTTCTAATCGATGAGGTGGTGATGTAAAACGATTCGTTTGGATTAAATGCTTGAATTTAACTGTTTTGATCGAAGTGGGTTTTGGTTGAACCGAAAGTTGCAAAATCAGTTTATTTGGGTTCCTTTGATCATAAAAACCAAATTAAAAGTAGTCGTGAGTTCGAGATTGGTTCAGGAGCATTTTAACGTGATTAAAACGGGTCGAAAACATCAACAATAACGATTTAATGGTTGCCGGAGTGGACGCCGGATTCCGGCAAGGTCGCCGGAGTAATGCACTCGGAAAAACGGGGTGCGGGCTGGGGGGTTGGGTTTGATTTTCAATGTTACAATTTGCACCCTGTAGTTTTAATTATTTATTATTTTTAACTAAAACTTTAATTTAGTTTCCAAACTTGTCACTTTTGGCCCACAGCTAAATTATATACTATATCAACTAACTAACTTAACCTCGTTAACGCGCAACGTTTATATAATTGAGGTTTTTGTATCACTAGCTCGCTTATGACGTTAAAGGACGATATTTAGACTTAAAAACGTTTTTGTTTAACGTTATCAATAAATTTTTTTTTATAAAGCACAATTTGTATAATTTTTAGATTTATGTAATATAAGTAGTGATTATTTAGTATACGTAGTTGTTTCATGATAACAAAATGATTGATTAATTAAGACAGGAAATAATGTACATTCCAATGTATTCATTAGTAATAATAATTGTTACATTTTAAAGAAATAGATACGAATACAATTAAAAGACAATTAATATCGGGTTCGAGTCAGGCGTTCGGGTTCGGGCTCAGGGCAGATGTCACAGTCTCCCCTCCTTATTGAAATTTCGTCCCAAAATTTGCTCAACCGAAGAAGAAGGAAAAGAAGTAAAAAGATGCGGATACTTAACTCTCATTTGGTCTTAAATTCGTGTTCCGGTTTTGAGTTCCAACTAACATTAACGATTTGTATTCGATTACGCTTGAGTTGTTCAACCTTATGATCGATGATTCCTAATTGTCGTTCGATGGACTGAAATTAATCACACGAGATTAGAAGTTATTTGTTTTTAGTCAGTTAGAGTCGCATTGTTTAACTCTTTTCGTGTTATAAGAGTTCAGGTGAATTAAATGTATAGAGATTCGAAAAAGGATTATTTGCTACCCAATATAGGGATGAAATAAGATTTCAACTTATGAATAAATGTTTCAAGTAAATAGATTTAGGATGATTTAAATTAAGATCAGAAATAATCATGATTAATAGAACGGATGAAACGAATAAAGTAGCTTTACGTATAGTTAAACGAACTAGACGCAATTAGTAAAAGGAGTAAACAAGTCAAGTGACAATAATATGATTAAATATGACCCAACTACACAAGACAAAACTTACAATGGTTTCCCATGCACCAACTTTTATAATTTCGTGTGCACCCGTAATTACTTCAGTTTTTGCATGGACTCCATAGTTCATTCGATCAAGTGCGAGTAAGAAGTACACAAAATTTTAAGTTAAAGTGATGATGCACATAGGTATTGATATCATACCCGATAAAAATAGTACTTGGGAAAATCAGTTTAAGATGGTAGGTAGATTGATGATTCAAAAGAAAACTAAAGTTTATTAGGTATACATTACCCATATAAATAGTTTTGGTCATCGATATAGATAGTCAAGTTTGAGTACTAGAATATGGACACTTAAGTTCGTGAAAATCGACTTCTTTTTTTCTTTTTTTTTTCTTTTTTTTTGTGTAAGATGTAATCATCTAAGTTTTCTGATATTGACCAGTTCATAATCATTAGTTGGTGTTGTATAAGTAATAACATAGTTTATTAGAATTTTTAGAAAAAGATTGGTTTCATAAAAATTGATAATGTGGATAATTCAATTTATAGTTCGAATGAATAGATCACTTAGTTCCGATTGGATTCGGTTTTTAAAATGCTTGAATTTGTACGAATAACAACTTTAGTTAACCAGATGTACTGACTATGGAGGTAAATAAGTTTATAAGAGATGATGTTGTTATGCAATTCCTAAAAGTTAAGTAAAAAGTTGAGAGTTTTAATCTTTACCATAGATAAGGGGATTGATCTGAAAATAAACGACATAAGTTTAGTTGTAAGTACTTGGTACTGAAGAACAGAAGACAAGGTGTTTGTTGCAAGTCTTTGCGTCATATTTGAGAGAACGAGAAACTATTGTGTAAATATTTGACCAATGTTAGAATATACAATCCTTTTTCAAAGAAATCATTTTTCATGAAATGCATATATTTTATCTTACAAAATACTAAAACCAAAAGGTTATTTTAGTTATTTTATTCTATCAACCATTTTTTTTATTTATTTAAAAAAATATATATATTTTTTTATTTGAGAAAATAAGGAAATTATTTTAATAGAATCGAATACCGGTAGTTTTACAAAGTCTATTGATTACACCTGGTGTTAGAGTAATGAAATGCATTAGGTTTGGATTAGTTCATGAAAACTAGTTGCACAGAATTTCGTTAGTGGTCATATGTATAGATGAAAACATTAATTGAATGAGTTCGAGAATAGTTGTGTAGTGAGTTCTTGTTAGGTTTGGATAACGAATTCATGGATAACATCGTGTAGCTGATAAACGAGTACTTGTTTTGATGGTTAGTTCATAATTTGCTAGTAGATTTATAGTTTTAATGATGGATTAGAAATTGGTTTAGAATCTTATGAGTAGTTTTGAAACTATTTGAGTATAGAAGTCAAGTTGAAAAATTTTGAGGGTAGACGCTTGATTCAAATACGTTAGCTTATAAGAATAGCAAAATCCGTTAACTTTTATTTAGTTATGGAATTTAGCCTTGACTATAATTTAGAAATCATAACGAACCTTTGATTGGAGAGTCGATAATTGACTTAGGATTAGAAGTACGACTTAGATTCGGTAATCGATATATGCATTATCTGAAGTTTTGGATAATTCGATTAAGGTATGTCTTAGTTTTGATTTGAAATGTTTGGTTTACAATGGTGTAATTGTGCTATATGGATAAGCTAGCGAGTATATCGCATAAGTATTAGTATAGCTTAGAAACAAATGGAGTGATGAATCGTAGAATAACACGGTTTTATAGCGACACATTTGACCGATAGAAACATCCGATGTAATAATAGCACCTCGCTCCTCTCAGGATATCATAAAATCTTTTGAAACATACCATAGAAAATCACGTAGAAACTTTTAGAAACTTTAGAAATTTCGATTAAATGAAATAGTGATAGTACTTAGAACATTATAGAATCATTTGAACATATCATAGAAAATCACTTAGAAACTTTAGAAACATGAGTAAATGAAATTGAAATATTATTTGAATCACTATAAGAATCATAGAAATAGTTATAAATCGTAGGAATGAAAATCATAAAATCATTAAGAAAATGAAATTTCAACGGCTTAGGAGTGTGTCTTGGTTTTGGACACTAATGACTTATCAAAGTGTTAAGTTCGTTTTCAACGTATTCGAGAAAGCGTGCTTTAACCTATAGGTTCACACTCATCTCGTACATCCCCAGGTAAGCATACAGGTCTCTTAAAGAGATTTATACGAAATGCTTTGCCTTAGACAGGATGTCCATGATACAGGCGTTCCCCCTTCCGGATTGCACACGTTCCCACGTTTCAAACTTACTTGAGACGATGACGAGATTCCACAAAGAGGAAGATCCTAATCATACCGACGAGTCTCTTGTAGCTCCTTCGCGAAACCGGATAAGAAATAAGATAAAGAAACAGCATAGAGAAATTCATAAAAAGGAATAAAGAAATAAGTTCTAGAAGAGTTTTCTAAGCACAAGCTATTTGTACTAAGGACTCTTAGGTTATAGTCTAGGTCGGTGTGTTTCTAATACCCTATCCTAGTTCCCTATAACCATGGCTCTGATACCAAACTGTGACACCCCGCCCGGCGGCGGAAAACACCGGGCGCGTCAAGTGGATCGGATATCAAAGTACAAAGCACATGGCACACTAAAAGCATATTTTAATATTAATTAAGCAATAATGTCGTGACATAAATAGGCATTCAAACAGTCTTAAAATCGTAACAGAAACGGCAAATAAATATTATTTATTGTCCTTTTTATTCTAGGTCCGAAGCATCCTACGTGTCTTGAAACAAAACCGAATCAAACTCCACCTGAAAAACGTGTAAAATAAGTTAGCTAAAGAATTAGCTAGTGAGTAAAACACAATTAATAGTACATAGTATAAAATCCGAGATCATTATAGATTGTGTTTCGCAATCTCATGTGCATAGCAATTTCATCATATATATCTCAACCGTGACCATAGAAACACATAGAAACAAGTATCATAGACCCCGCAGGGTTACCTTTAGCAACAAGTCATGAGGAACCAACTCATGTTACATTTATTGATAACCATCGTTTAACCGTCATTTAACCGTCTCGATATGCAAGTTATCAAAAATGTTTAAGCATCTAAGGGACATAGCATCGTAGCATCAAGCATCACATGTAGTAACTAGTAACATAGAATCAACCAAAGAATCGCCGGGTCAAATCACCTATCAGGCCATTAATGTAGGTGGGCTTGTCAAGCCATTAGCGCTAACATTGTACCGGTGGAAATTACAAGATAATATAACTAATATTGACTATCACACAATTTTGCTACATGCGGCCAAACACGATTAACACATCTAATGATCTCATTTTCGAAAACAGAAACATCAAAAGAAACCGTTGTATTATAGAAACACGTATTTCAGCCCCAAAAACGTAAACAGTAAAAAGGGGAGTGAGTTTACTCACCTTAAAATCCAAAGATAATAGTAACACTAGAATCGCAACTAGAAAGAACCGAGGATCGCCCAGATATTAGAATCACCTAATTAACCGGGAAAACCTTATTTAGAAACGAAGCAAGTAACACAATAACTAGAATCAAGAAACTAGAACTTCTAGGGTTTCGGATTTAAGATTTGGGATTTAGGGTTTTTGAAATACAATTTGGGATTTAGGGTTTTGAAATACAATTTGGGATTTAGGGTTTTGAAATACAATTTGGGGATTTAGGGTTTTGAAATACAATTTAGAAATTAGGGTTTTGAAATACAATTTAGGAATTAGGGTTTTGAGTTACCAATTGGGATTTTGATACGAAACGTAATTGTATTTTTGTATTACTTATATTGTATACAAATCCATTTTTAGTTCTCTATAAAATGGTGTATATTAAACTTATGTTTTTAAGCTAATAAAAATAGTTTCATCTTAAATATATTATTAGGTTATTAGAAAAGTATAATTAAATGATTTAAAAGTGAAAAATATGGAGATTAAAGAAATGAGGCCAGTCGGGTTCGAACCCGTGACCTACAGGTTCACAGCAACAAATACAAACCAAGCGCGCTGGACCTCTTTGTTGTTTAAAATTGGTTTGTAATTCTTTTTAATGTAAAACATACAAATATCCCCATTTCCAATATCAAGAACAAACCCTAGATCCCAAATTAATCCCAATCGAAACAACAAAACCTGAAACTGATTAGGGGCTTTTGATTCATGATTGAAGACGAGTATTTTAACATCAAAAACTTACTTGTTTGGTGATGAATTGAACCAAATATTGGAAGAACAAATACGTCGGTTTTGAAGATCAAAACATGGATTCTTGGTGATTTTGATTAAAATTAGAGTAACGGAGAGTGAAAATGATATCTTAGGAGTGTTTTGATCGATTGAATTTAGATAATTCGATCAGAAAACCATCGAACGGATTTGAGTTTCATTATGAGTTAATTGGGTCTAATTGAGGTTTAATTAGTTAATTATTTCACAATTAAACACTGAGTGCAGTTTCTAATCGATGAGGTGGTGATGTAAAACGATTCGTTTGGATTAAATGCTTGAATTTAACTGTTTTGATCGAAGTGGGTTTTGGTTGAACCGAAAGTTGCAAAATCAGTTTATTTGGGTTCCTTTGATCATAAAAACCAAATTAAAAGTAGCCGTGAGTTCGAGATTGGTTCAGGAGCATTTTAACGTGATTAAAACGGGTCGAAAACATCAACAATAACGATTTAATGGTTGCCGGAGTGGACGCCGGATTCCGGCAAGGTCGCCAGAGTAATGCACTCGGAAAAACGGGGTGCGGGCTGGGGGGTTGGGTTTGATTTTCAATGTTACAATTTGCACCATGTAGTTTTAATTGTTTATTATTTTTAACTAAAACTTTAATTTAGTTTCCAAACTTGTCACTTTTGGCCCACAGCTAAATTATATACTATATCAACTAACTAACTTAACCTCGTTAACGCAACGTTTATATAATTGAGGTTTTTGTATCACTAGCTCGCTTATGACGTTAAAGGACAATATTTAGACTTAAAAACGTTTTTGTTTAACGTTATCAATAAATTTTCTTTTATAAAGCACAATTTGTATAATTTTTAGATTTATGTAATATAAGTAGTGATTATTTAGTATACGTAGTTGTTTCATGATAACAAAATGATTGATTAATTAAGACAGGAAATAATGTACATTCCAATGTATTCATTAGTAATAATAATTGTTACATTTTAAAGAAATAGATACGAATACAATTAAAAGACAATTAATATCGGGTTCGAGTCAGGCGTTCGGGTTCGGGCTCAGGGCAGATGTCACAGCTGGGTTTTGTAATATTTACATAATGGCCCTTGTAGTTTTAATATGTGTTATTTGAATTAATAACTTTAACTGAAGTTTCAAGATTTACATTTTAGGCTCAAAGTTAGTTTTTAACTTATATTAACTATCAAACTTAACTCAATTGAAACGTAACAATTATATAAGTGACGTTTTTATAGTTTTAGCTCGTTTACGACATTAAGTGACTATTCCGAGATTTAGAGGCAATTTTTGTTTAACATTTTAATAGTTTTCTTTTACGAACTATATACATATATGCACATTAATATATATTATGAGATTTATTATTATACGTGAATATTTTGCGATATGAATACGATCGTTTAACTAGGATGAGAACAAAATAAAATTCGACATATTTATTCATAATTATAATGAACGTTACATTTTGAAGAAAAATATATACAAGTATATTAAAGCTAGATGACTTCGGGTTCAAATCGAGCATTCGGATTCGGGTTTTGGGGCAGATGTCACAGTCTCCCCTCCTTATAGAAATTTCGTCCCGAAATTTGTTCAGACCGAAAAAGAAGATGAAGCGAAAAGATTTGGATATTTAGCTTTCGTTTTGTCATAAATTTAGGTTCACGTTCTGAGTTCCAACGAACTTTAACGATCGGTAGCCGATTACGTTTGAGTTATTTAACTTCACGGTTCATGATTTCTAATGGTCGTTCGGTGAACTGTATTTAATCAAACTAGATTAAGAAGTTATTTATTCTTAATTTGCTTTGGAATCCTTGAGAGTCGTTCATTTCAATCTGTTTGAATTATGAGAGTTCAGGTGAATTAATTATTGTGGAGATTCGACTAAAGATCATTTGCTTTTCAATATAAAAATGGAATAAGTTCTCCACGTGCGAATAAATTTTTTTAAGTAAATAGATTTAGAATGATTTAAATAAAGATCGGAAATAATCATGATTAATGGAATGGATGAAACGAATAAGGTAACTTTATATATAGTTAAACGAATTAGACGCAGTTAGCAATATGAGTAAGTAAGTCGAGTGAAAATAGAATGATTATGTGTGGCCCAACTCTACAAGTTGACCATAAGATTACGTTTTCCATCATAAATGTATTAACCTTTAGTGTGAACAAGAATACGTTAGTCTCATGGAGTTGAATTAGAATACACCAACTTAAGAATTTGATAATAATGATGACAAAGGGTAATATGCGAAAACAATTGTTAAATCTTGATTTCTATGTGATAAGAATTAGTTTCCGATTCCTACATTGGTTCAAATGGTATTTGTTTATTATTTTAGGTCAACTTAGAGTATAGTTTATCTTACTCGATGAGATACGATAGGTATTGTTATATGGATAGGATGTTTAGAACAACACAAAACTTCACAGATTGCAAACAACGCTTCATTTGAAAGTATGACAGGAGCATTTATATATAGGATGTACCAGCGGCGTATCCACCATGCCCTTGTCATACCACCATTGTCGCATTGCCCTTCAACACAAGACAAAACTTACTAGGGTTCCCATACACCAACTTCCATAATTCCGTGTGCACCCGTAATTACTTTAGTTTTTGCATGGGTTCCACAGTTCATTCGATCACGTGCGAGTCAGAAGTACACAAAAATTTAAAGTGATGATAAGCCTAGGTATTGATATCATACCCGATAGAAATAGTATAAGGGAAAATCATTTTACGATGATAAGTAGATTGATGATTCAAAAGAAACTAAAGTTCATTAAGTAGACAGTGCTCATATAAATAGTTTTGTTCATCAATATAGGTAGTCAAGTTCGAGTACTAGAATAGTAACACTTATGTTTGTGAAAATCGACTCTATGTGTGTAAGACGTAAATATATAAGTTTTTTTTATATTGACCGGTTCATAATCATTAGTTGGTGGCGTACATGTAATAATATAGTTTATTAGGATTTTCTAGAAAATTTAGCTTAATGAAAGTTTGATAATGCGGATAATCCAATTTATAGTTCGAATTAATAGATCACTTAGTCCCTATTGGATTCGATTTTAAGAAGTTTGAATTTATATGACCAATAGCTTTAGGTAAATCAGATATATTGACCATGAAGGTAAATAAGTTTACAAGAGATGATCTTGTTTTTCTATAATGCATGTTTCAAAAGCTAAGTAAAAATTTGAAACTTTTAATCTTTACCATGAATAATAGGATTGATTTGAAAATAAATGACACAATTTAAGTTGTAAGTATTGGAAAATAGAAGACATAGTGTTCGTTGCAAGTCTTTGTGTCAAATTTGAGAAAACGGGAAAATCTTGTGTAAATATTTGACCAACGTTAGAATAAAGTAGTTATTTATCGTGAAATGCATATATTTTATCTTACAAATAGTAGCACCAAAAGGTTTTTATTATTATTTTTTTAATTACTTCATTCTATTAAATTTTTATTATTATTTTAAAATATATATATTTTTATAAAAAAGTAAATAAATAAATAAATAAAATAAGAAAATTATTTTAATAGAATTGAATTTTGGTAGTTTTACAAAATCCACTGATTATACATTCCGTTAGAGTAACGAGTTTATAGATGAAATACATTTGGTTTAGATCAGTGCATGAAAACTAGTGGCGTAGAATTTCATTAGTGGTCATATGTATATTTGAAACATTTAGTTCAAAGAGCTCGAGAATAGTTATGTATTGAGTTCTCGTTAGGGTTTGGATAACGAATTTATGAATAGCATCGCGTAGTTTGATTAACAAGTACATGTTTGATGGTTAGTTCATAATTTGATGGTGGATTTATGGTTTAATGATGGGTTAAAATTGGATTAGAATCTTTTAGTTAAAGGAGTAGTTTTGACAATTTGAGTATAGAAGTCAAGTTGAAATATTTTGAGGGTAAACGTTCAATTCCAATATGTTAGCTTATAAGGATAGCAAAATCCGTTATCCTTTACTTAGTTATGGAATTTAACCTTGACTAGAATTCAGAAATCATGACAAACCTTTGATTGATGAGTCGATAATCGATTTGGGATTAGAAGTATGCCTTAGATTTGGTATTGGGTATTTGATTTGAAGTTTTGGATAATTCGATTGAGATATATCTTAGCTTGATATGAAATGTTTAGTTTACAACGGTGTATTTGTGTTATATGGATAAGCTAGCGAGTATGTCGCATAAGTATTATTGTAGCTTAGAAACAAATGCGATGATGTAACGTAGAATCACACGGTTTTGTAGCAACATCCTTGACCGATAGAAACATCCGATGTAATAATAGCACCTTGTTCCACTTAGAATATCATAGAATCTTTTGAAACATAACATAGAAAATCATGTAGAAACTTTAGAAATTTTAGAAATTCCGATTAAATGAAATAGTGATAGTACTTAGAACATCATAGAATCCTTTGAACATATCATAGAAAATCACTTAGAAACTTTAGAAACATTAGTAAATGAAGTTGGAATATTATTTGAATTACTATAAAAATTCATAGAAATAATTATAAATCGTAGGAATGAAAATCATAGAATCATTAAGAAAATGAAATTTCGATGACTTAGGAGTGTGTCTTGGTTTTGGACACTAATGACTTATCATAGTGTTAAGTTCGTTTTCAACGTATTCGAGAAAGTGTGTTTTAGCCTATAGGTTCACACTCATCTCGTACATCCCCAGGTAAGCATACAGGTCTCTTAAAAAGATTTATACGAAATGCTTTGCCTTAGACAGGATGTCCGTGATATAGGCGTTCCCCCTTCCGGATTACACACGTTCTCACGTTTCAAACTTACTCAAGACGATGACGAGATTCCACAAAGAGAAGAACCTAATCGTACAGACGAGTTTCTTGTAGCTCCTTCGCGAAATCGGATGAGAAACGAGATTAAGAAAAACATAGAAAGGAAAACAAATAAGTCTAAAAGAATTCCTAAGTACATCTATTTGCACTAAGGACTCTTAGGTTATAGTCTAGGTCGGTGTGTTTCTAATACCCTATCCTAGTTCCCTATAACCATGGCTCTGATACCAAACTGTGACACCCCGCCCGGCGGCGGAAACACCGGGCTGTCAAATGAATTGGATATCAATAGTACAAAGCACATGGCACTAAACTCATATTTTAATATCATTAAAGTAATAATGTCGTGGGACATAAATGAAACAATAAATAATCTTAAAACCATAATGAAAGCCGACAATAAATAAGTTTATTTAATTCTAGGTCCAAAGCATCCTAAATGTCTTGAAGCCTAAAAGTCTCAAACTCCACCTGAAATACGTGTAAAATAAGTTAGCTAAAGAATTAGCTAGTGAGTAAAACACAGTTAATAGTAAATAATATGAAATCCGAGATCATTATAATTATGTTTCGCAATCTTATGTGTATAGCAATTGCATTGTATATCTCAACCGTGACCATAGAAACACATAGAAACAAGTATCATAGACCCCGCAGGGTAACCTTTAGCAACAAGTCATGAGGAACCACTCATGTTACAATTACTGATAATTATCGTTTAACCGTCATTTAACCATCTCGATATATAAATTATCAGTAAATGTTTAAGCATCGAAAGGGACATAGCATCGTAGCAACAAGCATCACATATAGTAACTAGAATCCAACCTATAGAATCAACAAAAGAATCGTCGGGTCTAATCACCCATGAGGCCATTAGTGTAGGTGGGCTTGTCAGGCCATTTGCGCTAATATCATACCGGTGGAAATTACAAGAATATATAAATACTATTAACTATCACATAATTTTGCATCAAGCGGCCGGCAAGATTAACACATCTAATGATCTCATTTAGAAAAATATAGAAGCAAAAGAAAAGAAACCGTAGTATCATAGGAACACGTATTTCAGCCCAAAAAACGTAAACAATAAAAAGGGGTGTGAGTTTACTCACCTCGTAAAGCAAAGATGACCGAAAAATAACGCAACTATAACGAACCGAGAGTCTCCCAAATATTGGTACCACCTAAATAATTGGGATAAAACCCTAACTTAGAAACGAACAAATAGAAACAAGAATCACAAATCCAAGATCTAGGGTTTCGGATTTGGGATTTGGAATTTAGGGTTTTAGATTAAAATTAGGAACTAGGGTTTTGAATTATAATTTAGGAAATTAGGGTTTTAAATTACAAAATGTGATTTTTGATACAAAACGTAGACGTATTTCGTATTTGGATAAATATTTATATTGTATAAGTATTTTATATTTTACTTTAAATATTTAAATAAGTCAAATACTTATAAAAGTTTGACATTAATATTTAAATCAAGAAATTATAAATTTTATAAACCTTAAAACGAATCTAATATAACAGATATTTTTTTATTGGTTTATTTATAATTAAAATTAAACGTTAATAATGAGTAAAAAGACTTAAAACAAAAATTAATTAGATGACAGCAAGAGGACTCGAACTCGTGACCTGTCCATCCACAAACAAATGAGTTAACCGCTGAACCAGATGCGCACTAGTTGAATAAGTTAGTTTTTAATTGTTTTTAACATATTATAACCAATAACACACATATGAACATTACGAGCCCTAATTCAAAGAACCATTAAATTCGTTCGAATCTGTTAATATAATCCCAAATCAACAGAGGGCTATTGATCTACGTTGTACCACGAGTATTTTGATATAAAGAACTTACTTGTTGGTTAACGTTTGGTACGGGTTCGAATGCAATGAAGAATGCGACGGTTCTTGATGATTTTTCGAGAATCTGGAAACGATATGAGATTAAACTGATGATATAGATAGTTTTAGATGATTAAGAGGATTAAAACGAACCCAAAAAAATATCTGAATTGATGCCCGGAATGTGGAGATTGAGATGGTCGCCGGAGATGGGTTTTGGTCGACGGTTTACGGCCAAAAGCAGAAAATTTGGAGTGTTTTGATGATTGATAAATGGTATTCGGTTGTTTTAGGAGATATTGATATAGTTCAATTGATTGGTATAGGTCTAAACATGGAATGGGATTTTTGTAATAAAGTTCGGATTCGATTCGGTTTATTTGGAGTTGTGATTACGCGTATTTTGGTTATTAAAGGATTCGAAAATAGCTTAGGAATGATTTGGAAAGATTTGCAGTAGTTTTGGAATGTTAAAACGCGTGTAATAGGGCTCGCCGGAAAAACGATCTTTGGCCGGAATTGGCTCGCCGGTGATGTGGCCGGGAACATGGGGGTCAAAGGGCAGGGGGGCTGGATTTTGTAATATTTACATAATGGCCCTTGTAGTTTTAATATGTGTTATTTGAATTAATAACTTTAATTGAAGTTTCAAGATTTACATTTTAGGCTCAAAGTTAGTTTTTAACTTATATTAACTATCAAACTTAACTCAATTGAAACGTAACAATTATATAAGTGACGTTTTTTTAGTTTTAGCTCGTTTACGACATTAAGTGACTATTCCGAGATTTAGAGACAATTTTTGTTTAACATTTTCAATAGTTTTCTTTTACGAACTATATACATATATGCACATTAATATATATTATGAGATTTATTATTATACGTGAATATTTTGCGATATGAATACGATCGTTTAACTAGGATGAGAACAAAATAAAATTCGACATATTTATTCATAATTATAATGAACGTTACATTTTGAAGAAAAATATATACAAGTATATTAAAGCTAGATGACTTCGGGTTCAAATCGAGCATTCGGATTCGGGTTTTGGGGCAGATGTCACAAACTTGATCAAAAATACAAGTAAAAATGTTAGACTCCCCCAATTTTTATTTTATTTAAATTTTTATTTATTTTTTTTTTTTAAATTTTTTTTAAATTTTTTTTTAACTATCTACAATATATAAAACAGAAATTACCGAAGAAACGCCTTCCATATTACCCTATCAAAAGATTATAAATGAGTTATCAAGAAAAATAAAGTGGCTGTGAAAATATATATGTGAAAATCAGAGAAACATCCAGACTGTGGATAAGATACCAGAACCATAACCTGTTTGTTCCGCCTCAAAATTTGAATAAGGAACATCTTCTGTCAGTAAACTGGATTACTAACAGTCCTCCTTAAATGTTCCTGCACTCATTAACAGATTAGTTAGAAAGGGGAACCCAGGCCATCGTAGTCCTGGGCGTTCCATTTTCATCAGTGTAAGACACATGTCTATGCACACAACCTGTTCTTATATCTATTCCCATTTCTTCTTTTCTTTTAATTTGCCAAATTTGTTTAGATTCAAACGTTTTCGATTTGAAAGAATTAAATTTGGAAATCATTTTCTATTTAAGCCCCGAGGAAAAAGATTTTAGTTTTGGTTCTTTTGTCACATTCATCTTTGAGTCATGTGAAACCGGCTTCACATCAGAAGGTAGGGATGGAATGTTCGTCATCCGACCACTCAAAGATGTATGATTATTAACTTGAAAATCAAAGAAACAAACCTGTTTACCTTTACCATGTGGAGGATTCTTTCTAGACTCTGATCCGGAGAAGCAATTTGTTTTGCCTTTACCGTCCGAAGCATGTCCTTGTGGGAATTTCTTGAGAACATGATCATCCTTTCCACATTTGAAGCAAGCCTTGAATGGCTTTTGATGCTTGACTGGCCCATGTGGAGTAGCTAGGGGTGGGGCTTTCTTTGAGCTTGATGCAACTTGTTGAGAGACTTGTGGCTTCTTATGTTGAGCAGTGAAAGAGGAA
Organism: Tagetes erecta; assembly: GCA_030867185.1. Taxonomy (NCBI): domain Eukaryota; kingdom Viridiplantae; phylum Streptophyta; class Magnoliopsida; order Asterales; family Asteraceae; genus Tagetes; species Tagetes erecta. The sequence goes on along the minus strand of CM061489.1, from coordinate 46,949,377 downwards.
CAAACTTGTGACTTCTTTTGTTGAGTTGTGGGTTGTTGGGTGTGAGATGAGATCTTCACTTGCTTGTTCTCAAGTCTTTTACAAACTTGAGATATGATGGACAGAGGTGAAGTATTCTTCTTTTGAGCTCTGGATGGAAGACTAACTTGTCTTGCAGCTGGAAATGAGATCCTGATTTGACTTGATTCAGGTTTTGGAAGCATTTGAGATTTGACAGTTGCAGATGACATCTTGTTCTTTGAATCTTCGAGACTTTCCTTTGTCTTTGATTCATCATCTGAACTTGTCCAGTCTTCAATAAGTACCTCTGCTTCCAACGGATCTTGACTGATGGTGTGTTGATGTAGCTGCAGCTTGATGATTAAGTGATTCCTGAATTGTCTCTTCCTTCTCACTCTTGATAGGCTCAAACGTAGGAATTTCACCTGCTTTAAACTTATCAAAGAAGTTAGAAGTAACAACCGTTACAGGATTAGAAACAAACAGGAACCGAGCAGTCATTAGCTTGACTGTCAGTACCCTTTTTACTATATCCCATGCCAGTCGAAGAATCATAATCATCTCGCACCTCCTTCAGATTAACTCCCTCTAAACCTACATGCAAACTGTTAGATTCTTGTTCAAACAAATCATTTTTAGGATGGGGTTTTGGTGTAGGTGAATAACACAAAGTGAATGGAGGCGGAAAAACCGTCTGAGCATCTGTGTCATACCCGACCCCATCTTTTACCCTAGCCCCCCTTTGTTTTGAAGCAAGTTCATTCATTTTCATACTAGCAACAGACCACTTGTCGAGTTTGGTTTGAAGTTTTGTGGATTCAAACTGTGCTAAAATGAGTCTTTCACTTAAAAGATTTATTTTGATGTTTCTTTCATAAAGATTTCTTTTCAAAAGATCAATTTCAGCCATAGCTTCATTGAGTTTTATCGAAAAAGAAACTTCATTCTTTTTAAGTTCTGTATTTATGGTGGTTAATTCAGCTTGATTTGTTAACAAAAGTCTATTAGCTTTATACACACCAAAAAGACGAACTCTGCATGCAGATGAACACATGTCTTGAACTGTCTCATAAGGAAGTCCCATAATGACTTTTTCAACAGCAAGGGCTTTATCGCAGTTGCATACCCATGTGTTTCTTTTGCGTTCCTCTTCCTTTTCCTTCAGCGTCTCTTCATCCTTAGCTTTCTTCTTTCCTTCAACATATTTCAAACTTTCTTCACATTCCTCTTCACATTTACTCTTCCCTTTTTGAACATCCACAATCTTTGTCATTAAAGCATAGTTGATTTGACTCTGAACCTCTCCAATCTCAATCTTATCATCAGTACAAACATTTCTCCCAGTCCTTTCCATGAACCAACGTGCTCTCACAGTTAATGATTTTATTTGCCATTTTAAATCCTCTTCTTCCATATCATTATCATAACTAACCTGCAACTTATTTTCTTTCACAGTCTCCTCGATTTCAGCAGGTGAATCGGAATCGGTTACCATCGATTTCAATTTTTCCATCATCTTAAACGGTTTGTAATCAGATTTTCTAATCATAGATGAAATGAGAGCAACATTCGGTATGTTGGTTTGTGGTTGGATCATTGCTTCAAAAAATTCATTTCTTTTAATATCCAACTCAAAAGATTTCAACTTGTCGATCACATCTAACAGCTTGTAATCTGAAAACATTTTCTCTTTCTTAAGATTTTTAACATGAAGACTCCATTCTGGTGGAAGAGATTCAAGAAGCCTTTGAATTTGTTCATAATTTGTGAGTTCAGGATCATGCTTCTTCAGGTTACTTGCCACCATCATAAATCGATCGAGAATCACGGGCATCCTTTCATTCTTTAAAACTGCAAAATTATCAAACCGGCTTTGTGCCATTGTGAGATCATCAGATTTAAAGGAGTTAAAAAGTTCTGCATAAGCCATTTTTTTAAATTTTAAATAAGATTTTGCGATTAAATCCCCAAAAATAATTTTCCCAAATATTAAGAATATTTCTCCCCCTGGAAAATTACTTTTTCGTTTCACCGAAACACCCCAAAGAAACTTTCGGTTCAAACAACTTGGCCCAAAGAAAAAAATTTGAAATTACCCGGCCAGCAAACAAAAATATTTTTCACTCAACTGAACAAAATTAAGACAAAAATATTTTGGTCTCAACTGACATAACTTTGGCCCAAAGATTAACAATAATAATACCCGGCCAACAAACAAAAATATATTTTTTTTACTCACTTAATCAAATTTAGGCCCAAAGAATAAAAATAATAACCCGGCCAGAGACTAATATGTTTTCGTCTCAACCAAGAAACCTTTTTTTAATGACCTTGACACAACTGATTAAACGTTAGCTTCCGCCCCTTAGCAAGATGTTAACACACATTCTCTTTTAACTCATAAATGTCCAACAACCCGAATCAAATTCTCAAGCACACAAAAGAGTCTGGTCCATTGGGTAATTTAAATCTCAGCCCACAGCCTACCAGCTATTAACTCTTGGCCCATATCATAGCCCATATAAACCCTAAACCTAAATTTTTTTTTTAAACTTAGCCGTTAATGGTGTCATATGCGGATTTTTTTTTAATTTTTTTTTAATGTTGACACCAACAAATATTAACACAACAACACATTTCAACACAACATAACATCAACACAACTCAATTCCACTGCTTTTCTCTTCTTCTTCTTTGAACTCTCTCTCTCTCTCTCTACGATTCTCTCTCTTGTTGAACATGAACACATAAACACAAACACACAATCTGCTACTGCTGCACGTTTCTCTCAAGAACACACACATAAACTGACTCTCTCTCCGTCGTTCATTCAACACACCCACAACACACAAATAGTCAAGATCTGCTACTGCTTCTTCAACTGTTCTTCAACAGTTCTTCTTCTTGATTATGTTTCAGTTCATAGACTCTCAACACACACTCTTGTTCTTTAAACAACAGCAGCCGCACATACACTCTCCTCTTAAACAACAACAGACAACAAAACAAATAACGATCTGCTGCTGCTCCGGTCGACCTCTTCGATCTCAAGATCTACAACATCAGATAACAAACCCAAACAGCTTCTCTCTCTTGAAACTCTCGGTTACAAACACACACATACGAACACAGATCTGCAACTCTTGAACTCTCTTTCCCTTGTACAAAACACAAAATATCAACACTTGCTGTTGCTTCTTCTTCTTCTTGCGATCTCAAGAACACAACAGCATAAAAATCGATCTGCTGCTAGCCTTCTTTATGTTTACTTTCAACACAAACAAACAACATTACGACAGCAGCTTCTCTCTTATCCTTTTTTTTGTTTCGGGTCAAGAAAACAGTTATGATTTTTGGTTATGGTATGGATCCGTGTATATTTTTTTTGTCTTTGGTTTGGTTTGAAAATGGTTTGGTAGGAGGTATGTATGCGTTTGAAAGAGTGTGGTTTCGAGTATGGATTTGTGGTTGTTGTGGTTATGAGTTAATTATAGATCTATGATCAACAGCAATGGTTTGTGTTAGGTTACAGTGGATCTGTTTTTTTTAAGGTTTGGTGTTTTGGTTGGTTTTTTTTTAATTTGTTGTAGATCTGTGTGGGGCTTGGTATGGGTTAAGGTTTTGTTTTGGTTTGATTTTGGCTATAGATTTTGAAGCGGTATGGTTTAGATATAGATCTAAAATGGTTTGATGTTGGGTTGTTTAAGTGTCAGGTTTGGGTTGAATGATTGATGTATTTGTTTTGGTTTTGCTTGTTAGTGCAGGAATAAAGTCAAGAAAAGGTTACTTTCGTACAGATCTGGTCTAGTGTCGCATTTACACGAAGCTGTACTTTCGACACTATGTCAAAGCAGTACTGTCGCATGGGATGTTGAACTTTCGTTCAGTATGTGGTGTAATGTCTCAAGATGAAGATTTGAAGCCCCAAAAACACCAAGAACACACACACAACTGTGTGTAAGAGAAAATCTCATATCTGAGATATTTCTTATGATTTCTTGTTAAAATTGATGTTGAAATGATGATTCTGATAGTAACAAGAGTAGATCAACAACAGATTGTTGTAAATCTGAAAATTTAGATAAAGATTTGAATTTCAGATCTTGTTTCTCTCTCTAGAAACCACCAGATCTACTTTCTCTCTCTACAATTCTCTTCACCATTCTTCTAAAACAGCAATTAATCTTCAAAACATGACTCAAATGGATCTCTATTAGGCTCTGATACCATTTTGTTGGTCCCAAAACAGCTTTGAATCATGTAATTTGGTGAAGTTTGGATCAAACAGACATAAATATGATGAACAAATAAGAACAATGAAGAACACTCAATAAAACCTCACTTTAATCTCCTTGAATTGCATCAGATATTACAAAAGTGTTAAGACCCCAATTCTAGCTCATACAAGCTTAATGAAACCCTAATTGCCATTTACTATTTATAGCCTAACGATACTTTAGACTAATGACAATTAGGACCCTAAACTTAGACTAAAACATGAAATAGAAATAATACAAAAAAAAGGCTAAAACATGTCTAAAACTAGATTAAATATATTTTGTTGATACAAAATATATTTATTACATTAACGATCCTAGAAGTAAAACAACTTCAACGTCTTGACTCGGTTCTTCGTCTCTAACGCGCCATTTGACTTTTTACGTTGACTTTGACTGGACGTTAACTTTTGTTGACTTTGACTGTGTTGATAATATTAGACTACAATTCAGGTCCAACAGTATGCCATATTAGCAACATGAAAATCACGTTAGTATAATTTAGGACGCCTTACAAATCCTAAGAACACCTTACAACACCGTACAAAACCATAAATCTCAATAATAAACCTAATGAATTCGTCCGAATCCTTTGAACTTCGTACGGCAACTTAAGGCTTCTTACGGCTTTGTATGCCATATTAGCACCTTAAAAAGTGCGTTAGTATATGGTAGGACGCCTTACAACTCGTAGCAACACCTTACAACACGGTACGAAACATTAAAACTCCATAATTAACCTAACGAATTCGTACAACATCGTACGACAAGTTAGGACAGCTTACGACTATGTATGCAATATTAGCACCTTAAAAAGCACGTTAGTGTAATGTAGGACGCCTTACAACTCGTAACAACACCGTACGAAACGTTAAATCTCCATAATAAACCTAATGAATTCGTCCGAATCCTTTGAACGTCGTACGGCACATTAAAACATCTTACGACTCTTCATGCCATATTAGCACCTTGAAAAGCACGTTGGTATAATGTAGAACGCCTTAGAACACCGAACGAAACTTTAAAACTCCAAAACAAACCTAATGAATTCGTACGAGTACTTTGAACATCGTACGGCAAGTTAGGACAACTTACGACTCGTTATGCCACATTAGGAACTCGAATAGAACGTTAGTATAATGTACGACACCTTACAACTCCTAAGAACACCTTCCTTCACCGTACGAAACCTCAAAATTCCATAATACACCTAATGAATTCGTCCGAGTCGTTTAGACATCATACGACAAGTTAGGACATCTTAAGACTCTATATGCCATATTAGCAACATGAAAATCACGTTAGTATCATTTAGGACGCCTTACAAATCCTAAGAACACCTTACCACATCGTACAAAACCATAAATCTCCTTATCTCCATAATAAACCTAATGAATTCGTTCGAATCCTTTGAACTTCGTACGGCAACTTAAGGCTTCTTACAACTATGTATGCCATATTAGCACCTTAAAAAGCATGTTAGTGTAATGAAGGACGCCTTACAACTCGTAACAACACCTTATAACACCGTACGAAACGTTAAAACTCAATAATAAACCTAATGAATTCGTACGAGTCCTTTGAACATCGTACGATAAGTTAGGACATCTTACGAATCTTTATGCCACATTAGGAACTCGAATAGAATGTTAGTATAATGTACGACGACTTACAACTCCAAAGAACACCTTCCTTTACCGTACGAAACCTCAAAATCCCATAATACACCTAATGAATTCGTCCGAGTCGTTTAAACATCGTACGACAAGTTAGGATATCATAAGACTCTGTATGCCATATTAGCAGCATTAAAATCATGTTAGTATCATTTAGGACGCCTTACAAATCCTAAGAACACCTTACGACACCATACAAAACCATAAATCTTCAATATAAACCTAATGAATTCATCAGAATCCTTTGAACGTCGTACGACACTTTAAAACACCTTACTACTCTGTATGCCATATTAGCACCTTGAAAAGTACGTTAGTATAATGTAGAACGCCTTACAAAACCGTACGAAACGTTAAAACTCCATAATAAACCTAATGAATTCGTACGAGTCCTTTGAACATCGTACGGCAAGTTAGTACATCTTACGACACTTTATGCCACATTAGGAACTCGAATAGAACGTTTGTATAATGTACGATGCCTTACAACTCTTAAGAACACCTTCCTTCACCATACGAAAACTCAAAACTCCATAATAAACCTAATGAATTCGTCCGAGTCCTTTGAACATCATACGACAAGTTAGCACATCTTAAGACATTGTATGCCATATTAGCAACATGAACATCAAGTTAGTATCATTTAACACGCCTTACAAATCCTAAGAACACCTTACAACACCGTACTAAACCATAAATCTCCAATATAAACCTAATGAATTCGTCCGAATCCTTTCAACGTCGTACGACACATTAAAACATCTTACGACTCTGTATGCCATATTAGCACATTGAAAAGCAAGTTAGTATAATGTAGGACGCCTTACAACTCGTAACAACACCTTACAACACCATACGAAACGTTAATACTCCTTAATAAACCTAACAAATTCGTACGAGTCCTTTGAACATCGTACGGCAAGTTAGGACATCTTACGACTCTTTATGCCACATTAGGAACTCGAAAAGAACGTTAGTATAATGTACGACAACTTACAACTCCTAAGAACACCTTCCTTCACCGTACGAAACCTCAAAACTCCATAATACACCTAATGAATTCGTCCGAGTCCTTTGAACATCATACGACAAGTTAGGACATCTTAAGACTCTGTATGCCATATTAGCAACATGAAAATCAAGTTAGTATCATTTAGCACACCTTACAAATCCTAAGAACACCTTACAACACCGTACAAAACCATAAATCTTCATAATAAACCTAATGAATTTGTCTGAATCCTTTCAACGTCGTAGGGCAGATTAAAACATCTTACGACTCTGTATGCCATATTAGCACCTTAAAAAGCAAGTTAGTATAATGTAGGACACCTTACAACTCGTAACAACACCTTACAACACCGTACGAAACGTTAATACTCAATAATAAACCTAACGAATTCGTACGAGTCCTTTGAACATCGTACGACAAGTTAGGACATCTTATGACTCTTTATGCCACATTAGGAACTCGAAAAGAACGTTAGTATAATGTACGACAGCTTACAACTCCTAAGAACACATTCCTTCACCGTACGAAACCTCAAAACTCCATAATACACCTAATGAACTCGTCCGAGTCCTTTGAACATCATACGACAAGTTAGGACATCTTAAGACTCTGTATGCCATATTAGCAACATGAAAATCAAGTTAGTATCATTTAGCACGCCTTACAAATCCTAAGAACACCTTACAACACTGTACAAAACCATAAATCTTCATAATAAACCTAATGAATTCGTTCGAATCCTTTCAACGTCGTATGACGGATTAAAACATCTTACGACTCTGTATGCCATATTAGCACCTTGAAAAGCAAGTTAGTATATTGTAGGACGCCTAACAACTCGTAACAACACCTTACAACACCGTACAAAACGTTAAAACTCCATAATAAACCTAATGAATTCGTATGAGTCCTTTGAACATCGTACGTCAAGTTTGGACATCTTACGACTCTTTATGCCACATTAGGAACTCGAATAGAATGTTAGTATAGTGTACGACGCCTTACAACTCCAAAGAACACATTCCTTCACCGTACGAAACCTCAAAATTCCATAATACACCTAATGAATTCGTCCGAGTCGTTTAGACATCCCACGACAAGTTAGGGCAGCTTAAGACTCTGTATGCCATATTAGCAACATGAAAATCACGTTAGTATCATTTAGGACGCCTTACAAATCCTAAGAACACCTTACAACACCGTACAAAACCATAAATCTCCATAATAAACCTAATGAATTTTTCTGCATCCTTTGAACGTCGTAAGGCACATTAAAACATCTTACGACTCTGTATGCCATATTAGCACCTTGAAAAGCACGCTAGTAAACTTGAGAATAATAATGGGCGATTTGGGCGATTAGGGTTTCGAAGCAATTTCTAGGGTTTGCATGATTTTGCATGACCTGATTTGTGTTTGATATTCAGTTTCGTTATTAGTCTTGTTTGATCCTGATTGAGTAGCTTTCTAATCTTGTGTAACAACCCTGAATCTGGATCGTAACAAACCTAAATCTGATTGCTTAGTAGGTCTGTAATTAAGAGCGGCTATTGAATATAGTTTACCTTCTTGATACGAATCCTATTAACCTTTCAAGAGGTAGGAACGTTTTGATCTGGGTTGTTTATTTCGAATTCAGGTGTCAAGTCATTATGATGAATAATAATTCACTCGCTACTAAGGTTGTCAATATTGATGGACTACCACGAAGAGGTATTTTGCGTAAATCTGAGGTGTGTAATGTTAAACCTGATGGAGGTTCACTTGTGAAAGGGATGGAAACAAATGGGTTGAAGCCGCTTGACAATGCAGAAGTAAGGGGCAAAGCTATTAATGGGGACGAAGTTATGGGTGAAAGTGCAACTCATGGTAGTCTGAAGATGATGGATAGTAATATTGGTGATCAGAAATCATATGCTGAACAACTACACCCAAAGGGTAAAAGCTCGACGGTTCAAGGTATTAATTTCAGATTTTTGGTGCATGAGGACACTAAAGAGGGATGTGATATTGTCTTATCAAAAGAATCGGCCAGCAAGGTGTGTGAAAAGTTGGAGTTTATGCTATACGGTTACTTTCTGGGTGATAGAGAAGCATTTTCGGTAGTGGACTATTTTACAAAATCAAATTGGAGAAAATATGGATTACAAATGATGAATTCAAATGGTTTCTTTTTCTTTAAATTCAATGATGAGAAAGGGATGATGGATGTCTTGGAAAATGGGTCGTGGTTGATTCGGAGGAATCCAATAATCCTGAATATATGGACGCCTACATCAAATCTAAAAAAGGAAGACATAAAGAATGTTGCTGTGTGGGTTAAAATGCATGATGTTCCTCTGGTAGCTTACTCAGATGAAGGGTTAAGTTTACTTGCATCTAAAATTGGTAAACCGAAAATGTTGGACTCATACTCTATTGATATGTGTAAGGATGCTTGGGTAGAAGTAGTTATGCTCGTGCTTTAATCAGGTTTCGGCTAATAAGGAGTTAAGAGATCAAGTTACTATTGTTGTCCCGGAATTGCATGGAGAGGAATATATAAAAGAAACTGTTAGTATATAGTATGAATGGACGCCTCCTAGATGTTCAAGTTGCTGTGTTTTTGGTCATGATACTCAAGCTTGTCCTATGAATATTATATCGGATGTTAAAGAGAATCCAAAGATGGATGATGAGGGGTTCATAGAGGTTGCCCCAAAAAAAGGTGGAAAGAAAGCTGGTATTGTTCTAAAACAGCAGAAACCGAAATTTGAGTATAGACTGGTTGCTAAATCAAAAGGTAAGGAGGGGATTAATGGGGTAGGGGGATCATCTATGAGCGTGAGTAATTCTTTTGATGTTTTAAAGGAGAATGTTGGGGAGTCTAATGATACTTGTAAAACAGACCAAGGCGATCCGGATGAGGATGACGTGGAGATGGTTTATGATGAAACTATGGCGTTTGTGGAATCGGGATCCAAACCTGAAAATAAAGGGGCAAGCACTCCTTCTTGTGTAGTATCCAATGATTAGTTTAGCTTCTTGGAATATACGGGGTTTGAACCGACCCGTGAAGCAAAAAGAGGTTCATCAGGTAGTAAAGGAGAATCAGTTAAGTTTGTGTGCTGTTTTGGAATCCCATGTGGATGTGGACGGGCTGGTTAATGTTTGAAAGAAGGTTTTTAGGAACTGGAGTTGGACGTCGAACGGGGGTATATGTTCTAAGGGTACACGAATTATTCTTGGATGGGATCCATCTGTTTTTGATATTATGGTCTTGAATCAAACTAATCAAGTAATGCATACTCAGGTGATCTATAAAAGTGATCGTAAGATTTTTTTCACTTCCATTGTGTATGCTGATAATTACTATGTTAACCGGAGGGCCTTGTGGAGTGATCTGAATTGTCATAAACAATTCATTAATAGGAGGCCCTGGGTTATGATGGGAGATTTCAACTGTGTTTTGAATTTGGAAGATAAGCTTATGGGTACTTCTAGTATTGATGTTGCTATGCGTGATTTTAAAGAATGTGTTGAGAACATTGAGATGATGGATATAAATAGTTCTGGGCTACACTATACATGGAACCAGAAACCAAGAAAAGGTATGGGAATTCGTAATAAAATTGATCAATAATGGGGAATATGGAATTTATGAGCATGTTTACGACTGCTACTGCTATATTCCAGCCTTACAGGATATCAGATCATACTCCATTTGTGCTTAAAATTCCTAATGGTAACCGAAGAACCACACAATCTTTTAAATTCCCTAATTTTCTACTTTACAAACTGGGGTTTTGTGAGATGGTTAAGTCAAAATGGGAAGTTCAAGTTGAAGGAGTTTATTAGTTCAAGTTAGTCAAGAAACTTTGTATGCTTAAACATCCAATCAGAGTTTTCTTCCATGATCAAGGAAATCTGCATAATAAGGTTAATGATTTGAGGAAGAGGCTTGATGCGATCCAAAGAGCTATTGATATAGATCCAATGAATTCTCAACTTTGTGAGGAAGAGACGATTTGCTCAAATCAATTTACGGAGGTTAGCTTAGATGAGGAAAGGTTTTTAAAACAAAAGTCGAAGGTGCACTGGTTAGCAGTGGGTGATGCAAATAATTCGTGTTTTCATAACTCTTTAAATTGTAAAAACCATGGCGATCGTATTGAGGTGATAAAATATGGGAATGGGTTGTTACATGAAGGTTCTAATGTCCCTAGTGCATTTGTTTCGCATTTTGAGGACTTTTTGGGTTGTGAGGAGATTATGTCAAGTTATCCGTCCCCGGAACTATTTACATGTCGGCTGGATAATAATGATGCAAATAATATGGTTCGATCGGTTTCGGAGGAAGAGATCAAAAGTGCTATGTTCTCAATAGGTGATGATAAAGCCCCAGGTCCGGATGGATTCACTTCAGCATTTTTTAAGAAAATATGGCCGTATGTTGGGAAGGATATTGTTCTGGCAATCCAAGACTTCTTTAACAAGGAGAAACTTCTTAAAGAATTGAATCATACAGTTATGGCCCTTATTCCAAAGGTAACAACTGCTTACTATGTTACTGATTTTCACCCGATTTCGTGTTGTAATGTGCTATACAAATGTATTAGTAAAACTATTGCTGATCGAATCAAGGGTTGTTTGTGTGGGCTAGTTAGCATAAACCAATAGGCGTCTATACAGGGCAGGAAAATATCGGATAATATACTCTTGACCCAAGAGTTTATGCATAATTATCACAGGAATAAGGGTCCTCCGAGGTGTGCTTTTAAAATTGCTATTCAAAAGGCATATGATACGGTGAATTGGGACTTCCTAAAGCAAGTTCTATTAGGGTTTGGCTTTCATCCCAAGATGGTTAACTGGATTTGGCTATGTATTTCGACAATGTCTTTTTCGATCAAGGTAAATGGTAATATACATGGTTACTTTAAAGGCAAGCGAGGTCTTCGACAGGGGGATCCTATATCTCCATACTTGTTCACTCTAGTTATGGAATTGTTAACTCGTATACTGCATCATTTAACCCGTATTGATTCATCCTTCAAATTCCATAACAAGTGTGAAAAACTAAACATAATTAACGTATGTTTTGCTGATGATCTATTTATTTTTTCCCTTGGGGATTTGAACTCGACGAAGTGTATCCTGGAGTCTCTTAAGTAATTTACATCTATATCGGGATTAGCTCCAAGTAATCAGAAGAGTACGGTTTTTTCTGTAATGTCCCGGACAGTGTGAAGAATGCTATATTGAATTTGTTTCCATTTGTTGAGGGTGCTTTGCCTGTTCGCTACTTGGGGGTTCCACTCATTTCATCTAGATTATGTTATCAGGATTGTAGTGTTCTTGTGGAACGTATGGAAAAAAGGATTTCAAATTGGATGAATAAGTTTCTGTCGTTTGCAGGAAGGGTATAATTAATCATCTCAGTCCTATCAGCGTTACATGTTTATTGGGCTTCAGTGTTCATCATTCCTACTCGAATTATTTCTGATCTGGAAGCCAAAATGAGGGGTTTTTTGTGGTGCCAAGGTCCGATGACAAGAGGTAAAGCGAAGGTTTCTTGGAAGTCGGTATGTGTTCCTAAATATGAAGGGGGTTTAGGGATACGTAGAATTAATGATCTAAACAAGGCCTTGATGATAAACCATATCTGGAGTATTATTACTGATCGTGAATCCCTTTGGGTTAAATGGATTCGTGTGTATAGGTTAAAAAACCAAAGTTTTTGGGCTGTAAAGGTTCCAGAAAATTGTTGTTGGAGCTGGCGAAAAATTCTACAATTACGTACGGTGGTCAGAAGCTATTTCTGGTCAGACGTGGGTGATGGTAGTAATACTTTTGCCTGGTATGATAACTGGTGTTCTCTTGGTTCCCTAGATGGTATCTTTACCCCACGAATGATAGCGAATGAAGGATTCTCCCTTACAGATAAAGTTAAAGATATCTGTGATAATAATCACATTGCATGGCCGGCTGCATGGGTAACTTCCTATCCGTCCCTTAATAATATTAGTATATCTATTAATTCTAATGTGAGTGATAGATTATGTTGGAGAGTGGGGAATGAAACTCTCGAATTCTCTGGAAAGAATGTGTGGCAGGTTATTCGAACTCGTGATAGGGAAGTGGATTGGGGAAAAGTGATTTGGTCGGCTCATAGTATCCCTAGGCATGCGTTTCTAATGTGGTTAGTTATGCGGCGTAAACTTTTAACTTAAGACAAAATATTGGGTTGGGAGGTGTCTAGAAGGAAGTCTATGAATATGATGTGTTGTCTTCTCTGCTATGCAAATAACGACTCACACAACCATCTGTTTTTTGAGTGTAATTATGCTTCTCGAGTGTGGCTGTTGACGAAGAAACGTACATCCATGCTTAATATGGGTTCGGTTTGGTCTGAAATTCTATCATGGCTGGTTGATCATTATAAGGCAAAGTCGATTTATAGTATTGTAGATAGGATGGTGGTAGCTGCGTCTGCTTATTATATTTGGCAAGAGAGGATGGTGGTAGCTGCGTCTGCTTACAACACCGTACGAAACCTCAAAACTCCATAATAAACCTAATGAATTCGTACGAGTCCTTTGAACATCGTACGACAAGTTAGGACATCTTACGACTCTTTATGCCACATTAGGAACTCGAATAGCACACTAGTATAATGTACGACGCCTTACAACTAATAAGAACACCTTCCTTCACCGTACGAAACCTCAAAACTCCATAATACACCTAAAGAATTCGTCCGAGTCCTTTGAACATCGTACGTCAAGTTAGACTCTGTATGCCATATTAGCAACATGAAAATCACGTTAGTATCATTTAGGACTCCTTACAAATCCAAGAACACCTTACAACACCGTACAAAACCATAAATCTCCATAATAAACCTAATTATCTCGTCCGAATCCTTTGAACTTCGTACGGCAACTTAAGGCTTCTTACGACTTTGTATGCCATATTAGCACCTTAAAAAGCACGTTAGTATAATGTAGGACGCCTTAAAACTCCTAACAACACCGTACGAAACGATAAAACTCCATAATAAACCTAATGAATTCGTACGAGTCCTTTGAACTTCGTACGACAAGTTAGGACATCTTACGACTCTTTATGCCACATTAGGAACTCGAATAGAACGTTAGTATAATGTACGACGCCTTACAAATCCTAAGAACACCTTCCTTCACCGTACGAAACCTCAAAACTCCATAATACACCTAAAGAATTCGTCTGAGTCATTTGAACATCGTACGTCAAGTTAGACTCTGAATGCCATATTAGCAATATGAAAATCACGTTAGTATCATTTAGGACTCCTTACAAATCCTAAGAACACCTTACAACACCATACAAAACCATAAATCTCCATAATAAACCTAATTAACTCGTCTGAATCCTTTGAACTTCATACGGCAACTTAAGGCTTCTTACGACTTTGTATGCCATATTAGCACCTTAAAAAGCACGTTAGTATAATGTAAGACGCCTTAAAACTCCTAACAACACCTTACAAAACCGTACAAAACTTTAAAACTCCATAATAAACCTAATGAATTCGTACGAGTCCTTTGAACATCGTACGACAAGTTAGGACAGCTTACAACTCTTCACGCCACATTAGGAACTCGAATAGGACGTTAGTATATTGTACGACGCCTTACAAATCCTAAGAACACCTTCCTTCACCGTACGAAACCTCAAAACTCCATAATACACCTAATGAATTCGTCTGAGTCCTTTGAACATCATACGACACGTAAGACTCTGTATGCCATATTAGCAACATGAAAATCACGTTAGTAACATTTAGGACTCCTTACAAATCCTAAGAACACTTTAGAACACCGTACAAAACCATAAATCTCCATAATAAACCTAATTATGTCGTCCGAATCCTTTGAACTTCGTACTGAAACTTAAGGCTTCTTACGACTTTGTATGCCATATTAGCACCTTAAAAAGGACGTTAGTATAATGTAGGAAGCCTTAAAACTCCTAACAACACCTTACAACACCGTAAGAAACGTTAAAACTTCATAATAAACCTAATGAATTCGTACGAGTCTTTTGAACATCGTACGACAAGTTAGGACATCTTACGACTCTTTATGCCAAATTATGAACTCGAATAGAACATTAGTATAATGTATGACGCCTTACAACTCCTAAGAACATCTTCCTTCACCGTACGAAACTTCAAAACTCCATAATACACCTAAAGAATTCGTCCGAGTCCTTTGAACATCGTACGTCAAGTTAGACTCTGTATGCCATATTAGCAACATGAAAATCACGTTAGTATCATTTAGGACTCTTTACAAATCCTAAGAACACCTTACAATACCGTACAAAACCATAAATCTCCATAACAAAACCTAATTAACTCGTATGAATCCTTTGAACTTCGTATGACAACTTAAGGCTTTTTACGATTTTGTATGCCATATTAGCACCTTAAAAAGCATGTTAGTATAATGTAAGACGCCTTAAAACTCCTAACAACACCTTACAACACCGTACGAAACGTTAAAACTCCATAATAAACCTAATGAATTCGTACGAGTCCTTTGAACATCGTATGACAAGTTAGGACATCTTACGACTCTTTATGCCACATTATGAACTCGAATAGAACATTAGTATAATGTACGACGCCTTACAACTCCTAAGAACACCTTCCTTCACCATACGAAACCTTAAAACTCCATAATACACCTAAAGAATTCGTCCAAGTCCTTTGAACATCGTACGTCAAGTTAGACTCTGTATGCCATATTAGCAATATGAAAATCACGTTAGTATCATAACGAAACGTAAGTCTCTTTGGGTTGGCTGGATTTATTCTTATAGATTGCACAATCGCAATTTTTGGGAATGCAAAACTCCACAAAACTGTTGTTGGAGTTGGTGGAAAATATTGCTTCTACGTCCTACATTGAGACAATTTATTTGGAGCCAAGTGGGAGATGGCCATGCAACATCAGCATGGTATGACAAATGGTGTGAAAGTGGTCCATTATCTGAATTCATAACGTCGAGAGCCATACATAGAGCTGGTTTTTCAAATGACTCCAAGGTGGTTGATATTATCAGAGGGGGGAACTGGCTATGGCCAGATGCATGGTATGACACATATCCTGTTCTTAATAATATTGATGTTATTGCTCTTAACCCGAATGCTAGAGATCAAGTATGGTGGAAGGATGGGGAGGTGTGTAATAGATATTCGTCTACAACTGTCTGGAACTCCATTCGATCAAAAGCAAGGGAGGTTAGATGGGTGGATACAGTGTGGTTCTCACAATGCATCCCTCGTCATGCGTTTGTTATGTGGCTTGTCATGAGGGGTAAGCTTCAAACTCAAGACAAGATTACAAAATGGCGGTCCAAAAAGGAGTGCAACATGAACATGATGTGCTGCATGCTATGTTACTCAAATTATGAGACTCATGAACATCTGTTCTTTGATTGCAAATATGCAAGGAAGGTTTGGAGTTGCATCAAGTCTAGAGCTGATATTCAACATGATACGTTTAACTGGAATGAGGTTGTGGGTGTGCTGAGTGAGACAGCAAACAACAAGACGCTAAAAAGTATAGTGAGTAAGTTGAATGTGGCTGCTGTTGTGTACAAGCTATGGCAGGAAAGAAATAATCGGATCTTTAACAGCCAAGCTCGTCCTCCGGAGGTCTTAAGTGATATCATCATTGATATTATTCGATATAGACTTATGGGATTAAAGTTGAAAGATACGCCACGAGTAACAGAGATTCTGGAAGCATGGAACATCAAGATGAAGCTGTATGAGTCAGTGGTCACATAGGGTGAAGAGTTTGCTAATTGTGAGCACTAGATGATAGTCTAGTGGTTTTTAAACGATTCTTGTCATATCTTTTATGTATTCATTGGTTTAATCTGCTAGCATGCTAGGTCACATTCTGGGGGTCTGTCCCATGAATGAATAAGTATAGGTTGTCTATACTTCTTGGTTTCTTTGATATTTATATATAAAATCACCGGGTGAATCCCTTTACCCAAAAAAATCACGTTAGTATCATTTAGGACTCCTTACAAATCATAAGAACACCTTACAACACCGTACAAAACCATAAATCTCCATAATAAACCTAATTAACTCGTCTGAATCCTTTGAACTTCATACGGCAACTTAAGGCTTCTTACGACTTTTTATGCCATATTAGCACCTTAAAAAGCACGTTAGTATAATGTAAGACGCCTTAAAACTCCTAACAACACCTTACAACACCGTACGAAACTTTAAAACTCCATAATAAACCTAATGAATTCGTACGAGTCCTTTGAACATCTTATGACAAGTTAGGACATCTTACGACTCTTTATGCCACATTAGGAACTCGAATAGAACATTAGTATAATGTACGACGCCTTACAACTCCTAAGAACACCTTCCTTCACCGTACAAAACCTCAAAACTCCATAACAAACCTAATGAATTCGTATGAGTCCTTTGAACATCGTACGACAAGTTAGGACATCTTACGACTCTTTATGCCACATTAGGAACTCGAATAGCACACTAGTATAATGTACGACGCCTTACAAATCCTAAGAACACCTTCCTTCACCGTACGAAACCTCAAAACTCCATAATACACCTAAAGAATTCGTCCGAGTCCTTTGAACATCGTACATCAAGTTAGACTCTGTATGCCATATTAGCAATATGAAAATCACGTTAGTATCATTTAGGACTCCTTACAAATCCTAAGGACACCTTACAACACCGTACAAAACCATAAATCTCCATAATAAACCTAATTAACTCGTCTGAATCCTTTGAACTTCGTATGATAACTTAATGCTTCTTACGATTTTGTATGCCATATTAGCACCTTAAAAAGCACATTAGTATAATGTAAGACGCCTTAAAACTCCTAACAACACCTTACAACACCGTACGAAACGTTAAAACTCTATAATAAACCTAATGAATTCGTACGAGTCCTTTGAACATCGTATGACAAGTTAGGACATCTTACGACTCTTTATGCCACATTATGAACTCGAATAGAACAGTAGTATAATGTACGACGCCTTACAACTCCTAAGAACACCTTCCTTCACCGTACGAAACCTCAAAACTCCATAATACACCTAAAGAATTCTTCCGAGTCATTTGAACATCGTACGTCAAGTTAGACTCTGAATGCCATATTAGCAATATGAAAATCACGTTATTATCATTTAGGACTCCTTACAAATCCTAAGAACACCTTACAACACCGTACAAAACCATAAATCTCCATAATAAACCTAATTAACTCGTCTGAATCCTTTGAACTTCATACGGCAACTTAAGTCTTCTTACGACTTTGTATGCCATATTAGCACCTTAAAAAGCACGTTAGTATAATGTAAGACGCCTTAAAACTCCTAACAACACCTTACAACACCGTACAAAACTTTAAAACTCCATAATAAACCTAATGAATTCGTACGAGTCCTTTGAACATCGTACGACAAGTTAGGACATCTTACAACTCTTTACGCCACATTAGGAACTCGAATAGGACGTTAGTATACTGTACGACGCCTTACAAATCCTAAGAACACCTTCCTTCACCGTACGAAACCTCAAAACTCCATAATACACCTAATGAATTCGTCCGAGTCCTTTGAACATCATACGACACGTAAGACTCTGTATGCCATATTATCAACATGAAAATCACGTTAGTAACATTTAGGACTCCTTACAAATCCTAAGAACACCTTAGAACACCGTACAAAACCATAAATCTCCATAATAAATCTAATTATGTCGTCCGAATCCTTTGAACTTCGTACTGAAACTTAAGGCTTCTTACGACTTTGTATGCCATATTAGCACCTTAAAAAGGACGTTAGTATAATGTAAGACGCCTTAAAACTCCTAACAACACCTTACAACACCGTACGAAACTTTAAAACTCCATAATAAACCTAATGAATTCGTACGAGTCCTTTGAACATCGTATGACAAGTTAGGACATCTTACGACTCTTTATGCCACATTAGGAACTCGAATAGAACATTAGTATAATGTACGACGCCTTACAAATCCTAATAACACCTTCCTTCACCGTACGAAACCTTAAAACTCCATAATACACCTAAAGTATTCGTCTGAGTCATTTGAACATCGTACGTCAAGTTAGACTCTGTATGCCATATTAGCAACATGAAAATCACGTTAGTATCATTTAGGACTCCTTACAAATCCTAAGAACACCTTACAACACCGTACAAAACCATAAATCTCCATAATAAACCTAATTATCTCGTCCGAATCCTTTGAACTTCGTACGACAACTTAAGGCTTCTTACGACTTTGTATGCCATATTAGCACCTTAAAAAGCACGTTAGTATAATGTAGGACGCCTTAAAACTCCTAACAACACCTTACAACACCGTACGAAACGTTAAAACTCCATAATAAACCTAATGAATTCGTACGAGTCCTTTGAACTTCGTACGACAAGTTAGGACATCTTACGACTCTCTATGCCACATTAGGAACTCGAATAGAACGTTAGTATAATGTGCGACGCCTTACAACTCCTAAGAACACCTTCTTTCACCGTATAATGTACGACGCCTTACAACTCCTAAGAACTCCTTCCCTAACCGTACGAAACCTCAAAACTCCATAATACACCTAAAGAATTCGTCCGAGTCCTTTGAACATCATACGTCAAGTTAGACTCTGTATGCCATATTAGCAACATGAAAATTACGTTAGTATCATTTAGGACTCCTTACAAATCCTAAGAACACCTTACAACACCGTACAAAACCATAAATATCCATAATAAACCTAATTATCTCGTCCGAATCCTTTGAACTTCGTACGACAACTTAAGGCTTCTTACGACTTTGTATGCCATATTAGCACCTTAAAGAGCACGTTAGTATAATGTAGGACGCCTTAAAACTCCTAACAACACCTTACAACACCGTACGAAACGTTAAAACTCCATAATAAACCTAATAAATTCGTACGAGTCCTTTGAACTTCGTACGACAAGTTAGGACATCTTACGACTCTTTATGCCACATTAGGAACTCGAATAGAACGTTAGTATAATGTACGACGCCTTACAAATCCTAATAACACCTTCCTTCACCGTACGAAACCTCAAAACTCCATAATACACCTAAAGTATTCGTCTGAGTCATTTGAACATCGTACGTCAAGTTAGACTCTGTATGCCATATTAGCAACATGAAATTCACGTTAGTATCATTTAGGACTCCTTACAAATCCTAAGAACACCTTACAACACCGTACAAAACCATAAATATCCATAATAAACCTAATTATCTCGTCCGAATCCTTTGAACTTCGTACGACAACTTAAGGCTTCTTACGACTTTGTATGCCATATTAGCACCTTAAAGAGCACGTTAGTATAATGTAGGACGCCTTAAAACTCCTAACAACACCTTACAACACCGTACGAAACGTTAAAACTCCATAATAAACCTAATAAATTCGTACGAGTCCTTTGAACTTCGTACGACAAGTTAGGACATCTTACGACTCTTTATGCCACATTAGGAACTCGAATAGAACGTTAGTATAATGTACGACGCCTTACAAATCCTAATAACACCTTCCTTCACCGTACGAAACCTCAAAACTCCATAATACACCTAAAGTATTCGTCTGAGTCATTTGAACATCGTACGTCAAGTTAGACTCTGTATGCCATATTAGCAACATGAAATTCACGTTAGTATCATTTAGGACTCCTTACAAATCCTAGGAACACCTTACAACACCGTACAAAACCATAAATCTCCATAATAAACCTAATTATCTCGTCCGAATTCTTTGAACTTCGTACGACAAATTAAGGCTTCTTACGACTTTGTATGCCATATTAGCACCTTAAAAAGCACGTTAGTATAATGTAGGACGCCTTAAAACTCCTAACAACACCTTACAACACCGTACGAAACGTTAAAACTCCATAATAAACCTAATGAATTCGTACGAGTCCTTTGAACTTCGTACGACAAGTTAGGACATCTTACGACTCTTTATGCCACATTAGGAACTCGAATAGAACGTTAGTATAATGTACGACGCCTTACAAATCCTAATAACACCTTCCTTCACCGTACGAAACCTCAAAACTCCATAATACACCTAAAGAATTCTTCCGAGTCATTTGAACATCGTACGTCAAGTTAGACTCTGAATGCCATATTAGCAATATGAAAATCATGTTATTATCATTTAGGACTCCTTACAAATCCTAAGAACACCTTACAACACCGTACAAAACCATAAATCTCCATAATAAACCTAATTAACTCGTCTGAATCCTTTGAACTTCATACGGCAACTTAAGTCTTCTTACGACTTTGAATGCCATATTAGCACCTTAAAAAGCACGTTAGTATAATGTAAGACGCCTTAAAACTCCTAACAACACCTTACAACACCGTACAAAACTTTAAAACTCCATAATAAACCTAATGAATTCGTACGAGTCCTTTGAACATCGTACGACAAGTTAGGACATCTTACAACTCTTTACGCCACATTAGGAACTCGAATAGGACGTTAGTATACTGTACGACGCCTTACAAATCCTAAGAACACCTTCCTTCACCGTACGAAACCTCAAAACTCCATAATACACCTAATGAATTCGTCCGAGTCCTTTGAACATCATACGACACGTAAGACTCTGTATGCCATATTAGCAACATGAAAATCACGTTAGTAACATTTAGGACTCCTTACAAATCCTAAGAACACCTTAGAACACCGTACAAAACCATAAATCTCCATAATAAACCTAATTATGTCGTCCGAATCCTTTGAACTTCGTACTGAAACTTAAGGCTTCTTACGACTTTGTATGCCATATTAGCACCTTAAAAAGGACGTTAGTATAATGTAAGACGCCTTAAAACTCCTAACAACACCTTACAACACCGTACGAAACTTTAAAACTCCATAATAAACCTAATTATCTCGTCCGAATCCTTTGAACTTCGTACGACAACTTAAGGCTTCTTACGACTTTGTATGCCATATTAGCACCTTAAAAAGCACGTTAGTATAATGTAGGACGCCTTAAAACTCCTAACAACACCTTACAACACCGTACGAAACGTTAAAACTCCATAATAAACCTAATGAATTCGTACGAGTCCTTTGAACTTCGTACGACAAGTTAGGACATCTTACGACTCTCTATGCCACATTAGGAACTCGAATAGAACGTTAGTATAATGTGCGACGCCTTACAACTCCTAAGAACACCTTCTTTCACCGTATAATGTACGACGCCTTACAACTCCTAAGAACTCCTTCCCTAACCGTACGAAACCTCAAAACTCCATAATACACCTAAAGAATTCGTCCGAGTCCTTTGAACATCGTACGTCAAGTTAGACTCTGTATGCCATATTAGCAACATGAAAATTACGTTAGTATCATTTAGGACTCCTTACAAATCCTAAGAACACCTTACAACACCGTACAAAACCATAAATCTCCATAATAAACCTAATTATCTCGTCCGAATCCTTTGAACTTCGTACGACAACTTAAGGCTTCTTACGACTTTGTATGCCATATTAGCACCTTAAAGAGCACGTTAGTATAATGTAGGACGCCTTAAAACTCCTAACAACACCTTACAACACCGTACGAAACGTTAAAACTCCATAATAAACCTAATAAATTCGTACGAGTCCTTTGAACTTCGTACGACAAGTTAGGACATCTTACGACTCTTTATGCCACATTAGGAACTCGAATAGAACGTTAGTATAATGTACGACGCCTTACAAATCCTAATAACACCTTCCTTCACCGTACGAAACCTCAAAACTCCATAATACACCTAAAGTATTCGTCTGAGTCATTTGAACATCGTACGTCAAGTTAGACTCTGTATGCCATATTAGCAACATGAAATTCACGTTAGTATCATTTAGGACTCCTTACAAATCCTAAGAACACCTTACAACACCGTACAAAACCATAAATCTCCATAATAAACCTAATTATCTCGTCCGAATTCTTTGAACTTCGTACGACAACTTAAGGCTTCTTACGACTTTGTATGCCATATTAGCACCTTAAAAAGCACGTTAGTATAATGTAGGACGCCTTAAAACTCCTAACAACACCTTACAACACCGTACGAAACGTTAAAACTCCATAATAAACCTAATGAATTCGTACGAGTCCTTTGAACTTCGTACGACAGGTTAGGACATCTTACGACTCTTTATGCCACATTAGGAACTCAAATAGAACGTTAGTATTATGTACGACGCCTTACAAATCCTAATAACACCTTCCTTCACCGTACGAAACCTCAAAACTCCATAATACACCTAAAGTATTCGTCTGAGTCATTTGAACATCGTACGTCAAGTTAGACTCTGAATGCCGTATTTGCAATATGAAAATCACGTTAGTATCATTTAGGACTCCTTAAAAATCCTAAGAACACACCTTACAACACCGTACAAAACCATAAATCTCCATAATAAACCTAATTAACTCGTCTGAATCCTTTGAACTTCATACGGCAACTTAAGGCTTCATACGTCTTTGTATGCCATATTAGCACCTTAAAAAGCACGTTAGTATAATGTAAGACGCCTTAAAACTCCTAACAACACCGTACAAAACTTTAAAACTCCATAATAAACCTAATGAATTCGTACGAGTCCTTTGAACATCGTATGACAAGTTAGGACATCTTACGACTCTTTATGCCACATTAGGAACTCGAATAGCACACTAGTATAATGTACGACGCCTTACAAATCCTAAGAACACCTTCCTTCACCGTACGAAACCTCAAAACTCCATAATACACCTAAAGAATTCGTCCGAGTCCTTTGAACATCGTACATCAAGTTAGACTCTGTATGCCATATTAGCAATATGAAAATCACGTTAGTATCATTTAGGACTCCTTACAAATCCTAAGGACACCTTACAACACCGTACAAAACCATAAATCTCCATAATAAACCTAATTAACTCGTCTGAATCCTTTGAACTTCGTATGATAACTTAATGCTTCTTACGATTTTGTATGCCATATTAGCACCTTAAAAAGCACATTAGTATAATGTAAGACGCCTTAAAACTCCTAACAACACCTTACAACACCGTACGAAACGTTAAAACTCTATAATAAACCTAATGAATTCGTACGAGTCCTTTGAACATCGTATGACAAGTTAGGACATCTTACGACTCTTTATGCCACATTATGAACTCGAATAGAACAGTAGTATAATGTACGACGCCTTACAACTCCTAAGAACACCTTCCTTCACCGTACGAAACCTCAAAACTCCATAATACACCTAAAGAATTCTTCCGAGTCATTTGAACATCGTACGTCAAGTTAGACTCTGAATGCCATATTAGCAATATGAAAATCACGTTATTATCATTTAGGACTCCTTACAAATCCTAAGAACACCTTACAACACCGTACAAAACCATAAATCTCCATAATAAACCTAATTAACTCGTCTGAATCCTTTGAACTTCATACGGCAACTTAAGTCTTCTTACGACTTTGTATGCCATATTAGCACCTTAAAAAGCACGTTAGTATAATGTAAGACGCCTTAAAACTCCTAACAACACCTTACAACACCGTACAAAACTTTAAAACTCCATAATAAACCTAATGAATTCGTACGAGTCCTTTGAACATCGTACGACAAGTTAGGACATCTTACAACTCTTTACGCCACATTAGGAACTCGAATAGGACGTTAGTATACTGTACGACGCCTTACAAATCCTAAGAACACCTTCCTTCACCGTACGAAACCTCAAAACTCCATAATACACCTAATGAATTCGTCCGAGTCCTTTGAACATCATACGACACGTAAGACTCTGTATGCCATATTATCAACATGAAAATCACGTTAGTAACATTTAGGACTCCTTACAAATCCTAAGAACACCTTAGAACACCGTACAAAACCATAAATCTCCATAATAAATCTAATTATGTCGTCCGAATCCTTTGAACTTCGTACTGAAACTTAAGGCTTCTTACGACTTTGTATGCCATATTAGCACCTTAAAAAGGACGTTAGTATAATGTAAGACGCCTTAAAACTCCTAACAACACCTTACAACACCGTACGAAACTTTAAAACTCCATAATAAACCTAATGAATTCGTACGAGTCCTTTGAACATCGTATGACAAGTTAGGACATCTTACGACTCTTTATGCCACATTAGGAACTCGAATAGAACATTAGTATAATGTACGACGCCTTACAAATCCTAATAACACCTTCCTTCACCGTACGAAACCTTAAAACTCCATAATACACCTAAAGTATTCGTCTGAGTCATTTGAACATCGTACGTCAAGTTAGACTCTGTATGCCATATTAGCAACATGAAAATCACGTTAGTATCATTTAGGACTCCTTACAAATCCTAAGAACACCTTACAACACCGTACAAAACCATAAATCTCCATAATAAACCTAATTATCTCGTCCGAATCCTTTGAACTTCGTACGACAACTTAAGGCTTCTTACGACTTTGTATGCCATATTAGCACCTTAAAAAGCACGTTAGTATAATGTAGGACGCCTTAAAACTCCTAACAACACCTTACAACACCGTACGAAACGTTAAAACTCCATAATAAACCTAATGAATTCGTACGAGTCCTTTGAACTTCGTACGACAAGTTAGGACATCTTACGACTCTCTATGCCACATTAGGAACTCGAATAGAACGTTAGTATAATGTGCGACGCCTTACAACTCCTAAGAACACCTTCTTTCACCGTATAATGTACGACGCCTTACAACTCCTAAGAACTCCTTCCCTAACCGTACGAAACCTCAAAACTCCATAATACACCTAAAGAATTCGTCCGAGTCCTTTGAACATCATACGTCAAGTTAGACTCTGTATGCCATATTAGCAACATGAAAATTACGTTAGTATCATTTAGGACTCCTTACAAATCCTAAGAACACCTTACAACACCGTACAAAACCATAAATATCCATAATAAACCTAATTATCTCGTCCGAATCCTTTGAACTTCGTACGACAACTTAAGGCTTCTTACGACTTTGTATGCCATATTAGCACCTTAAAGAGCACGTTAGTATAATGTAGGACGCCTTAAAACTCCTAACAACACCTTACAACACCGTACGAAACGTTAAAACTCCATAATAAACCTAATAAATTCGTACGAGTCCTTTGAACTTCGTACGACAAGTTAGGACATCTTACGACTCTTTATGCCACATTAGGAACTCGAATAGAACGTTAGTATAATGTACGACGCCTTACAAATCCTAATAACACCTTCCTTCACCGTACGAAACCTCAAAACTCCATAATACACCTAAAGTATTCGTCTGAGTCATTTGAACATCGTACGTCAAGTTAGACTCTGTATGCCATATTAGCAACATGAAATTCACGTTAGTATCATTTAGGACTCCTTACAAATCCTAAGAACACCTTACAACACCGTACAAAACCATAAATATCCATAATAAACCTAATTATCTCGTCCGAATCCTTTGAACTTCGTACGACAACTTAAGGCTTCTTACGACTTTGTATGCCATATTAGCACCTTAAAGAGCACGTTAGTATAATGTAGGACGCCTTAAAACTCCTAACAACACCTTACAACACCGTACGAAACGTTAAAACTCCATAATAAACCTAATAAATTCGTACGAGTCCTTTGAACTTCGTACGACAAGTTAGGACATCTTACGACTCTTTATGCCACATTAGGAACTCGAATAGAACGTTAGTATAATGTACGACGCCTTACAAATCCTAATAACACCTTCCTTCACCGTACGAAACCTCAAAACTCCATAATACACCTAAAGTATTCGTCTGAGTCATTTGAACATCGTACGTCAAGTTAGACTCTGTATGCCATATTAGCAACATGAAATTCACGTTAGTATCATTTAGGACTCCTTACAAATCCTAGGAACACCTTACAACACCGTACAAAACCATAAATCTCCATAATAAACCTAATTATCTCGTCCGAATTCTTTGAACTTCGTACGACAAATTAAGGCTTCTTACGACTTTGTATGCCATATTAGCACCTTAAAAAGCACGTTAGTATAATGTAGGACGCCTTAAAACTCCTAACAACACCTTACAACACCGTACGAAACGTTAAAACTCCATAATAAACCTAATGAATTCGTACGAGTCCTTTGAACTTCGTACGACAAGTTAGGACATCTTACGACTCTTTATGCCACATTAGGAACTCGAATAGAACGTTAGTATAATGTACGACGCCTTACAAATCCTAATAACACCTTCCTTCACCGTACGAAACCTCAAAACTCCATAATACACCTAAAGAATTCTTCCGAGTCATTTGAACATCGTACGTCAAGTTAGACTCTGAATGCCATATTAGCAATATGAAAATCATGTTATTATCATTTAGGACTCCTTACAAATCCTAAGAACACCTTACAACACCGTACAAAACCATAAATCTCCATAATAAACCTAATTAACTCGTCTGAATCCTTTGAACTTCATACGGCAACTTAAGTCTTCTTACGACTTTGAATGCCATATTAGCACCTTAAAAAGCACGTTAGTATAATGTAAGACGCCTTAAAACTCCTAACAACACCTTACAACACCGTACAAAACTTTAAAACTCCATAATAAACCTAATGAATTCGTACGAGTCCTTTGAACATCGTACGACAAGTTAGGACATCTTACAACTCTTTACGCCACATTAGGAACTCGAATAGGACGTTAGTATACTGTACGACGCCTTACAAATCCTAAGAACACCTTCCTTCACCGTACGAAACCTCAAAACTCCATAATACACCTAATGAATTCGTCCGAGTCCTTTGAACATCATACGACACGTAAGACTCTGTATGCCATATTAGCAACATGAAAATCACGTTAGTAACATTTAGGACTCCTTACAAATCCTAAGAACACCTTAGAACACCGTACAAAACCATAAATCTCCATAATAAACCTAATTATGTCGTCCGAATCCTTTGAACTTCGTACTGAAACTTAAGGCTTCTTACGACTTTGTATGCCATATTAGCACCTTAAAAAGGACGTTAGTATAATGTAAGACGCCTTAAAACTCCTAACAACACCTTACAACACCGTACGAAACTTTAAAACTCCATAATAAACCTAATTATCTCGTCCGAATCCTTTGAACTTCGTACGACAACTTAAGGCTTCTTACGACTTTGTATGCCATATTAGCACCTTAAAAAGCACGTTAGTATAATGTAGGACGCCTTAAAACTCCTAACAACACCTTACAACACCGTACGAAACGTTAAAACTCCATAATAAACCTAATGAATTCGTACGAGTCCTTTGAACTTCGTACGACAAGTTAGGACATCTTACGACTCTCTATGCCACATTAGGAACTCGAATAGAACGTTAGTATAATGTGCGACGCCTTACAACTCCTAAGAACACCTTCTTTCACCGTATAATGTACGACGCCTTACAACTCCTAAGAACTCCTTCCCTAACCGTACGAAACCTCAAAACTCCATAATACACCTAAAGAATTCGTCCGAGTCCTTTGAACATCGTACGTCAAGTTAGACTCTGTATGCCATATTAGCAACATGAAAATTACGTTAGTATCATTTAGGACTCCTTACAAATCCTAAGAACACCTTACAACACCGTACAAAACCATAAATCTCCATAATAAACCTAATTATCTCGTCCGAATCCTTTGAACTTCGTACGACAACTTAAGGCTTCTTACGACTTTGTATGCCATATTAGCACCTTAAAGAGCACGTTAGTATAATGTAGGACGCCTTAAAACTCCTAACAACACCTTACAACACCGTACGAAACGTTAAAACTCCATAATAAACCTAATAAATTCGTACGAGTCCTTTGAACTTCGTACGACAAGTTAGGACATCTTACGACTCTTTATGCCACATTAGGAACTCGAATAGAACGTTAGTATAATGTACGACGCCTTACAAATCCTAATAACACCTTCCTTCACCGTACGAAACCTCAAAACTCCATAATACACCTAAAGTATTCGTCTGAGTCATTTGAACATCGTACGTCAAGTTAGACTCTGTATGCCATATTAGCAACATGAAATTCACGTTAGTATCATTTAGGACTCCTTACAAATCCTAAGAACACCTTACAACACCGTACAAAACCATAAATCTCCATAATAAACCTAATTATCTCGTCCGAATTCTTTGAACTTCGTACGACAACTTAAGGCTTCTTACGACTTTGTATGCCATATTAGCACCTTAAAAAGCACGTTAGTATAATGTAGGACGCCTTAAAACTCCTAACAACACCTTACAACACCGTACGAAACGTTAAAACTCCATAATAAACCTAATGAATTCGTACGAGTCCTTTGAACTTCGTACGACAGGTTAGGACATCTTACGACTCTTTATGCCACATTAGGAACTCAAATAGAACGTTAGTATTATGTACGACGCCTTACAAATCCTAATAACACCTTCCTTCACCGTACGAAACCTCAAAACTCCATAATACACCTAAAGTATTCGTCTGAGTCATTTGAACATCGTACGTCAAGTTAGACTCTGAATGCCGTATTTGCAATATGAAAATCACGTTAGTATCATTTAGGACTCCTTAAAAATCCTAAGAACACACCTTACAACACCGTACAAAACCATAAATCTCCATAATAAACCTAATTAACTCGTCTGAATCCTTTGAACTTCATACGGCAACTTAAGGCTTCATACGTCTTTGTATGCCATATTAGCACCTTAAAAAGCACGTTAGTATAATGTAAGACGCCTTAAAACTCCTAACAACACCGTACAAAACTTTAAAACTCCATAATAAACCTAATGAATTCGTACGAGTCCTTTGAACATCGTATGACAAGTTAGGACATCTTACGACTCTTTATGCCACATTAGGAACTCGAATAGAACATTAGTATAATGTACGACGCCTTACAACTCCTAAGAACACCTTCTTTCACCGTACGAAACCTCAAAACTCCATAATAAACCTAATGAATTCGTACGAGTCCTTTGAACATCGTACGACAAGTTAGGACATCTTACGACTCTTTATGCCACATTAGGAACTCGAATAGCACACTAGTATAATGTACGACGCCTTACAACTCCTAAGAACACCTTCCTTCACCGTACGAAACCTCAAAACTCCATAATACACCTAAAGAATTCGTCCGAGTCCTTTGAACATCGTACGTCAAGTTAGACTCTGTATGCCATATTAGCAACATGAAAATCACGTTAGTATCATTTAGGACTCCTTACAAATCCTAAGAACACCTTACAACACCATACAAAACCATAAATCTCCATAATAAACGTAATTATCTCGTCCGAATCCTTTGAACTTCGTACGACTACTTAAGGCTTCTTACGACTTTGTATGCCATATTAGCACCTTAAAAAGCACGTTAGTATAATGTAGGACGCCTTAAAACTCCTAACAACACCTTACAACACCGTACGAAACGTTAAAACTCCATAATAAACCTAATGAATTCGTACGAGTCCTTTGAACTTCGTACGACAAGTTAGGACATCTTACGACTCTTTATGCCACATTAGGAACTCGAATAGAACGTTAGTATAATGTACGACGCCTTACAAATCCTAAGAACACCTTCCTTCACCGTACGAAACCTCAAAACTCCATAATACACCTAAAGAATTCTTCCGAGTCATTTGAACATCGTACGTCAAGTTAGACTCTGAATGCCATATTAGCAATATGAAAATCACGTTATTATCATTTAGGACTCCTTACAAATCCTAAGAACACCTTACAACACCGTACAAAACCATAAATCTCCATAATAAACGTAATTAACTCGTCTGAATCCTTTGAACTTCATACGGCAACTTAAGTCTTCTTACGACTTTGAATGCCATATTAGCACCTTAAAAAGCACGTTAGTATAATGTAAGACGCCTTAAAACTCCTAACAACACCTTACAACACCGTACAAAACTTTAAAACTCCATAATAAACCTAATGAATTCGTACGAGTCCTTTGAACATCGTACGACAAGTTAGGACATCTTACAACTCTTTACGCCACATTAGGAACTCGAATAGGACGTTAGTATACTGTACGACACCTTACAAATCCTAAGAACACCTTCCTTCACCGTACGAAACCTCAAAACTCCATAATACACCTAATGAATTCGTCCGAGTCCTTTGAACATCATACGACACGTAAGACTCTGTATGCCATATTAGCAACATGAAAATCACGTTAGTAACATTTAGGACTCCTTACAAATCCTAAGAACACCTTAGAACACCGTACAAAACCATAAATCTCCATAATAAACCTAATTATGTCGTCCGAATCCTTTGAACTTCGTACTGAAACTTAAGGCTTCTTACGACTTTGTATGCCATATTAGCACCTTAAAAAGCACGTTAGTATAATGTAAGACGCCTTAAAACTCCTAACAACACCTTACAACACCGTACAAAACTTTAAAACTCCATAATAAACCTAATGAATTCGTACGAGTCCTTTGAACATCGTACGACAAGTTAGGACATCTTACAACTCTTTACGCCACATTAGGAACTCGAATAGGACGTTAGTATACTGTACGACGCCTTACAAATCCTAAGAACACCTTCCTTCACCGTACGAAACCTCAAAACTCCATAATACACCTAATGAATTCGTCCGAGTCCTTTGAACATCATACGACACGTAAGACTCTGTATGCCATATTAGCAACATGAAAATCACGTTAGTAACATTTAGGACTCCTTACAAATCCTAAGAACACCTTAGAACACCGTACAAAACCATAAATCTCCATAATAAACCTAATTATGTCGTCCGAATCCTTTGAACTTCGTACTGAAACTTAAGGCTTCTTACGACTTTGTATGCCATATTAGCACCTTAAAAAGCACGTTAGTATAATGTAAGACGCCTTAAAACTCCTAACAACACCTTACAACACCGTACAAAACTTTAAAACTCCATAATAAACCTAATGAATTCGTACGAGTCCTTTGAACATCGTACGACAAGTTAGGACATCTTACAACTCTTTACGCCACATTAGGAACTCGAATAGGACGTTAGTATACTGTACGACGCCTTACAAATCCTAAGAACACCTTCCTTCACCGTACGAAACCTCAAAACTCCATAATACACCTAATGAATTCGTCCGAGTCCTTTGAACATCATACGACACGTAAGACTCTGTATGCCATATTAGCAACATGAAAATCACGTTAGTAACATTTAGGACTCCTTACAAATCCTAAGAACACCTTAGAACACCGTACAAAACCATAAATCTCCATAATAAACCTAATTATGTCGTCTGAATCCTTTGAACTTCATACGGCAACTTAAGGCTTCTTACGACTTTTTATGCCATATTAGCACCTTAAAAAGCACGTTAGTATAATGTAAGACGCCTTAAAACTCCTAACAACACCTTACAACACCGTACGAAATGTTAAAACTCCATAACAAACCTAATGAATTCGTACTAGTCCTTTGAACATCGTACGACAAGTTAGGACATCTTACGACTCTTTATGCCACATTAGGAACTTGAATAGAACATTAGTATAATGTACGACGCCTTACAAATCCTAAGAACACCTTCCTTCACAGTACGAAACCTCAAAACTCCATAATAAACCTAATGAATTCGTACGAGTCCTTTGAACATCGTACGACAAGTTAGGACATCTTACGACTGTTTATGCCACATTAGGAACTCGAATAGCACACTTGTATAATGTACGACGCCTTACAACTCCTAAGAACACCTTCCTTCACCGTACGAAACCTCAAAACTCCATAATACACCTAAAGAATTCGTCCGAGTCCTTTGAACATCGTACGTCAAGTTAGATTCTGTATGCCATATTAGCAACATGAAAATCACGTTAGTATCATTTACGACTCCTTACAAATCCTAAGAACACCTTACAACACCGTACAAAACCATAAATCTCCATAATAAACCTAATTATCTCGTCCGATTCCTTTGAACTTCATACGGCAACTTAACGCTTCTTACGACTTTGTATGCCATATT
The DNA here is from genome assembly GCA_030867185.1 of Tagetes erecta. Lineage (NCBI taxonomy): Eukaryota > Viridiplantae > Streptophyta > Magnoliopsida > Asterales > Asteraceae > Tagetes > Tagetes erecta. The sequence continues at coordinate 46,916,223 of CM061489.1, read as the reverse complement.
AGCACCTTAACAAGCACGTTAGTATAATGTAAGACGCCTTAAAACTCCTAACAACACCGTACAAAACTTTAAAACTCCATAATAAACCTAATGAATTCGTACGAGTCCTTTGAACATCGTATGACAAGTTAGGACATCTTACGACTCTTTATGCCACATTAGGAACTCGAATAGAACATTAGTATAATGTACGATGCCTTACAACTCCTAAGAACACCTTCCTTCACCGTACGAAACCTCAAAACTCCATAACAAACATAATGAATTCGTACGAGTCCTTTGAACATCGTACGACAAGTTAGGACATCTTACGACTCTTTATGCCACATTAGAAACTCGAATAGCACACTAGTATAATGTACGACGCCTTACAAATCCTAAGAACACCTTCCTTCACAGTACTAAACCTCAAAACTCCATAATACACCTAAAGAATTCGTCCGAGTCCTTTGAACATCGTACATCAAGTTAGACTCTGTATGCCATATTAGCAATATGAAAATTACGTTAGTATCATTTAGGACTCCTTACAAATCCTAAGGACACCTTACAACACCGTACAAAACCATAAATCTCCATAATAAACCTAATTAAGTCGTCTGAATCCTTTGAACTTCATACGGCAACTTAAGGCTTCTTACGACTTTTTATGCCATATTAGCACCTTAAAAAGCACGTTAGTATAATGTAAGACGCCTTAAAACTCCTAACAACACCTTACAACACCGTACGAAACGTTAAAACTCCATAACAAACCTAATGAATTCGTACTAGTCCTTTGAACATCGTACGACAAGTTAGGACATCTTACGACTCTTTATGCCACATTAGGAACTTGAATAGAACATTAGTATAATGTACGACGCCTTACAAAACCTAAGAACACCTTCCTTCATAGTACGAAACCTCAAAACTCCATAATAAACCTAATGAATTCGTACGAGTCCTTTGAACATCGTACGACCAGTTAGGACATCTTACGACTCTTTATGCCACATTAGTAACTCGAATAGCACACTAGTATAATGTTCGACGCCTTACAACTCCTAAGAACACCTTCCTTCACCGTACGAAACCTCAAAACTCCATAATACACCTAAAGAATTCGTCCGAGTCCTTTGAACATCGTACGTCAAGTTAGATTCTGTATGCCATATTAGCAACATGAAAATCACGTTAGTATCATTTACGACTCCTTACAAATCCTAAGAACACCTTACAACACCGTACAAAACCATAAATCTCCATAATAAACCTAATTATCTCGTCCGATTCCTTTGAACTTCGTACGGCAACTTAAGGCTTCTTACGACTTTGTATGCCATATTAGCACCTTAAAAAGCACGTTAGTATAATGTAGGACGCCTTAAAACTCCTAACAACACCTTACAACACCGTACGAAACGTTAAAACTCCATAATAAACCTAATGAATTCGTACGAGTCCTTTGAACATCGTACGACGAGTTAGGACATCTTACGACTCTTTATGCCACATTAGGAACTCGAATAGAACGTTAGTATAATGTACGACGCCTTACAAATCCTAAGAACACCTTCCTTCACCGTACGAAACCTCAAAACTCCATAATACACCTAAAGAATTCGTCTGAGTCATTTGAACATCGTACGTCAAGTTAGACTCTGAATGCCATATTAGCAATATGAAAATCATGTGAGTATCATTTAGGACTCCTTACAAATCCTAAGGACACCTTATAACACCGTACAAAACCATAAATCTCCATAATAAACCTAATTAACTCGTCTGAATCCTTTGAACTTCATACGGCAACTTAAGGCTTCTTACGACTTTTTATGCCATATTAGCACCTTAAAAAGCACGTTAGTATAATGTAAGACGCCTTAAAACTCCTAACAACACCTTACAACACCGTACGAAATGTTAAAACTCCATAACAAACCTAATGAATTCGTACTAGTCCTTTGAACATCGTACGACAAGTTAGGACATCTTACGACTCTTTATGCCACATTAGGAACTTGAATAGAACATTAGTATAATGTACGACACCTTACAAATCCTAAGAACACCTTCCTTCACAGTACGAAACCTCAAAACTCCATAATAAACCTAATGAATTCGTACGAGTCCTTTGAACATCGTACGACAAGTTAGGACATCTTACGACTGTTTATGCCACGTTAGGAACTCGAATAGCACACTTGTATAATGTACGACGCCTTACAACTCCTAAGAACACCTTCCTTCACCGTACGAAACCTCAAAACTCCATAATACACCTAAAGAATTCGTCCGAGTCCTTTGAACATCGTACGTCAAGTTAGATTCTGTATGCCATATTAGCAACATGAAAATCACGTTAGTATCATTTACGACTCCTTACAAATCCTAAGAACACCTTACAACACCGTACAAAACCATAAATCTCCATAATAAACCTAATTATCTCGTCCGATTCCTTTGAACTTCATACGGCAACTTAACGCTTCTTACGACTTTGTATGCCATATTAGCACCTTAACAAGCACGTTAGTATAATGTAAGACGCCTTAAAACTCCTAACAACACCGTACAAAACTTTAAAACTCCATAATAAACCTAATGAATTCGTACGAGTCCTTTGAACATCGTATGACAAGTTAGGACATCTTACGACTCTTTATGCCACATTAGGAACTCGAATAGAACATTAGTATAATGTACGATGCCTTACAACTCCTAAGAACACCTTCCTTCACCGTACGAAACCTCAAAACTCCATAACAAACATAATGAATTCGTACGAGTCCTTTGAACATCGTACGACAAGTTAGGACATCTTACGACTCTTTATGCCACATTAGAAACTCGAATAGCACACTAGTATAATGTACGACGCCTTACAAATCCTAAGAACACCTTCCTTCACAGTACTAAACCTCAAAACTCCATAATACACCTAAAGAATTCGTCCGAGTCCTTTGAACATCGTACATCAAGTTAGACTCTGTATGCCATATTAGCAATATGAAAATTACGTTAGTATCATTTAGGACTCCTTACAAATCCTAAGGACACCTTACAACACCGTACAAAACCATAAATCTCCATAATAAACCTAATTAAGTCGTCTGAATCCTTTGAACTTCATACGGCAACTTAAGGCTTCTTACGACTTTTTATGCCATATTAGCACCTTAAAAAGCACGTTAGTATAATGTAAGACGCCTTAAAACTCCTAACAACACCTTACAACACCGTACGAAACGTTAAAACTCCATAACAAACCTAATGAATTCGTACTAGTCCTTTGAACATCGTACGACAAGTTAGGACATCTTACGACTCTTTATGCCACATTAGGAACTTGAATAGAACATTAGTATAATGTACGACGCCTTACAAAACCTAAGAACACCTTCCTTCATAGTACGAAACCTCAAAACTCCATAATAAACCTAATGAATTCGTACGAGTCCTTTGAACATCGTACGACCAGTTAGGACATCTTACGACTCTTTATGCCACATTAGTAACTCGAATAGCACACTAGTATAATGTTCGACGCCTTACAACTCCTAAGAACACCTTCCTTCACCGTACGAAACCTCAAAACTCCATAATACACCTAAAGAATTCGTCTGAGTCATTTGAACATCGTACGTCAAGTTAGACTCTGAATGCCATATTAGCAATATGAAAATCATGTGAGTATCATTTAGGACTCCTTACAAATCCTAAGGACACCTTATAACACCGTACAAAACCATAAATCTCCATAATAAACCTAATTAACTCGTCTGAATCCTTTGAACTTCATACGGCAACTTAAGGCTTCTTACGACTTTTTATGCCATATTAGCACCTTAAAAAGCACGTTAGTATAATGTAAGACGCCTTAAAACTCCTAACAACACTTTACAACACCGTACGAAATGTTAAAACTCCATAACAAACCTAATGAATTCGTACTAGTCCTTTGAACATCGTACGACAAGTTAGGACATCTTACGACTCTTTATGCCACATTAGGAACTTGAATAGAACATTAGTATAATGTACGACGCCTTACAAATCCTAAGAACACCTTCCTTCACAGTACGAAACCTCAAAACTCCATAATAAACCTAATGAATTCGTACGAGTCCTTTGAACATCGTACGACAAGTTAGGACATCTTACGACTGTTTATGCCACATTAGGAACTCGAATAGCACACTTGTATAATGTACGACGCCTTACAACTCCTAAGAACACCTTCCTTCACCGTACGAAACCTCAAAACTCCATAATACACCTAAAGAATTCGTCCGAGTCCTTTGAACATCGTACGTCAAGTTAGATTCTGTATGCCATATTAGCAACATGAAAATCACGTTAGTATCATTTACGACTCCTTACAAATCCTAAGAACACCTTACAACACCGTACAAAACCATAAATCTCCATAATAAACCTAATTATCTCGTCCGATTCCTTTGAACTTCATACGGCAACTTAACGCTTCTTACGACTTTGTATGCCATATTAGCACCTTAACAAGCACGTTAGTATAATGTAAGACGCCTTAAAACTCCTAACAACACCGTACAAAACTTTAAAACTCCATAATAAACCTAATGAATTCGTACGAGTCCTTTGAACATCGTATGACAAGTTAGGACATCTTACGACTCTTTATGCCACATTAGGAACTCGAATAGAACATTAGTATAATGTACGATGCCTTACAACTCCTAAGAACACCTTCCTTCACCGTACGAAACCTCAAAACTCCATAACAAACATAATGAATTCGTACGAGTCCTTTGAACATCGTACGACAAGTTAGGACATCTTACGACTCTTTATGCCACATTAGAAACTCGAATAGCACACTAGTATAATGTACGACGCCTTACAAATCCTAAGAACACCTTCCTTCACAGTACTAAACCTCAAAACTCCATAATACACCTAAAGAATTCGTCCGAGTCCTTTGAACATCGTACATCAAGTTAGACTCTGTATGCCATATTAGCAATATGAAAATTGCGTTAGTATCATTTAGGACTCCTTACAAATCCTAAGGACACCTTACAACACCGTACAAAACCATAAATCTCCATAATAAACCTAATTAAGTCGTCTGAATCCTTTGAACTTCATACGGCAACTTAAGGCTTCTTACGACTTTTTATGCCATATTAGCACCTTAAAAAGCACGTTAGTATAATGTAAGACGCCTTAAAACTCCTAACAACACCTTACAACACCGTACGAAACGTTAAAACTCCATAACAAACCTAATGAATTCGTACTAGTCCTTTGAACATCGTACGACAAGTTAGGACATCTTACGACTCTTTATGCCACATTAGGAACTTGAATAGAACATTAGTATAATGTACGACGCCTTACAAAACCTAAGAACACCTTCCTTCATAGTACGAAACCTCAAAACTCCATAATAAACCTAATGAATTCGTACGAGTCCTTTGAACATCGTACGACCAGTTAGGACATCTTACGACTCTTTATGCCACATTAGTAACTCGAATAGCACACTAGTATAATGTTCGACGCCTTACAACTCCTAAGAACACCTTCCTTCACCGTACGAAACCTCAAAACTCCATAATACACCTAAAGAATTCGTCCGAGTCCTTTGAACATCGTACGTCAAGTTAGATTCTGTATGCCATATTAGCAACATGAAAATCACGTTAGTATCATTTACGACTCCTTACAAATCCTAAGAACACCTTACAACACCGTACAAAACCATAAATCTCCATAATAAACCTAATTATCTCGTCCGATTCCTTTGAACTTCGTACGGCAACTTAAGGCTTCTTACGACTTTGTATGCCATATTAGCACCTTAAAAAGCACGTTAGTATAATGTAGGACGCCTTAAAACTCCTAACAACACCTTACAACACCGTACGAAACGTTAAAACTCCATAATAAACCTAATGAATTCGTACGAGTCCTTTGAACATCGTACGACGAGTTAGGACATCTTACGACTCTTTATGCCACATTAGGAACTCGAATAGAACGTTAGTATAATGTACGACGCCTTACAAATCCTAAGAACACCTTCCTTCACCGTACGAAACCTCAAAACTCCATAATACACCTAAAGAATTCGTCTGAGTCATTTGAACATCGTACGTCAAGTTAGACTCTGAATGCCATATTAGCAATATGAAAATCATGTGAGTATCATTTAGGACTCCTTACAAATCCTAAGGACACCTTATAACACCGTACAAAACCATAAATCTCCATAATAAACCTAATTAACTCGTCTGAATCCTTTGAACTTCATACGGCAACTTAAGGCTTCTTACGACTTTTTATGCCATATTAGCACCTTAAAAAGCACGTTAGTATAATGTAAGACGCCTTAAAACTCCTAACAACACCTTACAACACCGTACGAAATGTTAAAACTCCATAACAAACCTAATGAATTCGTACTAGTCCTTTGAACATCGTACGACAAGTTAGGACATCTTACGACTCTTTATGCCACATTAGGAACTTGAATAGAACATTAGTATAATGTACGACGCCTTACAAATCCTAAGAACACCTTCCTTCACAGTACGAAACCTCAAAACTCCATAATAAACCTAATGAATTCGTACGAGTCCTTTGAACATCGTACGACAAGTTAGGACATCTTACGACTGTTTATGCCACATTAGGAACTCGAATAGCACACTTGTATAATGTACGACGCCTTACAACTCCTAAGAACACCTTCCTTCACCGTACGAAACCTCAAAACTCCATAATACACCTAAAGAATTCGTCCGAGTCCTTTGAACATCGTACGTCAAGTTAGATTCTGTATGCCATATTAGCAACATGAAAATCACGTTAGTATCATTTACGACTCCTTACAAATCCTAAGAACACCTTACAACACCGTACAAAACCATAAATCTCCATAATAAACCTAATTATCTCGTCCGATTCCTTTGAACTTCATACGGCAACTTAACGCTTCTTACGACTTTGTATGCCATATTAGCACCTTAACAAGCACGTTAGTATAATGTAAGACGCCTTAAAACTCCTAACAACACCGTACAAAACTTTAAAACTCCATAATAAACCTAATGAATTCGTACGAGTTCTTTGAACATCGTATGACAAGTTAGGACATCTTACGACTCTTTATGCCACATTAGGAACTCGAATAGAACATTAGTATAATGTACGATGCCTTACAACTCCTAAGAACACCTTCCTTCACCGTACGAAACCTCAAAACTCCATAACAAACATAATGAATTCGTACGAGTCCTTTGAACATCGTACGACAAGTTAGGACATCTTACGACTCTTTATGCCACATTAGAAACTCGAATAGCACACTAGTATAATGTACGACGCCTTACAAATCCTAAGAACACCTTCCTTCACAGTACTAAACCTCAAAACTCCATAATACACCTAAAGAATTCGTCCGAGTCCTTTGAACATCGTACATCAAGTTAGACTCTGTATGCCATATTAGCAATATGAAAATTACGTTAGTATCATTTAGGACTCCTTACAAATCCTAAGGACACCTTACAACACCGTACAAAACCATAAATCTCCATAATAAACCTAATTAAGTCGTCTGAATCCTTTGAACTTCATACGGCAACTTAAGGCTTCTTACGACTTTTTATGCCATATTAGCACCTTAAAAAGCACGTTAGTATAATGTAAGACGCCTTAAAACTCCTAACAACACCTTACAACACCGTACGAAACGTTAAAACTCCATAACAAACCTAATGAATTCGTACTAGTCCTTTGAACATCGTACGACAAGTTAGGACATCTTACGACTCTTTATGCCACATTAGGAACTTGAATAGAACATTAGTATAATGTACGACGCCTTACAAAACCTAAGAACACCTTCCTTCATAGTACGAAACCTCAAAACTCCATAATAAACCTAATGAATTCGTACGAGTCCTTTGAACATCGTACGACCAGTTAGGACATCTTACGACTCTTTATGCCACATTAGTAACTCGAATAGCACACTAGTATAATGTTCGACGCCTTACAACTCCTAAGAACACCTTCCTTCACCGTACGAAACCTCAAAACTCCATAATACACCTAAAGAATTCGTCCGAGTCCTTTGAACATCGTACGTCAAGTTAGATTCTGTATGCCATATTAGCAACATGAAAATCACGTTAGTATCATTTACGACTCCTTACAAATCCTAAGAACACCTTACAACACCGTACAAAACCATAAATCTCCATAATAAACCTAATTATCTCGTCCGATTCCTTTGAACTTCGTACGGCAACTTAAGGCTTCTTACGACTTTGTATGCCATATTAGCACCTTAAAAAGCACGTTAGTATAATGTAGGACGCCTTAAAACTCCTAACAACACCTTACAACACCGTACGAAACGTTAAAACTCCATAATAAACCTAATGAATTCGTACGAGTCCTTTGAACATCGTACGACGAGTTAGGACATCTTACGACTCTTTATGCCACATTAGGAACTCGAATAGAACGTTAGTATAATGTACGACGCCTTACAAATCCTAAGAACACCTTCCTTCACCGTACGAAACCTCAAAACTCCATAATACACCTAAAGAATTCGTCTGAGTCATTTGAACATCGTACGTCAAGTTAGACTCTGAATGCCATATTAGCAATATGAAAATCATGTGAGTATCATTTAGGACTCCTTACAAATCCTAAGGACACCTTATAACACCGTACAAAACCATAAATCTCCATAATAAACCTAATTAACTCGTCTGAATCCTTTGAACTTCATACGGCAACTTAAGGCTTCTTACGACTTTTTATGCCATATTAGCACCTTAAAAAGCACGTTAGTATAATGTAAGACGCCTTAAAACTCCTAACAACACCTTACAACACCGTACGAAATGTTAAAACTCCATAACAAACCTAATGAATTCGTACTAGTCCTTTGAACATCGTACGACAAGTTAGGACATCTTACGACTCTTTATGCCACATTAGGAACTTGAATAGAACATTAGTATAATGTACGACGCCTTACAAATCCTAAGAACACCTTCCTTCACAGTACGAAACCTCAAAACTCCATAATAAACCTAATGAATTCGTACGAGTCCTTTGAACATCGTACGACAAGTTAGGACATCTTACGACTGTTTATGCCACATTAGGAACTCGAATAGCACACTTGTATAATGTACGACGCCTTACAACTCCTAAGAACACCTTCCTTCACCGTACGAAACCTCAAAACTCCATAATACACCTAAAGAATTCGTCCGAGTCCTTTGAACATCGTACGTCAAGTTAGATTCTGTATGCCATATTAGCAACATGAAAATCACGTTAGTATCATTTACGACTCCTTACAAATCCTAAGAACACCTTACAACACCGTACAAAACCATAAATCTCCATAATAAACCTAATTATCTCGTCCGATTCCTTTGAACTTCATACGGCAACTTAACGCTTCTTACGACTTTGTATGCCATATTAGCACCTTAACAAGCACGTTAGTATAATGTAAGACGCCTTAAAACTCCTAACAACACCGTACAAAACTTTAAAACTCCATAATAAACCTAATGAATTCGTACGAGTTCTTTGAACATCGTATGACAAGTTAGGACATCTTACGACTCTTTATGCCACATTAGGAACTCGAATAGAACATTAGTATAATGTACGATGCCTTACAACTCCTAAGAACACCTTCCTTCACCGTACGAAACCTCAAAACTCCATAACAAACATAATGAATTCGTACGAGTCCTTTGAACATCGTACGACAAGTTAGGACATCTTACGACTCTTTATGCCACATTAGAAACTCGAATAGCACACTAGTATAATGTACGACGCCTTACAAATCCTAAGAACACCTTCCTTCACAGTACTAAACCTCAAAACTCCATAATACACCTAAAGAATTCGTCCGAGTCCTTTGAACATCGTACATCAAGTTAGACTCTGTATGCCATATTAGCAATATGAAAATTACGTTAGTATCATTTAGGACTCCTTACAAATCCTAAGGACACCTTACAACACCGTACAAAACCATAAATCTCCATAATAAACCTAATTAAGTCGTCTGAATCCTTTGAACTTCATACGGCAACTTAAGGCTTCTTACGACTTTTTATGCCATATTAGCACCTTAAAAAGCACGTTAGTATAATGTAAGACGCCTTAAAACTCCTAACAACACCTTACAACACCGTACGAAACGTTAAAACTCCATAACAAACCTAATGAATTCGTACTAGTCCTTTGAACATCGTACGACAAGTTAGGACATCTTACGACTCTTTATGCCACATTAGGAACTTGAATAGAACATTAGTATAATGTACGACGCCTTACAAAACCTAAGAACACCTTCCTTCATAGTACGAAACCTCAAAACTCCATAATAAACCTAATGAATTCGTACGAGTCCTTTGAACATCGTACGACCAGTTAGGACATCTTACGACTCTTTATGCCACATTAGTAACTCGAATAGCACACTAGTATAATGTTCGACGCCTTACAACTCCTAAGAACACCTTCCTTCACCGTACGAAACCTCAAAACTCCATAATACACCTAAAGAATTCGTCCGAGTCCTTTGAACATCGTACGTCAAGTTAGATTCTGTATGCCATATTAGCAACATGAAAATCACGTTAGTATCATTTACGACTCCTTACAAATCCTAAGAACACCTTACAACACCGTACAAAACCATAAATCTCCATAATAAACCTAATTATCTCGTCCGATTCCTTTGAACTTCGTACGGCAACTTAAGGCTTCTTACGACTTTGTATGCCATATTAGCACCTTAAAAAGCACGTTAGTATAATGTAGGACGCCTTAAAACTCCTAACAACACCTTACAACACCGTACGAAACGTTAAAACTCCATAATAAACCTAATGAATTCGTACGAGTCCTTTGAACATCGTACGACGAGTTAGGACATCTTACGACTCTTTATGCCACATTAGGAACTCGAATAGAACGTTAGTATAATGTACGACGCCTTACAAATCCTAAGAACACCTTCCTTCACCGTACGAAACCTCAAAACTCCATAATACACCTAAAGAATTCGTCTGAGTCATTTGAACATCGTACGTCAAGTTAGACTCTGAATGCCATATTAGCAATATGAAAATCATGTGAGTATCATTTAGGACTCCTTACAAATCCTAAGGACACCTTATAACACCGTACAAAACCATAAATCTCCATAATAAACCTAATTAACTCGTCTGAATCCTTTGAACTTCATACGGCAACTTAAGGCTTCTTACGACTTTTTATGCCATATTAGCACCTTAAAAAGCACGTTAGTATAATGTAAGACGCCTTAAAACTCCTAACAACACCTTACAACACCGTACGAAATGTTAAAACTCCATAACAAACCTAATGAATTCGTACTAGTCCTTTGAACATCGTACGACAAGTTAGGACATCTTACGACTCTTTATGCCACATTAGGAACTTGAATAGAACATTAGTATAATGTACGACGCCTTACAAATCCTAAGAACACCTTCCTTCACAGTACGAAACCTCAAAACTCCATAATAAACCTAATGAATTCGTACGAGTCCTTTGAACATCGTACGACAAGTTAGGACATCTTACGACTGTTTATGCCACATTAGGAACTCGAATAGCACACTTGTATAATGTACGACGCCTTACAACTCCTAAGAACACCTTCCTTCACCGTACGAAACCTCAAAACTCCATAATACACCTAAAGAATTCGTCCGAGTCCTTTGAACATCGTACGTCAAGTTAGATTCTGTATGCCATATTAGCAACATGAAAATCACGTTAGTATCATTTACGACTCCTTACAAATCCTAAGAACACCTTACAACACCGTACAAAACCATAAATCTCCATAATAAACCTAATTATCTCGTCCGATTCCTTTGAACTTCATACGGCAACTTAACGCTTCTTACGACTTTGTATGCCATATTAGCACCTTAAAAAGCACGTTAGTATAATGTAAGACGCCTTAAAACTCCTAACAACACCGTACAAAACTTTAAAACTCCATAATAAACCTAATGAATTCGTACGAGTCCTTTGAACATCGTATGACAAGTTAGGACATCTTACGACTCTTTATGCCACATTAGGAACTCGAATAGAACATTAGTATAATGTACGATGCCTTACAACTCCTAAGAACACCTTCCTTCACCGTACGAAACCTCAAAAATCCATAACAAACATAATGAATTCGTACGAGTCCTTTGAACATCGTACGACAAGTTAGGACATCTTACGACTCTTTATGCCACATTAGAAACTCGAATAGCACACTAGTATAATGTACGACGCCTTACAAATCCTAAGAACACCTTCCTTCACAGTACTAAACCTCAAAACTCCATAATACACCTAAAGAATTCGTCCGAGTCCTTTGAACATCGTACATCAAGTTAGACTCTGTATGCCATATTAGCAATATGAAAATTACGTTAGTATCATTTAGGACTCCTTACAAATCCTAAGGACACCTTACAACACCGTACAAAACCATAAATCTCCATAATAAACCTAATTAAGTCGTCTGAATCCTTTGAACTTCATACGGCAACTTAAGGCTTCTTACGACTTTTTATGCCATATTAGCACCTTAAAAAGCACGTTAGTATAATGTAAGACGCCTTAAAACTCCTAACAACACCTTACAACATCGTACGAAACGTTAAAACTCCATAACAAACCTAATGAATTCGTACTAGTCCTTTGAACATCGTACGACAAGTTAGGACATCTTACGACTCTTTATGCCACATTAGGAACTTGAATAGAACATTAGTATAATGTACGACGCCTTACAAAACCTAAGAACACCTTCCTTCATAGTACGAAACCTCAAAACTCCATAATAAACCTAATGAATTCGTACGAGTCCTTTGAACATCGTACGACCAGTTAGGACATCTTACGACTCTTTATGCCACATTAGTAACTCGAATAGCACACTAGTATAATGTTCGACGCCTTACAACTCCTAAGAACACCTTCCTTCACCGTACGAAACCTCAAAACTCCATAATACACCTAAAGAATTCGTCCGAGTCCTTTGAACATCGTACGTCAAGTTAGATTCTGTATGCCATATTAGCAACATGAAAATCACGTTAGTATCATTTACGACTCCTTACAAATCCTAAGAACACCTTACAACACCGTACAAAACCATAAATCTCCATAATAAACCTAATTATCTCGTCCGATTCCTTTGAACTTCGTACGGCAACTTAAGGCTTCTTACGACTTTGTATGCCATATTAGCACCTTAAAAAGCACGTTAGTATAATGTAGGACGCCTTAAAACTCCTAACAACACCTTACAACACCGTACGAAACGTTAAAACTCCATAATAAACCTAATGAATTCGTACGAGTCCTTTGAACATCGTACGACGAGTTAGGACATCTTACGACTCTTTATGCCACATTAGGAACTCGAATAGAACGTTAGTATAATGTACGACGCCTTACAAATCCTAAGAACACCTTCCTTCACGGTACGAAACCTCAAAACTCCATAATACACCTAAAGAATTCGTCTGAGTCATTTGAACATCGTACGTCAAGTTAGACTCTGAATGCCATATTAGCAATATGAAAATCATGTGAGTATCATTTAGGACTCCTTACAAATCCTAAGGACACCTTATAACACCGTACAAAACCATAAATCTCCATAATAAACCTAATTAACTCGTCTGAATCCTTTGAACTTCATACGGCAACTTAAGGCTTCTTACGACTTTTTATGCCATATTAGCACCTTAAAAAGCACGTTAGTATAATGTAAGACGCCTTAAAACTCCTAACAACACCTTACAACACCGTACGAAATGTTAAAACTCCATAACAAACCTAATGAATTCGTACTAGTCCTTTGAACATCGTACGACAAGTTAGGACATCTTACGACTCTTTATGCCACATTAGGAACTTGAATAGAACATTAGTATAATGTACGACGCCTTACAAATCCTAAGAACACCTTCCTTCACAGTACGAAACCTCAAAACTCCATAATAAACCTTATGAATTCGTACGAGTCCTTTGAACATCGTACGACAAGTTAGGACATCTTACGACTGTTTATGCCACATTAGGAACTCGAATAGCACACTTGTATAATGTACGACGCCTTACAACTCCTAAGAACACCTTCCTTCACCGTACGAAACCTCAAAACTCCATAATACACCTAAAGAATTCGTCCGAGTCCTTTGAACATCGTACGTCAAGTTAGATTCTGTATGCCATATTAGCAACATGAAAATCACGTTAGTATCATTTACGACTCCTTACAAATCCTAAAAACACCTTACAACACCGTACAAAACCATAAATCTCCATAATAAACCTAATTATCTCGTCCGATTCCTTTGAACTTCATACGGCAACTTAACGCTTCTTACGACTTTGTATGCCATATTAGCACCTTAACAAGCACGTTAGTATAATGTAAGACGCCTTAAAACTCCTAACAACACCGTACAAAACTTTAAAACTCCATAATAAACCTAATGAATTCGTACGAGTCCTTTGAACATCGTATGACAAGTTAGGACATCTTACGACTCTTTATGCCACATTAGGAACTCGAATAGAACATTAGTATAATGTACGATGCCTTACAACTCCTAAGAACACCTTCCTTCACCGTACGAAACCTCAAAACTCCATAACAAACATAATGAATTCGTACGAGTCCTTTGAACATCGTACGACAAGTTAGGACATCTTACGACTCTTTATGCCACATTAGAAACTCGAATAGCACACTAGTATAATGTACGACGCCTTACAAATCCTAAGAACACCTTCCTTCACAGTACTAAACCTCAAAACTCCATAATACACCTAAAGAATTCGTCCGAGTCCTTTGAACATCGTACATCAAGTTAGACTCTGTATGCCATATTAGCAATATGAAAATCACGTTAGTATCATTTAGGACTCCTTACAAATCCTAAGGACACCTTACAACACCGTACAAAACCATAAATCTCCATAATAAACCTAATTAAGTCGTCTGAATCCTTTGAACTTCATACGGCAACTTAAGGCTTCTTACGACTTTTTATGCCATATTAGCACCTTAAAAAGCACGTTAGTATAATGTAAGACGCCTTAAAACTCCTAACAACACCTTACAACACCGTACGAAACGTTAAAACTCCATAACAAACCTAATGAATTCGTACTAGTCCTTTGAACATCGTACGACAAGTTAGGACATCTTACGACTCTTTATGCCACATTAGGAACTTGAATAGAACATTAGTATAATGTACGACGCCTTACAAAACCTAAGAACACCTTCCTTCATAGTACGAAACCTCAAAACTCCATAATAAACCTAATGAATTCGTACGAGTCCTTTGAACATCGTACGACCAGTTAGGACATCTTACGATTCTTTATGCCACATTAGTAACTCGAATAGCACACTAGTATAATGTTCGACGCCTTACAACTCCTAAGAACACCTTCCTTCACCGTACGAAACCTCAAAACTCCATAATACACCTAAAGAATTCGTCCGAGTCCTTTGAACATCGTACGTCAAGTTAGATTCTGTATGCCATATTAGCAACATGAAAATCACGTTAGTATCATTTACGACTCCTTACAAATCCTAAGAACACCTTACAACACCGTACAAAACCATAAATCTCCATAATAAACCTAATTAACTCGTCCGATTCCTTTGAACTTCGTACGGCAACTTAAGGCTTCTTACGACTTTGTATGCCATATTAGCACCTTAAAAAGCACGTTAGTATAATGTAGGACGCCTTAAAACTCCTAACAACACCTTACAACACCGTACGAAACGTTAAAACTCCATAATAAACCTAATGAATTCGTACGAGTCCTTTGAACATCGTACGACGAGTTAGGACATCTTACGACTCTTTATGCCACATTAGGAACTCGAATAGAACGTTAGTATAATGTACGACGCCTTACAAATCCTAAGAACACCTTCCTTCACCGTACGAAACCTCAAAACTCCATAATACACCTAAAGAATTCGTCTGAGTCATTTGAACATCGTACGTCAAGTTAGACTCTGAATGCCATATTAGCAATATGAAAATCACGTTAGTATCATTTAGGACTCCTTACAAATCATAAGAACACCTTACAACACCGTACAAAACCATAAATCTCCATAATAAACCTAATTAACTCGTCTGATCCTTGAACTTCATACTGCAACTTAAGGCTTCTTACGACTTTTTATGCCATATTAGCACCTTAAAAAGAACGTTAGTATAATGTAAGACGCCTTAAAACTCCTAACAACACCTTACAACACCGTACGAAACTTTAAAACTTCATAATAAACCTAATGAATTCGTACAAGTCCTTTGAACATCGTATGACAAGTTAGGACATCTTACGACTCTTTATGCCACATTAGGAACTCGAATAGAACATTAGTATAATGTGCGACGCCTTACAACTCCTAAGAACACCTTCTTTCACCGTACGAAACCTCAAAACTCCATAATAAACCTAATGAATTCGTACGAGTCCTTTGAACATCGTACGACAAGTTAGGACATCTTACGACTCTTTATGCCACATTAGGAACTCGAATAGCACACTAGTATAATGTACGACGCCTTACAACTCCTAAGAACACCTTCCTTCACCGTACGAAACCTCAACACTCCATAATACACCTAAAGAATTCGTCCGAGTCCTTTGAACATCGTACGTCAAGTTAGACTCTGTATGCCATATTAGCAACATGAAAATCACGTTAGTATCATTTAGGACTCCTTACAAATCCTAAGAACACCTTACAACACCGTACAAAACCATAAATCTCCATAATAAACCTAATTATCTCGTCCGAATCCTTTGAACTTCGTACGGCAACTTAAGGCTTCTTACGACTTTGTATGCCATATTAGCACCTTAAAAAGCACGTTAGTATAATGTAGGACGCCTTAAAACTCCTAACAACACCTTACAACACCGTACGAAACGTTAAAACTCCATAATAAACCTAATGAATTCGTACGAGTCTGTGACAACCCGCAAATTCAAGTTAACGTCAATCCGTTTTCGTTAATTCTAGTCAACTTGCTTTGTTTCAAATCATTACTCACTCTCGTTAGCTTAACTATATATGTCATGGTCAAATTGTAATTAATGAAAGTTAGTACTCAACTTTAAAAACTAACTAGGCAAATTAATAAACCTGGAGGGTGTATTATGTAAATTAAAATTTATCAAAACCAACCCCCCACCCAAACCGTATACTCCCCCTCTCTCGTCTTCTACATTTCAACACACATACAGACACATTAAACCCTAACTAGCCGCATCATCATCACGGCGAACCATCATCATCATCACGGCGCACCGGTCTCACCCTTTCACCATGGCCGATTAACCGTGCCTATCGTTGCGCGTCGTTGTTACTGTTCGGAGTACCAAAGAAATCCGGCGAACCTGCAACTCCGGCCGCCAGACACGTAGCCATAGCCTCCACTTACTGCGCTAGGAAATCGGTACGTCTCCATCGTGTACTCTTCCTAGTTACCGCGTTACGGTTTCGTATTTGATCGTATTACGGGTTCGATCGGTTCAGACGTATGTGTTGTGTGTGCGATGGGTTTATGTGGTATCGTAATATATACATGTACGTGTGTGTTAAGAAGCGGCGACAAGTTCATTAGTTAGTGTATGCATGATCAGTCACTGTATGCGTATGGTTTTATATGTATGATATGTGTAATGTTTTATATGTATGTATATAAAGAACCAAAATCAGTAGCAGCCCATATAGCTTGTAAGTATATCGAACAAGGTGTTGTATGTATGTATAGGTAGGTGTGGATGTACTGCAATTATATATACATGTATAGGTAGTGTTGTGTTGTATGAATTGTAATTGTATATATGTATTGGATGTGTATAAATTGTGTGTAAATGAATGGATGTACGAGTGCAGTTGATTTGTAAGAATAAGTGGCCGTACCGGTATCGCGTGAAGGTATATAGATAATAGAAACCGTAAAATGCAGCATGTCAGTTTGTAAATTGATGGTATATATATATAGTGTATTGTATGTAAAGTGATCGATGAGTATGAGACGGTGTAGGTATATGTATATGTGAATGCACATTAATGAACTTGAACAACAATAACAAGAGATGATTGTAATGTGTGTATATGTGTTAAACAAGAAGATATACAGGTATATATATGCGTAATATGGCAGCGAAAACACTAGATGTATATGCATGTATAAACGTATAAAGAACAGTATGTATGTAATTGAATGTTTTGAAACAACACACAAATGTATATATGATCAATGCAAGCGAAAACAATACTACATTATTTTAACTAGCCGATGTTATATGTATGCGAGTGCATATAGAAGTGGTATGTATGCTCAACAATCAGTATTGTACGATCTAATGTGTGTTTGTATGTAGAGTATATCATATGTATGTAGATGAATTGAATAGACGGTAGCACCATAATATGTGTAAGAGATGTATGCATGTATGCATTGAATATATTATATATGGTAGGCACAAATATTATATCCATGGTATGCGTATGATGATGTGAGTCGAGTTGATTTAATGATAGGATAGTCGAACTTTGTTATAAGTGCAAACACTAAGTTAAAATGTGTGGCATACGTGAAATATTGTGTGGAGTGCTATTATTGTAATAAGAAGCCGAACCGAACATGCGAAACCCAAGCGGATCCTATATATGTATTTATTATGCTTATGTATAGCACAAGTTCTAGTTAATAATTAGTATCTAATTATTAAGCAGGTCGTAGAGCGATCTAGATTCTTGTTGGCATTTTTGCTGTTTATTTGCTGTGCGCTTCAAAGGTGAGTTCACTGAACCGTACTTTTACTATCTCACCCTTTTATGGGCTGAGAACACGAACGATTACTTTTACGGATTTACAAGTTCTGTATGTCGCATGTCTGGATTAGAGCAACTTTTATTTTGTTCATGAAAGACCTCATGGATACCTAGTTGACCGTTAGTATTTGTGAAATAGCGGGGAAATTTTGAGTAGTACTACTGAGTTTGACAAACCCCACCCGGGCTAGTCGCGCTAGCACGACAGAAGGACCTGTCGAACGGGTGTTGAATGACCTAACATACTTACAGTGCATCCTGCTGGGATGTACGAACGGGCAAAATGCACTTAATGTGTACATACGTCAGCTTCGGTCAGATACATACGCCTCTAAGGACATGTGCTGTAGATTAGCTACCTACAATGACATACTTAATTTATATTTCTGCTTGCAACTGAACTTACTGGATTTTATACTTACTATGTGAACTCACCAACCGTCGTGTTGACACTTGTTAGCCTTTCACTTTTACAGGTCATTGGGGTACCACGCACTTAGGACATGGCATGGAGTCACGGCTTTTCATTTAAACACTTTCTTGCATTAAAAATCATGTTATGAGTTTAATGACTATTTAGATTGTGTATCTCGTGTTAGGCGCGTGTTCTACGCATTTAGTTTACATTTAATATTTTGACATTACCTTTCGATTATGCTTCCGCAAACTTTTAAACGTTAACTCTGTATTAAATTTTCTCATTTAATGAGACACGTATGTTTTAAATTCATATAGTGTCGTTGGTTGTAACTAATGACTGAGATCCTGGTTTGTCACACACTTAACGGTAAAACTCCGTTAGTGGATTTTGGGGGTGTGACAGAGTCCTTTGAACTTCGTACGACAAGTTAGGACATCTTACGACTCTTTATGCCACATTAGGAACTCGAATAGAACGTTAGTATAATGTACGACGCCTTACAAATCCTAAGAACACCTTCCTTCACCGTACGAAACCTCAAAACTCAATAATACACCTAAAGAATTCGTCCGAGTCATTTGAACATCGTACGTCAAGTTAGACTCTGAATGCCATATTAGCAATATGAAAATCACGTTAGTATCATTTAGGACTCCTTACAAATCCAAAGAACACCTTACAACACCGCACAAAACCATAAATCTCCATAATAAACCTAATTAACTAGTCTGAATCCTTTGAACTTCATACGGCAACTTAAGGCTTCTTACGACTTTGTATGCCATATTAGCACCTTAAAAAGCACGTTAGTATAATGTAAGACGCCTTAAAACTCCTAACAACACCTTACAACACCGTACAGAACTTTAAAACTCCATAATAAGCCTAATGAATTCGTACGAGTCCTTTGAACATCGTATGACAAGTTAGGACATCTTACGACTCTTTATGCCACATTAGGAACTCGAATAGAACATTAGTATAATGTACGACGCCTTACAACTCCTAAGAACACCTTCCTTCACCGTACGAAACCTCAAAACTCCATAACAAACCTAATGAATTCGTACGAGTCCTTTGAACATCGTACAACGAGTTAGGACATCTTACGACGCTTTATGCCACATTAGGAACTCGAATAGAACGTTAGTATAATGTACGACGCCTTACAAATCCTAAGAACACCTTCCTTCACCGTACGAAACCTCAAAACTCCATAATACACCTAAAGAATTCGTCTGAGTCATTTGAACATCGTACGTCAAGTTAGACTCTGAATGCCATATTAGCAAAATGAAAATCACGTTAGTATCATTTAGGACTCCTTACAAATCCAAAGAACACCTTACAACACCGTACAAAACCATAAATCTCCATAATAAACCTAATTAACTCGTCTGAATCCTTTGAACTTCATACGGCAACTTAAGGCTTCTTACGACTTTGTATGCCATATTAGCACCTTAAAAAGCACGTTAGTATAATGTAAGACGCCTTAAAACTCCTAACAACACCTTACAACACCGTACAGAACTTTAAAACTCCATAATAAACCTAATGAATTCGTACGAGCCCTTTGAACATCGTATGACAAGTTAGGACATCTTACGACTCTTTATGCCACATTAGGAACTAGAATAGAACATTAGTATAATGTACGACGCCTTACAACTCCTAAGAACACCTTCCTTCACCGTACGAAACCTCAAAACTCCATAACAAACCTAATGAATTCGTACGAGTCCTTTGAACATCGTACGACAAGTTAGGACATCTTACGACTCTTTATGCCACATTAGGAACTCGAATAGCACACTAGTATAATGTACGACGCCTTACAAATCCTAAGAACACCTTCCTTCACCGTACGAAACCTTAAATCTCCATAATACACCTAAAGAATTCGTCCGAGTCCTTTGAACATCGTACATCAAGTTAGACTCTGTATGCCATATTAGCAATATGAAAATCACGTTAGTATCATTTAGGACTCCTTACAAATCCTAAGGACACCTTACAACACCGTACAAAACCATAAATCTCCATAATAAACCTAATTAATTCGTCTGAATCCTTTGAACTTCATACGGCAACTTAAGGCTTCTTACGACTTTTTATGCCATATTAGCACCTTAAAAAGCACGTTAGTATAATGTAAGACGCCTTAAAACTCTTAACAACACCTTACAACACCGTACGAAACGTTAAAACTCCATAACAAACCTAATGAATTCGTACGAGTCCTTTCAACATCGTACGACAAGTTAGGACATCTTACGAATCTTTATGCCACATTAGGAACTCGAATAGAACATTAGTATAATGTACGACGCCTTACAACTCCTAAGAACACCTTGCTTCACAGTACGAAACCTCAAAACTCCATCATAAACCTAATGAGTTCGTACGAGTCCTTTGAACATCGTACGACAAGTTAGGACATCTTACGATTGTTTATGCCACATTAGGAACTCGAATAGCACACTAGTATAATGTACGACGCCTTACAACTCCTAAGAACACCTTCCTTCACCGTACGAAACCTCAAAACTCCATAATACACCTAAAGAATTTGTCCGAGTCCTTTGAACATCGTACGTCAAGTTAGACTCTGTATGCCATATTAGCCACATGAAAATCACGTTAGTATCATTTAGGACTCCTTACAAATCCTAAGAACACCTTACAACACCGTACAAAACCATAAATCTCCATAATAAACCTAATTAACTCGTCTGAATCCTTTGAACTTCATACGGCAACTTAAGGCTTCTTACGACTTTGTATGCCATATTAGCACCTTAAAAGCACGTTAGTATAATGTAAGACGCCTTAAAACTCCTAACAACACCTTACAACACCGTACAGAACTTTAAAACTCCATAATAAACCTAATGAATTCGTACGAGCCCTTTGAACATCGTATGACAAGTTAGGACATCTTACGACTCTTTATGCCACATTAGGAACTAGAATAGAACATTAGTATAATGTACGACGCCTTACAACTCCTAAGAACACCTTCCTTCACCGTACGAAACCTCAAAACTCCATAACAAACCTAATGAATTCGTACGAGTCCTTTGAACATCGTACGACAAGTTAGGACATCTTACGACTCTTTATGCCACATTAGGAACTCGAATAGCACACTAGTATAATGTACGACGCCTTACAAATCCTAAGAACACCTTCCTTCACCGTACGAAACCTTAAATCTCCATAATACACCTAAAGAATTCGTCCGAGTCCTTTGAACATCGTACATCAAGTTAGACTCTGTATGCCATATTAGCAATATGAAAATCACGTTAGTATCATTTGGGACTCCTTACAAATCCTAAGGACACCTTACAACACCGTACAAAACCATAAATCTCCATAATAAACCTAATTAATTCGTCTGAATCCTTTGAACTTCATACGGCAACTTAAGGCTTCTTACGACTTTTTATGCCATATTAGCACCTTAAAAAGCACGTTAGTATAATGTAAGACGCCTTAAAACTCTTAACAACACCTTACAACACCGTACGAAACGTTAAAACTCCATAACAAACCTAATGAATTCGTACGAGTCCTTTCAACATCGTACGACAAGTTAGGACATCTTACGAATCTTTATGCCACATTAGGAACTCGAATAGAACATTAGTATAATGTACGACGCCTTACAAATCCTAAGAACACCTTGCTTCACAGTACGAAACCTCAAAACTCCATCATAAACCTAATGAGTTCGTACGAGTCCTTTGAACATCGTACGACAAGTTAGGACATCTTACGATTGTTTATGCCACATTAGGAACTCGAATAGCACACTAGTATAATGTACGACGCCTTACAACTCCTAAGAACACCTTCTTTCACCGTACGAAACCTCAAAACTCCATAATACACCTAAAGAATTTGTCCGAGTCCTTTGAACATCGTACGTCAAGTTAGACTCTGTATGCCATATTAGCCACATAAAAATCACGTTAGTATCATTTAGGACTCCTTACAAATCCTAAGAACACCTTACAACACCGTACAAAACCATAAATCTCCATAATAAACCTAATTATCTCGTCCGATTCCCTTGAACTTCGTACGGCAACTGAAGGCTTCTTACGACTTTGTATGTCATATTAGCACCTTAAAAAGCACGTTAGTATAATGTAGGACGCCTTAAAACTCCTAACAACACCTTACAACACCGTACGAAACGTTAAAACTCCATAATAAACCTAATGAATTCGTACGAGTCCTTTGAACATCGTACGACGAGTTAGGACATCTTACGACTCTCTATGCCACATTAGGAACTCCAATAGAACATTAGTATAATGTACGACGCCTTACAACTCCTAAGAACACCTTCCTTCACCGTACGAAACCTCCAAACTCCATAATAAACCTAACGAATTTGTACGAGTCCTTTGAACATCGTACGACAAGTTAGGACATCTTACGACTCTTTATGCCACATTAGGAACTCGAATAGCACACTTGTATAATGTACGACGCCTTACAACTCCTAAGAACACCTTCCTTCACCGTACGAAACCTCAAAACTCCATAATACACCTAAAGAATTCGTCCGAGTCCTTTGAACATCGTACATCAAGTTAGACTCTGTATGCCATATTAGCAATATGAAAATCACGTTAGTATCATTTAGGACTCCTTACAAATCCTAAGGACACCTTACAACACCGTACAAAACCATAAATCTCCATAATAAACCTAATTAATTCGTCTGAATCCTTTGAACTTCATACGGCAACTTAAGGCTTCTTACAACTTTTTATGCCATATTAGCACCTTAAAAAGCACGTTAGTATAATGTAAGACGCCTTAAAACTCTTAACAACACCTTACAACACCGTACGAAACGTTAAAACTCTATAACAAACCTAATGAATTCGTACGAGTCCTTTGAACATCGTACGACAAGTTAGGACATCTTACGAATCTTTATGCCACATTAGGAACTCGAATAGAACATTAGTATAATGTACGACGCCTTACAAATCCTAAGAACACCTTGCTTCACAGTACGAAACCTCAAAACTCCATCATAAACCTAATGAATTCGTACGAGTCCTTTGAACATCGTACGACAAGTTAGGACATCTTACGACTGTTTATGCCACATTAGGAACTCGAATAGCACACTAGTATAATGTACGACGCCTTACAACTCCTAAGAACACCTTCCTTCACTTTACGAAACCTCAAAACTCCATAATACACCTAAAGAATTTGTCCGAGTCCTTTGAACATCGTACGTCAAGTTAGACTCTGTATGCCATATTAGCAACATGAAAATCACGTTAGTATCATTTAGGACTCCTTACAAATCCTAAGAACACCTTACAACACCGTACAAAACCATAAATCTCCATAATAAACCTAATTATCTCGTCCGATTCCTTTGAACTTCATACGGCAACTTAACGCTTCTTACGACTTTGTATGCCATATTAGCACCTTAACAAGCACGTTAGTATAATGTAAGACGCCTTAAAACTCCTAACAACACCTTACAACACCATATGAAACTTTAAAACTCCATAATAAACCTAATGAGTTCGTACGAGTCCTTTGAACATCGTATGACAAGTTAGGACATCTTACGACTCTTTATGCCACATTAGGAACTCGAATAGAACATTAGTATAATGTACGACGCCTTACAACTCTTAAGAACACCTTCCTTCACCGTACGAAACCTCAAAACTCCATAATAAACCTAATGAATTCGTAAGTCCTTTGAACATCGTACGACAAGTTAGGACATCTTACGACTCTTTATGCCACATTAGGAACTCGAATAGCACACTAGTATAATGTAGGACGCCTTACAACTCCTAAGAACACCTTCCTTCACCGTACGAAACCTCAAAACTCCATAATAAACCTAATGAATTCGTACGAGTCCTTTGAACATCGTACGACAAGTTAGGACATCTTACGACTCTTTATGCCACATTAGGAACTCCAATAGAACATTAGTATAATGTACGACGTCTTACAACTCCTAAGAACACCTTCCTTCACCGTACGAAACCTACAAACTCCATAATAAACCTAACGAATTCGTACGAGTCCTTTGAACATCGTACGACAAGTTAGGACATCTTACGACTCTTTATGCCACATTAGGAACTCGAATAGCACACTAGTATAATGTACGACGCCTTACAACTCCTAAGAACACCTTCCTTCACCGTACGAAACCTCAAAACTCCATAATACACCTAAAGAATTTGTCCGAGTCCTTTGAACATCGTACGTCAAGTTAGACTCTGTATGCCATATTAGCAACATGAAAATCACGTTAGTATCATTTAGGACTCCTTACAAATCCTAAGAACACCTTACAACACCGTACAAAACCATAAATCTCCATAATAAACCTAATTATCTCGTCCGATTCCTTTGAACTTCATACGGCAACTTAACGCTTCTTACGACTTTGTATGCCATATTAGCACCTTAACAAGCACGTTAGTATAATGTAAGACGCCTTAAAACTCCTAACAACACCTTACAACACCATATGAAACTTTAAAACTCCATAATAAACCTAATGAGTTCGTACGAGTCCTTTGAACATCGTATGACAAGTTAGGACATCTTACGACTCTTTATGCCACATTAGGAACTCGAATAGAACATTAGTATAATGTACGACGCCTTACAACTCTTAAGAACACCTTCCTTCACCGTACGAAACCTCAAAACTCCATAATAAACCTAATGAATTCGTAAGAGTCCTTTGAACATCGTACGACAAGTTAGGACATCTTACGACTCTTTATGCCACATTAGGAACTCGAATAGCACACTAGTATAATGTAGGACGCCTTACAACTCCTAAGAACACCTTCCTTCACCGTACGAAACCTCAAAACTCCATAATAAACCTAATGAATTCGTACGAGTCCTTTGAACATCGTACGACAAGTTAGGACATCTTACGACTCTTTATGCCACATTAGGAACTCCAATAGAACATTAGTATAATGTACGACGTCTTACAACTCCTAAGAACACCTTCCTTCACCGTACGAAACCTACAAACTCCATAATAAACCTAACGAATTCGTACGAGTCCTTTGAACATCGTACGACAAGTTAGGACATCTTACGACTCTTTATGCCACATTAGGAACTCGAATAGCACACTAGTATAATGTACGACGCCTTACAACTCCTAAGAACACCTTCCTTCACCGTACGAAACCTCAAAACTCCATAATACACCTAAAGAATTTGTCCGAGTCCTTTGAACATCGTACGTCAAGTTAGACTCTGTATGTCATATTAGCAACATGAAAATCACGTTAGTATCATTTAGGACTCCTTACAAATCCTAAGAACACCTTACAACACCGTACAAAACCATAAATCTCCATAATAAACCTAATTATCTCGTCCGATTCCTTTGAACTTCGTACGGCAACTTAAGGCTTCTTATGACTTTGTATGCCATATTAGCACCTTAAAAAGCACGTTAGTATAATGTAGGACGCCTTAAAACTCCTAACAACACCTTACAACACCGTACGAAACGTTAAAACTCCATAACAAACCTAATGAATTCGTACGAGTCCTTTGAACATCGTACGACAAGTTAGGACATCTTACGAATCTTTATGCCACATTAGGAACTCGAATAGAACATTAGTATAATGTACGACGCCTTACAAATCCTAAGAACACCTTCCTTCATAGTACGAAACCTCAAAACTCCATAATAAACCTAATGAATTCGTACGAGTCCTTTGAACATCGTACGACAAGTTAGGACATCTTACGACTCTTTATGCCACATTAGGAACTCGAATAGCACACTAGTATAATGTAGGACGCCTTACAACTCCTAAGAACACCTTCCTTCACCGTACGAAACCTCAAAACTCCATAATAAACCTAATGAATTCGTACGAGTCCTTTGAACATCGTACGACAAGTTAGGACATCTTACGACTGTTTATGCCACATTAGGAACTCCAATAGAACATTAGTATAATGTACGACGTCTTACAACTCCTAAGAACACCTTCCTTCACCGTACGAAACCTCCAAACTCCATAATAAACCTAACGAATTCGTACGAGTCCTTTGAACATCGTACGACAAGTTAGGACATCTTACGACTCTTTATGCCACATTAGGAACTCGAATAGCACACTAGTATAATGTACGACGCCTTACAACTCCTAAGAACACCTTCCTTCACCGTACGAAACCTCAAAACTCCATAATACTCCTAAAGAATTCGTCCCTACGTCACGTTAGACTCTGTATGCCATATTAGCAATATGAAAATCACGTTAGTATCATTAAGGACTCCTTACAAATCCTAAGGACACCTTACAACACCGTACAAAACCATAAATCTCCATAATAAACCTAATTAATTCGTCTGAATCCTTTGAACTTCATACGGCAACTAAAGGCTTCTTACGACTTTTTATGCCATATTAGCACCTTAAAAAGCACGTTAGTATAATGTAAGACGCCTTAAAACTCCTAACAACACCTTACAACACCGTACGAAACGTTAAAACTCCATAATAAACCTAATGAATTCGTACGAGTCCTTTGAACATCGTACGACGAGTTAGGACATCTTACGACTCTTTATGCCACATTAGGAACTCCAATAGAACATTAGTATAATGTACGACGCCTTACAACTCCTAAGAACACCTTCCTTCACCGTACGAAACCTCCAAACTCCATAATAAACCTAACGAATTCGTACGAGTCCTTTGAACATCGTACGACAAGTTAGGACATCTTACGACTCTTTATGCCACATTAGGAACTCGAATAGCACACTTGTATAATGTACGACGCCTTACAACTCCTAAGAACACCTTCCTTCACCGTACGAAACCTCAAAACTCCATAATACACCTAAAGAATTCGTCCGAGTCCTTTGAACATCGTACATCAAGTTAGACTCTGTATGCCATATTAGCAATATGAAAATCACGTTAGTATCATTTAGGACTCCTTACAAATCCTAAGGACACCTTACAACACCGTACAAAACCATAAATCTCCATAATAAACCTAATTAATTCGTCTGAATCCTTTGAACTTCATACGGCAACTTAAGGCTTCTTACAACTTTTTATGCCATATTAGCACCTTAAAAAGCACGTTAGTATAATGTAAGACGCCTTAAAACTCTTAACAACACCTTACAACACCGTACGAAACTTTAAAACTCCATAACAAACCTAATGAATTCGTACGAGTCCTTTGAACATCGTACGACAAGTTAGGACATCTTACGAATCTTTATGCCACATTAGGAACTCGAATAGAACATTAGTATAATGTACGACGCCTTACAAATCCTAAGAACACCTTGCTTCACAGTACGAAACCTCAAAACTCCATCATAAACCTAATGAATTCGTACGAGTCCCTTGAACATCGTACGACAAGTTAGGACATCTTACGACTGTTTATGCCACATTAGGAACTCGAATAGCACACTAGTATAATGTACGACGCCTTACAACTCCTAAGAACACCTTCCTTCACTTTACGAAACCTCAAAACTCAATAATACACCTAAAGAATTTGTCCGAGTCCTTTGAACATCGTACGTCAAGTTAGACTCTGTATGCCATATTAGCAACATGAAAATCACGTTAGTATCATTTAGGACTCCTTACAAATCCTAAGAACACCTTACAACACCGTACAAAACCATAAATCTCCATAATAAACCTAATTATCTCGTCCGATTCCTTTGAACTTCATACGGCAACTTAACGCTTCTTACGACTTTGTATGCCATATTAGCACCTTAACAAGCACGTTAGTATAATGTAAGACGCCTTAAAACTCCTAACAACACCTTACAACACCATATGAAACTTTAAAACTCCATAATAAACCTAATGAGTTCGTACGAGTCCTTTGAACATCGTATGACAAGTTAGGACATCTTACGACTCTTTATGCCACATTAGGAACTCGAATAGAACATTAGTATAATGTACGACGCCTTACAACTCTTAAGAACACCTTCCTTCACCGTACGAAACCTCAAAACTCCATAATAAACCTAATGAATTCGTAAGAGTCCTTTGAACATCGTACGACAAGTTAGGACATCTTACGACTGTTTATGCCACATTAGGAACTCCAATAGAACATTAGTATAATGTACGACGTCTTACAACTCCTAAGAACACCTTCCTTCACCGTACGAAACCTCCAAACTCCATAATAAACCTAACGAATTCGTACGAGTCCTTTGAACATCGTACGACAAGTTAGGACATCTTACGACTCTTTATGCCACATTAGGAACTCGAATAGCACACTAGTATAATGTACGACGCCTTACAACTCCTAAGAACACCTTCCTTCACCGTACGAAACCTCAAAACTCCATAATACTCCTAAAGAATTCGTCCCTACGTCACGTTAGACTCTGTATGCCATATTAGCAATATGAAAATCACGTTAGTATCATTAAGGACTCCTTACAAATCCTAAGGACACCTTACAACACCGTACAAAACCATAAATCTCCATAATAAACCTAATTAATTCGTCTGAATCCTTTGAACTTCATACGGCAACTAAAGGCTTCTTACGACTTTTTATGCCATATTAGCACCTTAAAAAGCACGTTAGTATAATGTAAGACGCCTTAAAACTCCTAACAACACCTTACAACACCGTACGAAACGTTAAAACTCCATAATAAACCTAATGAATTCGTACGAGTCCTTTGAACATCGTACGACGAGTTAGGACATCTTACGACTCTTTATGCCACATTAGGAACTCCAATAGAACATTAGTATAATGTACGACGCCTTACAACTCCTAAGAACACCTTCCTTCACCGTACGAAACCTCCAAACTCCATAATAAACCTAACGAATTCCTACGAGTCCTTTGAACATCGTACGACAAGTTAGGACATCTTACGACTCTTTATGCCACATTAGGAACTCGAATAGCACACTTGTATAATGTACGACGCCTTACAACTCCTAAGAACACCTTCCTTCACCGTACGAAACCTCAAAACTCCATAATACACCTAAAGAATTCGTCCGAGTCCTTTGAACATCGTACATCAAGTTAGACTCTGTATGCCATATTAGCAATATGAAAATCACGTTAGTATCATTTAGGACTCCTTACAAATCCTAAGGACACCTTACAACACCGTACAAAACCATAAATCTCCATAATAAACCTAATTAATTCGTCTGAATCCTTTGAACTTCATACGGCAACTTAAGGCTTCTTACAACTTTTTATGCCATATTAGCACCTTAAACAGCACGTTAGTATAATGTAAGACGCCTTAAAACTCTTAACAACACCTTACAACACCGTACGAAACGTTAAAACTCCATAACAAACCTAATGAATTCGTACGAGTCCTTTGAACATCGTACGACAAGTTAGGACATCTTACGAATCTTTATGCCACATTAGGAACTCGAATAGAACATTAGTATAATGTACGACGCCTTACAAATCCTAAGAACACCTTGCTTCACAGTACGAAACCTCAAAACTCCATCATAAACCTAATGAATTCGTACGAGTCCCTTGAACATCGTACGACAAGTTAGGACATCTTACGACTGTTTATGCCACATTAGGAACTCGAATAGCACACTAGTATAATGTACGACGCCTTACAACTCCTAAGAACACCTTCCTTCACTTTACGAAACCTCAAAACTCAATAATACACCTAAAGAATTTGTCCGAGTCCTTTGAACATCGTACGTCAAGTTAGACTCTGTATGCCATATTAGCAACATGAAAATCACGTTAGTATCATTTAGGACTCCTTACAAATCCTAAGAACACCTTACAACACCGTACAAAACCATAAATCTCCATAATAAACCTAATTATCTCGTCCGATTCCTTTGAACTTCATACGGCAACTTAACGCTTCTTACGACTTTGTATGCCATATTAGCACCTTAACAAGCACGTTAGTATAATGTAAGACGCCTTAAAACTCCTAACAACACCTTACAACACCATATGAAACTTTAAAACTCCATAATAAACCTAATGAGTTCGTACGAGTCCTTTGAACATCGTATGACAAGTTAGGACATCTTACGACTCTTTATGCCACATTAGGAACTCGAATAGAACATTAGTATAATGTACGACGCCTTACAACTCTTAAGAACACCTTCCTTCACCGTACGAAACCTCAAAACTCCATAATAAACCTAATGAATTCGTAAGAGTCCTTTGAACATCGTACGACAAGTTAGGACATCTTACGACTGTTTATGCCACATTAGGAACTCCAATAGAACATTAGTATAATGTACGACGTCTTACAACTCCTAAGAACACCTTCCTTCACCGTACGAAACCTCCAAACTCCATAATAAACCTAACGAATTCGTACGAGTCCTTTGAACATCGTACGACAAGTTAGGACATCTTACGACTCTTTATGCCACATTAGGAACTCGAATAGCACACTAGTATAATGTACGACGCCTTACAACTCCTAAGAACACCTTCCTTCACCGTACGAAACCTCAAAACTCCATAATACTCCTAAAGAATTCGTCCCTACGTCACGTTAGACTCTGTATGCCATATTAGCAATATGAAAATCACGTTAGTATCATTAAGGACTCCTTACAAATCCTAAGGACACCTTACAACACCGTACAAAACCATAAATCTCCATAATAAACCTAATTAATTCGTCTGAATCCTTTGAACTTCATACGGCAACTAAAGGCTTCTTACGACTTTTTATGCCATATTAGCACCTTAAAAAGCACGTTAGTATAATGTAAGACGCCTTAAAACTCCTAACAACACCTTACAACACCGTACGAAACGTTAAAACTCCATAATAAACCTAATGAATTCGTACGAGTCCTTTGAACATCGTACGACGAGTTAGGACATCTTACGACTCTTTATGCCACATTAGGAACTCCAATAGAACATTAGTATAATGTACGACGCCTTACAACTCCTAAGAACACCTTCCTTCACCGTACGAAACCTCCAAACTCCATAATAAACCTAACGAATTCCTACGAGTCCTTTGAACATCGTACGACAAGTTAGGACATCTTACGACTCTTTATGCCACATTAGGAACTCGAATAGCACACTTGTATAATGTACGACGCCTTACAACTCCTAAGAACACCTTCCTTCACCGTACGAAACCTCAAAACTCCATAATACACCTAAAGAATTCGTCCGAGTCCTTTGAACATCGTACATCAAGTTAGACTCTGTATGCCATATTAGCAATATGAAAATCACGTTAGTATCATTTAGGACTCCTTACAAATCCTAAGGACACCTTACAACACCGTACAAAACCATAAATCTCCATAATAAACCTAATTAATTCGTCTGAATCCTTTGAACTTCATACGGCAACTTAAGGCTTCTTACAACTTTTTATGCCATATTAGCACCTTAAAAAGCACGTTAGTATAATGTAAGACGCCTTAAAACTCTTAACAACACCTTACAACACCGTACGAAACGTTAAAACTCCATAACAAACCTAATGAATTCGTACGAGTCCTTTGAACATCGTACGACAAGTTAGGACATCTTACGAATCTTTATGCCACATTAGGAACTCGAATAGAACATTAGTATAATGTACGACGCCTTACAAATCCTAAGAACACCTTGCTTCACAGTACGAAACCTCAAAACTCCATCATAAACCTAATGAATTCGTACGAGTCCTTTGAACATCGTACGACACGTTAGGACATCTTACGACTGTTTATGCCACATTAGGAACTCGAATAGCACACTAGTATAATGTACGACGCCTTACAACTCCTAAGAACACCTTCCTTCACTTTACGAAACCTCAAAACTCCATAATACACCTAAAGAATTTGTCCGAGTCCTTTGAACATCGTACGTCAAGTTAGACTCTGTATGCCATATTAGCAACATCAAAATCACGTTAGTATCATTTAGGACTCCTTACAAATCCTAAGAACACCTTACAACACCGTACAAAACCATAAATCTCCATAATAAACCTAATTATCTCGTCCGATTCCTTTGAACTTCATACGGCAACTTAACGCTTCTTACGACTTTGTATGCCATATTAGCACCTTAACAAGCACGTTAGTATAATGTAAGACGCCTTAAAACTCTTAACAACACCTTACAACACCATATGAAACTTTAAAACTCCATAATAAACCTAATGAGTTCGTACGAGTCCTTTGAACATCGTATGACAAGTTAGGACATCTTACGACTCTTTATGCCACATTAGGAACTCGAATAGAACATTAGTATAATGTACGACGCCTTACAACTCTTAAGAACACCTTCCTTCACCGTACGAAACCTCAAAACTCCATAATAAACCTAATGAATTCGTAAGAGTCCTTTGAACATCGTACGACAAGTTAGGACATCTTACGACTCTTTATGCCACATTAGGAACTCGAATAGCACACTAGTATAATGTAGGACGCCTTACAACTCCTAAGAACACCTTCCTTCACCGTACGAAACCTCAAAACTCCATAATAAACCTAATGAATTCGTACGAGTCCTTTGAACATCGTACGACAAGTTAGGACATCTTACGACTCTTTATGCCACATTAGGAACTCCAATAGAACATTAGTATAATGTACGACGTCTTACAACTCCTAAGAACACCTTCCTTCACCGTACGAAACCTCCAAACTCCATAATAAACCTAACGAATTCGTACGAGTCCTTTGAACATCGTACGACAAGTTAGGACATCTTACGACTCTTTATGCCACATTAGGAACTCGAATAGCACACTAGTATAATGTACGACGCCTTACAACTCCTAAGAACACCTTCCTTCACCGTACGAAACCTCAAAACTCCATAATACACCTAAAGAATTTGTCCGAGTCCTTTGAACATCGTACGTCAAGTTAGACTCTGTATGCCATATTAGCAACATGAAAATCACGTTAGTATCATTTAGGACTCCTTACAAATCCTAAGAACACCTTACAACACCGTACAAAACCATAAATCTCCATAATAAACCTAATTATCTCGTCCGATTCCTTTGAACTTCGTACGGAAACTTAAGGCTTCTTATGACTTTGTATGCCATATTAGCACCTTAAAAAGCACGTTAGTATAATGTAGGACGCCTTAAAACTCCTAACAACACCTTACAACACCGTACGAAACGTTAAAACTCAATAACAAACCTAATGAATTCGTACGAGTCCTTTGAACATCGTACGACAAGTTAGGACATCTTACGAATCTTTATGCCACATTAGGAACTCGAATAGAACATTAGTATAATGTACGACGCCTTACAAATCCTAAGAACACCTTCCTTCATAGTACGAAACCTCAAAACTCCATAATAAACCTAATGAATTCGTACGAGTCCTTTGAACATCGTACGACAAGTTAGGACATCTTACGACTCTTTATGCCACATTAGGAACTCGAATAGCACACTAGTATAATGTAGGACGCCTTACAACTCCTAAGAACACCTTCCTTCACCGTACGAAACCTCAAAACTCCATAATAAACCTAATGAATTCGTACGAGTCCTTTGAACATCGTACGACAAGTTAGGACATCTTACGACTCTTTATGCCACATTAGGAACTCCAATAGAACATTAGTATAATGTACGACGTCTTACAACTCCTAAGAACACCTTCCTTCACCGTACGAAACCTCCAAACTCCATAATAAACCTAACGAATTCGTACGAGTCCTTTGAACATCGTACGACAAGTTAGGACATCTTACGACTCTTTATGCCACATTAGGAACTCGAATAGCACACTAGTATAATGTACGACGCCTTACAACTCCTAAGAACACCTTCCTTCACCGTACGAAACCTCAAAACTCCATAATACTCCTAAAGAATTCGTCCCTACGTTAGTATCATTAAGGACTCCTTACAAATCCTAAGGACACCTTACAACACCGTACAAAACCATAAATCTCCATAATAAACCTAATTAATTCGTCTGAATCCTTTGAACTTCATACGGCAACTTAAGGCTTCTTAAAACTTTTTATGCCATATTAGCACCTTAAAAAGCACGTTAGTATAATGTAAGACGCCTTAAAACTCCTAACAACACCTTACAACACCGTACGAAACGTTAAAACTCCATAACAAACCTAATGAATTCGTACGAGTCCTTTGAACATCGTACGACAAGTTAGGACATCTTACGAATCTTTATGCCACATTAGGAACTCGAATAGAACATTAGTATAATGTACGACGCCTTACAACTCTTAAGAACACCTTCCTTCACCGTACGAAACCTCAAAACTCCATAATAAACCTAACGAATTCGTACGAGTCCTTTGAACATCGTACGACAAGTTAGGACATCTTACGACTGTTTATGCCACATTAGGAACTCGAATAGCACACTAGTATAATGTACGACGCCTTACAACTCCTAAGAACACCTTCCTTCACCGTACGAAACCTCAAAACTCCATAATACACCTAATGAATTTGTCCGAGTCCTTTGAACATCGTACGTCAAGTTAGACTCTGAATGCCATATTAGCAATATGAAAATCACGTTAGTATCAATTAGGACTCCTTACAAATCCTAAGAACACCTTACAACACCGTACAAACCCATAAATCTCCATAATAAACCTAATTATCTCGTCCGATTCATTTGAACTTCGTACGGCAACTTAAGGCTTCTTATGACTTTGTATGCCATATTAGCACCTTAAAAAGCATGTTAGTATAATGTAGGACGCCTTAAAACTCCTAACAACACCGTACGAAACGTTAAAACTCCATAATAAACCTAATGAATTCGTACGAGTCCTTTGAACATCGTACGACGAGTTAGGACATCTTACGACTCTTTATGCCACATTAGGAACTCCAATAGAACATTAG
The DNA here is from genome assembly GCA_030867185.1 of Tagetes erecta. NCBI lineage: Eukaryota > Viridiplantae > Streptophyta > Magnoliopsida > Asterales > Asteraceae > Tagetes > Tagetes erecta. The sequence goes on along the minus strand of CM061489.1, from coordinate 46,879,890 downwards.
TATAATGTACGACGCCTTACAACTCCTAAGAACACCTTCCTTCACCGTACGAAACCTCCAAACTCCATAATAAACCTAACGAATTCGTACGAGTCCTTTGAACATCGTACGACAAGTTAGGACATCTTACGACTGTTTATGCCACATTAGGAACTCGAATAGCACACTAGTATAATGTACGACGCCTTACAACTCCTAAGAACACCTTCCTTCACCGTACGAAACCTCAAAACTCCATAATACACCTAATGAATTTGTCCGAGTCCTTTGAACATCGTACGTTAAGTTAGACTCTGAATGCCATATTAGCAATATGAAAATCACGTTAGTATCAATTAGGACTCCTTACAAATCCTAAGAACACCTTACAACACCGTACAAACCCATAAATCTCCATAATAAACCTAATTAACTCGTCTGAATCCTTTGAACTTCATACGGCAACTTAAGGCTTCTTACGACTTTGTATACCATATTAGCACCTTAAAAAGCACGTTAGTATAATGTAAGACACCTTAAAAATCCTAACAACACCTTACAACACCGTACGAAACTTTAAAACTCCATAATAAACCTAATGAATTCGTACGAGTCCTTTGAACATCGTATGACAAGTTAGGACATCTTACGACTCTTTATGCCACATTAGGAACTCGAATAGAACATTAGTATCATGTACGACGCCTTACAACTCCTAAGAACACCTTCCTTCACCGTACGAAACCTCAAAACTCCATAATAAACCTAATGAATTCGTACGAGTCCTTTGAACATCGTACGACCAGTTAGGACATCTTACGACTCTTTATGCCACATTAGTAACTCGAATAGCACACTAGTATAATGTACGACGCCTTACAACTCCTAAGAACACCTTCCTTCACCATACGAAGCCTCAAAACTCCATAATACACCTAAAGAATTTGTCCGAGTCCTTTGAACATCGTACGTCAAGTTAGACTCTGTATGCCATATTAGCAACATGAAAATCACGTTAGTATCATTTAGGACTCCTTACAAATCCTAAGAACACCTTACAACACCGTACAAAACCATAAATCTCCATAATAAACCTAATTATCTCGTCCGATTCCTTTGAACTTCGTACGGCAACTTAAGGCTTCTTATGACTTTGTATGCCATATTAGCACCTTAAAAAGCACGTTAGTATAATGTAGGACGCCTTAAAACTCCTAACAACACTTTACAACACCGTACGAAACGTTAAAACTCCATAATAAACCTAATGAATTCGTACGAGTCCTTTGAACATCGTACGACGAGTTAGGACATCTTACGACGCTTTATGCCACATTAGGAACTCGAATAGAACGTTAGTATAATGTACGACGCCTTACAAATCCTAAGAACACCTTCCTTCACCGTACGAAACCTCAAAACTCCATAATACACCTAAAGAATTCGTCTGAGTCATTTGAACATCGTACGTCAAGTTAGACTCTGAATGCCATATTAGCAATATGAAAATCACGTTAGTACCATTTAGGACTCCTTACAAATCCTAAGAACACCTTACAACACCGTACAAAACCATAAATCTCCATAATAAACCTAATTAACTCGTCTGAATCCTTTGAACTTCATACGGCAACTTAACGCTTCTTACGACTTTGTATGCCATATTAGCACCTTAAAAAGCACGTTAGTATAATGTAAGACGCCTTAAAACTCCTAACAACACCTTACAACACCGTACGAAACTTTAAAACTCCATAATAAACCTAATGAATTCGTACGAGTCCTTTGAACATCGTATGACAAGTTAGGACATCTTACGACTCTTTATGCCACATTAGGAACTCGAATAGAACATTAGTATAATGTACGACGTCTTACAACTCCTAAGAACACCTTCCTTCACCGTACGAAACCTCAAAACTCCATAATAAACTTAATGAATTCGTACGAGTCCTTTGAACATCGTACGACGAGTTAGGACATCTTACGACGCTTTATGCCACATTAGGAACTCGAATAGAACGTTAGTATAATGTACGACGCCTTACAAATCCTAAGAACACCTTCCTTCACCGTACGAAACCTCAAAACTCCATAATACACCTAAAGAATTCGTCTGAGTCATTTGAACATCGTACGTCAAGTTAGACTCTGAATGCCATATTAGCAATATGAAAATCACGTTAGTATCAATTAGGACTCCTTACAAATCCTAAGAACACCTTACAACACCGTACAAACCCATAAATCTCCATAATAAACCTAATTAACTCGTCTGAATCCTTTGAACTGCATACGGCAACTTAAGGCTTCTTACGACTTTGTATGCCATATTCGCACCTTAAAAAGCACGTTAGTATAATGTAAGACACCTTAAAAATCCTAACAACACCTTACAACACCGTACGAAACTTTAAATCTCCATAATAAACCTAATGAATTCGTACGAGTCCTTTGAACATCGTATGACAAGTTAGGACATCTTACGACTCTTTATGCCACATTAGGAACTCGAATAGAACATTAGTATAATGTACGACGCCTTACAACTCCTAAGAACACCTTCCTTCACCGTACGAAACCTCAAAACTCCATAATAAACCTAATGAATTCGTACGAGTCCTTTGAACATCGTACGACCAGTTAGGACATCTTACGACTCTTTATGCCACATTAGTAACTCGAATAGCACACTAGTATAATGTACGACGCCTTACAACTCCTAAGAACACCTTCCTTCACCGTACGAAACCTCAAAACTACATAATACACCTAAAGAATTCGTCCGAGTCCTTTGAACATCGTACATCAATTTAGACTCTGTATGCCATATTAGCAACATGAAAATCACGTTAATATCATTTAGGACTCCTTACAAATCCTAAGAACACCTTACAACACCGTACAAAACCATAAATCTCCATAATAAACCTAATTATCTCGTCCGATTCCTTTGAACTTCGTACGGCAACTTAAGGCTTCTTATGACTTTGTATGCCATATTAGCACCTTAAAAAGCACGTTAGTATAATGTAGGACGCCTTAAAACTCTTAACAACACCTTACAACACCGTACGAAACGTTAAAACTCCATAATAAACCTAACGAATTCGTACGAGTCCTTTGAACATCGTACGACAAGTTAGGACATCTTACGACTCTTTATGCCACATTAGGAACTCGAATAGCACACTTGTATAATGTACGACGCCTTACAACTCCTAAGAACACCTTCCTTCACCGTACGAAACCTCAAAACTCCATAATACACCTAAAGAATTCGTCCGAGTCCTTTGAACATCGTACATCAAGTTAGACTTTGTATGCCATATTAGCAATATGAAAATCACGTTAGTATCATTTAGGACTCCTTACAAATCCTAAGGACACCTTACAACACCGTACAAAACCATAAATCTCCATAATAAACCTAATTAATTCGTCTGAATCCTTTGAACTTCATACGGCAACTTAAGGCTTCTTACAACTTTTTATGCCATATTAGCACCTTAAAAAGCACGTTAGTATAATGTAACACGCCTTAAAACTCCTAACAACACCTTACAACACCGTACGAAACGTTAAAACTCCATAACAAACCTAATGAATTCGTACGAGTCCTTTGAACATCGTACGACAAGTTAGGACATCTTACGAATCTTTATGCCACATTAGGAACTCGAATAGAACATTAGTATAATGTACGACGCCTTACAAGTCCTAAGAACACCTTCCTTCACAGTACGAAACCTCAAAACTCCATAATAAACCTAATGAATTCGTACGAGTCCTTTGAACATCGTACGACAAGTTAGGACATCTTACGACTGTTTATGCCACATTAGGAACTCGAATAGCACACTAGTATAATGTACGACGCCTTACAACTCCTAAGAACACCTTCCTTCACCGTACGAAACCTCAAAACTCCATAATACACCTAAAGAATTTGTCCGAGTCCTTTGAACATCGTACGTCAAGTTAGACTCTGTATGCCATATTAGCAACATGAAAATCACGTTAGTATCATTTAGGACTCCTTACAAATCCTAAGAACACCTTACAACACCGTACAAAACCATAAATCTCCATAATAAACCTAATTATCTCGTCCGATTTCTTTGAACTTCGTACGGCAACTTAAGGCTTCTTATGACTTTGTATGCCATATTAGCACCTTAAAAAGCACGTTAGTATAATGTAGGACGCCTTAAAACTCCTAACAACACCGTACGAAACGTTAAAACTCCATAATAAACCTAATGAATTCGTACGAGTCCTTTGAACATCGTACGACGAGTTAGGACATCTTACGACTCTTTATGCCACATTAGGAATTCCAACAGAACATTAGTATAATGTACGACGCCTTACAACTCCTAAGAACACCTTCCTTCACCGTACGAAACCTCCAAACTCCATAATAAACCTAACGAATTCGTACGAGTCCTTTGAACATCGAACGACAAGTTAGGACATCTTACGACTCTTTATGCCACATTAGGAACTCGAATAGCACACTTGTATAATGTACGACGCCTTACAACTCCTAAGAACACCTTCCTTCACCGTACGATACCTCAAAACTCCATAATACACCTAAAGAATTCGTCCGAGTCCTTTGAACATCGTACATCAAGTTAGACTCTGTATGCCATATTAGCAATATGAAAATCACGTTAGTATCATTTAGGACTCCTTACAAATCCTAAGGACACCTTACAACACCGTACAAAACCATAAATCTCCATAATAAACCTAATTAATTCGTCTGAATCCTTTGAACTTCATACGGCAACTTAAGGCTTCTTACGACTTTTTATGCCATATTAGCACCTTAAAAAGCACATTAGTATAATGTAAGACGCCTTAAAACTCCTAACAACACCTTACAACACCGTACGAAACGTTAAAACTCCATAACAAACCTAATGAATTCGTACGAGTCCTTTGAACATCGTACGACAAGTTAAGACATCTTACGAATCTTTATGCCACATTAGGAACTCGAATAGAACATTAGTATAATGTACGACGCCTTACAAGTCCTAAGAACACCTTCCTTCACAGTACGAAACCTCAAAACTCCATAATAAACCTAATGAATTCGTACGAGTCCTTTGAACATCGTACGACAAGTTAGGACATCTTACGACTGTTTATGCCACATTAGGAACTCGAATAGCACACTAGTATAATGTACGACGCCTTACAACTCCTAAGAACACCTTCCTTCACTGTACGAAACCTCAAAACTCCATAATACACCTAAAGAATTTGTCCGAGTCCTTTGAACATCGTACGTCAAGTTAGACTCTGTATGCCATATTAGCAACATGAAAATCACGTTAGTATCATTTAGGACTCCTTACAAATCCTAAGAACACCTTAAAACACCGTACAAAACCATAAATCTCCATAATAAACCTAATTATCTCGTCCGATTCATTTGAACTTCGTACGGCAACTTAAGGCTTCTTATGACTTTGTATGCCATATTAGCACCTTAAAAAGCACGTTAGTATAATGTAGGACGCCTTAAAACTCCTAACAACACCGTACGAAACGTTAAAACTCCATAATAAACCTAATGAATTCGTACGAGTCCTTTGAACATCGTACGACGAGTTAGGACATCTTACGACTCTTTATGCCAAATTAGGAACTCCAATAGAACATTAGTATAATGTACGACGCCTTACAACTCCTAAGAACACCTTCCTTCACCGTACGAAACCTCCAAACTCCATAATAAACCTAACGAATTCGTACGAGTCCTTTGAACATCGTACGACAAGTTAGGACATCTTACGACTGTTTATGCCACATTAGGAACTCGAATAGCACACTAGTATAATGTACGACGCCTTACAACTCCTAAGAACACCTTCCTTCACCGTACGAAACCTCAAAACTCCATAATACACCTAAAGAATTTGTCCGAGTCCTTTGAACATTGTACGTCAAGTTAGACTCTGTATGCCATATTAGCAACATGAAAATCACGTTAGTATCATTTAGGACTCCTTACAAATCCTAAGAACACCTTACAACACCGTACAAAACCATAAATCTCCATAATAAACCTAATTATCTCGTCCGATTCATTTGAACTTCGTACGGCAACTTAAGGCTTCTTATGACTTTGTATGCCATATTAGCACCTTAAAAAGCACGTTAGTATAATGTAGGACGCCTTAAAACTCCTAACAACACCTTACAACACCGTACGAAACGTTAAAACTCCATAATAAACCTAATGAATTCGTACGAGTCCTTTGAACATCGTACGACGAGTTAGGACATCTTACGACTCTTTATGCCACATTAGGAACTTCAATAGAACATTAGTATAATGTACGACGCCTTACAACTCCTAAGAACACCTTCCTTCACCGTACGAAACCTCCAAACTCCATAATAAACCTAACGAATTCGTATGAGTCCTTTGAACATCGTACGACAAGTTAGGACATCTTACGACTGTTTATGCCACATTAGGAACTCGAATAGCACACTAGTATAATGTACGACGCCTTACAACTCCTAAGAACACCTTCCTTCACCGTACGAAACCTCAAAACTCCATAATACACCTAAAGAATTTGTCCGAGTCCTTTGAACATCGTACGTCAAGTTAGACTCTGTATGCCATATTAGCAACATGAAAATCACGTTAGTATCATTTAGGACTCCTTACAAATCCTAAGAACACCTTACAACACCGTACAAAACCATAAATCTCCATAATAAACCTAATTATCTCGTCCGATTTCTTTGAACTTCGTACGGCAACTTAAGGCTTCTTATGACTTTGTATGCCATATTAGCACCTTAAAAAGCACGTTAGTATAATGTAGGACGCCTTAAAACTCCTAACAACACCGTACGAAACGTTAAAACTCCATAATAAACCTAATGAATTCGTACGAGTCCTTTGAACATCGTACGACAAGTTAGGACATCTTACGACTCTTTATGCCACATTAGGAACTCCAATAGAACATTAGTATAATGTACGACGCCTTACAACTCCTAAGAACACCTTCCTTCACCGTACGAAACCTCCAAACTCCATAATAAACCTAACGAATTCGTACGAGTCCTTTGAACATCGAACGACAAGTTAGGACATCTTACGACTCTTTATGCCACATTAGGAACTCGAATAGCACACTTGTATAATGTACGACGCCTTACAACTGCTAAGAACACCTTCCTTCACCGTACGATACCTCAAAACTCCATAATACACCTAAAGAATTCGTCCGAGTCCTTTGAACATCGTACATCAAGTTAGACTCTGTATGACATATTAGCAATATGAAAATCACGTTAGTATCATTTAGGACTCCTTACAAATCCTAAGGACACCTTACAACACCGTACAAAACCATAAATCTCCATAATAAACCTAATTAATTCGTCTGAATCCTTTGAACTTCATACGGCAACTTAAGGCTTCTTACGACTTTTTATGCCATATTAGCACCTTAAAAAGCACATTAGTATAATGTAAGACGCCTTAAAACTCCTAACAACACCTTACAACACCGTACGAAACGTTAAAACTCCATAACAAACCTAATGAATTCGTACGAGTCCTTTGAACATCGTACGACGAGTTAGGACATCTTACGACTCTTTATGCCACATTAGGAACTCCAATAGAACATTAGTATAATGTACGACGCCTTACAACTCCTAAGAACACCTTCCTTCACCGTACGAAACCTCCAAACTCCATAATAAACCTAACGAATTCGTACGAGTCCTTTGAACATCGTACGACAAGTTAGGACATCTTACGACTGTTTATGCCACATTAGGAACTCGAATAGCACACTAGTATAATGTACGACGCCTTACAACTCCTAAGAACACCTTCCTTCACCGTACGAAACCTCAAAACTCCATAATACACCTAAAGAATTTGTCCGAGTCCTTTGAACATCGTACGTCAAGTTAGACTCTGTATGCCATATTAGCAACATGAAAATCACGTTAGTATCATTTAGGACTCCTTACAAATCCTAAGAACACCTTACAACACCGTACAAAACCATAAATCTCCATAATAAACCTAATTATCTCGTCCGATTCATTTGAACTTCGTACGGCAACTTAAGGCTTCTTATGACTTTGTATGCCATATTAGCACCTTAAAAAGCACGTTAGTATAATGTAGGACGCCTTAAATCTCCTAACAACACCGTACGAAACGTTAAAACTCCATAATAAACCTAATGAATTCGTACGAGTCCTTTGAACATCGTACGACGAGTTAGGACATCTTACGACTCTTTATGCCACATTAGGAACTCCAATAGAACATTAGTATAATGTACGACGCCTTACAACTCCTAAGAACACCTTCCTTCACCGTACGAAACCTCCAAACTCCATAATAAACCTAACGAATTCGTATGAGTCCTTTGAACATCGTACGACAAGTTAGGACATCTTACGACTGTTTATGCCACATTAGGAACTCGAATAGCACACTAGTATAATGTACGACGCCTTACAACTCCTAAGAACACCTTCCTTCACCGTACGAAACCTCAAAACTCCATAATACACCTAAAGAATTTGTCCGAGTCCTTTGAACATCGTACGTCAAGTTAGACTCTGTATGCCATATTAGCAACATGAAAATCACGTTAGTATCATTTAGGACTCCTTACAAATCCTAAGAACACCTTACAACACCGTACAAAACCATAAATCTCCATAATAAACCTAATTATCTCGTCCGATTTCTTTGAACTTCGTACGGCAACTTAAGGCTTCTTATGACTTTGTATGCCATATTAGCACCTTAAAAAGCACGTTAGTATAATGTAGGACGCCTTAAAACTCCTAACAACACCGTACGAAACGTTAAAACTCCATAATAAACCTAATGAATTCGTACGAGTCCTTTGAACATCGTACGACGAGTTAGGACATCTTACGACTCTTTATGCCACATTAGGAACTCCAATAGAACATTAGTATAATGTACGACGCCTTACAACTCCTAAGAACACCTTCCTTCACCGTACGAAACCTCCAAACTCCATAATAAACCTAACGAATTCGTACGAGTCCTTTGAACATCGTACGACAAGTTAGGACATCTTACGACTGTTTATGCCATATTAGGAACTCGAATAGCACACTAGTATAATGTACGACGCCTTACAACTCCTAAGAACACCTTCCTTCACCGTACGAAACCTCAAAACTCCATAATACACCTAAAGAATTTGTCCGAGTCCTTTGAACATCGTACGTCAAGTTAGACTCTGTATGCCATATTAGCAACATGAAAATCACGTTAGTATCATTTAGGACTCCTTACAAATCCTAAGAACACCTTACAACACCGTACAAAACCATAAATCTCCATAATAAACCTAATTATCTCGTCCGATTCATTTGAACTTCGTACGGCAACTTAAGGCTTCTTATGACTTTGTATGCCATATTAGCACCTTAAAAAGCACGTTAGTATAATGTAGGACGCCTTAAAACTCCTAACAACACCGTACGAAACGTTAAAACTCCATAATAAACCTAATGAATTCGTACGAGTCCTTTGAACATCGTACGACGAGTTAGGACATCTTACGACTCTTTATGCCACATTAGGAACTCCAATAGAACATTAGTATAATGTACGACGCCTTACAACTCCTAAGAACACCTTCCTTCACCGTACGAAACCTCCAAACTCCATAATAAACCTAACGAATTCGTATGAGTCCTTTGAACATCGTACGACAAGTTAGGACATCTTACGACTGTTTATGCCACATTAGGAACTCGAATAGCACGCTAGTATAATGTACGACGCCTTACAACTCCTAAGAACACCTTCCTTCACCGTACGAAACCTCAAAACTCCATAATACACCTAAAGAATTTGTCCGAGTCCTTTGAACATCGTACGTCAAGTTAGACTCTGTATGCCATATTAGCAACATGAAAATCACGTTAGTATCATTTAGGACTCCTTACAAATCCTAAGAACACCTTACAACACCGTACAAAACCATAAATCTCCATAATAAACCTAATTATCTCGTCCGATTTCTTTGAACTTCGTACGGCAACTTAAGGCTTCTTATGACTTTGTATGCCATATTAGCACCTTAAAAAGCACGTTAGTATAATGTAGGACGCCTTAAAACTCCTAACAACACCTTACAACACAGTACGAAACGTTAAAACTCCATAACAAACCTAAGGAATTCGTACGAGTCCTTTGAACATCGTACGACAAGTTAGGACATCTTACGAATCTTTATGCCACATTAGGAACTCAAATAGAACATTAGTATAATGTACGACGCCTTACAAATCCTAAAAACACCTTCATTCACAGTACGAAACCTCAAAACTCCATAATAAACCTAATGAATTCGTACGAGTCCTTTGAACATCGTACGACAAGTTAGGACATCTTACGACTCTTTATGCCACATTAGGAACTCGAATAGCACACTAGTATAATGTACGACGACTTACAACTCCTAAGAACACCTTCCTTCACCGTACGAAACCTCAAAACTCCATAATACACCTAAAGAATTCGTCCGAGTCCTTTGAACATCGTACGTCAAGTTAGACTCTGTATGCCATATTAGCAACATGAAAATCACGTTAGTATCATTTAGGACTCCTTACAAATCCTAAGAACACCTTACAACACCGTACAAAACCATAAATCTCCATAATAAACCTAATTATCTCGTCCGAATCCTTTGAACTTCATACGGCAACTTAAGGCTTCTTACGACTTTTTATGCCATATTAGCACCTTAAAAAGCACGTTAGTATAATGTAAGACGCCTTAAAACTCCTAACAACACCTTACAACACAGTACGAAACGTTAAAACTCCATAACAAACCTAATGAATTCGTACGAGTCCTTTGAACATCGTACAACAAGTTAGGACATCTTACGAATCTTTATGCCACATTAGGAACTCGAATAGAACCTTAGTATAATGTACGACGCCTTACAAATCCTAAGAACACCTTCATTCACAGTACGAAACCTCAAAACTCCATAATAAACCTAATGAATTCGTACGAGTCCTTTGAACATCGTACGACAAGTTAGGACATCTTACGACTCTTTATGCCACATTAGGAACTTGAATAGCACACTTGTATAATGTACGACGCCTTACAACTCCTAAGAACACCTTCCTTCACCGTACGAAACCTCAAAACTCCATAATACACCTAAAGAATTCGTCTGAGTCCTTTGAACATCGTACATCAAGTTAGACTTTGTATGCCATATTAGCAATATGAAAATCACGTTAGTATCATTTAGGACTCCTTACAAATCCTAAGGACACCTTACAACACCGTACAAAACCATAAATCTCCATAATAAACCTAATTAATTCGTCTGAATCCTTTGAACTTCATACGGCAACTTAAGGCTTCTTACAACTTTTTATGCCATATTAGCAACTTAAAAAGCACGTTAGTATAATGTAAGACGCCTTAAAACTCCTAACAACACCTTACAACACAGTACGAAACGTTAAAACTCCATAACAAACCTAATGAATTCGTACGAGTCCTTTGAACATCGTACGACAAGTTAGGACATCTTACGAATCTTTATGCCACATTAGGAACTCGAATAGAACATTAGTATAATGTACGACGCCTTACAAATCCTAAGAACACCTTCATTCACAGTACGAAACCTCAAAACTCCATAATAAACCTAATGAATTCGTACGAGTCCTTTGAACATCGTACGACAAGTTAGGACATCTTACGACTCTTTATGCCACATTAGGAACTCGAATAGAACGTTAGTATAATGTACGACGCCTTACAACTCCTAAGAACACCTTCCTTCACCGTACGAAACCTCAAAACTCCATAATAAACCTAATGAATTCGTACGAGTCCTTTGAACATCGTACGACAAGTTAGGACATCTTACGACTCTTTATGCCACATTAGGAACTCGAATAGCACACTAGTATAATGTACGACGACTTACAACTCCTAAGAACACCTTCCTTCACCGTACGAAACCTCAAAACTCCATAATACACCTAATGAATTCGTCTGAGTCCTTTGAACATCGTACATCAAGTTAGACTTTGTATGCCATATTAGCAATATGAAAATCACGTTAGTATCATTTAGGACTCCTTACAAATCCTAAGGACACCTTACAACACCGTACAAAACCATAAATCTCCATAATAAACCTAATTAATTCGTCTGAATCCTTTGAACTTCATACGGCAACTTAAGGCTTCTTACAACTTTTTATGCCATATTAGCAACTTAAAAAGCACGTTAGTATAATGTAAGACGCCTTAAAACTCCTAACAACACCTTACAACACAGTACGAAACGTTAAAACTCCATAACAAACCTAAGGAATTCGTACGAGTCCTTTGAACATCGTACGACAAGTTAGGACATCTTACGAATCTTTATGCCACATTAGGAACTCAAATAGAACATTAGTATAATGTACGACGCCTTACAAATCCTAAAAACACCTTCATTCACAGTACGAAACCTCAAAACTCCATAATAAACCTAATGAATTCGTACGAGTCCTTTGAACATCGTACGACAAGTTAGGACATCTTACGACTCTTTATGCCACATTAGGAACTCGAATAGCACACTAGTATAATGTACGACGACTTACAACTCCTAAGAACACCTTCCTTCACCGTACGAAACCTCAAAACTCCATAATACACCTAAAGAATTCGTCCGAGTCCTTTGAACATCGTACGTCAAGTTAGACTCTGTATGCCATATTAGCAACATGAAAATCACGTTAGTATCATTTAGGACTCCTTACAAATCCTAAGAACACCTTACAACACCGTACAAAACCATAAATCTCCATAATAAACCTAATTATCTCGTCCGAATCCTTTGAACTTCATACGGCAACTTAAGGCTTCTTACGACTTTTTATGCCATATTAGCACCTTAAAAAGCACGTTAGTATAATGTAAGACGCCTTAAAACTCCTAACAACACCTTACAACACCGTACGAAACTTTAAAACTCCATAATAAACCTAATGAATTCGTACGAGTCCTTTGAACATCGTATGACAAGTTAGGACATCTTACGACTCTTTATGCCACATTAGGAACTCGAATAGAACATTAGTATAATGTACGACGCCTTACAACTCCTAAGAACACCTTCCTTCACCGTACGAAACCTCAAAACTCCATAATAAACCTAATGAATTCGTACGAGTCCTTTGAACATCGTACGACCAGTTAGGACATCTTACGACTCTTTATGCCACATTAGTAACTCGAATAGCACACTAGTATAATGTACGACGCCTTACAACTCCTAAGAACACCTTCCTTCACCGTACGAAACCTCAAAACTCCATAATACACCTAAAGAATTCGTCCGAGTCCTTTGAACATCGTACGTCAAGTTAGACTCTGTATGCCATATTAGCAACATGAAAATCACGTTAATATCATTTAGGACTCCTTACAAATCCTAAGAACACCTTAGAACACCGTACAAAACCATAAATCTCCATAATAAACCTAATTATCTTGTCCGATTCCTTTGAACTTCGTACGGCAACTTAAGGCTTCTTATGACTTTGTATGCCATATTAGCACCTTAAAAAGCACGTTAGTATAATGTAGGACGCCTTAAAACTCCTAACAACACCTTACAACACCGTACGAAACGTTAAAACTCCATAATAAACCTAATGAATTCGTACGAGTCCTTTGAACATCGTACGACGAGTTAGGACATCTTACGACTCTTTATGCCACATTAGGAACTCGAATAGAACATTAGTATAATGTACGACGCCTTACAACTCCTAAGAACACCTTCCTTCACCGTACGAAACCTCAAAACTCCATAATAAACCTAATGAATTCGTACGAGTCCTTTGAACATCGTACGACCAGTTAGGACATCTTACGACTCTTTATGCCACATTAGTAACTCGAATAGCACACTAGTATAATGTACGACGCCTTACAACTCCTAAGAACACCTTCCTTCACCGTACGAAACCTCAAAACTCCATAATACACCTAAAGAATTCGTCCGAGTCCTTTGAACATCGTACGTCAAGTTAGACTCTGTATGCCATATTAGCAACATGAAAATCACGTTAATATCATTTAGGACTCCTTACAAATCCTAAGAACACCTTAGAACACCGTACAAAACCATAAATCTCCATAATAAACCTAATTATCTTGTCCGATTCCTTTGAACTTCGTACGGCAACTTAAGGCTTCTTATGACTTTGTATGCCATATTAGCACCTTAAAAAGCACGTTAGTATAATGTAGGACGCCTTAAAACTCCTAACAACACCTTACAACACCGTACGAAACGTTAAAACTCCATAATAAACCTAATGAATTCGTACGAGTCCTTTGAACATCGTACGACGAGTTAGGACATCTTACGACTCTTTATGCCACATTAGGAACTCCAATAGAACATTAGTATAATGTACGACGCCTTACAAATCCTAAGAACACCTTCATTCACAGTACGAAACCTCAAAACTCCATAATAAACCTAATGAATTCGTACGAGTCCTTTGAACATCGTACGACAAGTTAGGACATCTTACGACTCTTTATGCCACATTAGGAACTCGAATAGAACGTTAGTATAATGTACGACGCCTTACAACTCCTAAGAACACCTTCCTTCACCGTACGAAACCTCAAAACTCCATAATAAACCTAATGAATTCGTACGAGTCCTTTGAACATCGTACGACAAGTTAGGACATCTTACGACTCTTTATGCCACATTAGGAACTCGAATAGCACACTAGTATAATGTACGACGACTTACAACTCCTAAGAACACCTTCCTTCACCGTACGAAACCTCAAAACTCCATAATACACCTAATGAATTCGTCTGAGTCCTTTGAACATCGTACATCAAGTTAGACTTTGTATGCCATATTAGCAATATGAAAATCACGTTAGTATCATTTAGGACTCCTTACAAATCCTAAGGACACCTTACAACACCGTACAAAACCATAAATCTCCATAATAAACCTAATTAATTCGTCTGAATCCTTTGAACTTCATACGGCAACTTAAGGCTTCTTACAACTTTTTATGCCATATTAGCAACTTAAAAAGCACGTTAGTATAATGTAAGACGCCTTAAAACTCCTAACAACACCTTACAACACAGTACGAAACGTTAAAACTCCATAACAAACCTAAGGAATTCGTACGAGTCCTTTGAACATCGTACGACAAGTTAGGACATCTTACGAATCTTTATGCCACATTAGGAACTCAAATAGAACATTAGTATAATGTACGACGCCTTACAAATCCTAAAAACACCTTCATTCACAGTACGAAACCTCAAAACTCCATAATAAACCTAATGAATTCGTACGAGTCCTTTGAACATCGTACGACAAGTTAGGACATCTTACGACTCTTTATGCCACATTAGGAACTCGAATAGCACACTAGTATAATGTACGACGACTTACAACTCCTAAGAACACCTTCCTTCACCGTACGAAACCTCAAAACTCCATAATACACCTAAAGAATTCGTCCGAGTCCTTTGAACATCGTACGTCAAGTTAGACTCTGTATGCCATATTAGCAACATGAAAATCACGTTAGTATCATTTAGGACTCCTTACAAATCCTAAGAACACCTTACAACACCGTACAAAACCATAAATCTCCATAATAAACCTAATTATCTCGTCCGAATCCTTTGAACTTCATACGGCAACTTAAGGCTTCTTACGACTTTTTATGCCATATTAGCACCTTAAAAAGCACGTTAGTATAATGTAAGACGCCTTAAAACTCCTAACAACACCTTACAACACCGTACGAAACTTTAAAACTCCATAATAAACCTAATGAATTCGTACGAGTCCTTTGAACATCGTATGACAAGTTAGGACATCTTACGACTCTTTATGCCACATTAGGAACTCGAATAGAACATTAGTATAATGTACGACGCCTTACAACTCCTAAGAACACCTTCCTTCACCGTACGAAACCTCAAAACTCCATAATAAACCTAATGAATTCGTACGAGTCCTTTGAACATCGTACGACCAGTTAGGACATCTTACGACTCTTTATGCCACATTAGTAACTCGAATAGCACACTAGTATAATGTACGACGCCTTACAACTCCTAAGAACACCTTCCTTCACCGTACGAAACCTCAAAACTCCATAATACACCTAAAGAATTCGTCCGAGTCCTTTGAACATCGTACGTCAAGTTAGACTCTGTATGCCATATTAGCAACATGAAAATCACGTTAATATCATTTAGGACTCCTTACAAATCCTAAGAACACCTTAGAACACCGTACAAAACCATAAATCTCCATAATAAACCTAATTATCTTGTCCGATTCCTTTGAACTTCGTACGGCAACTTAAGGCTTCTTATGACTTTGTATGCCATATTAGCACCTTAAAAAGCACGTTAGTATAATGTAGGACGCCTTAAAACTCCTAACAACACCTTACAACACCGTACGAAACGTTAAAACTCCATAATAAACCTAATGAATTCGTACGAGTCCTTTGAACATCGTACGACGAGTTAGGACATCTTACGACTCTTTATGCCACATTAGGAACTCGAATAGAACATTAGTATAATGTACGACGCCTTACAACTCCTAAGAACACCTTCCTTCACCGTACGAAACCTCAAAACTCCATAATAAACCTAATGAATTCGTACGAGTCCTTTGAACATCGTACGACCAGTTAGGACATCTTACGACTCTTTATGCCACATTAGTAACTCGAATAGCACACTAGTATAATGTACGACGCCTTACAACTCCTAAGAACACCTTCCTTCACCGTACGAAACCTCAAAACTCCATAATACACCTAATGAATTCGTACGAGTCCTTTGAACATCGTACGTCAAGTTAGACTCTGTATGCCATATTAGCAACATGAAAATCACGTTAGTATCATTTAGGACTCCTTACAAATCCTAAGAACACCTTACAACACCGTACAAAACCATAAATCTCCATAATAAACCTAATTATCTCGTCCGAATCCTTTGAACTTCATACGGCAACTTAAGGCTTCTTACGACTTTTTATGCCATATTAGCACCTTAAAAAGCACGTTAGTATAATGTAAGACGCCTTAAAACTCCTAACAACACCTTACAACACAGTACGAAACGTTAAAACTCCATAACAAACCTAATGAATTCGTACGAGTCCTTTGAACATCGTACAACAAGTTAGGACATCTTACGAATCTTTATGCCACATTAGGAACTCGAATAGAACCTTAGTATAATGTACGACGCCTTACAAATCCTAAGAACACCTTCATTCACAGTACGAAACCTCAAAACTCCATAATAAACCTAATGAATTCGTACGAGTCCTTTGAACATCGTACGACAAGTTAGGACATCTTACGACTCTTTATGCCACATTAGGAACTTGAATAGCACACTTGTATAATGTACGACGCCTTACAACTCCTAAGAACACCTTCCTTCACCGTACGAAACCTCAAAACTCCATAATACACCTAAAGAATTCGTCTGAGTCCTTTGAACATCGTACATCAAGTTAGACTTTGTATGCCATATTAGCAATATGAAAATCACGTTAGTATCATTTAGGACTCCTTACAAATCCTAAGGACACCTTACAACACCGTACAAAACCATAAATCTCCATAATAAACCTAATTAATTCGTCTGAATCCTTTGAACTTCATACGGCAACTTAAGGCTTCTTACAACTTTTTATGCCATATTAGCAACTTAAAAAGCACGTTAGTATAATGTAAGACGCCTTAAAACTCCTAACAACACCTTACAACACAGTACGAAACGTTAAAACTCCATAACAAACCTAATGAATTCGTACGAGTCCTTTGAACATCGTACGACAAGTTAGGACATCTTACGAATCTTTATGCCACATTAGGAACTCGAATAGAACATTAGTATAATGTACGACGCCTTACAAATCCTAAGAACACCTTCATTCACAGTACGAAACCTCAAAACTCCATAATAAACCTAATGAATTCGTACGAGTCCTTTGAACATCGTACGACAAGTTAGGACATCTTACGACTCTTTATGCCACATTAGGAACTCGAATAGAACGTTAGTATAATGTACGACGCCTTACAACTCCTAAGAACACCTTCCTTCACCGTACGAAACCTCAAAACTCCATAATAAACCTAATGAATTCGTACGAGTCCTTTGAACATCGTACGACAAGTTAGGACATCTTACGACTCTTTATGCCACATTAGGAACTCGAATAGCACACTAGTATAATGTACGACGACTTACAACTCCTAAGAACACCTTCCTTCACCGTACGAAACCTCAAAACTCCATAATACACCTAATGAATTCGTCTGAGTCCTTTGAACATCGTACATCAAGTTAGACTTTGTATGCCATATTAGCAATATGAAAATCACGTTAGTATCATTTAGGACTCCTTACAAATCCTAAGGACACCTTACAACACCGTACAAAACCATAAATCTCCATAATAAACCTAATTAATTCGTCTGAATCCTTTGAACTTCATACGGCAACTTAAGGCTTCTTACAACTTTTTATGCCATATTAGCAACTTAAAAAGCACGTTAGTATAATGTAAGACGCCTTAAAACTCCTAACAACACCTTACAACACAGTACGAAACGTTAAAACTCCATAACAAACCTAAGGAATTCGTACGAGTCCTTTGAACATCGTACGACAAGTTAGGACATCTTACGAATCTTTATGCCACATTAGGAACTCAAATAGAACATTAGTATAATGTACGACGCCTTACAAATCCTAAAAACACCTTCATTCACAGTACGAAACCTCAAAACTCCATAATAAACCTAATGAATTCGTACGAGTCCTTTGAACATCGTACGACAAGTTAGGACATCTTACGACTCTTTATGCCACATTAGGAACTCGAATAGCACACTAGTATAATGTACGACGACTTACAACTCCTAAGAACACCTTCCTTCACCGTACGAAACCTCAAAACTCCATAATACACCTAAAGAATTCGTCCGAGTCCTTTGAACATCGTACGTCAAGTTAGACTCTGTATGCCATATTAGCAACATGAAAATCACGTTAGTATCATTTAGGACTCCTTACAAATCCTAAGAACACCTTACAACACCGTACAAAACCATAAATCTCCATAATAAACCTAATTATCTCGTCCGAATCCTTTGAACTTCATACGGCAACTTAAGGCTTCTTACGACTTTTTATGCCATATTAGCACCTTAAAAAGCACGTTAGTATAATGTAAGACGCCTTAAAACTCCTAACAACACCTTACAACACCGTACGAAACTTTAAAACTCCATAATAAACCTAATGAATTCGTACGAGTCCTTTGAACATCGTATGACAAGTTAGGACATCTTACGACTCTTTATGCCACATTAGGAACTCGAATAGAACATTAGTATAATGTACGACGCCTTACAACTCCTAAGAACACCTTCCTTCACCGTACGAAACCTCAAAACTCCATAATAAACCTAATGAATTCGTACGAGTCCTTTGAACATCGTACGACCAGTTAGGACATCTTACGACTCTTTATGCCACATTAGTAACTCGAATAGCACACTAGTATAATGTACGACGCCTTACAACTCCTAAGAACACCTTCCTTCACCGTACGAAACCTCAAAACTCCATAATACACCTAAAGAATTCGTCCGAGTCCTTTGAACATCGTACGTCAAGTTAGACTCTGTATGCCATATTAGCAACATGAAAATCACGTTAATATCATTTAGGACTCCTTACAAATCCTAAGAACACCTTAGAACACCGTACAAAACCATAAATCTCCATAATAAACCTAATTATCTTGTCCGATTCCTTTGAACTTCGTACGGCAACTTAAGGCTTCTTATGACTTTGTATGCCATATTAGCACCTTAAAAAGCACGTTAGTATAATGTAGGACGCCTTAAAACTCCTAACAACACCTTACAACACCGTACGAAACGTTAAAACTCCATAATAAACCTAATGAATTCGTACGAGTCCTTTGAACATCGTACGACGAGTTAGGACATCTTACGACTCTTTATGCCACATTAGGAACTCGAATAGAACATTAGTATAATGTACGACGCCTTACAACTCCTAAGAACACCTTCCTTCACCGTACGAAACCTCAAAACTCCATAATAAACCTAATGAATTCGTACGAGTCCTTTGAACATCGTACGACCAGTTAGGACATCTTACGACTCTTTATGCCACATTAGTAACTCGAATAGCACACTAGTATAATGTACGACGCCTTACAACTCCTAAGAACACCTTCCTTCACCGTACGAAACCTCAAAACTCCATAATACACCTAAAGAATTCGTCCGAGTCCTTTGAACATCGTACGTCAAGTTAGACTCTGTATGCCATATTAGCAACATGAAAATCACGTTAATATCATTTAGGACTCCTTACAAATCCTAAGAACACCTTAGAACACCGTACAAAACCATAAATCTCCATAATAAACCTAATTATCTTGTCCGATTCCTTTGAACTTCGTACGGCAACTTAAGGCTTCTTATGACTTTGTATGCCATATTAGCACCTTAAAAAGCACGTTAGTATAATGTAGGACGCCTTAAAACTCCTAACAACACCTTACAACACCGTACGAAACGTTAAAACTCCATAATAAACCTAATGAATTCGTACGAGTCCTTTGAACATCGTACGACGAGTTAGGACATCTTACGACTCTTTATGCCACATTAGGAACTCCAATAGAACATTAGTATAATGTACGACGCCTTACAAATCCTAAGAACACCTTCATTCACAGTACGAAACCTCAAAACTCCATAATAAACCTAATGAATTCGTACGAGTCCTTTGAACATCGTACGACAAGTTAGGACATCTTACGACTCTTTATGCCACATTAGGAACTCGAATAGAACGTTAGTATAATGTACGACGCCTTACAACTCCTAAGAACACCTTCCTTCACCGTACGAAACCTCAAAACTCCATAATAAACCTAATGAATTCGTACGAGTCCTTTGAACATCGTACGACAAGTTAGGACATCTTACGACTCTTTATGCCACATTAGGAACTCGAATAGCACACTAGTATAATGTACGACGACTTACAACTCCTAAGAACACCTTCCTTCACCGTACGAAACCTCAAAACTCCATAATACACCTAATGAATTCGTCTGAGTCCTTTGAACATCGTACATCAAGTTAGACTTTGTATGCCATATTAGCAATATGAAAATCACGTTAGTATCATTTAGGACTCCTTACAAATCCTAAGGACACCTTACAACACCGTACAAAACCATAAATCTCCATAATAAACCTAATTAATTCGTCTGAATCCTTTGAACTTCATACGGCAACTTAAGGCTTCTTACAACTTTTTATGCCATATTAGCAACTTAAAAAGCACGTTAGTATAATGTAAGACGCCTTAAAACTCCTAACAACACCTTACAACACAGTACGAAACGTTAAAACTCCATAACAAACCTAAGGAATTCGTACGAGTCCTTTGAACATCGTACGACAAGTTAGGACATCTTACGAATCTTTATGCCACATTAGGAACTCAAATAGAACATTAGTATAATGTACGACGCCTTACAAATCCTAAAAACACCTTCATTCACAGTACGAAACCTCAAAACTCCATAATAAACCTAATGAATTCGTACGAGTCCTTTGAACATCGTACGACAAGTTAGGACATCTTACGACTCTTTATGCCACATTAGGAACTCGAATAGCACACTAGTATAATGTACGACGACTTACAACTCCTAAGAACACCTTCCTTCACCGTACGAAACCTCAAAACTCCATAATACACCTAAAGAATTCGTCCGAGTCCTTTGAACATCGTACGTCAAGTTAGACTCTGTATGCCATATTAGCAACATGAAAATCACGTTAGTATCATTTAGGACTCCTTACAAATCCTAAGAACACCTTACAACACCGTACAAAACCATAAATCTCCATAATAAACCTAATTATCTCGTCCGAATCCTTTGAACTTCATACGGCAACTTAAGGCTTCTTACGACTTTTTATGCCATATTAGCACCTTAAAAAGCACGTTAGTATAATGTAAGACGCCTTAAAACTCCTAACAACACCTTACAACACCGTACGAAACTTTAAAACTCCATAATAAACCTAATGAATTCGTACGAGTCCTTTGAACATCGTATGACAAGTTAGGACATCTTACGACTCTTTATGCCACATTAGGAACTCGAATAGAACATTAGTATAATGTACGACGCCTTACAACTCCTAAGAACACCTTCCTTCACCGTACGAAACCTCAAAACTCCATAATAAACCTAATGAATTCGTACGAGTCCTTTGAACATCGTACGACCAGTTAGGACATCTTACGACTCTTTATGCCACATTAGTAACTCGAATAGCACACTAGTATAATGTACGACGCCTTACAACTCCTAAGAACACCTTCCTTCACCGTACGAAACCTCAAAACTCCATAATACACCTAAAGAATTCGTCCGAGTCCTTTGAACATCGTACGTCAAGTTAGACTCTGTATGCCATATTAGCAACATGAAAATCACGTTAATATCATTTAGGACTCCTTACAAATCCTAAGAACACCTTAGAACACCGTACAAAACCATAAATCTCCATAATAAACCTAATTATCTTGTCCGATTCCTTTGAACTTCGTACGGCAACTTAAGGCTTCTTATGACTTTGTATGCCATATTAGCACCTTAAAAAGCACGTTAGTATAATGTAGGACGCCTTAAAACTCCTAACAACACCTTACAACACCGTACGAAACGTTAAAACTCCATAATAAACCTAATGAATTCGTACGAGTCCTTTGAACATCGTACGACGAGTTAGGACATCTTACGACTCTTTATGCCACATTAGGAACTCGAATAGAACATTAGTATAATGTACGACGCCTTACAACTCCTAAGAACACCTTCCTTCACCGTACGAAACCTCAAAACTCCATAATAAACCTAATGAATTCGTACGAGTCCTTTGAACATCGTACGACCAGTTAGGACATCTTACGACTCTTTATGCCACATTAGTAACTCGAATAGCACACTAGTATAATGTACGACGCCTTACAACTCCTAAGAACACCTTCCTTCACCGTACGAAACCTCAAAACTCCATAATACACCTAAAGAATTCGTCCGAGTCCTTTGAACATCGTACGTCAAGTTAGACTCTGTATGCCATATTAGCAACATGAAAATCACGTTAATATCATTTAGGACTCCTTACAAATCCTAAGAACACCTTAGAACACCGTACAAAACCATAAATCTCCATAATAAACCTAATTATCTTGTCCGATTCCTTTGAACTTCGTACGGCAACTTAAGGCTTCTTATGACTTTGTATGCCATATTAGCACCTTAAAAAGCACGTTAGTATAATGTAGGACGCCTTAAAACTCCTAACAACACCTTACAACACCGTACGAAACGTTAAAACTCCATAATAAACCTAATGAATTCGTACGAGTCCTTTGAACATCGTACGACGAGTTAGGACATCTTACGACTCTTTATGCCACATTAGGAACTCCAATAGAACATTAGTATAATGTACGACGCCTTACAACTCCTAAGAACACCTTCCTTCACCGTACGAAACCTCCAAACTCCATAATAAACCTAACGAATTCGTACGAGTCCTTTGAACATCGTACGACAAGTTAGGACATCTTACGACTCTTTATGCCACATTAGGAACTCGAATAGCACACTTGTATAATGTACGACGCCTTACAACTCCTAAGAACACCTTCCTTCACCGTACGAAACCTCAAAACTCCATAATACACCTAAAGAATTCGTCTGAATCCTTTGAACATCGTACATCAAGTTAGACTTTGTATGCCATATTAGCAATATGAAAATCACGTTAGTATCATTTAGGACTCCTTACAAATCCTAAGGACACCTTACAACACCGTACAAAACCATAAATCTCCATAATAAACCTAATTAATTCGTCTGAATCCTTTGAACTTCATACGGCAACTTAAGGCTTCTTACAACTTTTTATGCCATATTAGCAACTTAAAAAGCACGTTAGTATAATGTAAGACGCCTTAAAACTCCTAACAACACCTTACAACACAGTACGAAACGTTAAAACTCCATAACAAACCTAATGAATTCGTACGAGTCCTTTGAACATCGTACGACAAGTTAGGACATCTTACGAATCTTTATGCCACATTAGGAACTCGAATAGAACATTAGTATAATGTACGACGCCTTACAAATCCTAAGAACACCTTCATTCACACTACGAAACCTCAAAACTCCATAATAAACCTAATGAATTCGTACGAGTCCTTTGAACATCGTACGACAAGTTAGGACATCTTACGACTCTTTATGCCACATTAGGAACTCGAATAGAACGTTAGTATAATGTACGACGCCTTACAACTCCTAAGAACACCTTCCTTCACCGTACGAAACCTCAAAACTCCATAATAAACCTAATGAATTCGTACGAGTCCTTTGAACATCGTACGACAAGTTAGGACATCTTACGACTCTTTATGCCACATTAGGAACTCGAATAGCACACTAGTATAATGTACGACGACTTACAACTCCTAAGAACACCTTCCTTCACCGTACGAAACCTCAAAACTCCATAATACACCTAATGAATTCGTCTGAGTCCTTTGAACATCGTACATCAAGTTAGACTTTGTATGCCATATTAGCAATATGAAAATCACGTTAGTATCATTTAGGACTCCTTACAAATCCTAAGGACACCTTACAACACCGTACAAAACCATAAATCTCCATAATAAACCTAATTAATTCGTCTGAATCCTTTGAACTTCATACGGCAACTTAAGGCTTCTTACAACTTTTTATGCCATATTAGCAACTTAAAAAGCACGTTAGTATAATGTAAGACGCCTTAAAACTCCTAACAACACCTTACAACACAGTACGAAACGTTAAAACTCCATAACAAACCTAAGGAATTCGTACGAGTCCTTTGAACATCGTACGACAAGTTAGGACATCTTACGAATCTTTATGCCACATTAGGAACTCAAATAGAACATTAGTATAATGTACGACGCCTTACAAATCCTAAAAACACCTTCATTCACAGTACGAAACCTCAAAACTCCATAATAAACCTAATGAATTCGTACGAGTCCTTTGAACATCGTACGACAAGTTAGGACATCTTACGACTCTTTATGCCACATTAGGAACTCGAATAGCACACTAGTATAATGTACGACGACTTACAACTCCTAAGAACACCTTCCTTCACCGTACGAAACCTCAAAACTCCATAATACACCTAAAGAATTCGTCCGAGTCCTTTGAACATCGTACGTCAAGTTAGACTCTGTATGCCATATTAGCAACATGAAAATCACGTTAGTATCATTTAGGACTCCTTACAAATCCTAAGAACACCTTACAACACCGTACAAAACCATAAATCTCCATAATAAACCTAATTATCTCGTCCGAATCCTTTGAACTTCATACGGCAACTTAAGGCTTCTTACGACTTTTTATGCCATATTAGCACCTTAAAAAGCACGTTAGTATAATGTAAGACGCCTTAAAACTCCTAACAACACCTTACAACACCGTACGAAACTTTAAAACTCCATAATAAACCTAATGAATTCGTACGAGTCCTTTGAACATCGTATGACAAGTTAGGACATCTTACGACTCTTTATGCCACATTAGGAACTCGAATAGAACATTAGTATAATGTACGACGCCTTACAACTCCTAAGAACACCTTCCTTCACCGTACGAAACCTCAAAACTCCATAATAAACCTAATGAATTCGTACGAGTCCTTTGAACATCGTACGACCAGTTAGGACATCTTACGACTCTTTATGCCACATTAGTAACTCGAATAGCACACTAGTATAATGTACGACGCCTTACAACTCCTAAGAACACCTTCCTTCACCGTACGAAACCTCAAAACTCCATAATACACCTAAAGAATTCGTCCGAGTCCTTTGAACATCGTACGTCAAGTTAGACTCTGTATGCCATATTAGCAACATGAAAATCACGTTAATATCATTTAGGACTCCTTACAAATCCTAAGAACACCTTAGAACACCGTACAAAACCATAAATCTCCATAATAAACCTAATTATCTTGTCCGATTCCTTTGAACTTCGTACGGCAACTTAAGGCTTCTTATGACTTTGTATGCCATATTAGCACCTTAAAAAGCACGTTAGTATAATGTAGGACGCCTTAAAACTCCTAACAACACCTTACAACACCGTACGAAACGTTAAAACTCCATAATAAACCTAATGAATTCGTACGAGTCCTTTGAACATCGTACGACGAGTTAGGACATCTTACGACTCTTTATGCCACATTAGGAACTCCAATAGAACATTAGTATAATGTACGACGCCTTACAACTCCTAAGAACACCTTCCTTCACCGTACGAAACCTCCAAACTCCATAATAAACCTAACGAATTCGTACGAGTCCTTTGAACATCGTACGACAAGTTAGGACATCTTACGACTCTTTATGCCACATTAGGAACTCGAATAGCACACTTGTATAATGTACGACGCCTTACAACTCCTAAGAACACCTTCCTTCACCGTACGAAACCTCAAAACTCCATAATACACCTAAAGAATTCGTCTGAGTCCTTTGAACATCGTACATCAAGTTAGACTTTGTATGCCATATTAGCAATATGAAAATCACGTTAGTATCATTTAGGACTCCTTACAAATCCTAAGGACACCTTACAACACCGTACAAAACCATAAATCTCCATAATAAACCTAATTAATTCGTCTGAATCCTTTGAACTTCATACGGCAACTTAAGGCTTCTTACAACTTTTTATGCCATATTAGCAACTTAAAAAGCACGTTAGTATAATGTAAGACGCCTTAAAACTCCTAACAACACCTTACAACACAGTACGAAACGTTAAAACTCCATAACAAACCTAATGAATTCGTACGAGTCCTTTGAACATCGTACGACAAGTTAGGACATCTTACGAATCTTTATGCCACATTAGGAACTCGAATAGAACATTAGTATAATGTACGACGCCTTACAAATCCTAAGAACACCTTCATTCACAGTATGAAACCTCAAAACTCCATAATAAACCTAATGAATTCGTACGAGTCCTTTGAACATCGTACGACAAGTTAGGACATCTTACGACTCTTTATGCCACATTAGGAACTCGAATAGAACGTTAGTATAATGTACGACGCCTTACAACTCCTAAGAACACCTTCCTTCACCGTACGAAACCTCAAAACTCCATAATAAACCTAATGAATTCGTACGAGTCCTTTGAACATCGTACGACAAGTTAGGACATCTTACGACTCTTTATGCCACATTAGGAACTCGAATAGCACACTAGTATAATGTACGACGACTTACAACTCCTAAGAACACCTTCCTTCACCGTACGAAACCTCAAAACTCCATAATACACCTAAAGAATTCGTCCGAGTCCTTTGAACATCGTACGTCAAGTTAGACTCTGTATGCCATATTAGCAACATGAAAATCACGTTAGTATCATTTAGGACTCCTTACAAATCCTAAGAACACCTTACAACACCGTACAAAACCATAAATCTCCATAATAAACCTAATTATCTCGTCCGAATCCTTTGAACTTCATACGGCAACTTAAGGCTTCTTACGACTTTTTATGCCATATTAGCACCTTAAAAAGCACGTTAGTATAATGTAAGACGCCTTAAAACTCCTAACAACACCTTACAACACCGTACGAAACTTTAAAACTCCATAATAAACCTAATGAATTCGTACGAGTCCTTTGAACATCGTATGACAAGTTAGGACATCTTACGACTCTTTATGCCACATTAGGAACTCGAATAGAACATTAGTATAATGTACGACGCCTTACAACTCCTAAGAACACCTTCCTTCACCGTACGAAACCTCAAAACTCCATAATAAACCTAATGAATTCGTACGAGTCCTTTGAACATCGTACGACCAGTTAGGACATCTTACGACTCTTTATGCCACATTAGTAACTCGAATAGCACACTAGTATAATGTACGACGCCTTACAACTCCTAAGAACACCTTCCTTCACCGTACGAAACCTCAAAACTCCATAATACACCTAAAGAATTCGTCCGAGTCCTTTGAACATCGTACGTCAAGTTAGACTCTGTATGCCATATTAGCAACATGAAAATCACGTTAGTATCATTTAGGACTCCTTACAAATCCTAAGAACACCTTACAACACCGTACAAAACCATAAATCTCCATAATAAACCTAATTATCTCGTCCGAATCCTTTGAACTTCATACGGCAACTTAAGGCTTCTTACGACTTTTTATGCCATATTAGCACCTTAAAAAGCACGTTAGTATAATGTAAGACGCCTTAAAACTCCTAACAACACCTTACAACACCGTACGAAACTTTAAAACTCCATAATAAACCTAATGAATTCGTACGAGTCCTTTGAACATCGTATGACAAGTTAGGACATCTTACGACTCTTTATGCCACATTAGGAACTCGAATAGAACATTAGTATAATGTACGACGCCTTACAACTCCTAAGAACACCTTCCTTCACCGTACGAAACCTCAAAACTCCATAATAAACCTAATGAATTCGTACGAGTCCTTTGAACATCGTACGACCAGTTAGGACATCTTACGACTCTTTATGCCACATTAGTAACTCGAATAGCACACTAGTATAATGTACGACGCCTTACAACTCCTAAGAACACCTTCCTTCACCGTACGAAACCTCAAAACTCCATAATACACCTAAAGAATTCGTCCGAGTCCTTTGAACATCGTACGTCAAGTTAGACTCTGTATGCCATATTAGCAACATGAAAATCACGTTAGTATCATTTAGGACTCCTTACAAATCCTAAGAACACCTTACAACACCGTACAAAACCATAAATCTCCATAATAAACCTAATTATCTCGTCCGAATCCTTTGAACTTCATACGGCAACTTAAGGCTTCTTACGACTTTTTATGCCATATTAGCACCTTAAAAAGCACGTTAGTATAATGTAAGACGCCTTAAAACTCCTAACAACACCTTACAACACCGTACGAAACTTTAAAACTCCATAATAAACCTAATGAATTCGTACGAGTCCTTTGAACATCGTATGACAAGTTAGGACATCTTACGACTCTTTATGCCACATTAGGAACTCGAATAGAACATTAGTATAATGTACGACGCCTTACAACTCCTAAGAACACCTTCCTTCACCGTACGAAACCTCAAAACTGCATAATAAACCTAATGAATTCGTACGAGTCCTTTGAACATCGTACGACCAGTTAGGACATCTTACGACTCTTTATGCCACATTAGTAACTCGAATAGCACACTAGTATAATGTACGACGCCTTACAACTCCTAAGAACACCTTCCTTCACCGTACGAAACCTCAAAACTCCATAATACACCTAAAGAATTCGTCCGAGTCCTTTGAACATCGTACGTCAAGTTAGACTCTGTATGCCATATTAGCAACATGAAAATCACGTTAATATCATTTAGGACTCCTTACAAATCCTAAGAACACCTTAGAACACCGTACAAAACCATAAATCTCCATAATAAACCTAATTATCTTGTCCGATTCCTTTGAACTTCGTACGGCAACTTAAGGCTTCTTATGACTTTGTATGCCATATTAGCACTTTAAAAAGCACGTTAGTATAATGTAGGACGCCTTAAAACTCCTAACAACACCTTACAACACCGTACGAAACGTTAAAACTCCATAATAAACCTAATGAATTCGTACGAGTCCTTTGAACATCGTACGACGAGTTAGGACATCTTACGACTCTTTATGCCACATTAGGAACTCCAATAGAACATTAGTATAATGTACGACGCCTTACAACTCCTAAGAACACCTTCCTTCACCGTACGAAACCTCCAAACTCCATAATAAACCTAACGAATTCGTACGAGTCCTTTGAACATCGTACGACAAGTTAGGACATCTTACGACTCTTTATGCCACATTAGGAACTCGAATAGCACACTTGTATAATGTACGACGCCTTACAACTCCTAAGAACACCTTCCTTCACCGTACGAAACCTCAAAACTCCATAATACACCTAAAGAATTCGTCTGAGTCCTTTGAACATCGTACATCAAGTTAGACTTTGTATGCCATATTAGCAATATGAAAATCACGTTAGTATCATTTAGGACTCCTTACAAATCCTAAGGACACCTTACAACACCGTACAAAACCATAAATCTCCATAATAAACCTAATTAATTCGTCTGAATCCTTTGAACTTCATACGGCAACTTAAGGCTTCTTACAACTTTTTATGCCATATTAGCAACTTAAAAAGCACGTTAGTATAATGTAAGACGCCTTAAAACTCCTAACAACACCTTACAACACAGTACGAAACGTTAAAACTCCATAACAAACCTAATGAATTCGTACGAGTCCTTTGAACATCGTACGACAAGTTAGGACATCTTACGAATCTTTATGCCACATTAGGAACTCGAATAGAACATTAGTATAATGTACGACGCCTTACAAATCCTAAGAACACTTTCATTCACAGTATGAAACCTCAAAACTCCATAATAAACCTAATGAATTCGTACGAGTCCTTTGAACATCGTACGACAAGTTAGGACATCTTACGACTCTTTATGCCACATTAGGAACTCGAATAGAACGTTAGTATAATGTACGACGCCTTACAACTCCTAAGAACACCTTCCTTCACCGTACGAAACCTCAAAACTCCATAATAAACCTAATGAATTCGTACGAGTCCTTTGAACATCGTACGACAAGTTAGGACATCTTACGACTCTTTATGCCACATTAGGAACTCGAATAGCACACTAGTATAATGTACGACGACTTACAACTCCTAAGAACACCTTCCTTCACCGTACGAAACCTCAAAACTCCATAATACACCTAAAGAATTCGTCCGAGTCCTTTGAACATCGTACGTCAAGTTAGACTCTGTATGCCATATTAGCAACATGAAAATCACGTTAGTATCATTTAGGACTCCTTACAAATCCTAAGAACACCTTACAACACCGTACAAAACCATAAATCTCCATAATAAACCTAATTATCTCGTCCGAATCCTTTGAACTTCATACGGCAACTTAAGGCTTCTTACGACTTTTTATGCCATATTAGCACCTTAAAAAGCACGTTAGTATAATGTAAGACGCCTTAAAACTCCTAACAACACCTTACAACACCGTACGAAACGTTAAAACTCCATAACAAACCTAATGAATTCGTACGAGTCCTTTGAACATCGTACGACAAGTTAGGACATCTTACGAATCTTTATGCCACATTAGGAACTCGAATAGAACATTAGTATAATGTACGACGCCTTACAAATCCTAAGAACACCTTCATTCACAGTACGAAACCTCAAAACTCCATAATAAACCTAATGAATTCGTACGAGTCCTTTGAACATCGTACGACCAGTTAGGACATCTTACGACTCTTTATGCCACATTAGTAACTCGAATAGCACACTAGTATAATGTACGACGCCTTACAACTCCTAAGAACACCTTCCTTCACCGTACGAAACCTCAAAACTCCATAATACACCTAAAGAATTCGTCCGAGTCCTTTGAACATCGTACGTCAAGTTAGACTCTGTATGCCATATTAGCAACATGAAAATCACGTTAATATCATTTAGGACTCCTTACAAATCCTAAGAACACCGTACAAAACCATAAATCTCCATAATAAACCTAATTATCTTGTCCGATTCCTTTGAACTTCGTACGGCAACTTAAGGCTTCTTATGACTTTGTATGCCATATTAGCACCTTAAAAAGCACGTTAGTATAATGTAGGACGCCTTAAAACTCCTAACAACACCTTACAACACCGTACGAAACGTTAAAACTCCATAATAAACCTAATGAATTCGTACGAGTCCTTTGAACATCGTACGACGAGTTAGGACATCTTACGACTCTTTATGCCACATTAGGAACTCCAATAGAACATTAGTATAATGTACGACGCCTTACAACTCCTAAGAACACCTTCCTTCACCGTACGAAACCTCCAAACTCCATAATAAACCTAACGAATTCGTACGAGTCCTTTGAACATCGTACGACAAGTTAGGACATCTTACGACTCTTTATGCCACATTAGGAACTCGAATAGCACACTTGTATAATGTACGACGCCTTACAACTCCTAAGAACACCTTCCTTCACCGTACGAAACCTCAAAACTCCATAATACACCTAAAGAATTCGTCTGAGTCCTTTGAACATCGTACATCAAGTTAGACTTTGTATGCCATATTAGCAATATGAAAATCACGTTAGTATCATTTAGGACTCCTTACAAATCCTAAGGACACCTTACAACACCGTACAAAACCATAAATCTCCATAATAAACCTAATTAATTCGTCTGAATCCTTTGAACTTCATACGGCAACTTAAGGCTTCTTACAACTTTTTATGCCATATTAGCAACTTAAAAAGCACGTTAGTATAATGTAAGACGCCTTAAAACTCCTAACAACACCTTACAACACAGTACGAAACGTTAAAACTCCATAACAAACCTAATGAATTCGTACGAGTCCTTTGAACATCGTACGACAAGTTAGGACATCTTACGAATCTTTATGCCACATTAGGAACTCGAATAGAACATTAGTATAATGTACGACGCCTTACAAATCCTAAGAACACCTTCATTCACAGTACGAAACCTCAAAACTCCATAATAAACCTAATGAATTCGTACGAGTCCTTTGAACATCGTACGACAAGTTAGGACATCTTACGACTCTTTATGCCACATTAGGAACTCGAATAGAACGTTAGTATAATGTACGACGCCTTACAACTCCTAAGAACACCTTCCTTCACCGTACGAAACCTCAAAACTCCATAATACACCTAAAGAATTCGTCTGAGTCCTTTGAACATCGTACATCAAGTTAGACTTTGTATGCCATATTAGCAATATGAAAATCACGTTAGTATCATTTAGGACTCCTTACAAATCCTAAGGACACCTTACAACACCGTACAAAACCATAAATCTCCATAATAAACCTAATTAATTCGTCTGAATCCTTTGAACTTCATACGGCAACTTAAGGCTTCTTACAACTTTTTATGCCATATTAGCAACTTAAAAAGCACGTTAGTATAATGTAAGACGCCTTAAAACTCCTAACAACACCTTACAACACAGTACGAAACGTTAAAACTCCATAACAAACCTAATGAATTCGTACGAGTCCTTTGAACATCGTACGACAAGTTAGGACATCTTACGAATCTTTATGCCACATTAGGAACTCGAATAGAACATTAGTATAATGTACGACGCCTTACAAATCCTAAGAACACCTTCATTCACAGTACGAAACCTCAAAACTCCATAATAAACCTAATGAATTCGTACGAGTCCTTTGAACATCGTACGACAAGTTAGGACATCTTACGACTCTTTATGCCACATTAGGAACTCGAATAGAACGTTAGTATAATGTACGACGCCTTACAACTCCTAAGAACACCTTCCTTCACCGTACGAAACCTCAAAACTCCATAATAAACCTAATGAATTCGTACGAGTCCTTTGAACATCGTACGACAAGTTAGGACATCTTACGACTCTTTATGCCACATTAGGAACTCGAATAGCACACTAGTATAATGTACGACGACTTACAACTCCTAAGAACACCTTCCTTCACCGTACGAAACCTCAAAACTCCATAATACACCTAAAGAATTCGTCCGAGTCCTTTGAACATCGTACGTCAAGTTAGACTCTGTATGCCATATTAGCAACATGAAAATCACGTTAGTATCATTTAGGACTCCTTACAAATCCTAAGAACACCTTACAACACCGTACAAAACCATAAATCTCCATAATAAACCTAATTATCTCGTCCGAATCCTTTGAACTTCATACGGCAACTTAAGTCTTCTTACGACTTTTTATGCCATATTAGCACCTTAAAAAGCACGTTAGTATAATGTAAGACGCCTTAAAACTCCTAACAACACCTTACAACACCGTACGAAACGTTAAAACTCCATAACAAACCTAATGAATTCGTACGAGTCCTTTGAACATCGTACGACAAGTTAGGACATCTTACGAATCTTTATGCCACATTAGGAACTCGAATAGAACATTAGTATAATGTACGACGCCTTACAAATCCTAAGAACACCTTCATTCACAGTACGAAACCTCAAAACTCCATAATAAA
The DNA here is from genome assembly GCA_030867185.1 of Tagetes erecta. NCBI lineage: Eukaryota > Viridiplantae > Streptophyta > Magnoliopsida > Asterales > Asteraceae > Tagetes > Tagetes erecta. The sequence goes on along the minus strand of CM061489.1, from coordinate 46,845,416 downwards.
CCTAATGAATTCGTACGAGTCCTTTGAACATCGTACGACAAGTTAGGACATCTTACGACTCTTTATGCCACATTAGGAACTCGAATAGAACGTTAGTATAATGTACGACGCCTTACAACTCCTAAGAACACCTTCCTTCACCGTACGAAACCTCAAAACTCCATAATAAACCTAATGAATTCGTACGAGTCCTTTGAACATCGTACGACAAGTTAGGACATCTTACGACTCTTTATGCCACATTAGGAACTCGAATAGAACGTTAGTATAATGTACGACGCCTTACAACTCCTAAGAACACCTTCCTTCACCGTACGAAACCTCAAAACTCCATAATAAACCTAATGAATTCGTACGAGTCCTTTGAACATCGTACGACAAGTTAGGACATCTTACGACTCTTTATGCCACATTAGGAACTCGAATAGAACGTTAGTATAATGTACGACGCCTTACAACTCCTAAGAACACCTTCCTTCACCGTACGAAACCTCAAAACTCCATAATAAACCTAATGAATTCGTACGAGTCCTTTGAACATCGTACGACCAGTTAGGACATCTTACGACTCTTTATGCCACATTAGTAACTCGAATAGCACACTAGTATAATGTACGACGCCTTACAACTCCTAAGAACACCTTCCTTCACCGTACGAAACCTCAAAACTCCATAATACACCTAAAGAATTCGTCCGAGTCCTTTGAACATCGTACGTCAAGTTAGACTCTGTATGCCATATTAGCAACATGAAAATCACGTTAATATCATTTAGGACTCCTTACAAATCCTAAGAACACCTTAGAACACCGTACAAAACCATAAATCTCCATAATAAACCTAATTATCTTGTCCGATTCCTTTGAACTTCGTACGGCAACTTAAGGCTTCTTATGACTTTGTATGCCATATTAGCACCTTAAAAAGCACGTTAGTATAATGTAGGACGCCTTAAAACTCCTAACAACACCTTACAACACCGTACGAAACGTTAAAACTCCATAATAAACCTAATGAATTCGTACGAGTCCTTTGAACATCGTACGACGAGTTAGGACATCTTACGACTCTTTATGCCACATTAGGAACTCCAATAGAACATTAGTATAATGTACGACGCCTTACAACTCCTAAGAACACCTTCCTTCACCGTACGAAACCTCCAAACTCCATAATAAACCTAACGAATTCGTACGAGTCCTTTGAACATCGTACGACAAGTTAGGACATCTTACGACTCTTTATGCCACATTAGGAACTCGAATAGCACACTTGTATAATGTACGACGCCTTACAACTCCTAAGAACACCTTCCTTCACCGTACGAAACCTCAAAACTCCATAATACACCTAAAGAATTCGTCTGAGTCCTTTGAACATCGTACATCAAGTTAGACTTTGTATGCCATATTAGCAATATGAAAATCACGTTAGTATCATTTAGGACTCCTTACAAATCCTAAGGACACCTTACAACACCGTACAAAACCATAAATCTCCATAATAAACCTAATTAATTCGTCTGAATCCTTTGAACTTCATACGGCAACTTAAGGCTTCTTACAACTTTTTATGCCATATTAGCAACTTAAAAAGCACGTTAGTATAATGTAAGACGCCTTAAAACTCCTAACAACACCTTACAACACAGTACGAAACGTTAAAACTCCATAACAAACCTAATGAATTCGTACGAGTCCTTTGAACATCGTACGACAAGTTAGGACATCTTACGAATCTTTATGCCACATTAGGAACTCGAATAGAACATTAGTATAATGTACGACGCCTTACAAATCCTAAGAACACCTTCATTCACAGTACGAAACCTCAAAACTCCATAATAAACCTAATGAATTCGTACGAGTCCTTTGAACATCGTACGACAAGTTAGGACATCTTACGACTCTTTATGCCACATTAGGAACTCGAATAGAACGTTAGTATAATGTACGACGCCTTACAACTCCTAAGAACACCTTCCTTCACCGTACGAAACCTCAAAACTCCATAATACACCTAAAGAATTCGTCTGAGTCCTTTGAACATCGTACATCAAGTTAGACTTTGTATGCCATATTAGCAATATGAAAATCACGTTAGTATCATTTAGGACTCCTTACAAATCCTAAGGACACCTTACAACACCGTACAAAACCATAAATCTCCATAATAAACCTAATTAATTCGTCTGAATCCTTTGAACTTCATACGGCAACTTAAGGCTTCTTACAACTTTTTATGCCATATTAGCAACTTAAAAAGCACGTTAGTATAATGTAAGACGCCTTAAAACTCCTAACAACACCTTACAACACAGTACGAAACGTTAAAACTCCATAACAAACCTAATGAATTCGTACGAGTCCTTTGAACATCGTACGACAAGTTAGGACATCTTACGAATCTTTATGCCACATTAGGAACTCGAATAGAACATTAGTATAATGTACGACGCCTTACAAATCCTAAGAACACCTTCATTCACAGTACGAAACCTCAAAACTCCATAATAAACCTAATGAATTCGTACGAGTCCTTTGAACATCGTACGACAAGTTAGGACATCTTACGACTCTTTATGCCACATTAGGAACTCGAATAGAACGTTAGTATAATGTACGACGCCTTACAACTCCTAAGAACACCTTCCTTCACCGTACGAAACCTCAAAACTCCATAATAAACCTAATGAATTCGTACGAGTCCTTTGAACATCGTACGACAAGTTAGGACATCTTACGACTCTTTATGCCACATTAGGAACTCGAATAGCACACTAGTATAATGTACGACGACTTACAACTCCTAAGAACACCTTCCTTCACCGTACGAAACCTCAAAACTCCATAATACACCTAAAGAATTCGTCCGAGTCCTTTGAACATCGTACGTCAAGTTAGACTCTGTATGCCATATTAGCAACATGAAAATCACGTTAGTATCATTTAGGACTCCTTACAAATCCTAAGAACACCTTACAACACCGTACAAAACCATAAATCTCCATAATAAACCTAATTATCTCGTCCGAATCCTTTGAACTTCATACGGCAACTTAAGGCTTCTTACGACTTTTTATGCCATATTAGCACCTTAAAAAGCACGTTAGTATAATGTAAGACGCCTTAAAACTCCTAACAACACCTTACAACACCGTACGAAACGTTAAAACTCCATAACAAACCTAATGAATTCGTACGAGTCCTTTGAACATCGTACGACAAGTTAGGACATCTTACGAATCTTTATGCCACATTAGGAACTCGAATAGAACATTAGTATAATGTACGACGCCTTACAAATCCTAAGAACACCTTCATTCACAGTACGAAACCTCAAAACTCCATAATAAACCTAATGAATTCGTACGAGTCCTTTGAACATCGTACGACAAGTTAGGACATCTTACGACTCTTTATGCCACATTAGGAACTCGAATAGAACGTTAGTATAATGTACGACGCCTTACAACTCCTAAGAACACCTTCCTTCACCGTACGAAACCTCAAAACTCCATAATAAACCTAATGAATTCGTACGAGTCCTTTGAACATCGTACGACAAGTTAGGACATCTTACGACTCTTTATGCCACATTAGGAACTCGAATAGAACGTTAGTATAATGTACGACGCCTTACAACTCCTAAGAACACCTTCCTTCACCGTACGAAACCTCAAAACTCCATAATAAACCTAATGAATTCGTACGAGTCCTTTGAACATCGTACGACAAGTTAGGACATCTTACGACTCTTTATGCCACATTAGGAACTCGAATAGAACGTTAGTATAATGTACGACGCCTTACAACTCCTAAGAACACCTTCCTTCACCGTACGAAACCTCAAAACTCCATAATAAACCTAATGAATTCGTACGAGTCCTTTGAACATCGTACGACAAGTTAGGACATCTTACGACTCTTTATGCCACATTAGGAACTCGAATAGAACGTTAGTATAATGTACGACGCCTTACAACTCCTAAGAACACCTTCCTTCACCGTACGAAACCTCAAAACTCCATAATAAACCTAATGAATTCGTACGAGTCCTTTGAACATCGTACGACCAGTTAGGACATCTTACGACTCTTTATGCCACATTAGTAACTCGAATAGCACACTAGTATAATGTACGACGCCTTACAACTCCTAAGAACACCTTCCTTCACCGTACGAAACCTCAAAACTCCATAATACACCTAAAGAATTCGTCCGAGTCCTTTGAACATCGTACGTCAAGTTAGACTCTGTATGCCATATTAGCAACATGAAAATCACGTTAATATCATTTAGGACTCCTTACAAATCCTAAGAACACCTTAGAACACCGTACAAAACCATAAATCTCCATAATAAACCTAATTATCTTGTCCGATTCCTTTGAACTTCGTACGGCAACTTAAGGCTTCTTATGACTTTGTATGCCATATTAGCACCTTAAAAAGCACGTTAGTATAATGTAGGACGCCTTAAAACTCCTAACAACACCTTACAACACCGTACGAAACGTTAAAACTCCATAATAAACCTAATGAATTCGTACGAGTCCTTTGAACATCGTACGACGAGTTAGGACATCTTACGACTCTTTATGCCACATTAGGAACTCCAATAGAACATTAGTATAATGTACGACGCCTTACAACTCCTAAGAACACCTTCCTTCACCGTACGAAACCTCCAAACTCCATAATAAACCTAACGAATTCGTACGAGTCCTTTGAACATCGTACGACAAGTTAGGACATCTTACGACTCTTTATGCCACATTAGGAACTCGAATAGCACACTTGTATAATGTACGACGCCTTACAACTCCTAAGAACACCTTCCTTCACCGTACGAAACCTCAAAACTCCATAATACACCTAAAGAATTCGTCTGAGTCCTTTGAACATCGTACATCAAGTTAGACTTTGTATGCCATATTAGCAATATGAAAATCACGTTAGTATCATTTAGGACTCCTTACAAATCCTAAGGACACCTTACAACACCGTACAAAACCATAAATCTCCATAATAAACCTAATTAATTCGTCTGAATCCTTTGAACTTCATACGGCAACTTAAGGCTTCTTACAACTTTTTATGCCATATTAGCAACTTAAAAAGCACGTTAGTATAATGTAAGACGCCTTAAAACTCCTAACAACACCTTACAACACAGTACGAAACGTTAAAACTCCATAACAAACCTAATGAATTCGTACGAGTCCTTTGAACATCGTACGACAAGTTAGGACATCTTACGAATCTTTATGCCACATTAGGAACTCGAATAGAACATTAGTATAATGTACGACGCCTTACAAATCCTAAGAACACCTTCATTCACAGTACGAAACCTCAAAACTCCATAATAAACCTAATGAATTCGTACGAGTCCTTTGAACATCGTACGACAAGTTAGGACATCTTACGACTCTTTATGCCACATTAGGAACTCGAATAGAACGTTAGTATAATGTACGACGCCTTACAACTCCTAAGAACACCTTCCTTCACCGTACGAAACCTCAAAACTCCATAATACACCTAAAGAATTCGTCTGAGTCCTTTGAACATCGTACATCAAGTTAGACTTTGTATGCCATATTAGCAATATGAAAATCACGTTAGTATCATTTAGGACTCCTTACAAATCCTAAGGACACCTTACAACACCGTACAAAACCATAAATCTCCATAATAAACCTAATTAATTCGTCTGAATCCTTTGAACTTCATACGGCAACTTAAGGCTTCTTACAACTTTTTATGCCATATTAGCAACTTAAAAAGCACGTTAGTATAATGTAAGACGCCTTAAAACTCCTAACAACACCTTACAACACAGTACGAAACGTTAAAACTCCATAACAAACCTAATGAATTCGTACGAGTCCTTTGAACATCGTACGACAAGTTAGGACATCTTACGAATCTTTATGCCACATTAGGAACTCGAATAGAACATTAGTATAATGTACGACGCCTTACAAATCCTAAGAACACCTTCATTCACAGTACGAAACCTCAAAACTCCATAATAAACCTAATGAATTCGTACGAGTCCTTTGAACATCGTACGACAAGTTAGGACATCTTACGACTCTTTATGCCACATTAGGAACTCGAATAGAACGTTAGTATAATGTACGACGCCTTACAACTCCTAAGAACACCTTCCTTCACCGTACGAAACCTCAAAACTCCATAATAAACCTAATGAATTCGTACGAGTCCTTTGAACATCGTACGACAAGTTAGGACATCTTACGACTCTTTATGCCACATTAGGAACTCGAATAGCACACTAGTATAATGTACGACGACTTACAACTCCTAAGAACACCTTCCTTCACCGTACGAAACCTCAAAACTCCATAATACACCTAAAGAATTCGTCCGAGTCCTTTGAACATCGTACGTCAAGTTAGACTCTGTATGCCATATTAGCAACATGAAAATCACGTTAGTATCATTTAGGACTCCTTACAAATCCTAAGAACACCTTACAACACCGTACAAAACCATAAATCTCCATAATAAACCTAATTATCTCGTCCGAATCCTTTGAACTTCATACGGCAACTTAAGGCTTCTTACGACTTTTTATGCCATATTAGCACCTTAAAAAGCACGTTAGTATAATGTAAGACGCCTTAAAACTCCTAACAACACCTTACAACACCGTACGAAACGTTAAAACTCCATAACAAACCTAATGAATTCGTACGAGTCCTTTGAACATCGTACGACAAGTTAGGACATCTTACGAATCTTTATGCCACATTAGGAACTCGAATAGAACATTAGTATAATGTACGACGCCTTACAAATCCTAAGAACACCTTCATTCACAGTACGAAACCTCAAAACTCCATAATAAACCTAATGAATTCGTACGAGTCCTTTGAACATCGTACGACAAGTTAGGACATCTTACGACTCTTTATGCCACATTAGGAACTCGAATAGAACGTTAGTATAATGTACGACGCCTTACAACTCCTAAGAACACCTTCCTTCACCGTACGAAACCTCAAAACTCCATAATAAACCTAATGAATTCGTACGAGTCCTTTGAACATCGTACGACAAGTTAGGACATCTTACGACTCTTTATGCCACATTAGGAACTCGAATAGAACGTTAGTATAATGTACGACGCCTTACAACTCCTAAGAACACCTTCCTTCACCGTACGAAACCTCAAAACTCCATAATAAACCTAATGAATTCGTACGAGTCCTTTGAACATCGTACGACAAGTTAGGACATCTTACGACTCTTTATGCCACATTAGGAACTCGAATAGAACGTTAGTATAATGTACGACGCCTTACAACTCCTAAGAACACCTTCCTTCACCGTACGAAACCTCAAAACTCCATAATAAACCTAATGAATTCGTACGAGTCCTTTGAACATCGTACGACAAGTTAGGACATCTTACGACTCTTTATGCCACATTAGGAACTCGAATAGCACACTAGTATAATGTACGACGACTTACAACTCCTAAGAACACCTTCCTTCACCGTACGAAACCTCAAAACTCCATAATACACCTAAAGAATTCGTCCGAGTCCTTTGAACATCGTACGTCAAGTTAGACTCTGTATGCCATATTAGCAACATGAAAATCACGTTAGTATCATTTAGGACTCCTTACAAATCCTAAGAACACCTTACAACACCGTACAAAACCATAAATCTCCATAATAAACCTAATTATCTCGTCCGAATCCTTTGAACTTCATACGGCAACTTAAGGCTTCTTACGACTTTTTATGCCATATTAGCACCTTAAAAAGCACGTTAGTATAATGTAAGATGCCTTAAAACTCCTAACAACACCTTACAACACCGTACGAAACGTTAAAACTCCATAACAAACCTAATGAATTCGTACGAGTCCTTTGAACATCGTACGACAAGTTAGGACATCTTACGAATCTTTATGCCACATTAGGAACTCGAATAGAACATTAGTATAATGTACGACGCCTTACAAATCCTAAGAACACCTTCATTCACAGTACGAAACCTCAAAACTCCATAATAAACCTAATGAATTCGTACGAGTCCTTTGAACATCGTACGACCAGTTAGGACATCTTACGACTCTTTATGCCACATTAGTAACTCGAATAGCACACTAGTATAATGTACGACGCCTTACAACTCCTAAGAACACCTTCCTTCACCGTACGAAACCTCAAAACTCCATAATACACCTAAAGAATTCGTCCGAGTCCTTTGAACATCGTACGTCAAGTTAGACTCTGTATGCCATATTAGCAACATGAAAATCACGTTAATATCATTTAGGACTCCTTACAAATCCTAAGAACACCTTAGAACACCGTACAAAACCATAAATCTCCATAATAAACCTAATTATCTTGTCCGATTCCTTTGAACTTCGTACGGCAACTTAAGGCTTCTTATGACTTTGTATGCCATATTAGCACCTTAAAAAGCACGTTAGTATAATGTAGGACGCCTTAAAACTCCTAACAACACCTTACAACACCGTACGAAACGTTAAAACTCCATAATAAACCTAATGAATTCGTACGAGTCCTTTGAACATCGTACGACGAGTTAGGACATCTTACGACTCTTTATGCCACATTAGGAACTCCAATAGAACATTAGTATAATGTACGACGCCTTACAACTCCTAAGAACACCTTCCTTCACCGTACGAAACCTCCAAACTCCATAATAAACCTAACGAATTCGTACGAGTCCTTTGAACATCGTACGACAAGTTAGGACATCTTACGACTCTTTATGCCACATTAGGAACTCGAATAGCACACTTGTATAATGTACGACGCCTTACAACTCCTAAGAACACCTTCCTTCACCGTACGAAACCTCAAAACTCCATAATACACCTAAAGAATTCGTCTGAGTCCTTTGAACATCGTACATCAAGTTAGACTTTGTATGCCATATTAGCAATATGATAATCACGTTAGTATCATTTAGGACTCCTTACAAATCCTAAGGACACCTTACAACACCGTACAAAACCATAAATCTCCATAATAAACCTAATTAATTCGTCTGAATCCTTTGAACTTCATACGGCAACTTAAGGCTTCTTACAACTTTTTATGCCATATTAGCAACTTAAAAAGCACGTTAGTATAATGTAAGACGCCTTAAAACTCCTAACAACACCTTACAACACAGTACGAAACGTTAAAACTCCATAACAAACCTAATGAATTCGTACGAGTCCTTTGAACATCGTACGACAAGTTAGGACATCTTACGAATCTTTATGCCACATTAGGAACTCGAATAGAACATTAGTATAATGTACGACGCCTTACAAATCCTAAGAACACCTTCATTCACAGTACGAAACCTCAAAACTCCATAATAAACCTAATGAATTCGTACGAGTCCTTTGAACATCGTACGACAAGTTAGGACATCTTACGACTCTTTATGCCACATTAGGAACTCGAATAGAACGTTAGTATAATGTACGACGCCTTACAACTCCTAAGAACACCTTCCTTCACCGTACGAAACCTCAAAACTCCATAATAAACCTCATGAATTCGTACGAGTCCTTTGAACATCGTACGACAAGTTAGGACATCTTACGACTCTTTATGCCACATTAGGAACTCGAATAGCACACTAGTATAATGTACGACGACTTACAACTCCTAAGAACACCTTCCTTCACCGTACGAAACCTCAAAACTCCATAATACACCTAAAGAATTCGTCCGAGTCCTTTGAACATCGTACGTCAAGTTAGACTCTGTATGCCATATTAGCAACATGAAAATCACGTTAGTATCATTTAGGACTCCTTACAAATCCTAAGAACACCTTACAACACCGTACAAAACCATAAATCTCCATAATAAACCTAATTATCTCGTCCGAATCCTTTGAACTTCATACGGCAACTTAAGGCTTCTTACGACTTTTTATGCCATATTAGCACCTTAAAAAGCACGTTAGTATAATGTAAGACGCCTTAAAACTCCTAACAACACCTTACAACACCGTACGAAACGTTAAAACTCCATAACAAACCTAATGAATTCGTACGAGTCCTTTGAACATCGTACGACAAGTTAGGACATCTTACGAATCTTTATGCCACATTAGGAACTCGAATAGAACATTAGTATAATGTACGACGCCTTACAAATCCTAAGAACACCTTCATTCACAGTACGAAACCTCAAAACTCCATAATAAACCTAATGAATTCGTACGAGTCCTTTGAACATCGTACGACAAGTTAGGACATCTTACGACTCTTTATGCCACATTAGGAACTCGAATAGAACGTTAGTATAATGTACGACGCCTTACAACTCCTAAGAACACCTTCCTTCACCGTACGAAACCTCAAAACTCCATAATAAACCTAATGAATTCGTACGAGTCCTTTGAACATCGTACGACAAGTTAGGACATCTTACGACTCTTTATGCCACATTAGGAACTCGAATAGCACACTAGTATAATGTACGACGACTTACAACTCCTAAGAACACCTTCCTTCACCGTACGAAACCTCAAAACTCCATAATACACCTAAAGAATTCGTCCGAGTCCTTTGAACATCGTACGTCAAGTTAGACTCTGTATGCCATATTAGCAACATGAAAATCACGTTAGTATCATTTAGGACTCCTTACAAATCCTAAGAACACCTTACAACACCGTACAAAACCATAAATCTCCATAATAAACCTAATTATCTCGTCCGAATCCTTTGAACTTCATACGGCAACTTAAGGCTTCTTACGACTTTTTATGCCATATTAGCACCTTAAAAAGCACGTTAGTATAATGTAAGACGCCTTAAAACTCCTAACAACACCTTACAACACCGTACGAAACGTTAAAACTCCATAACAAACCTAATGGATTCGTACGAGTCCTTTGAACATCGTACGACAAGTTAGGACATCTTACGAATCTTTATGCCACATTAGGAACTCGAATAGAACATTAGTATAATGTACGACGCCTTACAAATCCTAAGAACACCTTCATTCACAGTACGAAACCTCAAAACTCCATAATAAACCTAATGAATTCGTACGAGTCCTTTGAACATCGTACGACAAGTTAGGACATCTTACGACTGTTTATGCCACATTAGGAACTCGAATAGCACACTAGTATAATGTACGACGCCTTACAACTCCTAAGAACACCTTCCTTCAACCTACGAAACCTCAAAACTCCATAATACACCTAAAGAATTTGTCCGAGTCCTTTGAACATCGTACGTCAAGTTAGACTCTGAATGCCATATTAGCAACATGAAAATCACGTTAGTATCATTTAGGACTCCTTACAAATCCTAAGAACACCTTACAACACCGTACAAAACCATAAATCTCCATAATAAACCTAATTATCTCGTCCGATTCCTTTGAACTTCGTACGGCAACTTAAGGCTTCTTATGACTTTGTATGCCATATTAGCACCTTTAAAAGCACGTTAGTATAATGTAGGACGCCTTAAAACTCCTAACAACACCTTACAACACCGTACGAAACGTTAAAACTCCATAATAAACCTAATGAATTCGTACGAGTCCTTTGAACATCGTACGACGAGTTAGGACATCTTACGACGCTTTATGCCACATTAGGAACTCGAATAGAACGTTAGTATAATGTACGACGCCTTACAAATCCTAAGAACACCTTCCTTCACCGTACGAAACCTCAAAACTCCATAATACACCTAAAGAATTCGTCTGAGTCATTTGAACATCGTACGTCAAGTTAGGGTTCTTGATTCTTGATTCGATTGGACTTTGGTTCTTGATTCGATTGGATCTTGATTTCTTGATTCGGTTGGATCTAGTTTCTTGGCTGATTACAAATCCTAACCGATTCTTGTTCTTGATTTCTTGATCTTGTTTTTGTTTCTTGTTTATCTAGGGTTTGACTACAAAACCTAGACGTACCATTGTTTGTTTCTGCTGATCTAGGGTTTGCATGCTCTGGATTGTCTTTACGTGCGTGTTTTCTGTTTTGTTTCTTTTGTTTCTTGATCGATTTACGTCTAATATTGTGTAACAACCCTGAGATAACGTGGTGTACCATATTATTCGAGCGTTGTTAGCAAAATTTAGGGTTGTCGATTAGGGTTTCTTATTGTCTTGCTGATTCCAAGATTATTTACGTTCTATTTCTGATTGCTTAGTGGGTCTGTAATCAAGAGCGGCTGTTGAATATAGTTTAGCTTCTTGGTACGAATCCTATTAACCTTTTAAGAGATAGTTCGTTGTGACCTGTTCTTCCTGTTTGTTCATTGTGTTCGTATATGATGGGCAAGAGTTCGTTAGCTGCAAAAGTGACTAATATTGATGGGGTGCCGAGGGTAGGAATCTTAAGAAAATATGGGGCTGATGGTATTGCCAATGTGCAGAATGTGCAGACTGCATCTTCCATGCAGCAGGATCAGCGTGATATAGATGGGAGCAAAGTTGGAGCTGCTGGTAGCGATGTCATGATGAAAACAGCTGATGTAGCAGCAAGTTCAACTAAGGGTAATTTAAATGATATGGTAACTAATCTGAATGGGTCAGGTGGTATTGATGATATAGGGAAGAGATCTTATGCTGATCAAGTACTAGCAAATGGGAAGGAACCGAGTAGTGCAGGTATAAACTTTCGATATTTGGTGAATGATGAATCGAAAGAGGATTGTGATATTGTATTTTCTAAAGAGTCGGTTAGTAGGGTTTGTGAGAAGCTGGAGTTCATGCTATATGGGTATTTTCTGGGTGATAGAATAGCTTTTCCTGTTGTGGATTATTATACAAAAACTCATTGGCGGAAATATGGCTTGGAAAAATCAATGATGAACACGAATGGCTTTTTCTTTTTCAAATTCAAGGATGCGAAAGGGATGATGGAGGTTTTAGAAAGCGGACCATGGCTGATTAGGAGTAAACCAATATTCTTGAATATGTGGACTCCCACTTCTAAAGTTAGGAAGGAAGATATTAAGAATGTTGCGGTTTGGGTGAAAATGCATGATGTTCCATTGGCTGCATATTCAGATGAAGGTCTAAGTTTGCTTGCATCAAAACTTGGAAAACCGAAGATGCTTGATTCGTTTTCAACCTCGATGTGTAAGAATGTATGGGGTAGAAGTAGTTATGCTCGTGCTTTAATAGAGATTTCAGCTGCTAAAGAGTTAAAAGAGCAAATCACAATAGCGATTCCAGACCTATATGGGGACGAGTACTTGAAAGAAAGTGTTACAATTGAGTATGAATGGGTGCCGCCGAGATGTTCAACATGCTGCATTTTTGGTCATAATGATCAAGAATGTCCCAAAAACATAATCTTGGATGAGGGTTTGAAGGAGAAAATGGATGATGAGGGTTTTGTTGAAGTAGGTAATAAAAAAGGAGGTAAAAAGGGAGGTCTAGTATTGAAAAATCAGAAACCGAAATTTGAATATCGGCCGGTGTCTAAGTCTAAAGGACAGGAGGATACAACAGTGGTAGGGGAGTCTTCGATTAAAACATCTAATATGTTTGACATGTTGATGGAGGATGATAAGGGTGGAAAAGAGACTACTTCAAATAACAGAAAGGAGGCTGATGAAGAGGATGTTGAGATGGTATATGATGAAACTGTGGGTTTTATGGAATCGGGGACCATACCAACAAAAAAAGGGGCAAGCACTCCTTCTGTGGGGGTTTCCAATGGTTAGTTTAGCCTCATGGAATATAAGGGGCCTGAACCGTCCCCTGAAACAAAAGGAGGTTCGTCAGGTGGTTAAGGAGAACCAGTTAAGCGTATGTGCTGTGCTGGAATCTCATGTCGATGTGGCTGGTTTGTTTAATGTGTGTAATAAAGTTTTTCAGAATTGGAATTGGACGTCTAATGGGGGTGTTTGTGACAAAGGGACGCGCATTATTCTTGGATGGGATTCATCCGTATGTGATGTTATGGTTTTGCATCAAACAAATCAGGTTATGCATATTCAGGTTACGATTAAGAATGACATGAAGGTGTTTTTTACCTCGTTTGTTTATGCTGATAATTACTACATTGACCGAAGATGCCTTTGGAGTAATCTGAAATATCATAAATGTTTTATAGGCAAGCGTCCATGGGTGGTTATGGGTGATTTCAATTGTGCTCTGAATTTAGAAGACAAGTCTGTGGGGGCTTCTTGTATTGATATGCCCATGCGTGAATTCAAAGAGTGTATGGAAGAAATTGAAATGATGGATATTAATAGAACGGGGCTGCATTTTACTTTGAACCAAAAGCCGGGGAAGGGTGGAGGTATTCGTAACAAGATTGATCGTATTATGGGGAATATTGAGTTTATGAGTGAGTTTAGTACTGCGACTGCAATTTTTCAGCCATATAGGATCTCGGATCATACACCATGTGTACTTAAACTCCCTTGTATTAATCGGAATAAACCTCAGCCGTTCAAGTTCTCTAACTTTCTGCTTTATAAACCGGGGTTTTATGATATGGTGAAAGCGCAATGGTTACATCAGATTGAAGGGGTTCATCAGTTCAAACTTGTTAAGAAGCTTCGGTTACTAAAGCATCCCATTAGATCTTTTCTCCATGCTCAAGGCAATTTGCATTCTAATGTTACGAAATGGAGGAACAGGTTGGACGAGATTCATAGGGCGATTGACTTAGACCCTTCGAATGGTATTCTCTGTGAAGAGGAAGCGAGATGTTTAGTTCAATTTAATCAAGCAAGTCTAGATGAGGAAAGATTTTTGAAACAAAAGGCGAAGGTTCATTGGTTAGCAGTGGGTGATGCGAACAACTCTTTTTTCCATAACTCTTTGAAGTGTAAAAACCATAGTAATCGTATCGAGAGGGTAATAGATACAAATGGTTTGTTACATGAAGGTGGGGACGTGCCTTTAGCTTTTGTGAAACACTTTGAACAGTTTTTGGGTGTTGAAGATATTGTTACGATGCATATTTCTCCTGATTTGTTTGAGAGACGATTGGAGGACGGTGTTGCTGTTAATATGATTCGTCCGGTTTCGGAAACGGAAGTTAAAAAAGCGATGTTCTCTATTGGGGATAACAAAGCACCGGGCCCGGATGGTTTTTCATCAGCTTTCTTCAAGAAAATGTGGCCAATCATTGGGAAAGATGTTACCCTTGCGATCCATGACTTTTTTAGTAAGGATAAGCTTCTGAGAGAACTAAATCATACGATCATTGCCCTTATTCCAAATGTAACAAATGCATCTCGGGTTACTGAGTTTCGCCCTATTTCTTGTTGCAATGTGCTGTATAAATGTATTAGTAAAATTATTGCGGATCGTATTAAGGATTGCTTGGCTGGTCTTGTTGGTATAAATCAGTCGGCGTTTATTCCAGGAAGGAAAATTTCTGATAACATTCTTCTAACGCAAGAGTTGATGCACAACTATCACCGAAAGAAGGGGCCACCGCGATGTGCTTTCAAAATTGATATTCAGAAGGCATATGATACCGTGAATTGGGAGTTTGTAAAGCAGATTCTATTGGGGTTTGGATTTCATCCAAAGATGGTAAACTGGATTTATTTATGTATATCTTCAGTTACATTTTCAGTGAATGTTAATGGGAATATTCATGGTTACTTTAAGGGTAAAAGAGGATTGCGTCAAGGTGATCCTATATCGCCTTACTTGTTCACATTGGTTATGGAAATCTTAACCCTTATTCTGCAGCAGTCGTCACGTATAGAGGTGGGATTTAGATTCCATAACAAGTGTTCTAAGCAAAGAATAATTAATTTATGTTTTGCTGATGACCTTTTTATATTTGCTCGGGGAGATACTAACTCAACGAAATGTATTGTTAAGTCTCTGAAAGAGTTTACTGCTATGTCGGGTCTAGTGCCGAGTACTCAAAAGAGTACAATTTTTTTCTGTAATGTGCCTGACGGTGTTAAAAGGGCTATTTTGGATATATTACCTATCGAGGAGGGTTCTTTACCGGTCCGTTATCTGGGGGTGCCCCTTATTTCGTCGAGATTACTATACAAAGATTGTAATGTTCTTGTGGAGCGTATGGAGAAAAGGATCTCGAATTGGATGAATAAACTTCTGTCTTTGCAGGAAGAGTGCAACTGATTATTTCGGTTCTATCTTCGTTACATGTTTATTGGTCTTCTGTGTTTATTCTTCCCTCGCGTATTATATCGGAGCTGGAGGGAAAAATGAGGGGTTTTTTGTGGTGCCAAGGCCCTATGAAGAATGTTAAAGCTAAGGTCTCTTGGAAATCTGTTTGCGTTCCAAAATATGAAGGGGGTCTTGGGATAAGGAGAATTGCAGATGTGAACAAGGCTTTAATGACTAACCATATTTGGAGTATCCTTAGTGATCGTGAGTCACTTTGGGTCAAATGGATTCATGAAAACAAGTTAAAAGGCAAGAGTTTTTGGGAGATTAAAGTTCCAAGTAACTGTTGCTGGAGTTGGCGCAAACTTTTGCAAATTCGTCCTTTGGTGAGACACTATTTCTGGTCGGTGTTGGGAGATGGAAGTAATACATATGCATGGTTTGATAGGTGGTGTGATGTTGGCCCCCTAGATACATATATCACGCCTAGAATGATAGCCAATGGTGGGTATGATCTTAAAACGAAGGTGAAAGATATATATGTTGGTAATAGAATTGTATGGCCTCCTATGTGGTTAGCTTCCCTTCCTATTCTTGATACTATTCATATAAATCTTAATACTGCTGCAAATGATAGATTAGTTTGGAAGGTTGGGAATGATTTGCAGGAATGTTCAGCTAAGAATGTATGGAATGCTATGCGTACGAGTGATGCGATGGTTGATTGGGCGAAGGTTATTTGGTTCCCGTTTTGCATTCCTAAACATGCTTTCTTAGCTTGGTTAGTAATGCGTGGTAAACTGTTAACTCAAGATAAACTCTTGGGATGGGATGCTGGAAGGAGGAAATCTATGAATATGATGTGTTGTTTGCTATGCTATGAGAATGTGGACTCCCATCAACATTTGTTTTTCCAGTGTAAATATGCGACTAAGGTGTGGCTTGCGACAAGGAAACGTTCATCTATGAAAAATATGATTCCGGTTTGGAATGATATTATAACCTGGTTGGTGACTCATTATAAAGCTAAATCAGCTATTTGTATTGTTGATGGCCTTGTGGTAGCTGCTACTGCGTATTATATTTGGCAGGAAAGGAATAATCGTATTTTTATGAATCATGCTCGTCCGCCAGATGTGCTTGCTGATGAAATTACTAATTCGGTTCGATGCAAACTTATGAATCTGAATTTCAAGAGAACAGACCCGGCTATGAGAGTTCAAAAGGATTGGAGTATTGGTGGAGATACCAAATGTGACGATGGAGGATAGTTTGATTTCATTGCTTGATGATGTTCTAGCTTATAGGCTAGTTGTTATGTATTAGCATTTGCTTTCTTGGATAGGTAGATATGTGTTATCTTGTCTACATATTCAGGGCATGTCCTGACTATGTTTTAGTGTGGAACTCTTCCACACTACAAGTGCTTCAAAGTTTGTAATTAATAAAATCACCGGGGTAACCCTTTACCCAAAAAAAAAAATCACGTTAGTATCATTTAGGACTCCTTACAAATCCTAAGAACACCTTACAACACCGTACAAAACCATAAATCTCCATAATAAACCTAATTAACTCGTCTGAATCCTTTGAACTTCATACGGCAACTTAAGGCTTCTTACGACTTTGTATGCCATATTAGCACCTTAAAAAGCACGTTAGTATAATGTAAGACGCCTTAAAACTCCTAACAACACCTTACAACACCGTACGAAACTTTAAAACTCCATAATAAACCTAATGAATTCGTACGAGTCCTTTGAACATCGTATGACAAGTTAGGACATCTTACGACTCTTTATGCCACATTAGGAACTCGAATAGAACATTAGTATAATGTACGACGCCTTACAACTCCTAAGAACACCTTCCTTCACCGTACGAAACCTCAAAACTCCATAATAAACCTAATGAATTCGTACGAGTCCTTTGAACATCGTACGACCAGTTAGGACATCTTACGACTCTTTATGCCACATTAGTAACTCGAATAGCACACTAGTATAATGTACGACGCCTTACAACTCCTAAGAACACCTTCCTTCACCGTACGAAACCTCAAAACTCCATAATACACCTAAAGAATTCGTCCGAGTCCTTTGAACATCGTACGTCAAGTTAGACTCTGTATGCCATATTTACAACATGAAAATCACGTTAATATCATTTAGGACTCCTTACAAATCCTAAGAACACCTTACAACACCGTACAAAACCATAAATCTCCATAATAAACCTAATTATCTCGTCCGATTCCTTTGAACTTCGTACGGCAACTTAAGGCTTCTTATGACTTTGTATGCCATATTAGCACCTTAAAAAGCACGTTAGTATAATGTAGGACGCCTTAAAACTCCTAACAACACCTTACAACACCGTACGAAACGTTAAAACTCCATAATAAACCTAATGAATTCGTACGAGTCCTTTGAACATCGTACGACGAGTTAGGACATCTTACGACTCTTTATGCCACATTAGGAACTCCAATAGAACATTAGTATAATGTACGACGCCTTACAACTCCTAAGAACACCTTCCTTCACCGTACGAAACCTCCAAACTCCATAATAAACCTAACGAATTCGTACGAGTCCTTTGAACATCGTACGACAAGTTAGGACATCTTACGACTCTTTATGCCACATTAGGAACTCGAATAGCACACTTGTATAACGTACGACGCCTTACAACTCCTAAGAACACCTTCCTTCACCGTACGAAACCTCAAAACTCCATAATACACCTAAAGAATTCGTCTGCGTCCTTTGAACATCGTACATCAAGTTAGACTTTGTATGCCATATTAGAAATATGAAAATCACGTTAGTATCATTTAGGACTCCTTACAAATCCTAAGGACACCTTACAACACCGTACAAAACCATAAATCTCCATAATAAACCTAATTAATTCGTCTGAATCCTTTGAACTTCATACGGCAACTTAAGGCTTCTTACAACTTTTTATGCCATATTAGCACCTTAAAAAGCACGTTAGTATAATGTAAGACGCCTTAAAACTCCTAACAACACCTTAGAACACCGTACGAAACGTTAAAACTCCATAACAAACCTAATGAATTCGTACGAGTCCTTTGAACATCGTACGACAAGTTAGGACATCTTACGAATCTTTATGCCACATTAGGAACTCGAATAGAACATTAGTATAATGTACGACGCCTTACAAATCCTAAGAACACCTTCCTTCACAGTACGAAACCTCAAAACTCCATAATAAACCTAATGAATTCGTACGAGTCCTTTGAACATCGTACGACAAGTTAGGACATCTTACGACTGTTTATGCCACATTAGTAACTCGAATAGCACACTAGTATAATGTACGACGCCTTACAACTCCTAAGAACACCTTCCTTCAACGTACGAAACCTCAAAACTCCATAATACACCTAAAGAATTTGTCCGATTCCTTTGAACATCGTACGTCAAGTTAGACTCTGTATGCCATATTAGCAACATGAAAATCACGTTAGTATCATTTAGGACTCCTTACAAATCCTAAGAACACCTTACAACACCGTACAAAACCATAAATCTCCATAATAAACCTAATTATCTTGTCCGATTCCTTTGAACTTCGTACGGCAACTTAAGGCTTCTTATGACTTTGTATGCCATATTAGCACCTTAAAAAGCACGTTAGTATAATGTAGGACGCCTTAAAACTCCTAACAACACCTTACAACACCGTACGAAACGTTAAAACTCCATAATAAACCTAATGAATTCGTACGAGTCCTTTGAACATCGTACGACGAGTTAGGACATCTTACGACGCTTTATGCCACATTAGGAACTCGAATAGAACGTTAGTATAATGTACGACGCCTTACAAATCCTAAGAACACCTTCCTTCACCGTACGAAACCTCAAAACTCCATAATACACCTAAAGAATTCGTCTGAGTCATTTGAACATCGTACGTCAAGTTAGACTCTGAATGCCATATTAGCAATATGAAAATCACGTTAGTATCATTTAGGACTCCTTACAAATCCTAAGAACACCTTACAACACCGTACAAAACCATAAATCTCCATAATAAACCTAATTAACTCGTCTGAATCCTTTGAACTTCATACGGCAACTTAAGGCTTCTTACGACTTTGTATGCCATATTAGCACCTTAAAAAGCACGTTAGTATAATGTAGGACGCCTTAAAACTCCTATCAACACCTTACAACACCGTACGAAACGTTAAAACTCTATAATAAACCTAATGAATTCGTACGAGTCCTTTGAACATCGTACGACGAGTTAGGACATCTTACGACTCTTTATGCCACATTAGGAACTCGAATAGAACGTTAGTATAATGTACGACGCCTTACAAATCCTAAGAACACATTCCTTCACCGTACGAAACCTCAAAACTCCATAATAAACCTAATGAATTCGTACGAGTCCTTTGAACATCGTACGACAAGTTAGGACATCTTACGACTCTTTATGCCACATTAGGAACTCGAATAGCACACTAGTATAATCAGGGCCGGTCCCGAGGAATCGGGTGCCCTGTGCGAGACAAGAAAAAAAGGCCCCTATCCCGAAGCATCAACGCACTAAATTATATAAACTAAATTTTTAACTAAAAAACAAACATTTGATAATTAAACATAAGAAAATCAAAGTATTTGAATTAGTGAAAATCAAAATTATATATAATTTTTTTTTAAATTTGGTGCCAGTGGCGGAACTAGAAAATTTGAGTGAGAGGGTCAAAATTTGCTAAAAAGTTTTGTATCATCGATGTATCAATGGAAATTGTAGCCTTCGAATCATTAGCGAAGATTTTTTAGGACCGGCAGGGGCTGCATGTCCTCTATTTTTTCGTTAAATGTGTAATTTTTAAGTTTGATAACTTAAAAAAAAAAAAATAGTATACATATTATTGATCTTTGCCCTCTACTTTAAATTATGTGATTTCTGGGACAAGAAACATTGGTGTCCAACCTTTGTTAGTAGACTCATTTGTGTTTTACCACTTAAACAACGTCATTGTTTGAGTTGTTTGTGTTAAAGAACATATTTTAAAAAATATTTTATTTGTTGACACAAATGTTCTCTAATATAGATGTATTTTTAAATAATAAAAACAAAGTAAAAAATAAAAAGTTAAATTCATATACAATGAATGTAAACGAAACTTCTCTTCATTTTTGTTTTTAAATAAATATAAAGACTAGTGAGTCACAAAAACCATTGATTAGTTTTATAATATAATATTAATATTAGGCCCCTACCCCCTAGTCTTTTGTCATAGACCACATCTTCTTCCTTCTTGCTTTTCTGAAACTACATCGTCATTAATGCCGGAAAAAAAACTCCAACGATTCTTTTCCCCGTCTTCTTCCTTCACCATTCTTTATTTTTCTTCAGGTTTTTAGTACCTTCAAAGGCTTATCATGATATATTCAGGCTTAACAAAAATCCAGTCGACTGAAGGGTCATCGAACCCCCCGGACCCTCCCCTAATTCCGCCGATGTTTGGTGCCCCCGTCACACGAGTGCCCTGTGCGGTCGACTATCCCGCACACCCTATGGGCCGGCTCTGAGTATAATGTATGACGACTTACAACTCCTAAGAACACCTTCCTTCACCGTACGAAACCTCACAACTCCATAATACACCTAAAGAATTCGTCCGAGTCCTTTGAACATCGTACGTCAAGTTAGACTCTGTATGCCATATTAGCAACATGAAAATCATGTTAGTATCATTTAGGACTCCTTAAAAATCCTAAGAACACCTTACAACACCGTACAAAACCATAAATCTCCATAATAAACCTAATTATCTCGTCCGATTCCTTTGAACTTCGTACGGCAACTTAAGGCTTCTTACGACTTTGTATGCCATATTAGCACCTTAAAAAGCACGTTAGTATAAAGTAGGACGCCTTAAAACTCCTATCAACACCTTACAACACCGTACGAAACGTTAAAACTCCATAATAAACCTAATGAATTCGTACGAGTCCTTTGAACATCGTACGACGAGTTAGGACATCTTACGACTCTTTATGCCACATTAGGAACTCGAATAGAACGTTAGTATAATGTACGACGCCTTACAAATCCTAAGAACACCTTCCTTCACCGTACGAAACCTCATAACTCCATAATACACCTAAAGAATTCGTCCGAGTCATTTGAACATCGTACGTCAAGTTAGACTCCGAATGCCATATTAGCAATATGAAAATCACGTTAGTATCATTTAGGACTCCTTACAAATCCTAAGAACACCTTACAACACCGTACAAAACCATAAATCTCCATAATAAACCTAATTAACTCGTCTGAATCATTTGAACTTCATACAGCAACTTAACGCTTCTTACGACTTTGTATGCCATATTAGCACCTTAAAAAGCACGTTAGTATAATGTAAGACGCCTTAAAACTCCTAACAACACCTTACAACACCGTACGAAACGTTAAAACTCCATAACAAACATAATGAATTCGTACGAGTCCTTTGAACATCGTACGACAAGTTAGGACATCTTACGAATCTTTATGCCACATTAGGAACTCGAATAGAACATTAGTATAATGTACGACGCCTTACAAATCCTAAGAACACCTTCCTTCACAGTACGAAACCTCAAAACTCCATAATAAACCTAATGAATTCGTACGAGTCCTTTGAACATCGTACGACAAGTTAGGACATCTTACGACTCTTTATGCCACATTAGGAACTCGAATAGAACGTTAGTATAATGTACGACGCCTTACAAATCCTAAGAACACCTTCCTTCACCGTACGAAACCTCATAACTCCATAATACACCTAAAGAATTCGTCCGAGTCATTTGAACATCGTACGTCAAGTTAGACTCTGAATGCCATATTAGCAATATGAAAATCACGTTAGTATCATTTAGGACTCCTTACAAATCCTAAGGACAACTTACAACACCGTACAAAACCATAAATCTCCATAATAAACCTAATTAACTCGTCTGAATCCTTTGAACTTCATACGGCAACTTAACGCTTCTTACGACTTTTTATGCCATATTAGCACCTTAAAAAGCACGTTAGAATAATGTAAGACACCTTAAAACTCCTAACAACACCTTACAACACCGTACGAAACGTTAAAACTCCATAACAAACATAATGAATTCGTACGAGTCCTTTGAACATCGTACGACAAGTTAGGACATCTTACGAATCTTTATGCCACATTAGGAACTCGAATAGAACATTAGTATAATGTACGACGCCTTACAAATCCTAAGAACACCTTCCTTCACAGTACGAAACCTCAAAACTCCATAATAAACCTAATGAATTCGTACGAGTCCTTTGAACATCGTACGACAAGTTAGGACATCTTACGACTCTTTATGCCACATTAGGAACTCGAATAGAACGTTAGTATAATGTACGACGCCTTACAAATCCTAAGAACACCTTCCTTCACCGTACGAAACCTCATAACTCCATAATACACATAAAGAATTCGTCCGAGTCATTTGAACATCGTACGTCAAGTTAGACTCTGAATGCCATATTAGCAATATGAAAATCACGTTAGTATCATTTAGGACTGCTTACAAATCCTAAGGACACCTTACAACACCGTACAAAACCATAAATCTCCATAATAAACCTAATTAACTCGTCTGAATCCTTTGAACTTCATACGGCAACTTAACGCTTCTTACGACTTTTTATGCCATATTAGCACCTTAAAAAGCACGTTAATATAATGTAAGACGCCTTAAAACTCCTAACAACACCTTACAACACCGTACGAAACGTTAAAACTCCATAACAAACATAATGAATTCGTACGAGTCCTTTGAACATCGTACGACAAGTTAGGACATCTTACGAATCTTTATGCCACATTAGGAACTCGAATAGAACATTAGTATAACGTACGACGCCTTACAAATCCTAAGAACACCTTCCTTCACAGTACGAAACCTCAAAACTCCATAATAAACCTAATGAATTCGTACGAGTCCTTTGAACATCGTACGACAAGTTAGGACATCTTACGACTCTTTATGCCACATTAGGAACTCGAATAGAACGTTAGTATAATGTACGACGCCTTACAAATCCTAAGAACACCTTCCTTCACCGTACGAAACCTCAAAACTTCATAATAAACCTAATGAATTCGTACGAGTCCTTTGAACATCGTACGACAAGTTAAGACATCTTACGACTCTTTATGCCACATTAGGAACTCGAATAGAACGTTTGTATAATGTACGACGCCTTACAAATCCTAAGAACACCTTCCTTCACCGTACGAAACCTCATAACTCCATAATACACCTAAAGAATTCGTCCGAGTCATTTGAACATCGTACGTCAAGTTAGACTCTGAATGCCATATTAGCAATATGAAAATCACGTTAGTATTCTTAACCCTATTGCTAGGGATAAACTTTGTTGGAAGGATGGGGATGTATGCTCAGAGTTTGCGCCAACAGTTGTGTGGGAGTCTATTCGTCATCGAAGTGTGGAGGTTCCATGGGTGGATATAGTGTGGTTTTCACAATGCATTCCACGTCATGCGTTCCTACTTTGGCTTGTCATGAAAACCAAACTCCAAACGCAGGACAAAATTATGAGATGGAAATCGGCGGGAACTAGTAACATGAATATGATGTGTTGCGTTTTGTGTTACAATACTTTTGACTCCCATGAGCATCTCTTTTTCGATTGTAAGTATTCTATGGACGTATGGGATAGAATAAAGCTTCGAGCTGGTATGCATAGTGTGTCTTCTTCGTGGAATGAGGTAGTTACATGGTTGTGTTCTCATGCAAAGTCTTCGAATCTATCAAGTGTTGTGAGTAAATTACTTGTAGCTGGATCAGTGTACTACATATGGCAGGAGAGGTGTAACAGATTGTTCACTAATCATACTAGGCCTCCGGATGTCCTGGCTGAAAACATCTTGGATACTATTCGATACAGATTGATGGGGTTAAGGATAAAGAATACGGATCGAACGAGACAGATACTTGCTGATTGGAATATATACAAGTCTGGTGATGGCTAGGTGGAAGCAAATGGAGGACGCCCGCAACTAGATGGTAGTCTAGTATAGTGAAACTTTGTCCTATGGTCATATTTTTCTTGCATTTTTGTTTGTTTGTGTTTGGTTACATTCTGGGTATGTCCCATGAATGAACTAGTGTAGACAATCTACACTACTTGTATTATTTGGTTATGAATATACAAATCGCCGGGTGAATCCCTTTACCCAAAAAAAAAAAAAAAAAATCACGTTAGTATCATTTAGGACTCCTTACAAATCCTAAGGACAACTTACAACACCGTACAAAACCATAAATCTCCATAATAAACCTAATTAACTCGTCTGAATCCTTTGAACTTCATACGGCAACTTAACGCTTCTTACGACTTTTTATGCCATATTAGCACCTTAAAAAGCACGTTAGTATAATGTAAGACGCCTTAAAACTCCTAACAACACCTTACAACACCGTACGAAACGTTAAAACTCCATAACAAACATAATGAATTCGTACGAGTCCTTTGAACATCGTACGACAAGTTAGGACATCTTACGAATCTTTATGCCACATTAGGAACTCGAATAGAACATTAGTATAATGTACGACGCCTTACAAATCCTAAGAACACCTTCCTTCACAGTACGAAACCTCAAAACTCCATAATAAACCTAATGAATTCGTACGAGTCCTTTGAACATCGTACGACAAGTTAGGACATCTTACGACTCTTTATGCCACATTAGGAACTCGAATAGAACGTTAGTATAATGTACGACGCCTTACAAATCCTAAGAACACCTTCCTTCACCGTACGAAACCTCAAAACTTCATAATAAACCTAATGAATTCGTACGAGTCCTTTGAACATCGTACGACAAGTTAGACTCTGAATGCCATATTAGCAATATGAAAATCACGTTAGTATCATTTCGGACTGCTTACAAATCCTAAGGACACCTTACAACACCGTACAAAACCATAAATCTCCATAATAAACCTAATTAACTCGTCTGAATCCTTTGAACTTCATACGGCAACTTAACGCTTCTTACGACTTTTTATGCCATATTAGCACCTTAAAAAGCACGTTAGTATAATGTAAGACGCCTTAAAACTCCTAACAACACCTTACAACACCGTACGAAACGTTAAAACTCCATAACAAACATAATGAATTCGTACGAGTCCTTTGAACATCGTACGACAAGTTAGGACATCTTACGAATCTTTATGCCACATTAGGAACTCGAATAGAACATTAGTATAACGTACGACGCCTTACAAATCCTAAGAACACCTTCCTTCACAGTACGAAACCTCAAAACTCCATAATAAACCTAATGAATTCGTACGAGTCCTTTGAACATCGTACGACAAGTTAGGACATCTTACGACTCTTTATGCCACATTAGGAACTCGAATAGAACGTTAGTATAATGTACGACGCCTTACAAATCCTAAGAACACCTTCCTTCACCGTACGAAACCTCAAAACTTCATAATAAACCTAATGAATTCGTACGAGTCCTTTGAACATCGTACGACAAGTTAAGACATCTTACGACTCTTTATGCCACATTAGGAACTCGAATAGAACGTTTGTATAATGTACGACTCCTTACAAATCCTAAGAACACCTTCCTTCACCGTACGAAACCTCATAACTCCATAATACACCTAAAGAATTCGTCCGAGTCATTTGAACATCGTACGTCAAGTTAGACTCTGAATGCCATATTAGCAATATGAAAATCACGTTAGTATCATTTAGGACTCCTTACAAATCCTAAGGACAACTTACAACACCGTACAAAACCATAAATCTCCATAATAAACCTAATTAACTCGTCTGAATCCTTTGAACTTCATACGGCAACTTAACGCTTCTTACGACTTTTTATGCCATATTAGCACCTTAAAAAGCACGTTAGTATAATGTAAGACGCCTTAAAACTCCTAACAACACCTTACAACACCGTACGAAACGTTAAAACTCCATAACAAACATAATGAATTCGTACGAGTCCTTTGAACATCGTACGACAAGTTAGGACATCTTACGAATCTTTATGCCACATTAGGAACTCGAATAGAACATTAGTATAATGTACGACGCCTTACAAATCCTAAGAACACCTTCCTTCACAGTACGAAACCTCAAAACTCCATAATAAACCTAATGAATTCGTACGAGTCCTTTGAACATCGTACGACAAGTTAGGACATCTTACGACTCTTTATGCCACATTAGGAACTCGAATAGAACGTTAGTATAATGTACGACGCCTTACAAATCCTAAGAACACCTTCCTTCACCGTACGAAACCTCAAAACTTCATAATAAACCTAATGAATTCGTACGAGTCCTTTGAACATCGTACGACAAGTTAGACTCTGAATGCCATATTAGCAATATGAAAATCACGTTAGTATCATTTCGGACTGCTTACAAATCCTAAGGACACCTTACAACACCGTACAAAACCATAAATCTCCATAATAAACCTAATTAACTCGTCTGAATCCTTTGAACTTCATACGGCAACTTAACGCTTCTTACGACTTTTTATGCCATATTAGCACCTTAAAAAGCACGTTAGTATAATGTAAGACGCCTTAAAACTCCTAACAACACCTTACAACACCGTACGAAACGTTAAAACTCCATAACAAACATAATGAATTCGTACGAGTCCTTTGAACATCGTACGACAAGTTAGGACATCTTACGAATCTTTATGCCACATTAGGAACTCGAATAGAACATTAGTATAACGTACGACGCCTTACAAATCCTAAGAACACCTTCCTTCACAGTACGAAACCTCAAAACTCCATAATAAACCTAATGAATTCGTACGAGTCCTTTGAACATCGTACGACAAGTTAGGACATCTTACGACTCTTTATGCCACATTAGGAACTCGAATAGAACGTTAGTATAATGTACGACGCCTTACAAATCCTAAGAACACCTTCCTTCACCGTACGAAACCTCAAAACTTCATAATAAACCTAATGAATTCGTACGAGTCCTTTGAACATCGTACGACAAGTTAAGACATCTTACGACTCTTTATGCCACATTAGGAACTCGAATAGAACGTTAGTATAATGTACGACGCCTTACAAATCCTAAGAACACCTTCCTTCACCGTACGAAACCTCATAACTCCATAATACACCTAAAGAATTCGTCCGAGTCATTTGAACATCGTACGTCAAGTTAGACTCTGAATGCCATATTAGCAATATGAAAATCACGTTAGTATCATTTAGGACTCCTTACAAATCCTAAGGACACCTTACAACACCGTACAAAACCATAAATCTCCATAATAAACCTAATTAACTCGTCTGAATCCTTTGAACTTCATACGGCAACTTAACGCTTCTTACGACTTTTTATGCCATATTAGCACCTTAAAAAGCACGTTAGTATAATGTAAGACGCCTTAAAACTCCTAACAACACCTTACAACACCGTACGAAACGTTAAAACTCCATAACAAACATAATGAATTCGTACGAGTCCTTTGAACATCGTACGACAAGTTAGGACATCTTACGAATCTTTATGCCACATTAGGAACTCGAATAGAACATTAGTATAACGTACGACGCCTTACAAATCCTAAGAACACCTTCCTTCACAGTACGAAACCTCAAAACTCCATAATAAACCTAATGAATTCGTACGAGTCCTTTGAACATCGTACGACAAGTTAGGACATCTTACGACTCTTTATGCCACATTAGGAACTTGAATAGAACGTTAGTATAATGTACGACGCCTTACAAATCCTAAGAACACCTTCCTTCACCGTACGAAACCTCAAAACTTCATAATAAACCTAATGAATTCGTACGAGTCCTTTGAACATCGTACGACAAGTTAAGACATCTTACGACTCTTTATGCCACATTAGGAACTCGAATAGAACATTAGTATAACGTACGACGCCTTACAAATCCTAAGAACACCTTCCTTCACCGTACGAAACCTCATAACTCCATAATACACCTAAAGAATTCGTCCGAGTCATTTGAACATCGTACGTCAAGTTAGACTCTGAATGCCATATTAGCAATATGAAAATCACGTTAGTATCATTTAGGACTGCTTACAAATCCTAAGGACACCTTACAACACCGTACAAAACCATAAATCTCCATAATAAACCAAATTAACTCGTCTGAATCCTTTGAACTTCATACGGCAACTTAACGCTTCTTACGACTTTTTATGCTATATTAGCACCTTAAAAAGCACGTTAGTATAATGTAAGACGCCTTAAAACTCCTAACAACACCTTACAACACCGTACGAAACGTTAAAACTCCATAACAAACATAATGAATTCGTACGAGTCCTTTGAACATCGTACGACAAGTTAGGACATCTTACGAATCTTTATGCCACATTAGGAACTCGAATAGAACATTAGTATAACGTACGACGCCTTACAAATCCTAAGAACACCTTCCTTCACAGTACGAAACCTCAAAACTCCATAATAAACCTAATGAATTCGTACGAGTCCTTTGAACATCGTACGACAAGTTAGGACATCTTACGACTCTTTATGCCACATTAGGAACTCGAATAGAACGTTAGTATAATGTACGACGCCTTACAAATCCTAAGAACACCTTCCTTCACCGTACGAAACCTCAAAACTTCATAATAAACCTAATGAATTCGTACGAGTCCTTTGAACATCGTACGACAAGTTAAGACATCTTACGACTCTTTATGCCACATTAGGAACTCGAATAGAACGTTAGTATAATGTACGACGCCTTACAAATCCTAAGAACACCTTCCTTCACCGTACGAAACCTCATAACTCCATAATACACCTAAAGAATTCGTCCGAGTCATTTGAACATCGTACGTCAAGTTAGACTCTGAATGCCATATTAGCAATATGAAAATCACGTTAGTATCATTTAGGACTCCTTACAAATCCTAAGGACACCTTACAACACCGTACAAAACCATAAATCTCCATAATAAACCTAATTAACTCGTCTGAAACCTTTGAACTTCATACGGCAACTTAACGCTTCTTACGACTTTTTATGCCATATTAGCACCTTAAAAAGCACGTTAGTATAATGTAAGACGCCTTAAAACTCCTAACAACACCTTACAACACCGTACGAAACGTTAAAACTCCATAACAAACATAATGAATTCGTACGAGTCCTTTGAACATCGTACGACAAGTTAGGACATCTTACGAATCTTTATGCCACATTAGGATCTCGAATAGAACATTAGTATAATGTACGACGCCTTACAAATCCTAAGAACACCTTCCTTCACAGTACGAAACCTCAAAACTCCATAATAAACATAATGAATTCGTACAAGTCCTTTGAACATCGTACGACAAGTTAGGACATGTTACGACTCTTTATGCCACATTAGGAACTCGAATAGAACGTTAGTATAATGTACGACGCCTTACAAATCCTAAGAACACCTTCCTTCACCGTACGAAACCTCATAACTCCATAATACACCTAAAGAATTCGTCCGAGTCATTTGAACATCGTACGTCAAGTTAGACTCTGAATGCCATATTAGCAATATGAAAATCACGTTAGTATCATTTAGGACTCCTTAGAAATCCTAAGGACACCTTACAACACCGTACAAAACCATAAATCTCCATAATAAACCAAATTAACTCGTCTGAATCCTTTGAACTTCATACGGCAACTTAACGCTTCTTACGACTTTTTATGCTATATTAGCACCTTAAAAAGCACGTTAGTATAATGTAAGACGCCTTAAAACTCCTAACAACACCTTACAACACCGTACGAAACGTTAAAACTCCATAACAAACATAATGAATTCGTACGAGTCCTTTGAACATCGTACGACAAGTTAGGACATCTTACGAATCTTTATGCCACATTAGGATCTCGAATAGAACATTAGTATAATGTACGACGCCTTACAAATCCTAAGAACACCTTCCTTCACAGTACGAAACCTCAAAACTCCATAATAAACCTAATGAATTCGTACGAGTCCTTTGAACATCGTACGACAAGTTAGGACATCTTACGACTCTTTATGCCACATTAGGAACTCGAATAGAACGTTAGTATAATGTACGACGCCTTACAAATCCTAAGAACACCTTCCTTCACCGTACGAAACCTCATAACTCCATAATACACCTAAAGAATTCGTCTGAGTCATTTGAACATCGTACGTCAAGTTAGACTCTGAATGTCATATTAGCAATATGAAAATCACGTTAGTATCATTTAGGACTCCTTACAAATCCTAAGAACACCTTACAACACCGTACAAAACCATAAATCTTCATAATAAACCTAATTAACTCGTCTGAATCCTTTGAACTTCATACGACAACTTAACGTTTCTTACGACTTTGTATGCCATATTAGCACCTTAAAAAGCACGTTAGTATAATGTAAGACGCCTTAAAACTCCTAACAACACCTTACAACACCGTACGAAACGTTAAAACTCCATAACAAACCTAATGAATTCGTACGAGTCATTTGAACATCGTACGACAAGTTAGGACATCTTACGAATCTTTATGCCACATTAGGAACTCGAATAGAACATTAGTATAATGTACGACGCCTTACAAATCCTAAGAACACCTTCCTTCACAGTACGAAACCTCAAAACTCCATAATAAACCTAATGAATTCGTACGAGTCCTTTGAACATCGTACGACAAGTTAGGATATCTTACGACTCTTTATGCCACATTAGGAACTCGAATAGAACATTAGTATAATGTACGACGCCTTACAAATCCTAAGAACACCTTCCTTCACAGTACGAAACCTCAAAACTCCATAATAAACCTAATGAATTCGTACGAGTCCTTTGAACATCGTACGACAAGTTAGGACATCTTACGACTCTTTATGCCACATTAGGAACTCGAATAGAACGTTAGTATAATGTACGACGCCATACAACTCCTAAGAACACCTTCCTTCACCGTACGAAACCTCACAACTCCATAATACACCTAAAGAATTCGTCCGAGTCCTTTGAACATCGTACGTCAAGTTAGACTCTGTATGCCATATTAGCAACATGAAAATCACGTTAGTATCATTTAGGACTCCTTACAAATCCTAAGAACACCTTACAACACCGTACAAAACCATAAATCTCCATAATAAACCTAATTATCTCGTCCGATTCCTTTGAACTTCGTACGACAACTTAAGGCTTCTTACGACTTAGTATGCCATATTAGCACCTTAAAAAGCACGTTAGTATAATGTAGGACGCCTTAAAACTCCTATCAACACCTTACAACACCGTACGAAACGTTAAAACTCCATAATAAACCTAATGAATTCGTACGAGTCCTTTGATCATCGTACGACGAGTTAGGACATCTTACGACTCTTTATGCCACATTAGGAACTCGAATAGAACGTTAGTATAATGTACGACGCCTTACAAATCCTAAGAACACCTTCCTTCACCGTACGAAACCTCATAACTCCATAATACACCTAAAGAATTCGTCCGAGTCATTTGAACGTCGTACGTCAAGTTAGACTCTGAATGCCATATTAGCAATATGAAAATCACGTTAGTATCATTTAGGACTCCTTACAAATCCTAAGGACACCTTACAACACTGTACAAAACCATAAAATTCCATAATAAACCTAATTAACTCGTCTGAATCCTTTGAACTTCATACGGCAACTTAACGCTTCTTACGACTTTTTATGCCATATTAGCACCTTAAAAAGCACGTTAGTATAATGTAAGACGCCTTAAAACTCCTAACAACACCTTACAACACCGTACGAAACGTTAAAACTCCATAACAAACATAATGAATTCGTACGAGTCCTTTGAACATCGTACGACAAGTTAGGACATCTTACGAATCTTTATGCCACATTAGGAACTCGAATAGAACATTAGTATAATGTACGACGCCTTACAAATCCTAAGAACACCTTCCTTCACAGTACGAAACCTCAAAACTCCATAATAAACCTAATGAATTCGTACGAGTCCTTTGAACATCGTACGACAAGTTAGGACATCTTACGACTCTTTATGCCACATTAGGAACTCGAATAGAACGTTAGTATAATGTACGACGCCATACAACTCCTAAGAACACCTTCCTTCATAGTACGAAACCTCAAAACTCAATAATAAACCTAATGAATTCGTACGAGTCCTTTGAACATCGTACGACAAGTTAGGACATCTTACGACTCTTTATGCCACATTAGGAACTCGAATAGAACATTAGTATAATGTACGACGCCTTACAAATCCTAAGAACACCTTCCTTCACCGTACGAAACCTCATAACTCCATAATACACCTAAAGAATTCGTCTGAGTCATTTGAACATCGTACGTCAAGTTAGACTCTGAATGCCATATTAGCAATATGAAAATCACGTTAGTATCATTTAGGACTCCTTACAAATCCTAAGAACACCTTACAACACCGTACAAAACCATAAATCTCCATAATAAACCTAATTAACTCGTCTGAATCCTTTGAACTTCATACGGCAACTTAACGCTTCTTACGACTTTGTATGCCATATTAGCACCTTAAAAAGCACGTTAGTATAATGTAAGACGCCTTAAAACTCCTAACAACACCTTACAACACCGTACGAAACGTTAAAACTCCATAACAAACCTAATGAATTCGTACGAGTCCTTTGAACATCGTACAACAAGTTAGGACATCTTACGAATCTTTATGCCACATTAGGAACTCGAATAGAACATTAGTATAATGTACGACGCCTTACAAATCCTAAGAACACCTTCCTTCACAGTACGAAACCTCAAAACTCCATAATAAACCTAATGAATTCGTACGAGTCCTTTGAACATCGTACGACAAGTTAGGACATCTTACGACTCTTTATGCCACATTAGGAACTCGAATAGAACGTTAGTATAATGTACGACGCCATACAACTCCTAAGAACACCTTCCTTCACCGTACGAAACCTTACAACTCCATAATACACCTAAAGAATTCGTCCGAGTCCTTTGAACATCGTACGTCAAGTTAGACTCTGTATGCCATATTAGCAACATGAAAATCACGTTAGTATCATTTAGGACTCCTTACAAATCCTAAGAACACCTTACAACACCGTACAAAACCATAAATCTCCATAATAAACCTAATTATCTCGTCCAATTCCTTTGAACTTCGTACGGCAACTTAAGGCTTCTTACGACTTAGTATGCCATATTAGCACCTTAAAAAGCACGTTAGTATAATGTAGGACGCCTTAAAACTCCTATCAACACCTTACAACACCGTACGAAACGTTAAAACTCCATAATAAACCTAATGAATTCGTACGAGTCCTTTGAACATCGTACGACGAGTTAGGACATCTTACGACTCTTTATGCCACATTAGGAACTCGAATAGAACGTTAGTATAATGTACGACGCCTTACAAATCCTAAGAACACCTTCCTTCACCGTACGAAACCTCATAACTCCATAATACACCTAAAGAATTCGTCCGAGTCATTTGAACATCGTACGTCAAGTTAGACTCTGAATGCCATATTAGCAATATGAAAATCACGTTAGTATCATTTAGGACTCCTTACAAATCCTAAGGACACCTTACAACACCGTACAAAACCATAAATCTCCATAATAAACCTAATTATCTCGTCCGAATCCTTTGAACTTCGTACGGCAACTTAAGGCTTCTTACGACTTTGTATGCCATATTAGCACCTTAAAAAGCACGTTAGTATAATGTAGGACGCCTTAAAACTCCTAACAACACCTTACAACACCGTACGAAACGTTAAAACTCCATAATAAACCTAATGAATTCGTACGAGTCCTTTGAACATCGTACGACGAGTTAGGACATCTTACGACTCTTTATGTCACAATAGGAACTCGAATAGAACGTTAGTATAATGTACGACGCCTTACAAATCCTAAGAACACCTTCCTTCACCGTACGAAACCTCAAAACTCCATAATACACCTAAAGAATTCGTCCGAGTCCTTTGAACATCGTACATCAAGTTAGACTCTGTATGCCATATTAGCAATATGAAAATCACGTTAGTATCATTTAGGACTCCTTACAAATCCTAAGGACACCTTACAACACCGTACAAAACCATAAATCTCCATAATAAACCTAATTAACTCGTCTGAATCCTTTGAACTTCATACGGCAACTTAAGGCTTCTTACGACTTTTTATGCCATATTAGCACCATAAAAAGCACGTTAGTATAATGTAAGACGCCTTAAAGCTCCTAACAACACCTTACAACACCATACGAAACTTTAAAACTCCATAACAAACCTAATGAATTCGTACGAGTCCTTTGAACATCGTACGACAAGTTAGGACATCTTACGAATCTTTATGCCACATTAGGAACTCGAATAGAACATTAGTATAATGTACGACGCCTTACAAATCCTAAGAACACCTTCCTTCACAGTACGAAACCTCAAAACTCCATAATAAACCTAATGAATTCGTACGAGTCCTTTGAACATCGTACGACAAGTTAGGACATCTTACGACTCTTTATGCCACATTAGGAACTCGAATAGAACGTTAGTATAATGTACGACGCCATACAACTCCTAAGAACACCTTCCTTCATAGTACGAAACCTCAAAACTCAATAATAAACCTAATGAATTCGTACGAGTCCTTTGAACATCGTACGACAAGTTAGGACATCTTACGACTCTTTATGCCACATTAGGAACTGGAATAGAACGTTAGTATAATGTACGACGCCTTACAAATCCTAAGAACACCTTCCTTCACCGTACGAAACCTCATAACTCCATAATACACCTAAAGAATTCGTCTGAGTCATTTGAACATCGTACGTCAAGTTAGACTCTGAATGCCATATTAGCAATATGAAAATCACGTTAGTATCATTTAGGACTCCTTACAAATCCTAAGAACACCTTACAACACCGTACAAAACCATAAATCTCCATAATAAACCTAATTAACTCGTCTGAATCCTTTGAACTTCATACGGCAACTTAACGCTTCTTACGACTTTGTATGCCATATTAGCACCTTAAAAAGCACGTTAGTATAATGTAAGACGCCTTAAAACTCCTAACAACACCTTACAACACCGTACGAAACGTTAAAACTCCATAACAAACCTAATGAATTCGTACGAGTCCTTTGAACATCGTACAACAAGTTAGGACATCTTACGAATCTTTATGCCACATTAGGAACTCGAATAGAACATTAGTATAATGTACGACGCCTTACAAATCCTAAGAACACCTTCCTTCACAGTACGAAACCTCAAAACTCCATAATAAACCTAATGAATTCGTACGAGTCCTTTGAACATCGTACGACAAGTTAGGACATCTTACGACTCTTTATGCCACATTAGGAACTCGAATAGAACGTTAGTATAATGTACGACGCCATACAACTCCTAAGAACACCTTCCTTCACCGTACGAAACCTTACAACTCCATAATACACCTAAAGAATTCGTCCGAGTCCTTTGAACATCGTACGTCAAGTTAGACTCTGTATGCCATATTAGCAACATGAAAATCACGTTAGTATCATTTAGGACTCCTTACAAATCCTAAGAACACCTTACAACACCGTACAAAACCATAAATCTCCATAATAAACCTAATTATCTCGTCCAATTCCTTTGAACTTCGTAAGGCAACTTAAGGCTTCTTACGACTTAGTATGCCATATTAGCACCTTAAAAAGCACGTTAGTATAATGTAGGACGCCTTAAAACTCCTATCAACACCTTACAACACCGTACGAAACGTTAAAACTCCATAATAAACCTAATGAATTCGTACGAGTCCTTTGAACATCGTACGACGAGTTAGGACATCTTACGACTCTTTATGTCACAACAGGAACTCGAATAGAACGTTAGTATAATGTACGACGCCTTACAAATCCTAAGAACACCTTCCTTCACCGTACGAAACCTCAAAACTCCATAATACACCTAAAGAATTCGTCCGAGTCCTTTGAACATCGTACATCAAGTTAGACTCTGTATGCCATATTAGCAATATGAAAATCACGTTAGTATCATTTAGGACTCCTTACAAATCCTAAGGACACCTTACAACACCGTACAAAACCATAAATCTCCATAATAAACCTAATTAACTCGTCTGATTCCTTTGAACTTCATACGGCAACTTAAGGCTTCTTACGACTTTTTATGCCATATTAGCACCATAAAAAGCACGTTAGTATAATGTAAGACGCCTTAAAGCTCCTAACAACACCTTACAACACCATACGAAACTTTAAAACTCCATAACAAACCTAATGAATTCGTACGAGTCCTTTGAACATCGTACGACAAGTTAGGACATCTTACGAATCTTTATGCCACATTAGGAACTCGAATAGAACATTAGTATAATGTACGACGCCTTACAAATCGTAAGAACACCTTCCTTCACAGTACGAAACCTCAAAACTCCATAATAAACCTAATGAATTCGTACGAGTCCTTTGAACATCGTACGACAAGTTAGGACATCTTACGACTCTTTATGCCACATTAGGAACTCGAATAGAACGTTAGTATAATGTACGACGCCATACAACTCCTAAGAACACCTTCCTTCATAGTACGAAACCTCAAAACTCAATAATAAACCTAATGAATTCGTACGAGTCCTTTGAACATCGTACGACAAGTTAGGACATCTTACGACTCTTTATGCCACATTAGGAACTGGAATAGAACGTTAGTATAATGTACGACGCCTTACAAATCCTAAGAACACCTTCCTTCACCGTACGAAACCTCATAACTCCATAATACACCTAAAGAATTCGTCTGAGTCATTTGAACATCGTACGTCAAGTTAGACTCTGAATGCCATATTAGCAATATGAAAATCACGTTAGTATCATTTAGGACTCCTTACAAATCCTAAGAACACCTTACAACACCGTACAAAACCATAAATCTCCATAATAAACCTAATTAACTCGTCTGAATCCTTTGAACTTCATACGGCAACTTAACGCTTCTTACGACTTTGTATGCCATATTAGCACCTTAAAAAGCACGTTAGTATAATGTAAGACGCCTTAAAACTCCTAACAACACCTTACAACACCGTACGAAACGTTAAAACTCCATAACAAACCTAATGAATTCGTACGAGTCCTTTGAACATCGTACAACAAGTTAGGACATCTTACGAATCTTTATGCCACATTAGGAACTCGAATAGAACATTAGTATAATGTACGACGCCTTACAAATCTTAAGAACACCTTCCTTCACAGTACGAAACCTCAAAACTCCATAATAAACCTAATGAATTCGTACGAGTCCTTTGAACATCGTACGACAAGTTAGGACATCTTACGACTCTTTATGCCACATTAGGAACTCGAATAGAACGTTAGTATAATGTACGACGCCATACAACTCCTAAGAACACCTTCCTTCACCGTACGAAACCTTACAACTCCATAATACACCTAAAGAATTCGTCCGAGTCCTTTGAACATCGTACGTCAAGTTAGACTCTGTATGCCATATTAGCAACATGAAAATCACGTTAGTATCATTTAGGACTCCTTACAAATCCTAAGAACACCTTACAACACCGTACAAAACCATAAATCTCCATAATAAACCTAATTATCTCGTCCAATTCCTTTGAACTTCGTAAGGCAACTTAAGGCTTCTTACGACTTAGTATGCCATATTAGCACCTTAAAAAGCACGTTAGTATAATGTAGGACGCCTTAAAACTCCTATCAACACCTTACAACACCGTACGAAACGTTAAAACTCCATAATAAACCTAATGAATTCGTACGAGTCCTTTGAACATCGTACGACGAGTTAGGACATCTTACGACTCTTTATGTCACAACAGGAACTCGAATAGAACGTTAGTATAATGTACGACGCCTTACAAATCCTAAGAACACCTTCCTTCACCGTACGAAACCTCAAAACTCCATAATACACCTAAAGAATTCGTCCGAGTCCTTTGAAAATCGTACATCAAGTTAGACTCTGTATGCCATATTAGCAATATGAAAATCACGTTAGTATCATTTAGGACTCCTTACAAATCCTAAGGACACCTTACAACACCGTACAAAACCATAAATCTCCATAATAAACCTAATTAACTCGTCTGAATCCTTTGAACTTCATACGGCAACTTAAGGCTTCTTACGACTTTTTATGCCATATTAGCACCATAAAAAGCACGTTAGTATAATGTAAGACGCCTTAAAGCTCCTAACAACACCTTACAACACCATACGAAACTTTAAAACTCCATAACAAACCTAATGAATTCGTACGAGTCCTTTGAACATCGTACGACAAGTTAGGACATCTTACGAATCTTTATGCCACATTAGGAACTCGAATAGAACATTAGTATAATGTACGACGCCTTACAAATCGTAAGAACACCTTCCTTCACAGTACGAAACCTCAAAACTCCATAATAAACCTAATGAATTCGTACGAGTCCTTTGAACATCGTACGACAAGTTAGGACATCTTACGACTCTTTATGCCACATTAGGAACTCGAATAGAACGTTAGTATAATGTACGACGCCATACAACTCCTAAGAACACCTTCCTTCATAGTACGAAACCTCAAAACTCAATAATAAACCTAATGAATTCGTACGAGTCCT
Organism: Tagetes erecta; assembly: GCA_030867185.1. Taxonomy (NCBI): domain Eukaryota; kingdom Viridiplantae; phylum Streptophyta; class Magnoliopsida; order Asterales; family Asteraceae; genus Tagetes; species Tagetes erecta. Next base: position 46,805,497 of record CM061489.1, on the reverse strand, counting down.
TTGAACATCGTACGACAAGTTAGGACATCTTACGACTCTTTATGCCACATTAGGAACTCGAATAGAACGTTAGTATAATGTACGACGCCTTACAAATCCTAAGAACACCTTCCTTCACCGTACGAAACCTCATAACTCCATAATACACCTAAAGAATTCGTCTGAGTCATTTGAACATCGTACGTCAAGTTAGACTCTGAATGCCATATTAGCAATATGAAAATCACGTTAGTATCATTTAGGACTCCTTACAAATCCTAAGAACACCTTACAACACCGTACAAAACCATAAATCTCCATAATAAACCTAATTAACTCGTCTGAATCCTTTGAACTTCATACGGCAACTTAACGCTTCTTACGACTTTGTATGCCATATTAGCACCTTAAAAAGCACGTTAGTATAATGTAAGACGCCTTAAAACTCCTAACAACACCTTACAACACCGTACGAAACGTTAAAACTCCATAACAAACCTAATGAATTCGTACGAGTCCTTTGAACATCGTACAACAAGTTAGGACATCTTACGAATCTTTATGCCACATTAGGAACTCGAATAGAACATTAGTATAATGTACGACGCCTTACAAATCCTAAGAACACCTTCCTTCACAGTACGAAACCTCAAAACTCCATAATAAACCTAATGAATTCGTACGAGTCCTTTGAACATCGTACGACAAGTTAGGACATCTTACGACTCTTTATGCCACATTAGGAACTCGAATAGAACGTTAGTATAATGTACGACGCCATACAACTCCTAAGAACACCTTCCTTCACCGTACGAAACCTTACAACTCCATAATACACCTAAAGAATTCGTCCGAGTCCTTTGAACATCGTACGTCAAGTTAGACTCTGTATGCCATATTAGCAACATGAAAATCACGTTAGTATCATTTAGGACTCCTTACAAATCCTAAGAACACCTTACAACACCGTACAAAACCATAAATCTCCATAATAAACCTAATTATCTCGTCCAATTCCTTTGAACTTCGTAAGGCAACTTAAGGCTTCTTACGACTTAGTATGCCATATTAGCACCTTAAAAAGCACGTTAGTATAATGTAGGACGCCTTAAAACTCCTATCAACACCTTACAACACCGTACGAAACGTTAAAACTCCATAATAAACCTAATGAATTCGTACGAGTCCTTTGAACATCGTACGACGAGTTAGGACATCTTACGACTCTTTATGTCACAACAGGAACTCGAATAGAACGTTAGTATAATGTACGACGCCTTACAAATCCTAAGAACACCTTCCTTCACCGTACGAAACCTCAAAACTCCATAATACACCTAAAGAATTCGTCCGAGTCCTTTGAACATCGTACATCAAGTTAGACTCTGTATGCCATATTAGCAATATGAAAATCACGTTAGTATCATTTAGGACTCCTTACAAATCCTAAGGACACCTTACAACACCGTACAAAACCATAAATCTCCATAATAAACCTAATTAACTCGTCTGAATCCTTTGAACTTCATACGGCAACTTAAGGCTTCTTACGACTTTTTATGCCATATTAGCACCATAAAAAGCACGTTAGTATAATGTAAGACGCCTTAAAGCTCCTAACAACACCTTACAACACCATACGAAACTTTAAAACTCCATAACAAACCTAATGAATTCGTACGAGTCCTTTGAACATCGTACGACAAGTTAGGACATCTTACGAATCTTTATGCCACATTAGGAACTCGAATAGAACATTAGTATAATGTACGACGCCTTACAAATCGTAAGAACACCTTCCTTCACAGTACGAAACCTCAAAACTCCATAATAAACCTAATGAATTCGTACGAGTCCTTTGAACATCGTACGACAAGTTAGGACATCTTACGACTCTTTATGCCACATTAGGAACTCGAATAGAACGTTAGTATAATGTACGACGCCATACAACTCCTAAGAACACCTTCCTTCATAGTACGAAACCTCAAAACTCAATAATAAACCTAATGAATTCGTACGAGTCCTTTGAACATCGTACGACAAGTTAGGACATCTTACGACTCTTTATGCCACATTAGGAACTCGAATAGAACGTTAGTATAATGTACGACGCCTTACAAATCCTAAGAACACCTTCCTTCACCGTACGAAACCTCATAACTCCATAATACACCTAAAGAATTCGTCTGAGTCATTTGAACATCGTACGTCAAGTTAGACTCTGAATGCCATATTAGCAATATGAAAATCACGTTAGTATCATTTAGGACTCCTTACAAATCCTAAGAACACCTTACAACACCGTACAAAACCATAAATCTCCATAATAAACCTAATTAACTCGTCTGAATCCTTTGAACTTCATACGGCAACTTAACGCTTCTTACGACTTTGTATGCCATATTAGCACCTTAAAAAGCACGTTAGTATAATGTAAGACGCCTTAAAACTCCTAACAACACCTTACAACACCGTACGAAACGTTAAAACTCCATAACAAACCTAATGAATTCGTACGAGTCCTTTGAACATCGTACAACAAGTTAGGACATCTTACGAATCTTTATGCCACATTAGGAACTCGAATAGAACATTAGTATAATGTACGACGCCTTACAAATCCTAAGAACACCTTCCTTCACAGTACGAAACCTCAAAACTCCATAATAAACCTAATGAATTCGTACGAGTCCTTTGAACATCGTACGACAAGTTAGGACATCTTACGACTCTTTATGCCACATTAGGAACTCGAATAGAACGTTAGTATAATGTACGACGCCATACAACTCCTAAGAACACCTTCCTTCACCGTACGAAACCTTACAACTCCATAATACACCTAAAGAATTCGTCCGAGTCCTTTGAACATCGTACGTCAAGTTAGACTCTGTATGCCATATTAGCAACATGAAAATCACGTTAGTATCATTTAGGACTCCTTACAAATCCTAAGAACACCTTACAACACCGTACAAAACCATAAATCTCCATAATAAACCTAATTATCTCGACCAATTCCTTTGAACTTCGTAAGGCAACTTAAGGCTTCTTACGACTTAGTATGCCATATTAGCACCTTAAAAAGCACGTTAGTATAATGTAGGACGCCTTAAAACTCCTATCAACACCTTACAACACCGTACGAAACGTTAAAACTCCATAATAAACCTAATGAATTCGTACGAGTCCTTTGAACATCGTACGACGAGTTAGGACATCTTACGACTCTTTATGTCACAACAGGAACTCGAATAGAACGTTAGTATAATGTACGACGCCTTACAAATCCTAAGAACACCTTCCTTCACCGTACGAAACCTCAAAACTCCATAATACACCTAAAGAATTCGTCCGAGTCCTTTGAACATCGTACATCAAGTTAGACTCTGTATGCCATATTAGCAATATGAAAATCACGTTAGTATCATTTAGGACTCCTTACAAATCCTAAGGACACCTTACAACACCGTACAAAACCATAAATCTCCATAATAAACCTAATTAACTCGTCTGAATCCTTTGAACTTCATACGGCAACTTAAGGCTTCTTACGACTTTTTATGCCATATTAGCACCATAAAAAGCACGTTAGTATAATGTAAGACGCCTTAAAGCTCCTAACAACACCTTACAACACCATACGAAACTTTAAAACTCCATAACAAACCTAATGAATTCGTACGAGTCCTTTGAACATCGTACGACAAGTTAGGACATCTTACGAATCTTTATGCCACATTAGGAACTCGAATAGAACATTAGTATAATGTACGACGCCTTACAAATCGTAAGAACACCTTCCTTCACAGTACGAAACCTCAAAACTCCATAATAAACCTAATGAATTCGTACGAGTCCTTTGAACATCGTACGACAAGTTAGGACATCTTACGACTCTTTATGCCACATTAGGAACTCGAATAGAACGTTAGTATAATGTACGACGCCATACAACTCCTAAGAACACCTTCCTTCATAGTACGAAACCTCAAAACTCAATAATAAACCTAATGAATTCGTACGAGTCCTTTGAACATCGTACGACAAGTTAGGACATCTTACGACTCTTTATGCCACATTAGGAACTCGAATAGAACGTTAGTATAATGTACGACGCCTTACAAATCCTAAGAACACCTTCCTTCACCGTACGAAACCTCATAACTCCATAATACACCTAAAGAATTCGTCTGAGTCATTTGAACATCGTACGTCAAGTTAGACTCTGAATGCCATATTAGCAATATGAAAATCACGTTAGTATCATTTAGGACTCCTTACAAATCCTAAGAACACCTTACAACACCGTACAAAACCATAAATCTCCATAATAAACCTAATTAACTCGTCTGAATCCTTTGAACTTCATACGGCAACTTAACGCTTCTTACGACTTTGTATGCCATATTAGCACCTTAAAAAGCACGTTAGTATAATGTAAGACGCCTTAAAACTCCTAACAACACCTTACAACACCGTACGAAACGTTAAAACTCCATAACAAACCTAATGAATTCGTACGAGTCCTTTGAACATCGTACAACAAGTTAGGACATCTTACGAATCTTTATGCCACATTAGGAACTCGAATAGAACATTAGTATAATGTACGACGCCTTACAAATCCTAAGAACACCTTCCTTCACAGTACGAAACCTCAAAACTCCATAATAAACCTAATGAATTCGTACGAGTCCTTTGAACATCGTACGACAAGTTAGGACATCTTACGACTCTTTATGCCACATTAGGAACTCGAATAGAACGTTAGTATAATGTACGACGCCATACAACTCCTAAGAACACCTTCCTTCACCGTACGAAACCTTACAACTCCATAATACACCTAAAGAATTCGTCCGAGTCCTTTGAACATCGTACGTCAAGTTAGACTCTGTATGCCATATTAGCAACATGAAAATCACGTTAGTATCATTTAGGACTCCTTACAAATCCTAAAAACACCTTACAACACCGTACAAAACCATAAATCTCCATAATAAACCTAATTATCTCGTCCAATTCCTTTGAACTTCGTACGGCAACTTAAGGCTTCTTACGACTTAGTATGCCATATTAGCACCTTAAAAAGCACGTTAGTATAATGTAGGACGCCTTAAAACTCCTATCAACACCTTACAACACCGTACGAAACGTTAAAACTCCATAATAAACCTAATGAATTCGTACGAGTCCTTTGAACATCGTACGACGAGTTAGGACATCTTACGACTCTTTATGCCACATTAGGAACTCGAATAGAACGTTAGTATAATGTACGACGCCTTACAAATCCTAAGAACACCTTCCTTCACCGTACGAAACCTCATAACTCCATAATACACCTAAAGAATTCGTCCGAGTCATTTGAACATCGTACGTCAAGTTAGACTCTGAATGCCATATTAGCAATATGAAAATCACGTTAGTATCATTTAGGACTCCTTACAAATCCTAAGGACACCTTACAACACCGTACAAAACCATAAATCTCCATAATAAACCTAATTATCTCGTCCGAATCCTTTGAACTTCGTACGGCAACTTAAGGCTTCTTACGACTTTGTATGCCATATTAGCACCTTAAAAAGCACGTTAGTATAATGTAGGACGCCTTAAAACTCCTAACAACACCTTACAACACCGTACGAAACGTTAAAACTCCATAATAAACCTAATGAATTCGTACGAGTCCTTTGAACATCGTACGACGAGTTAGGACATCTTACGACTCTTTATGTCACAATAGGAACTCGAATAGAACGTTAGTATAATGTACGACGCCTTACAAATCCTAAGAACACCTTCCTTCACCGTACGAAACCTCAAAACTCCATAATACACCTAAAGAATTCGTCCGAGTCCTTTGAACATCGTACATCAAGTTAGACTCTGTATGCCATATTAGCAATATGAAAATCACGTTAGTATCATTTAGGACTCCTTACAAATCCTAAGGACACCTTACAACACCGTACAAAACCATAAATCTCCATAATAAACCTAATTAACTCGTCTGAATCCTTTGAACTTCATACGGCAACTTAAGGCTTCTTACGACTTTTTATGCCATATTAGCACAATAAAAAGCACGTTAGTATAATGTAAGACGCCTTAAAGCTCCTAACAACACCTTACAACACCATACGAAACTTTAAAACTCCATAACAAACCTAATGAATTCGTACGAGTCCTTTGAACATCGTACGACAAGTTAGGACATCTTACGAATCTTTATGCCACATTAGGAACTCGAATAGAACATTAGTATAATGTACGACGCCTTACAAATCCTAAGAACACCTTCCTTCACAGTACGAAACCTCAAAACTCCATAATAAACCTAATGAATTCGTACGAGTCCTTTGAACATCGTACGACAAGTTAGGACATCTTACGAATCTTTATGCCACATTAGGAACTCGAATAGATCATTAGTATAATGTACGACGCCTTACAAATCCTAAGAATACCTTCCTTCACAGTACGAAACCTCAAAACTCCATAATAAACCTAATGAATTCGTACGAGTCCTTTGAACATCGTACGACAAGTTAAGACATCTTACGACTCTTTATGCCACATTAGGAACTCGAATCGAACGTTAGTATAATGTACGACGCCTTACAACTCCTCAGAACACCTTCCTTCACCGTACAAAACCTCACAACTCCATAATACACCTAAAGAATTCGTCCGAGTCCTTTGAACATCGTACGTCAAGTTAGACTCTGTATGCCATATTAGCAACATGAAAATCACGTTAGTATCATTTAGGACTCCTTACAAATCCTAAGAACACCTTACAACACCGTACAAAACCATAAATCTCCATAATAAACCTAATTATCTCGTCCGATTCCTTTGAACTTCGTACGGCAACTTAAGGCTTCTTACGACTTAGTATGCCATATTAGCACATTAAAAAGCACGTTAGTATAATGTAGGACGCCTTAAAACTCCTATCAACACCTTACAACACCGTTCGAAACGTTAAAACTCCATAATAAACCTAATGAATTCGTACGAGTCCTTTGAACATCGTACGACGAGTTAGGACATCTTACGACTCTTTATGCCACATTAGGAACTCGAATAGAACATTAGTATAATGTACGACGCCTTACAAATCCTAAGAACACCTTCCTTCACAGTACGAAACCTCAAAACTCCATAATAAACCTAATGAATTCGTACGAGTCCTTTGAACATCGTACGACAAGTTAGGACATCTTACGACTCTTTATGCCACATTAGGAACTCGAATAGAACGTTAGTATAATGTACGACGCCATACAACTCCTAAGAACACCTTCCTTCATAGTACGAAACCTCAAAACTCAATAATAAACCTAATGAATTCGTACGAGTCCTTTGAACATCGTACGACAAGTTAGGACATCTTACGACTCTTTATGCCACATTAGGAACTCGAATAGAACGTTAGTATAATGTACGACGCCTTACAAATCCTAAGAACACCTTCCTTCACCGTACGAAACCTCATAACTCCATAATACACCTAAAGAATTCGTCTGAGTCATTTGAACATCGTACGTCAAGTTAGACTCTGAATGCCATATTAGCAATATGAAAATCACGTTAGTATCATTTAGGACTCCTTACAAATCCTAAGAACACCTTACAACACTGTACAAAACCATAAATCTCCATAATAAACCTAATTAACTCGTCTGAATCCTTTGAACTTCATACGGCAACTTAACGCTTCTTACGACTTTGTATGCCATATTAGCACCTTAAAAAGCACGTTAGTATAATGTAAGACGCCTTAAAACTCCTAACAACACCTTACAACACCGTACGAAACGTTAAAACTCCATAACAAACCTAATGAATTCGTACGAGTCCTTTGAACATCGTACAACAAGTTAGGACATCTTACGAATCTTTATGCCACATTAGGAACTCGAATAGAACATTAGTATAATGTACGACGCCTTACAAATCCTAAGAACACCTTCCTTCACCGTACGAAACGTTAAAACTCCATAATAAACCTAATGAATTCGTACGAGTCCTTTGAACATCGTACGACGAGTTAGGACATCTTACGACTCTTTATGCCACATTAGGAACTCGAATAGAACGTTAGTATAATGTACGACGCCATACAACTCCTAAGAACACCTTCCTTCACCGTACGAAACCTTACAACTCCATAATACACCTAAAGAATTCGTCCGAGTCCTTTGAACATCGTACGTCAAGTTAGACTCTGTATGCCATATTAGCAACATGAAAATCACGTTAGTATCATTTAGGACTCCTTACAAATCCTAAGAACACCTTACAACACTGTACAAAACCATAAATCTCCATAATAAACCTAATTAACTCGTCTGAATCCTTTGAACTTCATACGGCAACTTAACGCTTCTTACGACTTTGTATGCCATATTAGCACCTTAAAAAGCACGTTAGTATAATGTAAGACGCCTTAAAACTCCTAACAACACCTTACAACACCGTACGAAACGTTAAAACTCCATAACAAACCTAATGAATTCGTACGAGTCCTTTGAACATCGTACAACAAGTTAGGACATCTTACGAATCTTTATGCCACATTAGGAACTCGAATAGAACATTAGTATAATGTACGACGCCTTACAAATCCTAAGAACACCTTCCTTCACCGTACGAAACGTTAAAACTCCATAATAAACCTAATGAATTCGTACGAGTCCTTTGAACATCGTACGACGAGTTAGGACATCTTACGACTCTTTATGCCACATTAGGAACTCGAATAGAACGTTAGTATAATGTACGACGCCATACAACTCCTAAGAACACCTTCCTTCACCGTACGAAACCTTACAACTCCATAATACACCTAAAGAATTCGTCCGAGTCCTTTGAACATCGTACGTCAAGTTAGACTCTGTATGCCATATTAGCAACATGAAAATCACGTTAGTATCATTTAGGACTCCTTACAAATCCTAAGAACACCTTACAACACCGTACAAAACCATAAATCTCCATAATAAACCTAATTATCTCGTCCAATTCCTTTGAACTTCGTACGGCAACTTAAGGCTTCTTACGACTTAGTATGCCATATTAGCACCTTAAAAAGCACGTTAGTATAATGTAGGACGCCTTAAAACTCCTATCAACACCTTACAAGACCGTACGAAACGTTAAAACTCCATAATAAACCTAATGAATTCGTACGAGTCCTTTGAACATCGTACGACGAGTTAGGACATCTTACGACTCTTTATGTCACAATAGGAACTCGAATAGAACGTTAGTATAATGTACGACGCCTTACAAATCCTAAGAACACCTTCCTTCACCGTACGAAACCTCAAAACTCCATAATACACCTAAAGAATTCGTCCGAGTCCTTTGAACATCGTACATCAAGTTAGACTCTGTATGCCATATTAGCAATATGAAAATCACGTTAGTATCATTTAGGACTCCTTACAAATCCTAAGGACACCTTACAACACCGTACAAAACCATAAATCTCCATAATAAACCTAATTAACTCGTCTGAATCCTTTGAACTTCATACGGCAACTTAAGGCTTCTTACGACTTTTTATGCCATATTAGCACAATAAAAAGCACGTTAGTATAATGTAAGACGCCTTAAAGCTCCTAACAACACCTTACAACACCATACGAAACTTTAAAACTCCATAACAAACCTAATGAATTCGTACGAGTCCTTTGAACATCGTACGACAAGTTAGGACATCTTACGAATCTTTATGCCACATTAGGAACTCGAATAGAACATTAGTATAATGTACGACGCCTTACAAATCCTAAGAACACCTTCCTTCACAGTACGAAACCTCAAAACTCCATAATAAACCTAATGAATTCGTACGAGTCCTTTGAACATCGTACGACAAGTTAGGACATCTTACGAATCTTTATGCCACATTAGGAACTCGAATAGATCATTAGTATAATGTACGACGCCTTACAAATCCTAAGAATACCTTCCTTCACAGTACGAAACCTCAAAACTCCATAATAAACCTAATGAATTCGTACGAGTCCTTTGAACATCGTACGACAAGTTAAGACATCTTACGACTCTTTATGCCACATTAGGAACTCGAATCGAACGTTAGTATAATGTACGACGCCTTACAACTCCTCAGAACACCTTCCTTCACCGTACAAAACCTCACAACTCCATAATACACCTAAAGAATTCGTCCGAGTCCTTTGAACATCGTACGTCAAGTTAGACTCTGTATGCCATATTAGCAACATGAAAATCACGTTAGTATCATTTAGGACTCCTTACAAATCCTAAGAACACCTTACAACACCGTACAAAACCATAAATCTCCATAATAAACCTAATTATCTCGTCCGATTCCTTTGAACTTCGTACGGCAACTTAAGGCTTCTTACGACTTAGTATGCCATATTAGCACATTAAAAAGCACGTTAGTATAATGTAGGACGCCTTAAAACTCCTATCAACACCTTACAACACCGTTCGAAACGTTAAAACTCCATAATAAACCTAATGAATTCGTACGAGTCCTTTGAACATCGTACGACGAGTTAGGACATCTTACGACTCTTTATGCCACATTAGGAACTCGAATAGAACGTTAGTATAATGTACGACGCCTTACAAATCCTAAGAACACCTTCCTTCACCGTACGAAACCTCATAACTCCATAATACACCTAAAGAATTCGTCCGAGTCATTTGAACATCGTACGTCAAGTTAGACTCTGAATGCCATATTAGCAATATGAAAATCACGTTAGTATCATTTAGGACTCCTTACAAATCCTAAGGACACCTTACAACACTGTACAAAACCATAAATCTCCATAATAAACCTAATTAACTCGTCTGAATCCTTTGAACTTCATACGGCAACTTAACGCTTCTTACGACTTTTTATGCCATATTAGCACCTTAAAAAGCACGTTAGTATAATGTAAGACGCCTTAAAGCTCCTAACAACACCTTACAACACCATACGAAACTTTAAAACTCCATAACAAACCTAATGAATTCGTACGAGTCCTTTGAACATCGTACGACAAGTTAGGACATCTTACGAATCTTTATGCCACATTAGGAACTCGAATAGAACATTAGTATAATGTACGACGCCTTACAAATCCTAAGAACACCTTCATTCACAGTACGAAACCTCAAAACTCCATAATAAACCTAATGAATTCGTACGAGTCCTTTGAACATCGTACGACAAGTTAGGACATCTTACGAATCTTTATGCCACATTAGGAACTCGAATAGAACATTAGTATAATGTACGACGCCTTACAAATCCTAAGAACACCTTCCTTCACAGTACGAAACCTCAAAACTCCATAATGCACCTAAAGAATTCGTCCGAGAACTTTGAACATTGTACGTCTAGTTAGACTCTGTATGCCATATTAGCAACATGAAAATCACGTTAGTATCATTTAGGACTCCTTACAAATCCTAAGAACACCTTACAACACCGTACAAAACCATAAATCTCCATAATAAACCTAATTATCTCGTCCGATTCCTTTGAACTTCGTACGGCAACTTAAGGCTTCTTACGACTTTGTATGCCATATTAGCACCTTAAAAAGCACGTTAGTATAATGTAGGACGCCTTAAAACTCCTAACAACACCTTACAACACCGTACGAAACGTTAAAACTCCATAATAAACCTAATGAATTCGTACGAGTCCTTTGAACATCGTACGACGAGTTAGGACATCTTACGACTCTTTATGCCACATTAGGAACTCGAATAGAACGTTAGTATAATGTACGACGCCTTACAAATCCTAAGAACACCTTCCTTCACAGTACGAAACCTCAAAACTCCATAATAAACCTAATGAATTCGTACGAGTCCTTTGAACATCGTACGACAAGTTAGGACATCTTACGACTCTTTATGCCACATTAGGAACTCGAATAGAACGTTAGTATAATGTACGACGCCATACAACTCCTAAGAACACCTTCCTTCACCGTACGAAACCTTACAACTCCATAATACACCTAAAGAATTCGTCCGAGTCCTTTGAACATCGTACGTCAAGTTAGACTCTGTATGCCATATTAGCAACATGAAAATCACGTTAGTATCATTTAGGACTCCTTACAAATCCTAAGAACACCTTACAACACCGTACAAAACCATAAATCTCCATAATAAACCTAATTATCTCGTCCAATTCCTTTGAACTTCGTACGGCAACTTAAGGCTTCTTACGACTTAGTATGCCATATTAGCACCTTAAAAAGCACGTTAGTATAATGTAGGACGCCTTAAAACTCCTATCAACACCTTACAACACCGTACGAAACGTTAAAACTCCATAATAAACCTAATGAATTCGTACGAGTCCTTTGAACATCGTACGACGAGTTAGGACATCTTACGACTCTTTATGCCACATTAGGAACTCGAATAGAACGTTAGTATAATGTACGACGCCTTACAAATCCTAAGAACACCTTCCTTCACCGTACGAAACCTCATAACTCCATAATACACCTAAAGAATTCGTCCGAGTCATTTGAACATCGTACGTCAAGTTAGACTCTGAATGCCATATTAGCAATATGAAAATCACGTTAGTATCATTTAGGACTCCTTACAAATCCTAAGGACACCTTACAACACCGTACAAAACCATAAATCTCCATAATAAACCTAATTATCTCGTCCGAATCCTTTGAACTTCGTACGGCAACTTAAGGCTTCTTACGACTTTGTATGCCATATTAGCACCTTAAAAAGCACGTTAGTATAATGTAGGACGCCTTAAAACTCCTAACAACACCTTACAACACCGTACGAAACGTTAAAACTCCATAATAAACCTAATGAATTCGTACGAGTCCTTTGAACATCGTACGACGAGTTAGGACATCTTACGACTCTTTATGTCACAATAGGAACTCGAATAGAACGTTAGTATAATGTACGACGCCTTACAAATCCTAAGAACACCTTCCTTCACCGTACGAAACCTCAAAACTCCATAATACACCTAAAGAATTCGTCCGAGTCCTTTGAACATCGTACATCAAGTTAGACTCTGTATGCCATATTAGCAATATGAAAATCACGTTAGTATCATTTAGGACTCCTTACAAATCCTAAGGACACCTTACAACACCGTACAAAACCATAAATCTCCATAATAAACCTAATTAACTCGTCTGAATCCTTTGAACTTCATACGGCAACTTAAGGCTTCTTACGACTTTTTATGCCATATTAGCACCATAAAAAGCACGTTAGTATAATGTAAGACGCCTTAAAGCTCCTAACAACACCTTACAACACCATACGAAACTTTAAAACTCCATAACAAACCTAATGAATTCGTACGAGTCCTTTGAACATCGTACGACAAGTTAGGACATCTTACGAATCTTTATGCCACATTAGGAACTCGAATAGAACATTAGTATAATGTACGACGCCTTACAAATCCTAAGAACACCTTCCTTCACAGTACGAAACCTCAAAACTCCATAATAAACCTAATGAATTCGTACGAGTCCTTTGAACATCGTACGACAAGTTAGGACATCTTACGAATCTTTATGCCACATTAGGAACTCGAATAGATCATTAGTATAATGTACGACGCCTTACAAATCCTAAGAATACCTTCCTTCACAGTACGAAACCTCAAAACTCCATAATAAACCTAATGAATTCGTACGAGTCCTTTGAACATCGTACGACAAGTTAAGACATCTTACGACTCTTTATGCCACATTAGGAACTCGAATCGAACGTTAGTATAATGTACGACGCCTTACAACTCCTCAGAACACCTTCCTTCACCGTACAAAACCTCACAACTCCATAATACACCTAAAGAATTCGTCCGAGTCCTTTGAACATCGTACGTCAAGTTAGACTCTGTATGCCATATTAGCAACATGAAAATCACGTTAGTATCATTTAGGACTCCTTACAAATCCTAAGAACACCTTACAACACCGTACAAAACCATAAATCTCCATAATAAACCTAATTATCTCGTCCGATTCCTTTGAACTTCGTACGGCAACTTAACGCTTCTTACGACTTTGTATGCCATATTAGCACCTTAAAAAGCACGTTAGTATAATGTAGGTCGCCTTAAAACTCCTAACAACACCTTACAACATCGTACGAAACGTTAAAACTCCATAACAAACCTAATGAATTCGTACGAGTCCATTGAACATCGTACGACAAGTTAGGACATCTTACGACTCTTTATGCCACATTAGGAACTCGAATAGGACATTAGTATAATGTACGACGCCTTACAAATCCTAAGAACACCTTCCTTCACAGTACGAAACCTCAAAACTCCATAATAAACCTAGTGAATTCGTACGAGTCCTTTGAACATCGTACGACAACTTAGGACATCTTACGGCTGTTTATGCCACATTAGGAACTCGAATAGCACACTAGTATAATGTACGACGCCTTACAACTCCTAAGAACACCTTCCTTCACCGTACGAAACCTCAAAACTCCATAATACACCTAAAGAATTCGTCTGAGAACTTTGAACATCGTACGTCAAGTTAGACTCTGTATGCCATATTAGCAACATGAAAATCACGTTAGTATCATTTAGGACTCCTTACAAATCCTAAGAACACCTTACAACACCGTACAAAACCATAAATCTCCATAATAAACCTAATTATCTCGTCCGATTCATTTGAGCTTCGTACGACAACTTAAGGCTTCTTACGACTTTGTATGCCATATTAGCACCTTAAAAAGCACGTTAGTATAATGTAGGACGCCTTAAAACTCCTAACAACACCTTACAACACCGTACGAAACGTTAAAACTCCATAATAAACCTAATGAATTCGTACGAGTCCTTTGAACATCGTACGACGAGTTAGGACATCTTACGACTCTTTATGTCACAATAGGAACTCGAATAGAACGTTAGTATAATGTACGACGCCTTACAAATCCTAAGAACACCTTCCTTCACCGTACGAAACCTCAAAACTCCATAATACACCTAAAGAATTCGTCCGAGTCCTTTGAACATCGTACATCAAGTTAGACTCTGTATGCCATATTAGCAATATGAAAATCACGTTAGTATCATTTAGGACTCCTTACAAATCCTAAGGACACCTTACAACACCGTACAAAACCATAAATCTCCATAATAAACCTAATTAACTCGTCTGAATCCTTTGAACTTCATACGGCAACTTAAGGCTTCTTACGACTTTTTATGCCATATTAGCACCATAAAAAGCACGTTAGTATAATGTAAGACGCCTTAAAGCTCCTAACAACACCTTACAACACCATACGAAACTTTAAAACTCCATAACAAACCTAATGAATTCGTACGAGTCCTTTGAACATCGTACGACAAGTTAGGACATCTTACGAATCTTTATGCCTCATTAGGAACTCGAATAGAACATTAGTATAATGTACGACGCCTTACAAATCCTAAGAACACCTTCCTTCACAGTACGAAACCTCAAAACTCCATAATAAACCTAATGAATTCGTACGAGTCCTTTGAACATCGTACGACAAGTTAGGACATCTTACGAATCTTTATGCCACATTAGGAACTCGAATAGCTCATTAGTATAATGTACGACGCCTTACAAATCCTAAGAATACCTTCCTTCACAGTACGAAACCTCAAAACTCCATAATAAACCTAATGAATTCGTACGAGTGTTTTGAACATCGTACGACAAGTTAAGACATCTTACGACTCTTTATGCCACATTAGGAACTCGAATCGAACGTTAGTATAATGTACGACGCCTTACAACTCCTCAGAACACCTTCCTTCACCGTACAAAACCTCACAACTCCATAATACACCTAAAGAATTCGTCCGAGTCCTTTGAACATCGTACGTCAAGTTAGACTCTGTATGCCATATTAGCAACATGAAAATCACGTTAGTATCATTTAGGACTCCTTACAAATCCTAAGAACACCTTACAACACCGTACAAAACCATAAATCTCCATAATAAACCTAATTATCTCGTCCGATTCCTTTGAACTTCGTACGGCAACTTAAGGCTTCTTACGACTTAGTATGCCATATTAGCACCTTAAAAAGCACGTTAGTATAATGTAGGACGCCTTAAAACTCCTATCAACACCTTACAACACCGTACGAAACGTTAAAACTCCATAATAAACCTAATGAATTCGTACGAGTCCTTTGAACATCGTACGACGAGTTAGGACATCTTACGACTCTTTATGCCACATTAGGAACTCGAATAGAACGTTAGTATAATGTACGACGCCTTACAAATCCTAAGAACACCTTCCTTCACAGTACGAAACCTCAAAACTCCATAATAAACCTAATGAATTCGTACGAGTCCTTTGAACATCGTACGACAAGTTAGGACATCTTACGAATCTTTATGCCACATTAGGAACTCGAATAGATCATTAGTATAATGTACGACGCCTTACAAATCCTAAGAATACCTTCCTTCACAGTACGAAACCTCAAAACTCCATAATAAACCTAATGAATTCGTACGAGTCCTTTGAACATCGTACGACAAGTTAAGACATCTTACGACTCTTTATGCCACATTAGGAACTCGAATCGAACGTTAGTATAATGTACGACGCCTTACAACTCCTAAGAACACCTTCCTTCACCGTACAAAACCTCACAACTCCATAATACACCTAAAGAATTCGTCCGAGTCCTTTGAACATCGTACGTCAAGTTAGACTCTGTATGCCATATTAGCAACATGAAAATCACGTTAGTATCATTTAGGACTCCTTACAAATCCTAAGAACACCTTACAACACCGTACAAAACCATAAATCTCCATAATAAACCTAATTATCTCGTCCGATTCATTTGAGCTTCGTACGACAACTTAAGGCTTCTTACGACTTTGTATGCCATATTAGCACCTTAAAAAGCACGTTAGTATAATGTAGGACGCCTTAAAACTCCTAACAACACCTTACAACACCGTACGAAACGTTAAAACTCCATAATAAACCTAATGAATTCGTACGAGTCCTTTGAACATCGTACGACGAGTTAGGACATCTTACGACTCTTTATGTCACAATAGGAACTCGAATAGAACGTTAGTATAATGTACGACGCCTTACAAATCCTAAGAACACCTTCCTTCACCGTACGAAACCTCAAAACTCCATAATACACCTAAAGAATTCGTCCGAGTCCTTTGAACATCGTACATCAAGTTAGACTCTGTATGCCATATTAGCAATATGAAAATCACGTTAGTATCATTTAGGACTCCTTACAAATCCTAAGGACACCTTACAACACCGTACAAAACCATAAATCTCCATAATAAACCTAACTAACTCGTCTGAATCCTTTGAACTTCATACGGCAACTTAAGGCTTCTTACGACTTTTTATGCCATATTAGCACCATAAAAAGCACGTTAGTATAATGTAAGACGCCTTAAAGCTCCTAACAACACCTTACAACACCATACGAAACTTTAAAACTCCATAACAAACCTAATGAATTCGTACGAGTCCTTTGAACATCGTACGACAAGTTAGGACATCTTACGAATCTTTATGCCTCATTAGGAACTCGAATAGAACATTAGTATAATGTACGACGCCTTACAAATCCTAAGAACACCTTCCTTCACAGTACGAAACCTCAAAACTCCATAATAAACCTAATGAATTCGTACGAGTCCTTTGAACATCGTACGACAAGTTAGGACATCTTACGAATCTTTATGCCACATTAGGAACTCGAATAGCTCATTAGTATAATGTACGACGCCTTACAAATCCTAAGAATACCTTCCTTCACAGTACGAAACCTCAAAACTCCATAATAAACCTAATGAATTCGTACGAGTGTTTTGAACATCGTACGACAAGTTAAGACATCTTACGACTCTTTATGCCACATTAGGAACTCGAATCGAACGTTAGTATAATGTACGACGCCTTACAACACCTTCCTTCACCGTACAAAACCTCACAACTCCATAATACACCTAAAGAATTCGTCCGAGTCCTTTGAACATCGTACGTCAAGTTAGACTCTGTATGCCATATTAGCAACATGAAAATCACGTTAGTATCATTTAGGACTCCTTACAAATCCTAAGAACACCTTACAACACCGTACAAAACCATAAATCTCCATAATAAACCTAATTATCTCGTCCGATTCCTTTGAACTTCGTACGGCAACTTAAGGCTTCTTACGACTTAGTATGCCATATTAGCACCTTAAAAAGCACGTTAGTATAATGTAGGACGCCTTAAAACTCCTATCAACACCTTACAACACCGTACGAAACGTTAAAACTCCATAATAAACCTAATGAATTCGTACGAGTCCTTTGAACATCGTACGACGAGTTAGGACATCTTACGACTCTTTATGCCACATTAGGAACTCGAATAGAACGTTAGTATAATGTACGACGCCTTACAAATCCTAAGAACACCTTCCTTCACAGTACGAAACCTCAAAACTCCATAATAAACCTAATGAATTCGTACGAGTCCTTTGAACATCGTACGACAAGTTAGGACATCTTACGAATCTTTATGCCACATTAGGAACTCGAATAGATCATTAGTATAATGTACGACGCCTTACAAATCCTAAGAATACCTTCCTTCACAGTACGAAACCTCAAAACTCCATAATAAACCTAATGAATTCGTACGAGTCCTTTGAACATCGTACGACAAGTTAAGACATCTTACGACTCTTTATGCCACATTAGGAACTCGAATCGAACGTTAGTATAATGTACGACGCCTTACAACTCCTAAGAACACCTTCCTTCACCGTACAAAACCTCACAACTCCATAATACACCTAAAGAATTCGTCCGAGTCCTTTGAACATCGTACGTCAAGTTAGACTCTGTATGCCATATTAGCAACATGAAAATCACGTTAGTATCATTTAGGACTCCTTACAAATCCTAAGAACACCTTACAACACCGTACAAAACCATAAATCTCCATAATAAACCTAATTATCTCGTCCGATTCCTTTGAACTTCGTACGGCAACTTAAGGCTTCTTACGACTTAGTATGCCATATTAGCACCTTAAAAAGCACGTTAGTATAATGTAGGACGCCTTAAAACTCCTATCAACACCTTACAACACCGTACGAAACGTTAAAACTCCATAATAAACCTAATGAATTCGTACGAGTCCTTTGAACATCGTACGACGAGTTAGGACATCTTACGACTCTTTATGCCACATTAGGAACTCGAATAGAACGTTAGTATAATGTACGACGCCTTACAAATCCTAAGAACACCTTCCTTCACCGTACGAAACCTCATAACTCCATAATACACCTAAAGAATTCGTCCGAGTCATTTGAACATCGTACGTCAAGTTAGACTCTGAATGCCATATTAGCAATATGAAAATCACGTTAGTATCATTTAGGACTCCTTACAAATCCTAAGGACACCTTACAACACTGTACAAAACCATAAATCTCCATAATAAACCTAATTAACTCGTCTGAATCCTTTGAACTTCATACGGCAACTTAACGCTTCTTACGACTTTTTATGCCATATTAGCACCTTAAAAAGCACGTTAGTATAATGTAAGACGCCTTAAAGCTCCTAACAACACCTTACAACACCATACGAAACTTTAAAACTCCATAACAAACCTAATGAATTCGTACGAGTCCTTTGAACATCGTACGACAAGTTAGGACATCTTACGAATCTTTATGCCACATTAGGAACTCGAATAGAACATTAGTATAATGTACGACGCCTTACAAATCCTAAGAACACCTTCATTCACAGTACGAAACCTCAAAACTCCATAATAAACCTAATGAATTCGTACGAGTCCTTTGAACATCGTACGACAAGTTAGGACATCTTACGAATCTTTATGCCACATTAGGAACTCGAATAGAACATTAGTATAATGTACGACGCCTTACAAATCCTAAGAACACCTTCCTTCACAGTACGAAACCTCAAAACTCCATAATGCACCTAAAGAATTCGTCCGAGAACTTTGAACATTGTACGTCTAGTTAGACTCTGTATGCCATATTAGCAACATGAAAATCACGTTAGTATCATTTAGGACTCCTTACAAATCCTAAGAACACCTTACAACACCGTACAAAACCATAAATCTCCATAATAAACCTAATTATCTCGTCCGATTCCTTTGAACTTCGTACGGCAACTTCAGGCTTCTTACGACTTTGTATGCCATATTAGCACCTTAAAAAGCACGTTAGTATAATGTAGGACGCCTTAAAACTCCTAACAACACCTTACAACACCGTACGAAACGTTAAAACTCCATAATAAACCTAATGAATTCGTACGAGTCCTTTGAACATCGTACGACGAGTTAGGACATCTTACGACTCTTTATGCCACATTAGGAACTCGAATAGAACGTTAGTATAATGTACGACGCCTTACAAATCCTAAGAACACCTTCCTTCACAGTACGAAACCTCAAAACTCCATAATAAACCTAATGAATTCGTACGAGTCCTTTGAACATCGTACGACAAGTTAGGACATCTTACGACTCTTTATGCCACATTAGGAACTCGAATAGCACACTAGTATAATGTACGACGCCTTACAACTCCTAAGAACACCTTCCTTCACCGTACGAAACCTCAAAACTCCATAATGCACCTAAAGAATTCGTCCGAGAACTTTGAACATTGTACGTCTAGTTAGACTCTGTATGCCATATTAGCAACATGAAAATCACGTTAGTATCATTTAGGACTCCTTACAAATCCTAAGAACACCTTACAACACCGTACAAAACCATAAATCTCCATAATAAACCTAATTATCTCGTCCGATTCATTTGAGCTTCGTACGACAACTTAAGGCTTCTTACGACTTTGTATGCCATATTAGCACCTTAAAAAGCACGTTAGTATAATGTAGGACGCCTTAAAACTCCTAACAACACCTTACAACATCGTACGAAACGTTAAAACTCCATAACAAACCTAATGAGTTCGTACGAGTCCTTTGAACATCGTACGACAAGTTAGGACATCTTACGACTCTTTATGCCACATTAGGAACTCGAATAGGACATTAGTATAATGTACGACGCCTTACAAATCCTAAGAACACCTTCCTTCACAGTACGAAACCTCAAAACTCCATAATAAACCTAGTGAATTCTTAAGAGTCCTTTGAACATCGTACGACAAGTTAGGACATCTTACTACTGTTTATGCCACATTAGGAACTCGAATAGCACACTAGTATAATGTACGACGCCTTACAACTCCTAAGAACACCTTCCTTCACCGTACGAAACCTCAAAACTCCATAATGCACCTAAAGAATTCGTCCGAGAACTTTGAACATTGTACGTCTAGTTAGACTCTGTATGCCATAATGCACCTAAAGAATTCGTCCGAGAACTTTGAACATTGTACGTCTAGTCTGTATGTCATCCAAACTGTCCGATATAAGTTGATGAGTTTAAAGAGCAAGGCCAAGTACTGGACGCAACACACTATAGAGTCATGAAGGCAATATGGTTCTTGATGAAGATTGGTGCACCGTGCTGTTTGTTTCCTAGTAGTAGCTAGATAGTTGTGGCGCGATATTTGTTTTGTAAAGGTTGTCTTTTCTTAATTCATATATGTAGTATGATTTACAGTCATTGGGCATGTCCAAGGCTGAACTAGTGTGGCCATCTCCACACTACTTGTGTTTATTGTTTTTATTTATAGAATCACCAGGGTAATTCCCTTTACCCAAAAAATCACGTTAGTATCATTTAGGACTCCTTACAAATCCTAAGAACACCTTACAACACCGTACAAAACCATAAATCTCCATAATAAACCTAATTATCTCGTCCGATTCCTTTGAACTTCGTACGGCAACTTAAGGCTTCTTACGACTTTGTATGCCATATTAGCACCTTAAAAAGCACGTTAGTATAATGTAGGTCGCCTTAAAACTCCTAACAACACCTTACAACATCGTACGAAACGTTAAAACTCCATAACAAACCTAATGAATTCGTACGAGTCCATTGAACATCGTACGACAAGTTAGGACATCTTACGACTCTTTATGCCACATTAGGAACTCGAATAGGACATTAGTATAATGTACGACGCCTTACAAATCCTAAGAACACCTTCCTTCACAGTACGAAACCTCAAAACTCCATAATAAACCTAGTGAATTCGTACGAGTCCTTTGAACATCGTACGACAAGTTAGGACATCTTACGGCTGTTTATGCCACATTAGGAACTCGAATAGCACACTAGTATAATGTACGACGCCTTACAACTCCTAAGAACACCTTCCTTCACCGTACGAAACCTCAAAACTCCATAATACACCTAAAGAATTCGTCTGAGAACTTTGAACATCGTACGTCAAGTGAAAAGGGGGGAGATGGTGATTTGGGCGATTTAGGGTTTCTGGCCGTTTTTTGTTCGTCATTCATTTTGGCCTGTTGGATTCGAGTTGTTTTTCTTTGATTTTGATCTTAAACTCACTCTCTTCAGCCTTTATATCAATCGATCATTGTTTTACAAGGCATTATTTAGGGTTTGTGGCTGATTTTTAATAAGGTTTGCTGCTGAATTCTGAATAAGGTTTGTCCATCTAGTAATTCGTTTTTGATCTGATTTTCGTTCTAGGGAGTGATTAATCAAAAGGTGTTTGAGTGTTAATCAGATTGTTGATTGTGTGATTGCAATTACTCACGTTTGATTGTTAAACAAGGGTTGTTTATTCAAATTAGGGTTTGCGGCTGGAAAATAAAGCCCGAATCAGGTTTGTTTTAAACAGCAGATTCGTTTTTTTGATTGTAATCAAGAACGTCGTGATCCAAGGGCTGTTTGAACGTGATTTTTCTAGTTGATTACGAGGGTTTTTGTTGGTTAGGGTTTGTGGGTCACTATAGGGTTCAAAATCAGATTCTATTGATTAGAGTTTGATCGTGAATCAGGTTTCTTGTTGAGGCTGATTATGGAGACGAATTCTACACCCAAAAGTGCTCGTAGAGTTAGTTTTCAGGTCCAAGATGATGAGGATAACGAACATAATGGTATTGCTCGTAAGGTGGTCAATATTGATGGAATCCCACTTCTACCTCGTCGAGGAAAATTTATCAATGCTAATCCGATCATGGAAGCTCAAGACGAGTTGGCTGAAAAAGTGCTAATTATTGGTCCGGATGTGGGTTCTTATGCTGCTGTTCTACATACCGGTACGTCCAAAAATAAGATTAATTTTCGTTTTTTGGAGCCTTTGGATAAACAACAAGGTGTTGATGTGGTGCTTCCTAGGGAATCGGTTAAAATTGTTCAAGAAAAATTAGGTTTCACACTATATGGGTACTTCCTAGGGGATAGAGTTGCTTATCCTGTTGTTGAGTATTTTGTGAAAATGAATTGGCAGAAGTACGGGCTTCAAAGAGTAATGATGAATGCAAGTGGCTTCTTTTTCTTCAAGTTTTCTGATAATAAGGGTATGCTTGATGTTCTCGAAGGGGGACCATGGCTGATTCGCAATAGACCCATTTTTCTTAATACATGGTCTCCTACTAGTTCCCTTAAAAAAGAAGATATCAAGAAAGTTGCGGTTTGGGTTAAACTACATGATGTTCCTCTAGCAGCCTATACCGACGACGGCTTAAGCATGCTTGCCTCAAAGATTGGCTCTCCTAAGTTACTTGATTCTTACACCACATCTATGTGCGCTGATAACTGGGGAAGAAGTAGCTATGCTAGGGCGCTTATTGAAATTTCAGCTGAGCATGAGTTTAAAGAGTTTTTATCTATGGCTATTCCGGATTTGGCCGGGGGCAAATATGTTACTGATACTGTGAATGTGGAGTATGAGTGGAAACCACCGAGGTGTGCTCATTGTTGTGTTTTTGGGCATGGTACTGATGCTTGCCCTAAACAGGTTTGTACTACACCTAAACATTCTCTTAAAGTAAATGGGGATGGTTTTACTGAAGTAAAGGGTAGGAAAACGGCTAAGAAAAGTGGGTTTCAGGTTAAAGACCAGAAACCAAAATTTGAATATAGACCTTTGGATTACAAGAAAATGATGGGAGCTAAACCTTCAACTTCGGAAGTAAAGAGTAGAGATCCCTCAAAGATTCAGATTCAAAACTCCTTTAGTGTTCTTAATTCCGTAAATGTGAACGACGGGGGGACGTCGAAATCTAATAAAGGGAAAGGCAAATCGGACAGGGATATGATTGAAGACTTGGATGAAGAAGACGTTGAAGTTATTTATGATGAAACAAGAGATATAACTCAAGATAAACTAAGGGCGAGTTCCTCCCTTGCAATGACTTCCAATGGATAGTCGATTATTCAAGTTGTTTTGGAGGCTTTCCATTTGTGACAACTACATCTTTGATGATGGTGGCTGATGGATTGGTTTTTCTTGTTAGGTTTTGGATATTATATTGATTTTTGTAGTAGGCTAGTTTGTTTGGTTTGTTTTGGTAAGTTGTCTTTGTTTTGTTCACATATGTGGGGGTTTGTCCCATATATGAACTAGTGTGGAACTCATCCTCACTACTTGTACGTTAATGACGGTTGTTTTTTTTTTTTTTTTTTTTTTTTTTTTTTTTTTTTTTAATAGAATCACCGGGGTAACCCTTTACCCAAAAAAAACATCGTACGTCAAGTTAGACTCTGTATGCCATATTAGCAACATGAAAATCACGTTAGTATCATTTAGGACTCCTTACAAATCCTAAGAACACCTTACAACACCGTACAAAACCATAAATCTCCATAATAAACCTAATTATCTCGTCCGATTCATTTGAGCTTCGTACGACAACTTAAGGCTTCTTACGACTTTGTATGCCATATTAGCACCTTAAAAAGCACGTTAGTATAATGTAGGACGCCTTAAAACTCCTAACAACACCTTACAACACCGTACGAAACGTTAAAACTCCATAATAAACCTAATGAATTCGTACGAGTCCTTTGAACATCGTACGACGAGTTAGGACATCTTACGACTCTTTATGTCACAATAGGAACTCGAATAGAACGTTAGTATAATGTACGACGCCTTACAAATCCTAAGAACACCTTCCTTCAACGTACGAAACCTCAAAACTCCATAATACACCTAAAGAATTCGTCCGAGTCCTTTGAACATCGTACATCAAGTTAGACTCTGTATGCCATATTTTTTTTGGGTAAAGGGTTACCCCGGTGAATTTATATATTAACAAAACGAGCTGAAAACAAGTAGTGGGCAACATACCACACTAGTTCAAACACAGGACATGCCCCATGAATGTAAACAAAAAGATAAAAACCAACCACCAAACCACGACTCATAACAATAAACTCCAAGACAAAACCAACTAGCCAAATTACTAGAGCATACTCATAGAGTAAAATAATCAGCCTCCATCGTCAAAATTCCTGCATGAATCAATTCCCCATCCTCCCAGCACCCGAGCAGCATCTCCCCTTCTAGTCATTTTTAGCCCCATAAGCCTATAACGAACCGCATCAAATATAAGTTTCACTAGAGTATCCGGAGGTCTAGCATGATTAGCAAACATACGGTTATTCCTTTCCTGCCATATGAAATAAGTACCCGACGCCACTGCAAGCCGTCTCATAACATTACGAAGCGTTTTAGACTTGGCAGAAGTCTCCAACGATGATACAATATCAGAAATAGAAGGAGGAGTATCACCCAAGTCAGCCTTCGCCTTAATCCTACTCCAAACTTGACCCGAGTATTTACAACCAAAGAAAAGATGGTCATGTGAATCATAATCCGAATAACATAAAAGACAACACATCATGTCCATATCTCGCCTACTATCTCCCCAATTAATGATCTTATCTTGAGTCAATAATTTCCTCCTCATGATCAACCACAACATAAATGCATGTCTAGGAATACACTGAGGGAACCAGACCACTTTAAACCAACTAACTTCAGGCTTTGATAGTCTTAAAGAATGCCATACTGCAGCTGTAGAAAAAGGATCATTACAATTATCAGATTTCCATAATAATTTATCCCCGCTATTATTCAACCTCGGAACAGGAATGTCTTTAAGAACTTGAAAACGGTCAAACCACTCCAACGGCCATCTCCAATTATCATTGTGTATTACATCCACAAGCTTAGTCTCCATAGTAAACCCAGCACTATTTATAACACGAGGAGAAATAAATCTGCATAAAGGGCCCTCTTCACACCACTTATCCAGCCAAGCAAGCGTACCCTGACCATTACCAACTTCCGACCACACATGATCACGAATAATAGGCCTAAGGCTAGCCATCTTCTTGAAACTCCAACAACACCTATGAGGAATGTTGTACACCCAAAAAGATTTGCCCTTAAGACGATAAGAATGTACCCATGCAACCCATAAAGACTCCCGATTACTAATGATGCTCCATATATGGGACGTCATTAAGGCTATGTTCATGTCCCCAATCCGACGAATGCCCAATCCCCCTTCTGATTTTGGAACGCAAATATCCTCCCAAGAGACCTTAGCCTTACCTTTCTTCATCAAACCTTGACACCACAAAAACCCTCTCATCTTAGCTTCTAATTCTTCAATAAGCCGTTTAGGGAGAATGAAAACCGAAGACCAATAAACATGCATAGAAGATAACACTGAAGTAATAAGCTGCAATCTACCCGCAAACGACAAAAATTTATTCCTCCAACAAGTAATCCTTTTTTCCAGACGGTCAACCAAGATCTTACAGTCTTTATAGGTGAGTCTAGAAGATATCAATGGGACTCCAAGATACCTGACCGGGAGCTTCCCCTCCTCAAAAGGAAGGATCTCAAGTATAGCATCTTTCACATGAGACGGGACATGACAGAAAAAAGCCGTACTCTTCTGGACACTCGGCTTCAACCCAGATAAATTAGTGAACAATTGAAGTGACCTCATAATGCACAAAGCCGAGTTACAGTCCCCTCTAGCAAATAAGAACAAATCATCCGCAAAACATAGATTAACAATCTTTTGTTCCTCACATTTACTATGGAACCGAAACACAAGACTAGTCTCCACTTCCTTATGAAGCACAAGAGTCAAAACCTCCATAACTAGCGTAAACAGATAAGGGGACAAGGGATCACCTTGCCTCAGACCTCTCTGCGCTTTAAAGTACCCGTGCAAGTCCCCATTCACACTCACAGAAAAGGACACTGACGAAACACAAACCATAATCCATTGAACCATTTTATGATGAAAGCCAAACCCCATAAGGACACTCTTCAAAAAACCCCAGTCCACCGTGTCATAGGCTTTCTGAATATCCACTTTGAAAGCACACCTAGGCGGACCTTCATCCCGATGATAATTATGCATTAACTCTTGAGTAAGCAGGATATTATCAGATATTTTCCTCCCCGGAACAAAAGCTGACTGGTTTATACTCACAATATATTTCAAACTAAGCTTGATCCTGTCAGCAATGATTTTACTAATGCACTTATAAAACACATTGCAACAGGCAATAGGTCTATAATCCGTGACATACTGTGGAATCTCAACTTTAGGGACAAGAGCTATTATCGTATGATTAAGTTGAGTAAGCAATTTACCCGTTAAGAAGAACTCTTGGACCGCCGCAATAATATCATCTCCCACAATAGACCAAGCCTTCTTATAAAACGCTGCTGTATATCCATCCGGACCCGGAGCCTTATCATCTCCAATAGAGAACATAGCACTCTTTATTTCCTCCCTCGTCACCAACCGAACCATATCCATAGCATTACCAGTATCAAGTTGGTGGGAAAACAACTCACTCGACATATCAGCACTCGCCATCCC
Organism: Tagetes erecta; assembly: GCA_030867185.1. Taxonomy (NCBI): domain Eukaryota; kingdom Viridiplantae; phylum Streptophyta; class Magnoliopsida; order Asterales; family Asteraceae; genus Tagetes; species Tagetes erecta. Next base: position 46,777,617 of record CM061489.1, on the reverse strand, counting down.
TTGAACACCAAGAAACGCCTGATAATGGTTTACAAAAGCTATCGGAACATTCCCTCCCTCATGTAAAACACCATTAGAATCCCTAATCTCATTAATACGATTCCGATGATTCTTGCATTTTAGAGACATATGAAAAAACTTTGTATTGGCATCCCCAACCGCCAACCAATTAACTTTAGATTTTTGCTTTAGAAATCTCTCCTCATCAAGACTAGCCACTTCAAATCTCCTAATACATGCAGCCTCTTTCTCTCGTAGAGTCATATTAGCCGGGTCACGATCAATATCAGCTTGGATCAAATCAAGTTCACTTCTAAGCATGATGACGTTTTTATGTAGGTTACCTTGGTTATGAAACAAAGACCGAATTGGAGACTTAAGCATCCTCAATTTCTTCATGACTTGAAATTGCATCACCCCTTCAATATTACAATTCCAACCTTTCCTCACAATATCAATGAACTCTGGCTTGTAAGTAAGAAAATTAGCAAATTTAAATAAAGTCGGTTTCTTACTTGTACAAGAAGGGATCTTTATAACACACGGGCAGTGATCCGAAATCCGATAAGGTTTGAACAATGCTCCAGCATTCGGAAACTCATTAATAAACTCTATGTTACACATCACTCGATCAATCTTCTTTAGAGTACCAATCCCAGTCTTCGGCTTTTGAGTCCAAGTATATTGCAATCCTGAGCTATTGACATCAATAACCTCAATCTTATCCACGCACTCCCTAAATTCCAGCATACTAGTATCAATGGAAGATGAACCCATCGCTTTATCCTCAGGATTTAGGGCTGCATTGAAATCCCCCATTATCACCCACGAGCTATCCTTAACAAACCCTTTATGCATACACAAACTATGCCATAGATCCCTTCGGTTAATGTAGCTATTATCAGCATAAACCAATGAACAAAACAACACTTTCTTCTCAACTTTTAGATTTATCTGAGTGTGCATAACCTGATCTGTCTGAGCTATAATCATAACATCTATAATGGATGGATCCCACCCTAGAATGATACGAGCCCCCTTCTTGCATAAATTCCCATTTGACGTCCAATCCCAATTTTTGAATACAGCTTTACAAATCCCCACCAGCTTATCAATATTAACATGGGATTCTAAAATAGCACAAAAGTTCAACTGATTATCCTTTACTACCTGGCGAACCTCTTTTTGTTTCAGAGGGCGGTTCAACCCCTTAATATTCCAGGAGGCAAGATTAACCATTAAAACCAGTAGAAGCAGGAGTGCTTGCCCCTGTATTATGACCTTCTTTATCCCCAGCCGCCATGAATTCAGCAGTTTCATCATATACATTTTCCTCCACCTCCTCATCCCATTCCATACCATCCTTACTCGACTCCCCCTGACCCCCTTTAATACCATTTTCCCCATCCCCCTGTAACACATCAAACGAGTTCTTAATGCTCACCTTGTCCTTCTTTAACTGAGGAATCTGTTTAGGTTTATTCATATCATTCTCTTTTTGATCCACCTTAGGCCGATACACTAATTTAGGTTTCACCATAGACAGACCATGCTTTTTTCCAGCTTTCCTTCCTTTCACCTCCGTAAATCCTTCATTATCTACTTCAGGATGCGACTTAGAATTGGATTTCACGATCTTGGGACACACATCAACCTCATGACCAAAAATCTTACAATGAGCACATCTTGGCGGGTACCATTCATACTCAACTTGCATAGTTTCATTCACGAACCCCTCTCCCTCTATATCTGGAATTGCCAGGGTAATCTCCTCCTTAAAGTCATTATCTGCAGAGATCTCCAATAGTGCCCTTGCATAACTACTACGACCCCAAGAATGAGTACACATCGATGTAGTATAAGTATCCAGCAACTTTGGCGTCCCTATCAGAGAACCAAGTATACTCAGCCCATCCTCCGTATACGCTGCTAGTGGAACATCATGAATCTTGACCCAAACCGAGACAACTTTCCTATCCTCCTTCACAAGTTTAGAAGTAGCAGACCATATATTCAAGAACAAAGGTTTATTCCTAACGATCCAAGGCCCATTTTCTAATACATTCAACATCCCCTTGCGATCAGCAAATTTAAAGAAAAAATAACCATGCGCATTCATCATGATTCTTTGTAATCCAAACTTTTTCCAATGCAACTTAGTATAATTTTCAACCAAAGGGAACGCTTCTCTATCACCCAAGAAATACCCATAAAGAGTGTTTGCGAGTTTATCCTGAACCATTCTAACCGACTCTTTAGGTAGCACCGCATCAGCTCCATCGTGTTTAACTAGGTTATCAATTAATCTGAAATTAATCCCTCGGCCACCCTTATTATTCAAAGGCATATCAGTCTTCACCTTATCTACGTAAGATTCAGCTTCCATCTGCTGTACCTGTTCAGCAACAACAGCACCTGCCTCCTTTGGTTCTAATGATTGTTTAACAGGCACATTAATGTTTCCCACCTTAGTTACGACCGCCGGGTTCTTCAAGAAAGTAACAGGAACACTACCATCAATATTACGAATCTTACTAGCCAGACCCTCCAACGAACCTTTTCTCTCTTTACCAGCCATCACATGCAAAGCATGCACAAACAGGACGTCGTACACCACACCAAAAACCCACCAAACAGCACGAGAACAAACAAACCCTAGAACCTGATGCGAAAAAGAATCCCAGTAATACAACCCTTAATCGATTGAAATTAAGGTAACTTCAAAGCTGCTACCTTGAAAGACAGCCAATGAAACCCTAATCGCAATTGATCAGAATTGAAAACACGGAAAAACAAAAAACTCAAACCCTAATCGCTAACTTTTAAGTAATCTGTTAATTAATCTAATGCTACGCATCAAGGGAATCAGATTCCATAACGTAGAACTAGATAATCAATCAAATTACAGCCAAGAAATCGAACAGGATTTAAGCACAGAACAAATCGCCAAAAATCGCCATCAGGGAGAGAAAACTAGGGTTTCGTATTCGTCCTGTTGTAATCACTATCATGCTTTTCTGTAATGTCTGTATGCCATATTAGCAATATGAAAATCACGTTAGTATCATTTAGGACTCCTTACAAATCCTAAGGACACCTTACAACACCGTACAAAACCATAAATCTCCATAATAAACCTAATTAACTCGTCTGAATCCTTTGAACTTCATACGGCAACTTAAGGCTTCTTACGACTTTTTATGCCATATTAGCACCATAAAAAGCACGTTAGTATAATGTAAGACGCCTTAAAGCTCCTAACAACACCTTACAACACCATACGAAACTTTAAAACTCCATAACAAACCTAATGAATTCGTACGAGTCCTTTGAACATCGTACGACAAGTTAGGACATCTTACGAATCTTTATGCCTCATTAGGAACTCGAATAGAACATTAGTATAATGTACGACGCCTTACAAATCCTAAGAACACCTTCCTTCACAGTACGAAACCTCAAAACTCCATAATAAACCTAATGAATTCGTACGAGTCCTTTGAACATCGTACGACAAGTTAGGACATCTTACGAATCTTTATGCCACATTAGGAACTCGAATAGCTCATTAGTATAATGTACGACGCCTTACAAATCCTAAGAATACCTTCCTTCACAGTACGAAACCTCAAAACTCCATAATAAACCTAATGAATTCGTACGAGTGTTTTGAACATCGTACGACAAGTTAAGACATCTTACGACTCTTTATGCCACATTAGGAACTCGAATCGAACGTTAGTATAATGTACGACGCCTTACAACTCCTCAGAACACCTTCCTTCACCGTACAAAACCTCACAACTCCATAATACACCTAAAGAATTCGTCCGAGTCCTTTGAACATCGTACGTCAAGTTAGACTCTGTATGCCATATTAGCAACATGAAAATCACGTTAGTATCATTTAGGACTCCTTACAAATCCTAAGGACACCTTACAACACCGTACAAAACCATAAATCTCCATAATAAACCTAATTAACTCGTCTGAATCCTTTGAACTTCATACGGCAACTTAAGGCTTCTTACGACTTTTTATGCCATATTAGCACCATAAAAAGCACGTTAGTATAATGTAAGACGCCTTAAAGCTCCTAACAACACCTTACAACACCATACGAAACTTTAAAACTCCATAACAAACCTAATGAATTCGTACGAGTCCTTTGAACATCGTACGACAAGTTAGGACATCTTACGAATCTTTATGCCTCATTAGGAACTCGAATAGAACATTAGTATAATGTACGACGCCTTACAAATCCTAAGAACACCTTCCTTCACAGTACGAAACCTCAAAACTCCATAATAAACCTAATGAATTCGTACGAGTCCTTTGAACATCGTACGACAAGTTAGGACATCTTACGAATCTTTATGCCACATTAGGAACTCGAATAGCTCATTAGTATAATGTACGACGCCTTACAAATCCTAAGAATACCTTCCTTCACAGTACGAAACCTCAAAACTCCATAATAAACCTAATGAATTCGTACGAGTGTTTTGAACATCGTACGACAAGTTAAGACATCTTACGACTCTTTATGCCACATTAGGAACTCGAATCGAACGTTAGTATAATGTACGACGCCTTACAACTCCTCAGAACACCTTCCTTCACCGTACAAAACCTCACAACTCCATAATACACCTAAAGAATTCGTCCGAGTCCTTTGAACATCGTACGTCAAGTTAGACTCTGTATGCCATATTAGCAACATGAAAATCACGTTAGTATCATTTAGGACTCCTTACAAATCCTAAGAACACCTTACAACACCGTACAAAACCATAAATCTCCATAATAAACCTAATTATCTCGTCCGATTCCTTTGAACTTCGTACGGCAACTTAAGGCTTCTTACGACTTAGTATGCCATATTAGCACCTTAAAAAGCACGTTAGTATAATGTAGGACGCCTTAAAACTCCTATCAACACCTTACAACACCGTACGAAACGTTAAAACTCCATAATAAACCTAATGAATTCGTACGAGTCCTTTGAACATCGTACGACGAGTTAGGACATCTTACGACTCTTTATGCCACATTAGGAACTCGAATAGAACGTTAGTATAATGTACGACGCCTTACAAATCCTAAGAACACCTTCCTTCACAGTACGAAACCTCAAAACTCCATAATAAACCTAATGAATTCGTACGAGTCCTTTGAACATCGTACGACAAGTTAGGACATCTTACGAATCTTTATGCCACATTAGGAACTCGAATAGATCATTAGTATAATGTACGACGCCTTACAAATCCTAAGAATACCTTCCTTCACAGTACGAAACCTCAAAACTCCATAATAAACCTAATGAATTCGTACGAGTCCTTTGAACATCGTACGACAAGTTAAGACATCTTACGACTCTTTATGCCACATTAGGAACTCGAATCGAACGTTAGTATAATGTACGACGCCTTACAACTCCTAAGAACACCTTCCTTCACCGTACAAAACCTCACAACTCCATAATACACCTAAAGAATTCGTCCGAGTCCTTTGAACATCGTACGTCAAGTTAGACTCTGTATGCCATATTAGCAACATGAAAATCACGTTAGTATCATTTAGGACTCCTTACAAATCCTAAGAACACCTTACAACACCGTACAAAACCATAAATCTCCATAATAAACCTAATTATCTCGTCCGATTCCTTTGAACTTCGTACGGCAACTTAAGGCTTCTTACGACTTAGTATGCCATATTAGCACCTTAAAAAGCACGTTAGTATAATGTAGGACGCCTTAAAACTCCTATCAACACCTTACAACACCGTACGAAACGTTAAAACTCCATAATAAACCTAATGAATTCGTACGAGTCCTTTGAACATCGTACGACGAGTTAGGACATCTTACGACTCTTTATGCCACATTAGGAACTCGAATAGAACGTTAGTATAATGTACGACGCCTTACAAATCCTAAGAACACCTTCCTTCACCGTACGAAACCTCATAACTCCATAATACACCTAAAGAATTCGTCCGAGTCATTTGAACATCGTACGTCAAGTTAGACTCTGAATGCCATATTAGCAATATGAAAATCACGTTAGTATCATTTAGGACTCCTTACAAATCCTAAGGACACCTTACAACACCGTACAAAACCATAAATCTCCATAATAAACCTAATTATCTCGTCCGAATCCTTTGAACTTCGTACGGCAACTTAAGGCTTCTTACGACTTTGTATGCCATATTAGCACCTTAAAAAGCACGTTAGTATAATGTAGGATGCCTTAAAACTCCTAACAACACCTTACAACACCATACGAAACTTTAAAACTCCATAACAAACCTAATGAATTCGTACGAGTCCTTTGAACATCGTACGACGAGTTAGGACATCTTACGAATCTTTATGCCACATTAGGAACTCGAATAGAACATTAGTATAATGTATGACGCCTTACAAATCCTAAGAACACCTTCCTTCACAGTACGAAACCTCAAAACTCCATAATAAACCTAATGAATTCGTACGAGTCCTTTGAACATCGTACGACAAGTTAGGACATCTTACGAATCTTTATGCCACATTAGGAACTCGGATAGATCATTAGTATAATGTACGACGCCTTACAAATCCTAAGAATACCTTCCTTCACACTACGAAACCTCAAAACTCCATAATAAACCTAATGAATTCGTACGAGTCCTTTGAACATCGTACGACAAGTTAAGACATCTTACGACTCTTTATGCCACATTAGGAACTCGAATCGAACGTTAGTATAATGTACGACGCCTTACAACTCCTAAGAACACCTTCCTTCACCGTACAAAACCTCACAACTCCATAATACACCTAAAGAATTCGTCCGAGTCCTTTGAACATCGTACGTCAAGTTAGACTCTGTATGCCATATTAGCAACATGAAAATCACGTTAGTATCATTTAGGACTCCTTACAAATCCTAAGAACACCTTACAACACCGTACAAAACCATAAATCTCCATAATAAACCTAATTATCTCGTCCGATTCCTTTGAACTTCGTACGACAACTTAAGGCTTCTTACGACTTAGTATGCCATATTAGCACCTTAAAAAGCACGTTAGTATAATGTAGGACGCCTTAAAACTCCTATCAACACCTTACAACACCGTACGAAACGTTAAAACTCCATAATAAACCTAATGAATTCGTACGAGTCCTTTGAACATCGTACGACGAGTTAGGACATCTTACGACTCTTTATGCCACATTAGGAACTCGAATAGAACGTTAGTATAATGTACGACGCCTTACAAATCCTAAGAACACCTTCCTTCACCGTACGAAACCTCATAACTCCATAATACACCTAAAGAATTCGTCCGAGTCATTTGAACATCGTACGTCAAGTTAGACTCTGAATGCCATATTAGCAATATGAAAATTACGTTAGTATCATTTAGGACTCCTTACAAATCCTAAGGACACCTTACAACACCGTACAAAACCATAAATCTCCATAATAAACCTAATTAACTCGTCTGAATCCTTTGAACTTCATACGGCAACTTAAGGCTTCTTACGACTTTTTATGCCATATTAGCACCATAAAAAGCACGTTAGTATAATGTAAGACGCCTTAAAGCTCCTAACAACACCTTACAACACCATACGAAACTTTAAAACTCCATAACAAACCTAATGAATTCGTACGAGTCCTTTGAACATCGTACGACAAGTTAGGACATCTTACGAATCTTTATGCCTCATTAGGAACTCGAATAGAACATTAGTATAATGTACGACGCCTTACAAATCCTAAGAACACCTTCCTTCACAGTACGAAACCTCAAAACTCCATAATAAACCTAATGAATTCGTACGAGTCCTTTGAACATCGTACGACAAGTTAGGACATCTTACGAATCTTTATGCCACATTAGGAACTCGAATAGCTCATTAGTATAATGTACGACGCCTTACAAATCCTAAGAATACCTTCCTTCACAGTACGAAACCTCAAAACTCCATAATAAACCTAATGAATTCGTACGAGTGTTTTGAACATCGTACGACAAGTTAAGACATCTTACGACTCTTTATGCCACATTAGGAACTCGAATCGAACGTTAGTATAATGTACGACGCCTTACAACTCCTCAGAACACCTTCCTTCACCGTACAAAACCTCACAACTCCATAATACACCTAAAGAATTCGTCCGAGTCCTTTGAACATCGTACGTCAAGTTAGACTCTGTATGCCATATTAGCAACATGAAAATCACGTTAGTATCATTTAGGACTCCTTACAAATCCTAAGAACACCTTACAACACCGTACAAAACCATAAATCTCCATAATAAACCTAATTATCTCGTCCGATTCCTTTGAACTTCGTACGGCAACTTAAGGCTTCTTACGACTTAGTATGCCATATTAGCACCTTAAAAAGCACGTTAGTATAATGTAGGACGCCTTAAAACTCCTATCAACACCTTACAACACCGTACGAAACGTTAAAACTCCATAATAAACCTAATGAATTCGTACGAGTCCTTTGAACATCGTACGACGAGTTAGGACATCTTACGACTCTTTATGCCACATTAGGAACTCGAATAGAACGTTAGTATAATGTACGACGCCTTACAAATCCTAAGAACACCTTCCTTCACAGTACGAAACCTCAAAACTCCATAATAAACCTAATGAATTCGTACGAGTCCTTTGAACATCGTACGACAAGTTAGGACATCTTACGAATCTTTATGCCACATTAGGAACTCGAATAGATCATTAGTATAATGTACGACGCCTTACAAATCCTAAGAATACCTTCCTTCACAGTACGAAACCTCAAAACTCCATAATAAACCTAATGAATTCGTACGAGTCCTTTGAACATCGTACGACAAGTTAAGACATCTTACGACTCTTTATGCCACATTAGGAACTCGAATCGAACGTTAGTATAATGTACGACGCCTTACAACTCCTAAGAACACCTTCCTTCACCGTACAAAACCTCACAACTCCATAATACACCTAAAGAATTCGTCCGAGTCCTTTGAACATCGTACGTCAAGTTAGACGCTGTATGCCATATTAGCAACATGAAAATCACGTTAGTATCATTTAGGACTCCTTACAAATCCTAAGAACACCTTACAACACCGTACAAAACCATAAATCTCCATAATAAACCTAATTATCTCGTCCGATTCCTTTGAACTTCGTACGGCAACTTAAGGCTTCTTACGACTTAGTATGCCATATTAGCACCTTAAAAAGCACGTTAGTATAATGTAGGACGCCTTAAAACTCCTATCAACACCTTACAACACCGTACGAAACGTTAAAACTCCATAATAAACCTAATGAATTCGTACGAGTCCTTTGAACATCGTACGACGAGTTAGGACATCTTACGACTCTTTATGCCACATTAGGAACTCGAATAGAACGTTAGTATAATGTACGACGCCTTACAAATCCTAAGAACACCTTCCTTCACCGTACGAAACCTCATAACTCCATAATACACCTAAAGAATTCGTCCGAGTCATTTGAACATCGTACGTCAAGTTAGACTCTGAATGCCATATTAGCAATATGAAAATCACGTTAGTATCATTTAGGACTCCTTACAAATCCTAAGGACACCTTACAACACCGTACAAAACCATAAATCTCCATAATAAACCTAATTATCTCGTCCGAATCCTTTGAACTTCGTACGGCAACTTAAGGCTTCTTACGACTTTGTATGCCATATTAGCACCTTAAAAAGCACGTTAGTATAATGTAGGACGCCTTAAAACTCCTAACAACACCTTACAACACCGCACGAAACGTTAAAACTCCATAATAAACCTAATGAATTCGTACGAGTCCTTTGAACATCGTACGACGAGTTAGGACATCTTACGACTCTTTATGTCACAATAGGAACTCGAATAGAACGTTAGTATAATGTACGACGCCTTACAAATCCTAAGAACACCTTCCTTCACCGTACGAAACCTCAAAACTCCATAATACACCTAAAGAATTCGTCCGAGTCCTTTGAACATCGTACATCAAGTTAGACTCTGTATGCCATATTAGCAATATGAAAATCACGTTAGTATCATTTAGGACTCCTTACAAATCCTAAGGACACCTTACAACACCGTACAAAACCATAAATCTCCATAATAAACCTAATTAACTCGTCTGAATCCTTTGAACTTCATACGGCAACTTAAGGCTTCTTACGACTTTTTATGCCATATTAGCACCATAAAAAGCACGTTAGTATAATGTAAGACGCCTTAAAGCTCCTAACAACACCTTACAACACCATACGAAACTTTAAAACTCCATAACAAACCTAATGAATTCGTACGAGTCCTTTGAACATCGTACGACAAGTTAGGACATCTTACGAATCTTTATGCCACATTAGGAACTCGAATAGAATATTTGTATAATGTACGACGCCTTACAAATCCTAAGAACACCTTCCTTCACAGTACGAAACCTCAAAACTCCATAATAAACCTAATGAATTCGTACGAGTCCTTTGAACATCGTACGACAAGTTAGGACATCTTACGAATCTTTATGCCACATTAGGAACTCGGATAGATCATTAGTATAATGTACGACGCCTTACAAATCCTAAGAATACCTTCCTTCACAGTACGAAACCTCAAAACTCCATAATAAACCTAATGAATTCGTACGAGTCCTTTGAACATCGTACGACAAGTTAAGACATCTTACGACTCTTTATGCCACATTAGGAACTCGAATCGAACGTTAGTATAATGTACGACGCCTTACAACTCCTAAGAACACCTTCCTTCACCGTACAAAACCTCACAACTCCATAATACACCTAAAGAATTCGTCCGAGTCCTTTGAACATCGTACGTCAAGTTAGACTCTGTATGCCATATTAGCAACATGAAAATCACGTTAGTATCATTTAGGACTCCTTACAAATCCTAAGAACACCTTACAACACCGTACAAAACCATAAATCTCCATAATAAACCTAATTATCTCGTCCGATTCCTTTGAACTTCGTACGGCAACTTAAGGCTTCTTACGACTTAGTATGCCATATTAGCACCTTAAAAAGCACGTTAGTATAATGTAGGACGCCTTAAAACTCCTATCAACACCTTACAACACCGTACGAAACGTTAAAACTCCATAATAAACCTAATGAATTCGTACGAGTCCTTTGAACATCGTACGACGAGTTAGGACATCTTACGACTCTTTATGCCACATTAGGAACTCGAATAGAACGTTAGTATAATGTACGACGCCTTACAAATCCTAAGAACACCTTCCTTCACCGTACGAAACCTCATAACTCCATAATACACCTAAAGAATTCGTCCGAGTCATTTGAACATCGTACGTCAAGTTAGACTCTGAATGCCATATTAGCAATATGAAAATTACGTTAGTATCATTTAGGACTCCTTACAAATCCTAAGGACACCTTACAACACCGTACAAAACCATAAATCTCCATAATAAACCTAATTATCTCGTCCGAATCCTTTGAACTTCGTACGGCAACTTAAGGCTTCTTACGACTTTGTATGCCATATTAGCACCTTAAAAAGCACGTTAGTATAATGTAGGACGCCTTAAAACTCCTAACAACACCTTACAACACCGTACGAAACGTTAAAACTCCATAATAAACCTAATGAATTCGTACGAGTCCTTTGAACATCGTACGACGAGTTAGGACATCTTACGACTCTTTATGTCACAATAGGAACTCGAATAGAACGTTAGTATAATGTACGACGCCTTACAAATCCTAAGAACACCTTCCTTCACCGTACGAAACCTCAAAACTCCATAATACACCTAAAGAATTCGTCCGAGTCCTTTGAACATCGTACATCAAGTTAGACTCTGTATGCCATATTAGCAATATGAAAATCACGTTAGTATCATTTAGGACTCCTTACAAATCCTAAGGACACCTTACAATACCGTACAAAACCATAAATCTCCATAATAAACCTAATTAACTCGTCTGAATCCTTTGAACTTCATACGGCAACTTAAGGCTTCTTACGACTTTTTATGCCATATTAGCACCATAAAAAGCACGTTAGTATAATGTAAGACGCCTTAAAGCTCCTAACAACACCTTACAACACCATACGAAACTTTAAAACCCCATAACAAACCTAATGAATTCGTACGAGTCCTTTGAACATCGTACGACAAGTTAGGACATCTTACGAATCTTTATGCCACATTAGGAACTCGAATAGAACATTAGTATAATGTACGACGCCTTACAAATCCTAAGAACACCTTCCTTCACAGTACGAAACCTCAAAACTCCATAATAAACCTAATGAATTCGTACGAGTCCTTTGAACATCGTACGACAAGTTAGGACATCTTACGAATCTTTATGCCACATTAGGAACTCGAATAGATCATTAGTATAATGTACGACGCCTTACAAATCCTAAGAATACCTTCCTTCACAGTACGAAACCTCAAAACTCCATAATAAACCTAATGAATTCGTACGAGTCCTTTGAACATCGTACGACAAGTTAAGACATCTTACGACTCTTTATGCCACATTAGGAACTCGAATCGAACGTTAGTATAATGTACGACGCCTTACAACTCCTCAGAACACCTTCCTTCACCGTACAAAACCTCACAACTCCATAATACACCTAAAGAATTCGTCCGAGTCCTTTGAACATCGTACGTCAAGTTAGACTCTGTATGCCATATTAGCAACATGAAAATTACGTTAGTATCATTTAGGACTCCTTACAAATCCTAAGAACACCTTACAACACCGTACAAAACCATAAATCTCCATAATAAACCTAATTATCTCGTCCGATTCCTTTGAACTTCGTACGGCAACTTAAGGCTTCTTACGACTTAGTATGCCATATTAGCACCTTAAAAAGCACGTTAGTATAATGTAGGACGCCTTAAAACTCCTATCAACACCTTACAGCACCGTACGAAACGTTAAAACTCCATAATAAACCTAATGAATTCGTACGAGTCCTTTGAACATCGTACGACGAGTTAGGACATCTTACGACTCTTTATGCCACATTAGGAACTCGAATAGAACGTTAGTATAATGTACGACGCCTTACAAATCCTAAGAACACCTTCCTTCACCGTACGAAACCTCATAACTCCATAATACACCTAAAGAATTCGTCCGAGTCATTTGAACATCGTACGTCAAGTTAGACTCTGAATGCCATATTAGCAATATGAAAATCACGTTAGTATCATTTAGGACTCCTTACAAATCCTAAGGACACCTTACAACACTGTACAAAACCATAAATCTCCATAATAAACCTAATTAACTCGTCTGAATCCTTTGAACTTCATACGGCAACTTAACGCTTCTTACGACTTTTTATGCCATATTAGCACCTTAAAAAGCACGTTAGTATAATGTAAGACGCCTTAAAGCTCCTAACAACACCTTACAACACCATACGAAACTTTAAAACTCCATAACAAACCTAATGAATTCGTACGAGTCCTTCGAACATCGTACGACAAGTTAGGACATCTTACGAATCTTTATGCCACATTAGGAACTCGAATAGAACATTAGTATAATGTACGACGCCTTACAAATCCTAAGAACACCTTCATTCACAGTACGAAACCTCAAAACTCCATAATAAACCTAATGAATTCGTACGAGTCCTTTGAACATCGTACGACAAGTTAGGACATCTTACGAATCTTTATGCCACATTAGGAACTCGAATAGAACATTAGTATAATGTACGACGCCTTACAAATCCTAAGAACACCTTCCTTCACAGTACGAAACCTCAAAACTCCATAATAAACCTAATGAATTCGTACGAGTCCTTTGAACATCGTACGACAAGTTAGGACATCTTACGACTCTTTATGCCACATTAGGAACTCGAATAGAACGTTAGTATAATGTACGACGCCATACAACTCCTAAGAACACCTTCCTTCACCGTACGAAACCTTACAACTCCATAATACACCTAAAGAATTCGTCCGAGTCCTTTGAACATCGTACGTCAAGTTAGACTCTGTATGCCATATTAGCAACATGAAAATCACGTTAGTATCATTTAGGACTCCTTACAAATCCTAGGAACACCTTACAACACCGTACAAAACCATAAATCTCCATAATAAACCTAATTATCTCGTCCGATTCCTTTGAACTTCGTACTGCAACTTAAGGCTTCTTACGACTTAGTATGCCATATTAGCACCTTAAAAAGCACGTTAGTATAATGTAGGACGCCTTAAAACTCCTATCAACACCTTACAACACCGTACGAAACGTTAAAACTCCATAATAAACCTAATGAATTCGTACGAGTCCTTTGAACATCGTACGACGAGTTAGGACATCTTACGACTCTTTATGCCTAATTAGGAACTCGAATAGAACGTTAGTATAATGTACGACGCCTTACAAATCCTAAGAACACCTTCCTTCACCGTACGAAACCTCAAAACTCCATAATACACCTAAAGAATTCGTCCGAGTCCTTTGAACATCGTACATCAAGTTAGACTCTGTATGCCATATTAGCAATATGAAAATCACGTTAGTATCATTTAGGACTCCTTACAAATCCTAAGGACACCTTACAACACCGTACAAAACCATAAATCTCCATAATAAACCTAATTAACTCGTCTGAATCCTTTGAACTTCATACGGCAACTTAAGGCTTCTTACGACTTTTTATGCCATATTAGCACCATAAAAAGCACGTTAGTATAATGTAAGACGCCTTAAAGCTCCTAACAACACCTTACAACACCATACGAAACTTTAAAACTCCATAACAAACCTAATGAATTCGTACGAATCCTTTGAACATCGTACGACAAGTTAGGACATCTTACGAATCTTTATGCCACATTAGGAACTCGAATAGAACATTAGTATAATGTACGGCGCCTTACAAATCCTAAGAACACCTTCCTTCACAGTACGAAACCTCAAAACTCCATAATAAACCTAATGAATTCGTACGAGTCCTTTGAACATCGTACGACAAGTTAGGACATCTTACGAATCTTTATGCCACATTAGGAACTCGAATAGAACATTAGTATAATGTACGACGCCTTACAAATCCTAAGAATACCTTCCTTCACAGTACGAAACCTCAAAACTCCATAATAAACCTAATGAATTCGTACGAGTCCTTTGAACATCGTACGACTAGTTAGGACATCTTACGACTCTTTATGCCACATTAGGAACTCGAATCGAACGTTAGTATAATGTACGACGCCTTACAACTCCTAAGAACACCTTCCTTCACCGTACGAAACCTCACAACTCCATAATACACCTAAAGAATTCGTCCGAGTCCTTTGAACATCGTACGTCAAGTTAGACTCTGTATGCCATATTAGCAACATGAAAATCACGTTAGTATCATTTAGGACTCCTTACAAATCCTAAGAACACCTTACAACATCGTACAAAACCATAAATCTCCATAATAAACCTAATTATCTCGTCCGAATCCTTTGAACTTCGTACGGCAACTTAAGGCCTCTTACGACTTTGTATGCCATTTTAGCACCTTAAAAAGCACGTTAGTATAATGTAGGACGCCTTAAAACTCCTAACAACACCTTACAACACCGTACGAAACGTTAAAACTCCATAATAAACCTAATGAATTCGTACGAGTCCTTTGAACATCGTACGACGAGTTATGACATCTTACGACTCTTTATGCCACAATAGGAACTCGAATAGAACGTTAGTATAATGTACGACGCCTTACAAATCCTAAGAACACCTTCCTTCACCGTACGAAACCTCAAAACTCCATAATACACCTAAAGAATTCGTCCGAGTCCTTTGAACATCGTACATCAAGTTAGACTCTGTATGCCATATTAGCAACATGAAAATCACGTTAGTATCATTTAGGACTCCTTACAAATCCTAAGAACACCTTACAACATCGTACAAAACCATAAATCTCCATAATAAACCTAATTATCTCGTCCGAATCCTTTGAACTTCGTACGGCAACTTAAGGCCTCTTACGACTTTGTATGCCATTTTAGCACCTTAAAAAGCACGTTAGTATAATGTAGGACGCCTTAAAACTCCTAACAACACCTTACAACACCGTACGAAACGTTAAAACTCCATAATAAACCTAATGAATTCGTACGAGTCCTTTGAACATCGTACGACGAGTTATGACATCTTACGACTCTTTATGCCACAATAGGAACTCGAATAGAACGTTAGTATAATGTACGACGCCTTACAAATCCTAAGAACACCTTCCTTCACCGTACGAAACCTCAAAACTCCATAATACACCTAAAGAATTCGTCCGAGTCCTTTGAACATCGTACATCAAGTTAGACTCTGTATGCCATATTAGCAATATGAAAATTACGTTAGTATCATTTAGGACTCCTTACAAATCCTAAGGACACCTTACAACACCGTACAAAACCATAAATCTCCATAATAAACCTAATTAACTCGTCTGAATCCTTTGAACTTCATACGGCAACTTAAGGCTTCTTACGACTTTTTATGCCATATTAGCACCTTAAAAAGCACGTTAGTATAATGTAAGACGCCTTAAAACTCCTAACAACACCTTACAACACCGTACGAAACGTTAAAACTCCATAATAAACCTAATGAATTCGTACGAGTCCTTTGAACATCGTACGACGAGTTAGGACATCTTACGACTCTTTATGCCACAATAGGAACTCGAATAGAACGTTAGTATAATGTACGACGCCTTACAAATCCTAAGAACACCTTCCTTCACCGTACGAAACCTCAAAACTCCATAATACACCTAAAGAATTCGTCCGAGTCCTTTGAACATCGTACATCAAGTTAGACTCTGTATGCCATATTAGCAATATGAAAATCACGTTAGTATCATTTAGGACTCCTTACAAATCCTAAGGACACCTTACAACACCGTACAAAACCATAAATCTCCATAATAAACCTAATTAACTCGTCTGAATCCTTTGAACTTCATACGGCAACTTAAGGCTTCTTACGACTTTTTATGCCATATTAGCACCTTAAAAAGCACGTTAGTATAATGTAAGACGCCTTAAAACTCCTAACAACACCTTACAACACCGTACGAAACGTTAAAACTCCATAACAAACCTAATGAATTCGTACGAGTCCTTTGAACATCATACGACAAGTTAGGACATCTTACGAATCTATATGCTACATTAGGAACTCGAATAGAACATTAGTATAATGTACGACGCCTTACAAATCCTAAGAACACCTTCCTTCACAGTACGAAACCTCAAAACTCCATAATAAACCTAATGAATTCGTACGAGTCCTTTGAACATCGTACGACAAGTTAGGACATCTTACGACTCTTTATGCCACATTAGGTACTCGAATAGAACGTTAGTATAATGTACGACGCCTTATAACTCCTAAGAACACCTTTCTTCACCGTACGAAACCTCACAACTCCATAATACACCTAAAGAATTCGTCCGAGTCCTTTGAACATCGTACGTCAAGTTAGACTCTGTATGCCATATTAGCAACATGAAAATCACGTTAGTATCATTTAGGACTCCTTACAAATCCTAAGAACACCTTACAACATCGTACAAAACCATAAATCTCCATAATAAACCTAATTATCTCGTCCGAATCCTTTGAACTTCGTACGGCAACTTAAGGCCTCTTACGACTTTGTATGCCATTTTAGCACCTTAAAAAGCACGTTAGTATAATGTAGGACGCCTTAAAACTCCTAACAACACCTTACAACACCGTACGAAACGTTAAAACTCCATAATAAACCTAATGAATTCGTACGAGTCCTTTGAACATCGTACGACGAGTTATGACATCTTACGACTCTTTATGCCACAATAGGAACTCGAATAGAACGTTAGTATAATGTACGACGCCTTACAAATCCTAAGAACACCTTCCTTCACCGTACGAAACCTCAAAACTCCATAATACACCTAAAGAATTCGTCCGAGTCCTTTGAACATCGTACATCAAGTTAGACTCTGTATGCCATATTAGCAATATGAAAATTACGTTAGTATCATTTAGGACTCCTTACAAATCCTAAGGACACCTTACAACACCGTACAAAACCATAAATCTCCATAATAAACCTAATTAACTCGTCTGAATCCTTTGAACTTCATACGGCAACTTAAGGCTTCTTACGACTTTTTATGCCATATTAGCACCTTAAAAAGCACGTTAGTATAATGTAAGACGCCTTAAAACTCCTAACAACACCTTACAACACCGTACGAAACGTTAAAACTCCATAATAAACCTAATGAATTCGTACGAGTCCTTTGAACATCGTACGACGAGTTAGGACATCTTACGACTCTTTATGCCACAATAGGAACTCGAATAGAACGTTAGTATAATGTACGACGCCTTACAAATCCTAAGAACACCTTCCTTCACCGTACGAAACCTCAAAACTCCATAATACACCTAAAGAATTCGTCCGAGTCCTTTGAACATCGTACATCAAGTTAGACTCTGTATGCCATATTAGCAATATGAAAATCACGTTAGTATCATTTAGGACTCCTTACAAATCCTAAGGACACCTTACAACACCGTACAAAACCATAAATCTCCATAATAAACCTAATTAACTCGTCTGAATCCTTTGAACTTCATACGGCAACTTAAGGCTTCTTACGACTTTTTATGCCATATTAGCACCTTAAAAAGCACGTTAGTATAATGTAAGACGCCTTAAAACTCCTAACAACACCTTACAACACCGTACGAAACGTTAAAACTCCATAACAAACCTAATGAATTCGTACGAGTCCTTTGAACATCATACGACAAGTTAGGACATCTTACGAATCTATATGCTACATTAGGAACTCGAATAGAACATTAGTATAATGTACGACGCCTTACAAATCCTAAGAACACCTTCCTTCACAGTACGAAACCTCAAAACTCCATAATAAACCTAATGAATTCGTACGAGTCCTTTGAACATCGTACGACAAGTTAGGACATCTTACGACTCTTTATGCCACATTAGGTACTCGAATAGAACGTTAGTATAATGTACGACGCCTTATAACTCCTAAGAACACCTTTCTTCACCGTACGAAACCTCACAACTCCATAATACACCTAAAGAATTCGTCCGAGTCCTTTGAACATCGTACGTCAAGTTAGACTCTGTATGCCATATTAGCAACATGAAAATCACGTTAGTATCATTTAGGACTCCTTACAAATCCTAAGAACACCTTACAACATCGTACAAAACCATAAATCTCCATAATAAACCTAATTATCTCGTCCGAATCCTTTGAACTTCGTACGGCAACTTAAGGCCTCTTACGACTTTGTATGCCATTTTAGCACCTTAAAAAGCACGTTAGTATAATGTAGGACGCCTTAAAACTCCTAACAACACCTTACAACACCGTACGAAACGTTAAAACTCCATAATAAACCTAATGAATTCGTACGAGTCCTTTGAACATCGTACGACGAGTTATGACATCTTACGACTCTTTATGCCACAATAGGAACTCGAATAGAACGTTAGTATAATGTACGACGCCTTACAAATCCTAAGAACACCTTCCTTCACCGTACGAAACCTCAAAACTCCATAATACACCTAAAGAATTCGTCCGAGTCCTTTGAACATCGTACATCAAGTTAGACTCTGTATGCCATATTAGCAATATGAAAATTACGTTAGTATCATTTAGGACTCCTTACAAATCCTAAGGACACCTTAGAACACCGTACAAAACCATAAATCTCCATAATAAACCTAATTAACTCGTCTGAATCCTTTGAACTTCATACGGCAACTTAAGGCTTCTTACGACTTTTTATGCCATATTAGCACCTTAAAAAGCACGTTAGTATAATGTAAGACGCCTTAAAACTCCTAACAACACCTTACAACACCGTACGAAACGTTAAAACTCCATAACAAACCTAATGAATTCGTACGAGTCCTTTGAACATCATACGACAAGTTAGGACATCTTACGAATCTTTATGCTACATTAGGAACTCGAATAGAACATTAGTATAATGTACGACGCCTTACAAATCCTAAGAACACCTTCCTTCACAGTACGAAACCTCAAAACTCCATAATAAACCTAATGAATTCGTACGAGTCCTTTGAACATCGTACGACAAGTTAGGACATCTTACGACTCTTTATGCCACATTAGGAACTAGAATAGAACGTTAGTATAATGTACGACGCCTTACAAATCCTAAGAACACCTTCCTTCACAGTACGAAACCTCAAAACTCCATAATAAACCTAATGAATTCGTACGAGTCCTTTGAACATCGTACGACAAGTTAGGACATCTTACGAATCTTTATGCCACATTAGGAACTCGAATAGAACATTAGTATAATGTACGACGCCTTACAAATCCTAAGAATACCTTCCTTCACAGTACGAAACCTCAAAACTCCATAATAAACCTAATGAATTCGTACGAGTCCTTTGAACATCGTACGACTAGTTAGGACATCTTACGACTCTTTATGCCACATTAGGAACTCGAATCGAACGTTAGTATAATGTACGACGCCTTACAACTCCTAAGAACACCTTCCTTCACCGTACGAAACCTCACAACTCCATAATACACCTAAAGAATTCGTCCGAGTCCTTTGAAAATCGTACGTCAAGATAGACTCTGTATGCCATATTAGCAACATGAAAATCACGTTAGTATCATTTAGGACTCCTTACAAATCCTAAGAACACCTTACAACATCGTACAAAACCATAAATCTCCATAATAAACCTAATTATCTCGTCCGAATCCTTTGAACTTCGTACGGCAACTTAAGGCTTCTTACGACTTTGTATGCCATTTTAGCACCTTAAAAAGCACGTTAGTATAATGTAGGACGCCTTAAAACTCCTAACAACACCTTACAACACCGTACGAAACGTTAAAACTCCATAATAAACCTAATGAATTCGTACGAGTCCTTTGAACATCGTACGACGAGTTATGACATCTTACGACTCTTTATGCCACAATAGGAACTCGAATAGAACGTTAGTATAATGTACGACGCCTTACAAATCCTAAGAACACCTTCCTTCACCGTACGAAACCTCAAAACTCCATAATACACCTAAAGAATTCGTCCGAGTCCTTTGAACATCGTACATCAAGTTAGACTCTGTATGCCATATTAGCAATATGAAAATTACGTTAGTATCATTTAGGACTCCTTACAAATCCTAAGGACACCTTACAACACCGTACAAAACCATAAATCTCCATAATAAACCTAATTAACTCGTCTGAATCCTTTGAACTTCATACGGCAACTTAAGGCTTCTTACGACTTTTTATGCCATATTAGCACCTTAAAAAGCACGTTAGTATAATGTAAGACGCCTTAAAACTCCTAACAACACCTTACAACACCGTACGAAACGTTAAAACTCCATAATAAACCTAATGAATTCGTACGAGTCCTTTGAACATCGTACGACGAGTTAGGACATCTTACGACTCTTTATGCCACAATAGGAACTCGAATAGAACGTTAGTATAATGTACGACGCCTTACAAATCCTAAGAACACCTTCCTTCACCGTACGAAACCTCAAAACTCCATAATACACCTAAAGAATTCGTCCGAGTCCTTTGAACATCGTACATCAAGTTAGACTCTGTATGCCATATTAGCAATATGAAAATCACGTTAGTATCATTTAGGACTCCTTACAAATCCTAAGGACACCTTACAACACCGTACAAAACCATAAATCTCCATAATAAACCTAATTAACTCGTCTGAATCCTTTGAACTTCATACGGCAACTTAAGGCTTCTTACGACTTTTTATGCCATATTAGCACCTTAAAAAGCACGTTAGTATAATGTAAGACGCCTTAAAACTCCTAACAACACCTTACAACACCGTACGAAACGTTAAAACTCCATAACAAACCTAATGAATTCGTACGAGTCCTTTGAACATCATACGACAAGTTAGGACATCTTACGAATCTTTATGCTACATTAGGAACTGGAATAGAACATTAGTATAATGTACGACGCCTTACAAATCCTAAGAACACCTTCCTTCACAGTACGAAACCTCAAAACTCCATAATAAACCTAATGAATTCGTACGAGTCCTTTGAACATCGTACGACAAGTTAGGACATCTTACGACTCTTTATGCCACATTAGGTACTCGAATAGAACGTTAGTATAATGTACGACGCCTTATAACTCCTAAGAACACCTTTCTTCACCGTACGAAACCTCACAACTCCATAATACACCTAAAGAATTCGTCCGAGTCCTTTGAACATCGTACGTCAAGTTAGACTCTGTATGCCATATTAGCAAGATGAAAATCACGTTAGTATCATTTAGGACTCCTTACAAATCCTAAGAACACCTTACAACACCGTACAAAACCATAAATCTCCATAATAAACCTAATTATCTCGTCCGAATCCTTTGAACTTCGTACGGCAACTTAAGGCTTCTTACGACTTTGTATGCCATATTAGCACCTTAAAAAGCACGTTAGTATAATGTAGGACGCCTTAAAACTCCTAACAACACCTTACAACACCGTACGAAACGTTAAAACTCCATAATAAACCTAATGAATTCGTACGAGTCCTTTGAACATCGTACGACGAGTTAGGACATCTTACGACTCTTTATGTCACAATAGGAACTCGAATAGAACGTTAGTATAATGTACGACGCCTTACAAATCCTAAGAACACCTTCCTTCACCGTACGAAACCTCAAAACTACATAATACACCTAAAGAATTCGTCCGAGTCCTTTGAACATCGTACATCAAGTTAGACTCTGTATGCCATATTAGCAATATGAAAATCACGTTAGTATCATTTAGGACTCCTTACAAATCCTAAGGACACCTTACAACACCGTACAAAACCATAAATCTCCATAATAAACCTAATTAACTCGTCTGAATCCTTTGAACTTCATACGGCAACTTAAGGCTTCTTACGACTTTTTATGTCATATTAGCACCTTAAAAAGCACGTTAGTATAATGTAAGACGCCTTAAAACTCCTAACAACACCTTACAACACCGTACGAAACGTTAAAACTCCATAACAAACCTAATGAATTCGTACGAGTCCTTTGAACATCATACGACAAGTTAGGACATCTTACGAATCTTTATGCTACATTAGGAACTCGAATAGAACATTAGTATAATGTACGACGCCTTACAAATCCTAAGAACACCTTCCTTCACAGTACGAAACCTCAAAACTCCATAATAAACCTAATGAATTCGTACGAGTCCTTTGAACATCGTACGACAAGTTAGGACATCTTACGACTCTTTATGCCACATTAGGAACTAGAATAGAACGTTAGTATAATGTACGACGCCTTACAAATCCTAAGAACACCTTCCTTCACAGTACGAAACCTCAAAACTCCATAATAAACCTAATGAATTCGTACGAGTCCTTTGAACATCGTACGACAAGTTAGGACATCTTACGAATCTTTATGCCACATTAGGAACTCGAATAGAACATTAGTATAATGTACGACGCCTTACAAATCCTAAGAATACCTTCCTTCACAGTACGAAACCTCAAAACTCCATAATAAACCTAATGAATTCGTACGAGTCCTTTGAACATCGTACGACTAGTTAGGACATCTTACGACTCTTTATGCCACATTAGGAACTCGAATCGAACGTTAGTATAATGTACGACGCCTTACAACTCCTAAGAACACCTTCCTTCACCGTACGAAACCTCACAACTCCATAATACACCTAAAGAATTCGTCCGAGTCCTTTGAAAATCGTACGTCAAGATAGACTCTGTATGCCATATTAGCAACATGAAAATCACGTTAGTATCATTTAGGACTCCTTACAAATCCTAAGAACACCTTACAACATCGTACAAAACCATAAATCTCCATAATAAACCTAATTATCTCGTCCGAATCCTTTGAACTTCGTACGGCAACTTAAGGCCTCTTACGACTTTGTATGCCATTTTAGCACCTTAAAAAGCACGTTAGTATAATGTAGGACGCCTTAAAACTCCTAACAACACCTTACAACACCGTACGAAACGTTAAAACTCCATAATAAACCTAATGAATTCGTACGAGTCCTTTGAACATCGTACGACGAGTTATGACATCTTACGACTCTTTATGCCACAATAGGAACTCGAATAGAACGTTAGTATAATGTACGACGCCTTACAAATCCTAAGAACACCTTCCTTCACCGTACGAAACCTCAAAACTCCATAATACACCTAAAGAATTTGTCCGAGTCCTTTGAACATCGTACATCAAGTTAGACTCTGTATGCCATATTAGCAATATGAAAATCACGTTAGTATCATTTAGGACTCCTTACAAATCCTAAGGACACCTTACAACACCGTACAAAACCATAAATCTCCATAATAAACCTAATTAACTCGTCTGAATCCTTTGAACTTCATACGGCAACTTAAGGCTTCTTACGACTTTTTATGCCATATTAGCACCTTAAAAAGCACGTTAGTATAATGTAAGACGCCTTAAAACTCCTAACAACACCTTACAACACCGTACGAAACGTTAAAACTCCATAATAAACCTAATGAATTCGTACGAGTCCTTTGAACATCGTACGACGAGTTAGGACATCTTACGACTCTTTATGCCACAATAGGAACTCGAATAGAACGTTAGTATAATGTACGACGCCTTACAAATCCTAAGAACACCTTCCTTCACCGTACGAAACCTCAAAACTCCATAATACACCTAAAGAATTTGTCCGAGTCCTTTGAACATCGTACATCAAGTTAGACTCTGTATGCCATATTAGCAATATGAAAATCACGTTAGTATCATTTAGGACTCCTTACAAATCCTAAGGACACCTTACAACACCGTACAAAACCATAAATCTCCATAATAAACCTAATTAACTCGTCTGAATCCTTTGAACTTCATACGACAACTTAAGGCTTCTTACGACTTTTTATGCCATATTAGCACCTTAAAAAGCACGTTAGTATAATGTAAGACGCCTTAAAACTCCTAACAACACCTTACAACACCGTACGAAACGTTAAAACTCCATAACAAACCTAATGAATTCGTACGAGTCCTTTGAACATCATACGACAAGTTAGGACATCTTACGAATCTTTATGCTACATTAGGAACTCGAATAGAACATTAGTATAATGTACGACGCCTTACAAATCCTAAGAACACCTTCCTTCACAGTACGAAACCTCAAAACTCCATAATAAACCTAATGAATTCGTACGAGTCCTTTGAACATCGTACGACAAGTTAGGACATCTTACGACTCTTTATGCCACATTAGGTACTCGAATAGAACGTTAGTATAATGTACGACGCCTTATAACTCCTAAGAACACCTTTCTTCACCGTACGAAACCTCACAACTCCATAATACACCTAAAGAATTCGTCCGAGTCCTTTGAACATCGTACGTCAAGTTAGACTCTGTATGCCATATTAGCAAGATGAAAATCACGTTAGTATCATTTAGGACTCCTTACAAATCCTAAGAACACCTTACAACACCGTACAAAACCATAAATCTCCATAATAAACCTAATTATCTCGTCCGAATCCTTTGAACTTCGTACGGCAACTTAAGGCTTCTTACGACTTTGTATGCCATATTAGCACCTTAAAAAGCACGTTAGTATAATGTAGGACGCCTTAAAACTCCTAACAACACCTTACAACACCGTACGAAACGTTAAAACTCCATAATAAACCTAATGAATTCGTACGAGTCCTTTGAACATCGTACGACGAGTTAGGACATCTTACGACTCTTTATGTCACAATAGGAACTCGAATAGAACGTTAGTATAATGTACGACGCCTTACAAATCCTAAGAACACCTTCCTTCACCGTACGAAACCTCAAAACTACATAATACACCTAAAGAATTCGTCCGAGTCCTTTGAACATCGTACATCAAGTTAGACTCTGTATGTCATATTAGCAATATGAAAATCACGTTAGTATCATTTAGGACTCCTTACAAATCCTAAGGACACCTTACAACACCGTACAAAACCATAAATCTCCATAATAAACCTAATTAACTCGTCTGAATCCTTTGAACTTCATACGGCAACTTAAGGCTTCTTACGACTTTTTATGCCATATTAGCACCTTAAAAAGCACGTTAGTATAATGTAAGACGCCTTAAAACTCCTAACAACACCTTACAACACCGTACGAAACGTTAAAACTCCATAACAAACCTAATGAATTCGTACGAGTCCTTTGAACATCATACGACAAGTTAGGACATCTTACGAATCTTTATGCTACATTAGGAACTCGAATAGAACATTAGTATAATGTACGACGCCTTACAAATCCTAAGAACACCTTCCTTCACAGTACGAAACCTCAAAACTCCATAATAAACCTAATGAATTCGTACGAGTCCTTTGAACATCGTACGACAAGTTAGGACATCTTACGACTCTTTATGCCACATTAGGAACTAGAATAGAACGTTAGTATAATGTACGACGCCTTACAAATCCTAAGAACACCTTCCTTCGCCGTACGAAACCTCATAACTCCATAATACACCTAAAGAATTCGTCCGAGTCATTTGAACATCGTACGTCAAGTTAGACTCTAAATGCCATATTAGCAATATGAAAATCACGTTAGTATCATTTAGGACTCCTTACAAATCCTAAGAACACCTTACAACACCGTACAAAACCATAAATCTCCATAATAAACCTAATTAACTCGTCTGAATCCTTTGAACTTCATACGGCAACTTAACGCTTCTTACGACTTTGTATGCCATATTAGCACCTTAAAAAGCACGTTAGTATAATGTAAGACGCCTTAAAACTCCTAACAACACCTTACAACACCATACGAAACTTTAAAACTCCATAATAAACCTAATGAATTCTTACGAGTCCTTTGAACATCGTATGAGAAGTTAGGACATCTTACGACTCTTTATGCCACATTAGGAACTCGAATAGAACATTAGTATAATGTACGACGCCTTACAACTCCTAAGAACACCTTCCTTCACCGTACGAAACCTCAAAACTCCATAATAAACCTAATGGATTCGTACGAGTCCTTTGAACATCGTACGACAAGTTAGGACATCTTACGACTCTTTATGCCACATTAGGAACTAGAATAGAACGTTAGTATAATGTACGACGCCTTACAAATCCTAAGAACACCTTCCTTCACCGTACGAAACCTCATAACTCCATAATACACCTAAAGAATTCGTCCGAGTCATTTGAACATCGTACGTCAAGTTAGACTCTAAATGCCATATTAGCAATATGAAAATCACGTTAGTATCATTTAGGACTCCTTACAAATCCTAAGAACACCTTACAACACCGTACAAAACCATAAATCTCCATAATAATCCTAATTAACTCGTCTGAATCCTTTGAACTTCATACGGCAACTTAACGCTTCTTACGACTTTGTATGCCATATTAGCACCTTAAAAAGCACGTTAGTATAATGTAAGACGCCTTAAAACTCCTAACAACACCTTACAACACCATACGAAACTTTAAAACTCCATAATAAACCTAATGAATTCTTACGAGTCCTTTGAACATCGTATGAGAAGTTAGGACATCTTACGACTCTTTATGCCACATTAGGAACTCGAATAGAACATTAGTATAATGTACGACGCCTTACAACTCCTAAGAACACCTTCCTTCACCGTACGAAACCTCAAAACTCCATAATAAACCTAATGGATTCGTACGAGTCCTTTGAACATCATACGACAAGTTAGGACATCTTACGAATCTTTATGCTACATTAGGAACTCGAATAGAACATTAGTATAATGTACGACGCCTTACAAATCCTAAGAACACCTTCCTTCACAGTACGAAACCTCAAAACTCCATAATAAACCTAATGAATTCGTACGAGTCCTTTGAACATCGTACGACAAGTTAGGACATCTTACGACTCTTTATGCCACATTAGGTACTCGAATAGAACGTTAGTATAATGTACGACGCCTTATAACTCCTAAGAACACCTTTCTTCACCGTACGAAACCTCACAACTCCATAATACACCTAAAGAATTCGTCCGAGTCCTTTGAACATCGTACGTCAAGTTAGACTCTGTATGCCATATTAGCAAGATGAAAATCACGTTAGTATCATTTAGGACTCCTTACAAATCCTAAGAACACCTTACAACACCGTACAAAACCATAAATCTCCATAATAAACCTAATTATCTCGTCCGAATCCTTTGAACTTCGTACGGCAACTTAAGGCTTCTTACGACTTTGTATGCCATATTAGCACCTTAAAAAGCACGTTAGTATAATGTAGGACGCCTTAAAACTCCTAACAACACCTTACAACACCGTACGAAACGTTAAAACTCCATAATAAACCTAATGAATTCGTACGAGTCCTTTGAACATCGTACGACGAGTTAGGACATCTTACGACTCTTTATGTCACAATAGGAACTCGAATAGAACGTTAGTATAATGTACGACGCCTTACAAATCCTAAGAACACCTTCCTTCACCGTACGAAACCTCAAAACTACATAATACACCTAAAGAATTCGTCCGAGTCCTTTGAACATCGTACATCAAGTTAGACTCTGTATGTCATATTAGCAATATGAAAATCACGTTAGTATCATTTAGGACTCCTTACAAATCCTAAGGACACCTTACAACACCGTACAAAACCATAAATCTCCATAATAAACCTAATTAACTCGTCTGAATCCTTTGAACTTCATACGGCAACTTAAGGCTTCTTACGACTTTTTATGCCATATTAGCACCTTAAAAAGCACGTTAGTATAATGTAAGACGCCTTAAAACTCCTAACAACACCTTACAACACCGTACGAAACGTTAAAACTCCATAACAAACCTAATGAATTCGTACGAGTCCTTTGAACATCATACGACAAGTTAGGACATCTTACGAATCTTTATGCTACATTAGGAACTCGAATAGAACATTAGTATAATGTACGACGCCTTACAAATCCTAAGAACACCTTCCTTCACAGTACGAAACCTCAAAACTCCATAATAAACCTAATGAATTCGTACGAGTCCTTTGAACATCGTACGACAAGTTAGGACATCTTACGACTCTTTATGCCACATTAGGAACTAGAATAGAACGTTAGTATAATGTACGACGCCTTACAAATCCTAAGAACACCTTCCTTCACCGTACGAAACCTCATAACTCCATAATACACCTAAAGAATTCGTCCGAGTCATTTGAACATCGTACGTCAAGTTAGACTCTAAATGCCATATTAGCAATATGAAAATCACGTTAGTATCATTTAGGACTCCTTACAAATCCTAAGAACACCTTACAACACCGTACAAAACCATAAATCTCCATAATAAACCTAATTAACTCGTCTGAATCCTTTGAACTTCATACGGCAACTTAACGCTTCTTACGACTTTGTATGCCATATTAGCACCTTAAAAAGCACGTTAGTATAATGTAAGACGCCTTAAAACTCCTAACAACACCTTACAACACCATACGAAACTTTAAAACTCCATAATAAACCTAATGAATTCTTACGAGTCCTTTGAACATCGTATGAGAAGTTAGGACATCTTACGACTCTTTATGCCACATTAGGAACTCGAATAGAACATTAGTATAATGTACGACGCCTTACAACTCCTAAGAACACCTTCCTTCACCGTACGAAACCTCAAAACTCCATAATAAACCTAATGGATTCGTACGAGTCCTTTGAACATCGTACGACAAGTTAGGACATCTTACGACTCTTTATGCCACATTAGGAACTCGAAAAGCACACTAGTATAATGTACGACGCCTTACAACTCCTAAGAACACCTTCCTTCACCGTACGAAACCTCAAAACTCCATAATACACCTAAAGAATTCGTCCGAGTCCTTTGAACATCGTACGTCAAGTTAGACTCTGTATGCCATATTAGCAACATGAAAATCACGTTAGTATCATTTAGGACTCCTTACAAATCCTAAGAACACCTTACAACACCGTACAAAACCATAAATCTCCATAATAAACCTAATTATCTCGTCCGAATCCTTTGAACTTCGTACGGCAACTTAAGGCTTCTTACGACTTTGTATGCCATATTAGCACCTTAAAAAGCACGTTAGTATAATGTAGGACGCCTTAAAACTCCTAACAACACCTTACAACACCGTACGAAACGTTAAAACTCCATAATAAACCTAATGAATTCGTACGAGTCCTTTGAACATCGTACGACGAGTTAGGACATCTTACGACTCTTTATGTCACAATAGGAACTCGAATAGAACGTTAGTATAATGTACGACGCCTTACAAATCCTAAGAACACCTTCCTTCACCGTACGAAACCTCAAAACTACATAATACACCTAAAGAATTCGTCCGAGTCCTTTGAACATCGTACATCAAGTTAGACTCTGTATGTCATATTAGCAATATGAAAATCACGTTAGTATCATTTAGGACTCCTTACAAATCCTAAGGACACCTTACAACACCGTACAAAACCATAAATCTCCATAATAAACCTAATTAACTCGTCTGAATCCTTTGAACTTCATACGGCAACTTAAGGCTTCTTACGACTTTTTATGCCATATTAGCACCTTAAAAAGCACGTTAGTATAATGTAAGACGCCTTAAAACTCCTAACAACACCTTACAACACCGTACGAAACGTTAAAACTCCATAACAAACCTAATGAATTCGTACGAGTCCTTTGAACATCATACGACAAGTTAGGACATCTTACGAATCTTTATGCTACATTAGGAACTCGAATAGAACATTAGTATAATGTACGACGCCTTACAAATCCTAAGAACACCTTCCTTCACAGTACGAAACCTCAAAACTCCATAATAAACCTAATGAATTCGTACGAGTCCTTTGAACATCGTACGACAAGTTAGGACATCTTACGACTCTTTATGCCACATTAGGTACTCGAATAGAACGTTAGTATAATGTACGACGCCTTATAACTCCTAAGAACACCTTTCTTCACCGTACGAAACCTCACAACTCCATAATACACCTAAAGAATTCGTCCGAGTCCTTTGAACATCGTACGTCAAGTTAGACTCTGTATGCCATATTAGCAAGATGAAAATCACGTTAGTATCATTTAGGACTCCTTACAAATCCTAAGAACACCTTACAACACCGTACAAAACCATGAATCTCCATAATAAACCTAATTATCTCGTCCGAATCCTTTGAACTTCGTACGGCAACTTAAGGCTTCTTACGACTTTGTATGCCATATTAGCACCTTAAAAAGCACGTTAGTATAATGTAGGACGCCTTAAAACTCCTAACAACACCTTACAACACCGTACGAAACGTTAAAACTCCATAATAAACCTAATGAATTCGTACGAGTCCTTTGAACATCGTACGACGAGTTAGGACATCTTACGACTCTTTATGTCACAATAGGAACTCGAATAGAACGTTAGTATAATGTACGACGCCTTACAAATCCTAAGAACACCTTCCTTCACCGTACGAAACCTCAAAACTACATAATACACCTAAAGAATTCGTCCGAGTCCTTTGAACATCGTACATCAAGTTAGACTCTGTATGTCATATTAGCAATATGAAAATCACGTTAGTATCATTTAGGACTCCTTACAAATCCTAAGGACACCTTACAACACCGTACAAAACCATAAATCTCCATAATAAACCTAATTAACTCGTCTGAATCCTTTGAACTTCATACGGCAACTTAAGGCTTCTTACGACTTTTTATGCCATATTAGCACCTTAAAAAGCACGTTAGTATAATGTAAGACGCCTTAAAACTCCTAACAACACCTTACAACACCGTACGAAACGTTAAAACTCCATAACAAACCTAATGAATTCGTACGAGTCCTTTGAACATCATACGACAAGTTAGGACATCTTACGAATCTTTATGCTACATTAGGAACTCGAATAGAACATTAGTATAATGTACGACGCCTTACAAATCCTAAGAACACCTTCCTTCACAGTACGAAACCTCAAAACTCCATAATAAACCTAATGAATTCGTACGAGTCCTTTGAACATCGTACGACAAGTTAGGACATCTTACGACTCTTTATGCCACATTAGGAACTAGAATAGAACGTTAGTATAATGTACGACGCCTTACAAATCCTAAGAACACCTTCCTTCGCCGTACGAAACCTCATAACTCCATAATACACCTAAAGAATTCGTCCGAGTCATTTGAACATCGTACGTCAAGTTAGACTCTAAATGCCATATTAGCAATATGAAAATCACGTTAGTATCATTTAGGACTCCTTACAAATCCTAAGAACACCTTACAACACCGTACAAAACCATAAATCTCCATAATAAACCTAATTAACTCGTCTGAATCCTTTGAACTTCATACGGCAACTTAACGCTTCTTACGACTTTGTATGCCATATTAGCACCTTAAAAAGCACGTTAGTATAATGTAAGACGCCTTAAAACTCCTAACAACACCTTACAACACCATACGAAACTTTAAAACTCCATAATAAACCTAATGAATTCTTACGAGTCCTTTGAACATCGTATGAGAAGTTAGGACATCTTACGACTCTTTATGCCACATTAGGAACTCGAATAGAACATTAGTATAATGTACGACGCCTTACAACTCCTAAGAACACCTTCCTTCACCGTACGAAACCTCAAAACTCCATAATAAACCTAATGGATTCGTACGAGTCCTTTGAACATCGTACGACAAGTTAGGACATCTTACGACTCTTTATGCCACATTAGGAACTAGAATAGAACGTTAGTATAATGTACGACGCCTTACAAATCCTAAGAACACCTTCCTTCACCGTACGAAACCTCATAACTCCATAATACACCTAAAGAATTCGTCCGAGTCATTTGAACATCGTACGTCAAGTTAGACTCTAAATGCCATATTAGCAATATGAAAATCACGTTAGTATCATTTAGGACTCCTTACAAATCCTAAGAACACCTTACAACACCGTACAAAACCATAAATCTCCATAATAAACCTAATTAACTCGTCTGAATCCTTTGAACTTCATACGGCAACTTAACGCTTCTTACGACTTTGTATGCCATATTAGCACCTTAAAAAGCACGTTAGTATAATGTAAGACGCCTTAAAACTCCTAACAACACCTTACAACACCATACGAAACTTTAAAACTCCATAATAAACCTAATGAATTCTTACGAGTCCTTTGAACATCGTATGAGAAGTTAGGACATCTTACGACTCTTTATGCCACATTAGGAACTCGAATAGAACATTAGTATAATGTACGACGCCTTACAACTCCTAAGAACACCTTCCTTCACCGTACGAAACCTCAAAACTCCATAATAAACCTAATGGATTCGTACGAGTCCTTTGAACATCATACGACAAGTTAGGACATCTTACGAATCTTTATGCTACATTAGGAACTCGAATAGAACATTAGTATAATGTACGACGCCTTACAAATCCTAAGAACACCTTCCTTCACAGTACGAAACCTCAAAACTCCATAATAAACCTAATGAATTCGTACGAGTCCTTTGAACATCGTACGACAAGTTAGGACATCTTACGACTCTTTATGCCACATTAGGTACTCGAATAGAACGTTAGTATAATGTACGACGCCTTATAACTCCTAAGAACACCTTTCTTCACCGTACGAAACCTCACAACTCCATAATACACCTAAAGAATTCGTCCGAGTCCTTTGAACATCGTACGTCAAGTTAGACTCTGTATGCCATATTAGCAAGATGAAAATCACGTTAGTATCATTTAGGACTCCTTACAAATCCTAAGAACACCTTACAACACCGTACAAAACCATAAATCTCCATAATAAACCTAATTATCTCGTCCGAATCCTTTGAACTTCGTACGGCAACTTAAGGCTTCTTACGACTTTGTATGCCATATTAGCACCTTAAAAAGCACGTTAGTATAATGTAGGACGCCTTAAAACTCCTAACAACACCTTACAACACCGTACGAAACGTTAAAACTCCATAATAAACCTAATGAATTCGTACGAGTCCTTTGAACATCGTACGACGAGTTAGGACATCTTACGACTCTTTATGTCACAATAGGAACTCGAATAGAACGTTAGTATAATGTACGACGCCTTACAAATCCTAAGAACACCTTCCTTCACCGTACGAAACCTCAAAACTACATAATACACCTAAAGAATTCGTCCGAGTCCTTTGAACATCGTACATCAAGTTAGACTCTGTATGTCATATTAGCAATATGAAAATCACGTTAGTATCATTTAGGACTCCTTACAAATCCTAAGGACACCTTACAACACCGTACAAAACCATAAATCTCCATAATAAACCTAATTAACTCGTCTGAATCCTTTGAACTTCATACGGCAACTTAAGGCTTCTTACGACTTTTTATGCCATATTAGCACCTTAAAAAGCACGTTAGTATAATGTAAGACGCCTTAAAACTCCTAACAACACCTTACAACACCGTACGAAACGTTAAAACTCCATAACAAACCTAATGAATTCGTACGAGTCCTTTGAACATCATACGACAAGTTAGGACATCTTACGAATCTTTATGCTACATTAGGAACTCGAATAGAACATTAGTATAATGTACGACGCCTTACAAATCCTAAGAACACCTTCCTTCACAGTACGAAACCTCAAAACTCCATAATAAACCTAATGAATTCGTACGAGTCCTTTGAACATCGTACGACAAGTTAGGACATCTTACGACTCTTTATGCCACATTAGGTACTCGAATAGAACGTTAGTATAATGTACGACGCCTTATAACTCCTAAGAACACCTTTCTTCACCGTACGAAACCTCACAACTCCATAATACACCTAAAGAATTCGTCCGAGTCCTTTGAACATCGTACGTCAAGTTAGACTCTGTATGCCATATTAGCAAGATGAAAATCACGTTAGTATCATTTAGGACTCCTTACAAATCCTAAGAACACCTTACAACACCGTACAAAACCATAAATCTCCATAATAAACCTAATTATCTCGTCCGAATCCTTTGAACTTCGTACGGCAACTTAAGGCTTCTTACGACTTTGTATGCCATATTAGCACCTTAAAAAGCACGTTAGTATAATGTAGGACGCCTTAAAACTCCTAACAACACCTTACAACACCGTACGAAACGTTAAAACTCCATAATAAACCTAATGAATTCGTACGAGTCCTTTGAACATCGTACGACGAGTTAGGACATCTTACGACTCTTTATGTCACAATAGGAACTCGAATAGAACGTTAGTATAATGTACGACGCCTTACAAATCCTAAGAACACCTTCCTTCACCGTACGAAACCTCAAAACTACATAATACACCTAAAGAATTCGTCCGAGTCCTTTGAACATCGTACATCAAGTTAGACTCTGTATGTCATATTAGCAATATGAAAATCACGTTAGTATCATTTAGGACTCCTTACAAATCCTAAGGACACCTTACAACACCGTACAAAACCATAAATCTCCATAATAAACCTAATTAACTCGTCTGAATCCTTTGAACTTCATACGGCAACTTAAGGCTTCTTACGACTTTTTATGCCATATTAGCACCTTAAAAAGCACGTTAGTATAATGTAAGACGCCTTAAAACTCCTAACAACACCTTACAACACCGTACGAAACGTTAAAACTCCATAACAAACCTAATGAATTCGTACGAGTCCTTTGAACATCATACGACAAGTTAGGACATCTTACGAATCTTTATGCTACATTAGGAACTCGAATAGAACATTAGTATAATGTACGACGCCTTACAAATCCTAAGAACACCTTCCTTCACAGTACGAAACCTCAAAACTCCATAATAAACCTAATGAATTCGTACGAGTCCTTTGAACATCGTACGACAAGTTAGGACATCTTACGACTCTTTATGCCACATTAGGTACTCGAATAGAACGTTAGTATAATGTACGACGCCTTATAACTCCTAAGAACACCTTTCTTCACCGTACGAAACCTCACAACTCCATAATACACCTAAAGAATTCGTCCGAGTCCTTTGAACATCGTACGTCAAGTTAGACTCTGTATGCCATATTAGCAAGATGAAAATCACGTTAGTATCATTTAGGACTCCTTACAAATCCTAAGAACACCTTACAACACCGTACAAAACCATAAATCTCCATAATAAACCTAATTATCTCGTCCGAATCCTTTGAACTTCGTACGGCAACTTAAGGCTTCTTACGACTTTGTATGCCATATTAGCACCTTAAAAAGCACGTTAGTATAATGTAGGACGCCTTAAAACTCCTAACAACACCTTACAACACCGTACGAAACGTTAAAACTCTATAATAAACCTAATGAATTCGTACGAGTCCTTTGAACATCGTACGACGAGTTAGGACATCTTACGACTCTTTATGTCACAATAGGAACTCGAATAGAACGTTAGTATAATGTACGACGCCTTACAAATCCTAAGAACACCTTCCTTCACCGTACGAAACCTCAAAACTACATAATACACCTAAAGAATTCGTCCGAGTCCTTTGAACATCGTACATCAAGTTAGACTCTGTATGTCATATTAGCAATATGAAAATCACGTTAGTATCATTTAGGACTCCTTACAAATCCTAAGGACACCTTACAACACCGTACAAAACCATAAATCTCCATAATAAACCTAATTAACTCGTCTGAATCCTTTGAACTTCATACGGCAACTTAAGGCTTCTTACGACTTTTTATGCCATATTAGCACCTTAAAAAGCACGTTAGTATAATGTAAGACGCCTTAAAACTCCTAACAACACCTTACAACACCGTACGAAACGTTAAAACTCCATAACAAACCTAATGAATTCGTACGAGTCCTTTGAACATCATACGACAAGTTAGGACATCTTACGAATCTTTATGCTACATTAGGAACTCGAATAGAACATTAGTATAATGTACGACGCCTTACAAATCCTAAGAACACCTTCCTTCACAGTACGAAACCTCAAAACTCCATAATAAACCTAATGAATTCGTACGAGTCCTTTGAACATCGTACGACAAGTTAGGACATCTTACGACTCTTTATGCCACATTAGGAACTAGAATAGAACGTTAGTATAATGTACGACGCCTTACAAATCCTAAGAACACCTTCCTTCACCGTACGAAACCTCATAACTCCATAATACACCTAAAGAATTCGTCCGAGTCATTTGAACATCGTACGTCAAGTTAGACTCTAAATGCCATATTAGCAATATGAAAATCACGTTAGTATCATTTAGGACTCCTTACAAATCCTAAGAACACCTTACAACACCGTACAAAACCATAAATCTCCATAATAAACCTAATTAACTCGTCTGAATCCTTTGAACTTCATACGGCAACTTAACGCTTCTTACGACTTTGTATGCCATATTAGCACCTTAAAAAGCACGTTAGTATAATGTAAGACGCCTTAAAACTCCTAACAACACCTTACAACACCATACGAAACTTTAAAACTCCATAATAAACCTAATGAATTCTTACGAGTCCTTTGAACATCGTATGAGAAGTTAGGACATCTTACGACTCTTTATGCCACATTAGGAACTCGAATAGAACATTAGTATAATGTACGACGCCTTACAACTCCTAAGAACACCTTCCTTCACCGTACGAAACCTCAAAACTCCATAATAAACCTAATGGATTCGTACGAGTCCTTTGAACATCGTACGACAAGTTAGGACATCTTACGACTCTTTATGCCACATTAGGAACTCGAATAGCACACTAGTATAATGTACGACGCCTTACAACTCCTAAGAACACCTTCCTTCACCGTACGAAACCTCAAAACTCCATAATACACCTAAAGAATTCGTCCGAGTCCTTTGAACATCGTACGTCAAGTTAGACTCTGTATGCCATATTAGCAACATGAAAATCACGTTAGTATCATTTAGGACTCCTTACAAATCCTAAGAACACCTTACAACACCGTACAAAACCATAAATCTCCATAATAAACCTAATTATCTCGTCCGAATCCTTTGTACTTCGTACGGCAACTTAAGGCTTCTTACGACTTTGTATGCCATATTAGCACCTTAAAAAGCACGTTAGTATAATGTAGGACGCCTTAAAACTCCTAACAACACCTTACAACACCGTACGAAACGTTAAAACTCCATAATAAACCTAATGAATTCGTACGAGTCCTTTGAACATCGTACGACGAGTTAGGACATCTTACGACTCTTTATGCCACAATAGAAACTCGAATAGAACGTTAGTATAATGTACGACGCCTTACAAATCCTAAGAACACCTTCCTTCACCGTACGAAACCTTAAAACTCCATAATACACCTAAAGAATTCGTCCGAGTCCTTTGAACATCGTACATCAAGTTAGACTCTGTATGCCATATTAGCAATATGAAAATCACGTTAGTATCATTTAGGACTCCTTACAAATCCTAAGGACACCTTACAACACCGTACAAAACCATAAATCTCCATAATAAACCTAATTAACTCGTCTGAATCCTTTGAACTTCATACGGCAACTTAAGGCTTCTTACGACTT
The DNA here is from genome assembly GCA_030867185.1 of Tagetes erecta. NCBI lineage: Eukaryota > Viridiplantae > Streptophyta > Magnoliopsida > Asterales > Asteraceae > Tagetes > Tagetes erecta. The sequence continues at coordinate 46,738,826 of CM061489.1, read as the reverse complement.
TTTATGCCATATTAGCACCTTAAAAAGCACGTTAGTATAATGTAAGACGCCTTAAAACTCCTAACAACACCTTACAACACCGTACGAAACGTTAAAACTCCATAACAAACCTAATGAATTCGTACGAGTCCTTTGAACATCATACGACAAGTTAGGACATCTTACGAATCTTTATGCTACATTAGGAACTCGAATAGAACATTAGTATAATGTACGACGCCTTACAAATCCTAAGAACACCTTCCTTCACAGTACGAAACCTCAAAACTCCATAATAAACCTAATGAATTCGTACGAGTCCTTTGAACATCGTACGACAAGTTAGGACATCTTACGACTCTTTATGCCACATTAGGTACTCGAATAGAACGTTAGTATAATGTACGACGCCTTATAACTCCTAAGAACACCTTTCTTCACCGTACGAAACCTCACAACTCCATAATACACCTAAAGAATTCGTCCGAGTCCTTTGAACATCGTACATCAAGTTAGACTCTGTATGCCATATTAGCAATATGAAAATCACGTTAGTATCATTTAGGACTCCTTACAAATCCTAAGGACACCTTACAACACCGTACAAAACCATAAATCTCCATAATAAACCTAATTAACTCGTCTGAATCCTTTGAACTTCATACGGCAACTTAAGGCTTCTTACGACTTTTTATGCCATATTAGCACCTTAAAAAGCACGTTAGTATAATGTAAGACGCCTTAAAACTCCTAACAACACCTTACAACACCGTACGAAACGTTAAAACTCCATAACAAACCTAATGAATTCGTACGAGTCCTTTGAACATCATACGACAAGTTAGGACATCTTACGAATCTTTATGCTACATTAGGAACTCGAATAGAACATTAGTATAATGTACGACGCCTTACAAATCCTAAGAACACCTTCCTTCACAGTACGAAACCTCAAAACTCCATAATAAACCTAATGAATTCGTACGAGTCCTTTGAACATCGTACGACAAGTTAGGACATCTTACGACTCTTTATGCCACATTAGGAACTAGAATAGAACGTTAGTATAATGTACGACGCCTTACAAATCCTAAGAACACCTTCCTTCACCGTACGAAACCTCATAACTCCATAATACACCTAAAGAATTCGTCCGAGTCATTTGAACATCGTACGTCAAGTTAGACTCTAAATGCCATATTAGCAATATGAAAATCACGTTAGTATCATTTAGGACTCCTTACAAATCCTAAGAACACCTTACAACACCGTACAAAACCATAAATCTCCATAATAAACCTAATTAACTCGTCTGAATCCTTTGAACTTCATACGGCAACTTAACGCTTCTTACGACTTTGTATGCCATATTAGCACCTTAAAAAGCACGTTAGTATAATGTAAGACGCCTTAAAACTCCTAACAACACCTTACAACACCATACGAAACTTTAAAACTCCATAATAAACCTAATGAATTCTTACGAGTCCTTTGAACATCGTATGAGAAGTTAGGACATCTTACGACTCTTTATGCCACATTAGGAACTCGAATAGAACATTAGTATAATGTACGACGCCTTACAACTCCTAAGAACACCTTCCTTCACCGTACGAAACCTCAAAACTCCATAATAAACCTAATGGATTCGTACGAGTCCTTTGAACATCGTACGACAAGTTAGGACATCTTACGACTCTTTATGCCACATTAGGAACTCGAATAGCACACTAGTATAATGTACGACGCCTTACAACTCCTAAGAACACCTTCCTTCACCGTACGAAACCTCAAAACTCCATAATACACCTAAAGAATTCGTCCGAGTCCTTTGAACATCGTACGTCAAGTTAGACTCTGTATGCCATATTAGCAACATGAAAATCACGTTAGTATCATTTAGGACTCCTTACAAATCCTAAGAACACCTTACAACACCGTACAAAACCATAAATCTCCATAATAAACCTAATTATCTCGTCCGAATCCTTTGTACTTCGTACGGCAACTTAAGGCTTCTTACGACTTTGTATGCCATATTAGCACCTTAAAAAGCACGTTAGTATAATGTAGGACGCCTTAAAACTCCTAACAACACCTTACAACACCGTACGAAACGTTAAAACTCCATAATAAACCTAATGAATTCGTACGAGTCCTTTGAACATCGTACGACGAGTTAGGACATCTTACGACTCTTTATGCCACAATAGAAACTCGAATAGAACGTTAGTATAATGTACGACGCCTTACAAATCCTAAGAACACCTTCCTTCACCGTACGAAACCTTAAAACTCCATAATACACCTAAAGAATTCGTCCGAGTCCTTTGAACATCGTACATCAAGTTAGACTCTGTATGCCATATTAGCAATATGAAAATCACGTTAGTATCATTTAGGACTCCTTACAAATCCTAAGGACACCTTACAACACCGTACAAAACCATAAATCTCCATAATAAACCTAATTAACTCGTCTGAATCCTTTGAACTTCATACGGCAACTTAAGGCTTCTTACGACTTTTTATGCCATATTAGCACCTTAAAAAGCACGTTAGTATAATGTAAGACGCCTTAAAACTCCTAACAACACCTTACAACACCGTACGAAACGTTAAAACTCCATAACAAACCTAATGAATTCGTACGAGTCCTTTGAACATCATACGACAAGTTAGGACATCTTACGAATCTTTATGCTACATTAGGAACTCGAATAGAACATTAGTATAATGTACGACGCCTTACAAATCCTAAGAACACCTTCCTTCACAGTACGAAACCTCAAAACTCCATAATAAACCTAATGAATTCGTACGAGTCCTTTGAACATCGTACGACAAGTTAGGACATCTTACGACTCTTTATGCCACATTAGGTACTCGAATAGAACGTTAGTATAATGTACGACGCCTTATAACTCCTAAGAACACCTTTCTTCACCGTACGAAACCTCACAACTCCATAATACACCTAAAGAATTCGTCCGAGTCCTTTGAACATCGTACATCAAGTTAGACTCTGTATGCCATATTAGCAATATGAAAATCACGTTAGTATCATTTAGGACTCCTTACAAATCCTAAGGACACCTTACAACACCGTACAAAACCATAAATCTCCATAATAAACCTAATTAACTCGTCTGAATCCTTTGAACTTCATACGGCAACTTAAGGCTTCTTACGACTTTTTATGCCATATTAGCACCTTAAAAAGCACGTTAGTATAATGTAAGACGCCTTAAAACTCCTAACAACACCTTACAACACCGTACGAAACGTTAAAACTCCATAACAAACCTAATGAATTCGTACGAGTCCTTTGAACATCATACGACAAGTTAGGACATCTTACGAATCTTTATGCTACATTAGGAACTCGAATAGAACATTAGTATAATGTACGACGCCTTACAAATCCTAAGAACACCTTCCTTCACAGTACGAAACCTCAAAACTCCATAATAAACCTAATGAATTCGTACGAGTCCTTTGAACATCGTACGACAAGTTAGGACATCTTACGACTCTTTATGCCACATTAGGTACTCGAATAGAACGTTAGTATAATGTACGACGCCTTATAACTCCTAAGAACACCTTTCTTCACCGTACGAAACCTCACAACTCCATAATACACCTAAAGAATTCGTCCGAGTCCTTTGAACATCGTACGTCAAGTTAGACTCTGTATGCCATATTAGCAAGATGAAAATCACGTTAGTATCATTTAGGACTCCTTACAAATCCTAAGAACACCTTACAACACCGTACAAAACCATGAATCTCCATAATAAACCTAATTATCTCGTCCGAATCCTTTGAACTTCGTACGGCAACTTAAGGCTTCTTACGACTTTGTATGCCATATTAGCACCTTAAAAAGCACGTTAGTATAATGTATGACGCCTTAAAACTCCTAACAACACCTTACAACACCGTACGAAACGTTAAAACTCCATAATAAACCTAATGAATTCGTACGAGTCCTTTGAACATCGTACGACGAGTTAGGACATCTTACGACTCTTTATGCCACAATAGAAACTCGAATAGAACGTTAGTATAATGTACGACGCCTTACAAATCCTAAGAACACCTTCCTTCACCGTACGAAACCTTAAAACTCCATAATACACCTAAAGAATTCGTCCGAGTCCTTTGAACATCGTACATCAAGTTAGACTCTGTATGCCATATTAGCAATATGAAAATCACGTTAGTATCATTTAGGACTCCTTACAATTCCTAAGGACACCTTACAACACCGTACAAAACCATAAATCTCCATAATAAACCTAATTAACTCGTCTGAATCCTTTGAACTTCATACGGCAACTTAAGGCTTCTTACGACTTTTTATGCCATATTAGCACCTTAAAAAGCACGTTAGTATAATGTAAGACGCCTTAAAACTCCTAACAACACCTTACAACACCGTACGAAACGTTAAAACTCCATAACAAACCTAATGAATTCGTACGAGTCCTTTGAACATCATACGACAAGTTAGGACATCTTACGAATCTTTATGCTACATTAGGAACTCGAATAGAACATTAGTATAATGTACGACGCCTTACAAATCCTAAGAACACCTTCCTTCACAGTACGAAACCTCAAAACTCCATAATAAACCTAATGAATTCGTACGAGTCCTTTGAACATCGTACGACAAGTTAGGACATCTTACGACTCTTTATGCCACATTAGGTACTCGAATAGAACGTTAGTATAATGTACGACGCCTTATAACTCCTAAGAACACCTTTCTTCACCGTACGAAACCTCACAACTCCATAATACACCTAAAGAATTCGTCCGAGTCCTTTGAACATCGTACGTCAAGTTAGACTCTGTATGCCATATTAGCAAGATGAAAATCACGTTAGTATCATTTAGGACTCCTTACAAATCCTAAGAACACCTTACAACACCGTACAAAACCATGAATCTCCATAATAAACCTAATTATCTCGTCCGAATCCTTTGAACTTCGTACGGCAACTTAAGGCTTCTTACGACTTTGTATGCCATATTAGCACCTTAAAAAGCACGTTAGTATAATGTATGACGCCTTAAAACTCCTAACAACACCTTACAACACCGTACGAAACGTTAAAACTCCATAATAAACCTAATGAATTCGTACGAGTCCTTTGAACATCGTACGACGAGTTAGGACATCTTACGACTCTTTATGCCACAATAGAAACTCGAATAGAACGTTAGTATAATGTACGACGCCTTACAAATCCTAAGAACACCTTCCTTCACCGTACGAAACCTTAAAACTCCATAATACACCTAAAGAATTCGTCCGAGTCCTTTGAACATCGTACATCAAGTTAGACTCTGTATGCCATATTAGCAATATGAAAATCACGTTAGTATCATTTAGGACTCCTTACAATTCCTAAGGACACCTTACAACACCGTACAAAACCATAAATCTCCATAATAAACCTAATTAACTCGTCTGAATCCTTTGAACTTCATACGGCAACTTAAGGCTTCTTACGACTTTTTATGCCATATTAGCACCTTAAAAAGCACGTTAGTATAATGTAAGACGCCTTAAAACTCCTAACAACACCTTACAACACCGTACGAAACGTTAAAACTCCATAACAAACCTAATGAATTCGTACGAGTCCTTTGAACATCATACGACAAGTTAGGACATCTTACGAATCTTTATGCTACATTAGGAACTCGAATAGAACATTAGTATAATGTACGACGCCTTACAAATCCTAAGAACACCTTCCTTCACAGTACGAAACCTCAAAACTCCATAATAAACCTAATGAATTCGTACGAGTCCTTTGAACATCGTACGACAAGTTAGGACATCTTACGACTCTTTATGCCACATTAGGTACTCGAATAGAACGTTAGTATAATGTACGACGCCTTATAACTCCTAAGAACACCTTTCTTCACCGTACGAAACCTCACAACTCCATAATACACCTAAAGAATTCGTCCGAGTCCTTTGAACATCGTACGTCAAGTTAGACTCTGTATGCCATATTAGCAAGATGAAAATCACGTTAGTATCATTTAGGACTCCTTACAAATCCTAAGAACACCTTACAACACCGTACAAAACCATGAATCTCCATAATAAACCTAATTATCTCGTCCGAATCCTTTGAACTTCGTACGGCAACTTAAGGCTTCTTACGACTTTGTATGCCATATTAGCACCTTAAAAAGCACGTTAGTATAATGTATGACGCCTTAAAACTCCTAACAACACCTTACAACACCGTACGAAACGTTAAAACTCCATAATAAACCTAATGAATTCGTACGAGTCCTTTGAACATCGTACGACGAGTTAGGACATCTTACGACTCTTTATGCCACAATAGAAACTCGAATAGAACGTTAGTATAATGTACGACGCCTTACAAATCCTAAGAACACCTTCCTTCACCGTACGAAACCTTAAAACTCCATAATACACCTAAAGAATTCGTCCGAGTCCTTTGAACATCGTACATCAAGTTAGACTCTGTATGCCATATTAGCAATATGAAAATCACGTTAGTATCATTTAGGACTCCTTACAATTCCTAAGGACACCTTACAACACCGTACAAAACCATAAATCTCCATAATAAACCTAATTAACTCGTCTGAATCCTTTGAACTTCATACGGCAACTTAAGGCTTCTTACGACTTTTTATGCCATATTAGCACCTTAAAAAGCACGTTAGTATAATGTAAGACGCCTTAAAACTCCTAACAACACCTTACAACACCGTACGAAACGTTAAAACTCCATAACAAACCTAATGAATTCGTACGAGTCCTTTGAACATCATACGACAAGTTAGGACATCTTACGAATCTTTATGCTACATTAGGAACTCGAATAGAACATTAGTATAATGTACGACGCCTTACAAATCCTAAGAACACCTTCCTTCACAGTACGAAACCTCAAAACTCCATAATAAACCTAATGAATTCGTACGAGTCCTTTGAACATCGTACGACAAGTTAGGACATCTTACGACTCTTTATGCCACATTAGGTACTCGAATAGAACGTTAGTATAATGTACGACGCCTTATAACTCCTAAGAACACCTTTCTTCACCGTACGAAACCTCACAACTCCATAATACACCTAAAGAATTCGTCCGAGTCCTTTGAACATCGTACGTCAAGTTAGACTCTGTATGCCATATTAGCAAGATGAAAATCACGTTAGTATCATTTAGGACTCCTTACAAATCCTAAGAACACCTTACAACACCGTACAAAACCATAAATCTCCATAATAAACCTAATTATCTCGTCCGAATCCTTTGAACTTCGTACGGCAACTTAAGGCTTCTTACGACTTTGTATGCCATATTAGCACCTTAAAAAGCACGTTAGTATAATGTAGGACGCCTTAAAACTCCTAACAACACCTTACAACACCGTACGAAACGTTAAAACTCCATAATAAACCTAATGAATTCGTACGAGTCCTTTGAACATCGTACGACGAGTTAGGACATCTTACGACTCTTTATGCCACAATAGAAACTCGAATAGAACGTTAGTATAATGTACGACGCCTTACAAATCCTAAGAACACCTTCCTTCACCGTACGAAACCTTAAAACTCCATAATACACCTAAAGAATTCGTCCGAGTCCTTTGAACATCGTACATCAAGTTAGACTCTGTATGCCATATTAGCAATATGAAAATCACGTTAGTATCATTTAGGACTCCTTACAATTCCTAAGGACACCTTACAACACCGTACAAAACCATAAATCTCCATAATAAACCTAATTAACTCGTCTGAATCCTTTGAACTTCATACGGCAACTTAAGGCTTCTTACGACTTTTTATGCCATATTAGCACCTTAAAAAGCACGTTAGTATAATGTAAGACGCCTTAAAACTCCTAACAACACCTTACAACACCGTACGAAACGTTAAAACTCCATAACAAACCTAATGAATTCGTACGAGTCCTTTGAACATCATACGACAAGTTAGGACATCTTACGAATCTTTATGCTACATTAGGAACTCGAATAGAACATTAGTATAATGTACGACGCCTTACAAATCCTAAGAACACCTTCCTTCACAGTACGAAACCTCAAAACTCCATAATAAACCTAATGAATTCGTACGAGTCCTTTGAACATCGTACGACAAGTTAGGACATCTTACGACTCTTTATGCCACATTAGGTACTCGAATAGAACGTTAGTATAATGTACGACGCCTTATAACTCCTAAGAACACCTTTCTTCACCGTACGAAACCTCACAACTCCATAATACACCTAAAGAATTCGTCCGAGTCCTTTGAACATCGTACGTCAAGTTAGACTCTGTATGCCATATTAGCAAGATGAAAATCACGTTAGTATCATTTAGGACTCCTTACAAATCCTAAGAACACCTTACAACACCGTACAAAACCATAAATCTCCATAATAAACCTAATTATCTCGTCCGAATCCTTTGAACTTCGTACGGCAACTTAAGGCTTCTTACGACTTTGTATGCCATATTAGCACCTTAAAAAGCACGTTAGTATAATGTAGGACGCCTTAAAACTCCTAACAACACCTTACAACACCGTACGAAACGTTAAAACTCCATAATAAACCTAATGAATTCGTACGAGTCCTTTGAACATCGTACGACGAGTTAGGACATCTTACGACTCTTTATGCCACAATAGAAACTCGAATAGAACGTTAGTATAATGTACGACGCCTTACAAATCCTAAGAACACCTTCCTTCACCGTACGAAACCTTAAAACTCCATAATACACCTAAAGAATTCGTCCGAGTCCTTTGAACATCGTACATCAAGTTAGACTCTGTATGCCATATTAGCAATATGAAAATCACGTTAGTATCATTTAGGACTCCTTACAAATCCTAAGGACACCTTACAACACCGTACAAAACCATAAATCTCCATAATAAACCTAATTAACTCGTCTGAATCCTTTGAACTTCATACGGCAACTTAAGGCTTCTTACGACTTTTTATGCCATATTAGCACCTTAAAAAGCACGTTAGTATAATGTAAGACGCCTTAAAACTCCTAACAACACCTTACAACACCGTACGAAACGTTAAAACTCCATAACAAACCTAATGAATTCGTACGAGTCCTTTGAACATCATACGACAAGTTAGGACATCTTACGAATCTTTATGCTACATTAGGAACTCGAATAGAACATTAGTATAATGTACGACGCCTTACAAATCCTAAGAACACCTTCCTTCACAGTACGAAACCTCAAAACTCCATAATAAACCTAATGAATTCGTACGAGTCCTTTGAACATCGTACGACAAGTTAGGACATCTTACGACTCTTTATGCCACATTAGGTACTCGAATAGAACGTTAGTATAATGTACGACGCCTTATAACTCCTAAGAACACCTTTCTTCACCGTACGAAACCTCACAACCCCATAATACACCTAAAGAATTCGTCCGAGTCCTTTGAACATCGTACGTCAAGTTAGACTCTGTATGCCATATTAGCAAGATGAAAATCACGTTAGTATCATTTAGGACTCCTTACAAATCCTAAGAACACCTTACAACACCGTACAAAACCATAAATCTCCATAATAAACCTAATTATCTCGTCCGAATCCTTTGAACTTCTTACGGCAACTTAAGGCTTCTTACGACTTTGTATGCCATATTAGCACCTTAAAAAGCACGTTAGTATAATGTAGGACGCCTTAAAACTCCTAACAACACCTTACAACACCATACGAAACGTTAAAACTCCATAATAAACCTAATGAATTCGTACGAGTCCTTTGAACATCGTACGACGAGTTAGGACATCTTACGACTCTTTATGTCACAATAGGAACTCGAATAGAACGTTAGTATAATGTACGACGCCTTACAAATCCTAAGAACACCTTCCTTCACCGTACGAAACCTCAAAACTACATAATACACCTAAAGAATTCGTCCGAGTCCTTTGAACATCGTACATCAAGTTAGACTCTGTATGCCATATTAGCAATATGAAAATCACGTTAGTATCATTTAGGACTCCTTACAAATCCTAAGGACACCTTACAACACCGTACAAAACCATAAATCTCCATAATAAACCTAATTAACTCGTCTGAATCCTTTGAACTTCATACGGCAACTTAAGGCTTCTTACGACTTTTTATGCCATATTAGCACCTTAAAAAGCACGTTAGTATAATGTAAGACGCCTTAAAACTCCTAACAACACCTTACAACACCGTACGAAACGTTAAAACTCCATAACAAACCTAATGAATTCGTACGAGTCCTTTGAACATCATACGACAAGTTAGGACATCTTACGAATCTTTATGATACATTAGGAACTCGAATAGAACATTAGTATAATGTACGACGCCTTACAAATCCTAAGAACACCTTCCTTCACAGTACGAAACCTCAAAACTCCATAATAAACCTAATGAATTCGTACGAGTCCTTTGAACATCGTACGACAAGTTAGGACATCTTACGACTCTTTATGCCACATTAGGTATTCGAATAGAACGTTAGTATAATGTACGACGCCTTACAACTCCTAAGAACACCTTCCTTCACCGTACGAAACCTCACAACTCCATAATACACCTAAAGAATTCGTCCGAGTCCTTTGAACATCGTACGTCAAGTTAGACTCTGTATGCCATATTAGCAACATGAAAATCACGTTAGTATCATTTAGGACTCCTTAAAAATCCTAAGAACACCTTACAACACCGTACAAAACCATAAATCTCCATAATAAACCTAATTATCTCGTCCGAATCCTTTGAACTTCGTACGGCAACTTAAGGCTTCTTACGATTTTGTATGCCATATTAGCACCTTAAAAAGCACGTTAGTATAATGTAGGACGCCTTAAAACTCCTAACAACACCTTACAACACCGTACGAAACGTTAAAACTCCATAATAAACCTAATGAATTCGTACGAGTCCTTTGAACATCGTACGACGAGTTAGGACATCTTACGACTCTTTATGCCACAATAGGAACTCGAATAGAACGTTAGTATAATGTACGACGCCTTACAAATCCTAAGAACACCTTCCTTCACCGTACGAAACCTCAAAACTCCATAATACACCTAAAGAATTCGTCCGAGTCCTTTGAACATCGTACATCAAGTTAGACTCTGTATGCCATATTAGCAATATGAAAATCACGTTAGTATCATTTAGGACTCCTTACAAATCCTAAGGACACCTTACAACACCGTACAAAACCATAAATCTCCATAATAAACCTAATTAACTCGTCTGAATCCTTTGAACTTCATACGGCAACTTAAGGCTTCTTACGACTTTTTATGACATATTAGCACCTTAAAAAGCACGTTAGTATAATGTAATACGCCTTAAAACTCCTAACAACACCTTACAACACCGTACGCAACGTTAAAACTCCATAACAAACCTAATGAATTCGTACGAGTCCTTTGAACATCATACGACAAGTTAGGACATCTTACGAATCTTTATGCTACATTAGGAACTCGAATAGAACATTAGTATAATGTACGACGCCTTACAAATCCTAAGAACACCTTCCTTCACAGTACGAAACCTCAAAACTCCATAATAAACCTAATGAATTCGTACGAGTCCTTTGAACATCGTACGACAAGTTAGGACATCTTACGACTCTTTATGCCACATTAGGAACTAGAATAGAACGTTAGTATAATGTACGACGCCTTACAAATACTAAGAACACCTTCCTTCACCGTACGAAACCTCATAACTCCATAATACACCTAAAGAATTCGTCCGAGTCATTTGAACATCGTACGTCAAGTTAGACTCTAAATGCCATATTAGCAATATGAAAATCACGTTAGTATCATTTAGGACTCCTTACAAATCCTAAGAACACCTTACAACACCGTACAAAACCATAAATCTCCATAATAAACCTAATTAACTCGTCTGAATCCTTTGAACTTCATACGGCAACTTAACGCTTCTTACGACTTTGTATGCCATATTAGCACCTTAAAAAGCACGTTAGTATAATGTAAGACGCCTTAAAACTCCTAACAACACCTTACAACACCATACGAAACTTTAAAACTCCATAATAAACCTAATGAATTCTTACGAGTCCTTTGAACATCGTATGAGAAGTTAGGACATCTTACGACTCTTTATGCCACATTAGGAACTCGAATAGAACATTAGTATAATGTACGACGCCTTACAACTCCTAAGAACACCTTACTTCACCGTACGAAACCTCAAAACTCCATAATAAACCTAATGGATTCGTACGAGTCCTTTGAACATCGTACGACAAGTTAGGACATCTTACGACTCTTTATGCCACATTAGGAACTCGAATAGCACACTAGTATAATGTACGACGCCTTACAACTCCTAAGAACACCTTCCTTCACCGTACGAAACCTCAAAACTCCATAATACACCTAAAGAATTCGTCCGAGTCCTTTGAACATCGTACGTCAAGTTAGACTCTGTATGCCATATTAGCAACATGAAAATCACGTTAGTATCATTTAGGACTCCTTACAAATCCTAAGAACACCTTACAACACCGTACAAAACCATAAATCTCCATAATAAACCTAATTATCTCGTCCGAATCCTTTGTACTTCGTACGGCAACTTAAGGCTTCTTACGACTTTGTATGCCATATTAGCACCTTAAAAAGCACGTTAGTATAATGTAGGACGCCTTAAAACTCCTAACAACACCTTACAACACCGTACGAAACGTTAAAACTCCATAATAAACCTAATGAATTCGTACGAGTCCTTTGAACATCGTACGGCGAGTTAGGACATCTTACGACTCTTTATGCCACAATAGAAACTCGAATAGAACGTTAGTATAATGTACAACGCCTTACAAATCCTAAGAACACCTTCCTTCACCGTACGAAACCTTAAAACTCCATAATACACCTAAAGAATTCGTCCGAGTCCTTTGAACATCGTACATCAAGTTAGACTCTGTATGCCATATTAGCAATATGAAAATCACGTTAGTATCATTTAGGACTCCTTACAAATCCTAAGGACACCTTACAACACCGTACAAAACCATAAATCTCCATAATAAACCTAATTAACTCGTCTGAATCCTTTGAACTTCATACGGCAACTTAAGGCTTCTTACGACTTTTTATGCCATATTAGCACCTTAAAAAGCACGTTAGTATAATGTAAGACGCCTTAAAACTCCTAACAACACCTTACAACACCGTACGAAACGTTAAAACTCCATAACAAACCTAATGAATTCGTACGAGTCCTTTGAACATCATACGACAAGTTAGGACATCTTACGAATCTTTATGCTACATTAGGAACTCGAATAGAACATTAGTATAATGTACGACGCCTTACAACTCCTAAGAACACCTTCCTTCACCGTACGAAACCTCACAACTCCATAATACACCTAAAGAATTCGTCCGAGTCCTTTGAACATCGTACGTCAAGTTAGACTCTGTATGCCATATTAGCAACATGAAAATCACGTTAGTATCATTTAGGACTCCTTAAAAATCCTAATAACACCTTACAACACCGTACAAAACCATAAATCTCCATAATAAACCTAATTATCTCGTCCGAATCCTTTGAACTTCGTACGGCAACTTAAGGCTTCTTACGATTTTGTATGCCATATTAGCACCTTAAAAAGCACGTTAGTATAATGTAGGACGCCTTAAAACTCCTAACAACACATTACAACACCGTACGAAACGTTAAAACTCCATAATAAACCTAATGAATTCGTACGAGTCCTTTGAACATCGTACGACGAGTTAGGACATCTTACGACTCTTTATGCCACAATAGGAACTCGAATAGAACGTTAGTATAATGTACGACGCCTTACAAATCCTAAGAACACCTTCCTTCACCGTACGAAACCTCAAAACTCCATAATACACCTAAAGAATTCGTCCGAGTCCTTTGAACATCGTACATCAAGTTAGACTCTGTATGCCATATTAGCAATATGAAAATCACGTTAGTATCATTTAGGACTCCTTACAAATCCTAAGGACACCTTACAACACCGTACAAAACCATAAATCTCCATAATAAACCTAATTAACTCGTCTGAATCCTTTGAACTTCATACGGCAACTTAAGGCTTCTTACGACTTTTTATGACATATTAGCACCTTAAAAAGCACGTTAGTATAATGTAATACGCCTTAAAACTCCTAACAACACCTTACAACACCGTACGCAACGTTAAAACTCCATAACAAACCTAATGAATTCGTACGAGTCCTTTGAACATCATACGACAAGTTAGGACATCTTACGAATCTTTATGCTACATTAGGAACTCGAATAGAACATTAGTATAATGTACGACGCCTTACAAATCCTAAGAACACCTTCCTTCACAGTACGAAACCTCAAAACTCCATAATAAACCTAATGAATTCGTACGAGTCCTTTGAACATCGTACGACAAGTTAGGACATCTTACGACTCTTTATGCCACATTAGGAACTAGAATAGAACGTTAGTATAATGTACGACGCCTTACAAATCCTAAGAACACCTTCCTTCACCGTACGAAACCTCATAACTCCATAATACACCTAAAGAATTCGTCCGAGTCATTTGAACATCGTACGTCATGTTAGACTCTAAATGCCATATTAGCAATATGAAAATCACGTTAGTATCATTTAGGACTCCTTACAAATCCTAAGAACACCTTACAACACCGTACAAAACCATAAATCTCCATAATAAACCTAATTAACTCGTCTGAATCCTTTTTTTTTTGGGTAAAGGGTTACCCCGGTGAATTTATATATTAACTCGTCTGAATCCTTTGAACTTCATACGGCAACTTAACGCTTCTTACGACTTTGTATGCCATATTAGCACCTTAAAAAGCACGTTAGTATAATGTAAGACGCCTTAAAACTCCTAACAACACCTTACAACACCATACGAAACTTTAAAACTCCATAATAAACCTAATGAATTCTTACGAGTCCTTTGAACATCGTATGAGAAGTTAGGACATCTTACGACTCTTTATGCCACATTAGGAACTCGAATAGAACATTAGTATAATGTACGACGCCTTACAACTCCTAAGAACACCTTACTTCACCGTACGAAACCTCAAAACTCCATAATAAACCTAATGGATTCGTACGAGTCCTTTGAACATCGTACGACAAGTTAGGACATCTTACGACTCTTTATGCCACATTAGGAACTCGAATAGCACACTAGTATAATGTACGACGCCTTACAACTCCTAAGAACACCTTCCTTCACCGTACGAAACCTCAAAACTCCATAATACACCTAAAGAATTCGTCCGAGTCCTTTGAACATCGTACGTCAAGTTAGACTCTGTATGCCATATTAGCAACATGAAAATCACGTTAGTATCATTTAGGACTCCTTACAAATCCTAAGAACACCTTACAACACCGTACAAAACCATAAATCTCCATAATAAACCTAATTATCTCGTCCGAATCCTTTGTACTTCGTACGGCAACTTAAGGCTTCTTACGACTTTGTATGCCATATTAGCACCTTAAAAAGCACGTTAGTATAATGTAGGACGCCTTAAAACTCCTAACAACACCTTACAACACCGTACGAAACGTTAAAACTCCATAATAAACCTAATGAATTCGTACGAGTCCTTTGAACATCGTACGGCGAGTTAGGACATCTTACGACTCTTTATGCCACAATAGAAACTCGAATAGAACGTTAGTATAATGTACGACGCCTTACAAATCCTAAGAACACCTTCCTTCACCGTACGAAACCTTAAAACTCCATAATACACCTAAAGAATTCGTCCGAGTCCTTTGAACATCGTACATCAAGTTAGACTCTGTATGCCATATTAGCAATATGAAAATCACGTTAGTATCATTTAGGACTCCTTACAAATCCTAAGGACACCTTACAACACCGTACAAAACCATAAATCTCCATAATAAACCTAATTAACTCGTCTGAATCCTTTGAACTTCATACGGCAACTTAAGGCTTCTTACGACTTTTTATGCCATATTAGCACCTTAAAAAGCACGTTAGTATAATGTAAGACGCCTTAAAACTCCTAAGAACACCTTACTTCACCGTACGAAACCTCAAAACTCCATAATAAACCTAATGGATTCGTACGAGTCCTTTGAACATCGTACGACAAGTTAGGACATCTTACGACTCTTTATGCCACATTAGGAACTCGAATAGCACACTAGTATAATGTACGACGCCTTACAACTCCTAAGAACACCTTCCTTCACCGTACGAAACCTCAAAACTCCATAATACACCTAAAGAATTCGTCCGAGTCCTTTGAACATCGTACGTCAAGTTAGACTCTGTATGCCATATTAGCAACATGAAAATCACGTTAGTATCATTTAGGACTCCTTACAAATCCTAAGAACACCTTACAACACCGTACAAAACCATAAATCTCCATAATAAACCTAATTAACTCGTCTGAATCCTTTGAACTTCATACGGCAACTTAACGCTTCTTACGACTTTGTATGCCATATTAGCACCTTAAAAAGCACGTTAGTATAATGTAAGACGCCTTAAAACTCCTAACAACACCTTACAACACCGTACGAAACTTTAAAACTCCATAATAAACCTAATGAATTCTTACGAGTCCTTTGAACATCGTATGAGAAGTTAGGACATCTTACGACTCTTTATGCCACATTAGGAACTCGAATAGAACATTAGTATAATGTACGACGCCTTACAACTCCTAAGAACACCTTACTTCACAGTACGAAACCTCAAAACTCCATAATAAACCTAATGGATTCGTACGAGTCCTTTGAACATCGTACGACAAGTTAGGACATCTTACGACTCTTTATGCCACATTAGGAACTCGAATAGCACACTAGTATAATGTACGACGCCTTACAACTCCTAAGAACACCTTCCTTCACCGTACGAAACCTCAAAACTCCATAATACACCTAAAGAATTCGTCCGAGTCCTTTGAACATCGTACGTCAAGTTAGACTCTGTATGCCATATTAGCAAGATGAAAATCACGTTAGTATCATTTAGGACTCCTTACAAATCCTAAGAACACCTTACAACACCGTACAAAACCATAAATCTCCATAATAAACCTAATTATCTCGTCCGAATCCTTTGAACTTCGTACGGCAACTTAAGGCTTCTTACGACTTTGTATGCCATATTAGCACCTTAAAAAGCACGTTAGTATAATGTAGGACGCCTTAAAACTCCTAACAACACCTTACAACACCGTACGAAACGTTAAAACTCCATAATAAACCTAATGAATTCGTACGAGTCCTTTGAACATCGTACGACGAGTTAGGACATCTTACGACTCTTTATGTCACAATAGGAACTCGAATAGAACGTTAGTATAATGTACGACGCCTTACAAATCCTAAGAACACCTTCCTTCACCGTACGAAACCTCAAAACTACATAATACACCTAAAGAATTCGTCCGAGTCCTTTGAACATCGTACATCAAGTTAGACTCTGTATGCCATATTAGCAATATGAAAATCACGTTAGTATCATTTAGGACTCCTTACAAATCCTAAGGACACCTTACAACACCGTATAAAACCATAAATCTCCATAATAAACCTAATTAACTCGTCTGAATCCTTTGAACTTCATACGGCAACTTAAGGCTTCTTACGACTTTTTATGCCATATTAGCACCTTAAAAAGCACGTTAGTATAATGTAAGACGCCATAAAACTCCTAACAACACCTTACAACACCGTACGAAACGTTAAAACTCCATAACAAACCTAATGAATTCGTACGAGTCCTTTGAACATCATACGACAAGTTAGGACATCTTACGAATCTTTATGATACATTAGGAACTCGAATAGAACATTAGTATAATGTACGACGCCTTACAAATCCTAAGAACACCTTCCTTCACAGTACGAAACCTCAAAACTCCATAATAAACCTAATGAATTCGTACGAGTCCTTTGAACATCGTACGACAAGTTAGGACATCTTACGACTCTTTATGCCACATTAGGTATTCGAATAGAACGTTAGTATAATGTACGACGCCTTACAACTCCTAAGAACACCTTCCTTCACCGTACGAAACCTCACAACTCCATAATACACCTAAAGAATTCGTCCGAGTCCTTTGAACATCGTACGTCAAGTTAGACTCTGTATGCCATATTAGCAACATGAAAATCACGTTAGTATCATTTAGGACTCCTTAAAAATCCTAAGAACACCTTACAACACCGTACAAAACCATAAATCTCCATAATAAACCTAATTATCTCGTCCGAATCCTTTGAACTTCGTACGGCAACTTAAGGCTTCTTACGATTTTGTATGCCATATTAGCACCTTAAAAAGCACGTTAGTATAATGTAGGACGCCTTAAAACTCCTAACAACACCTTACAACACCGTACGAAACGTTAAAACTCCATAATAAACCTAATGAATTCGTACGAGTCCTTTGAACATCGTACGACGAGTTAGGACATCTTACGACTCTTTATGCCACAATAGGAACTCGAATAGAACGTTAGTATAATGTACGACGCCTTACAAATCCTAAGAACACCTTCCTTCACCGTACGAAACCTCAAAACTCCATAATACACCTAAAGAATTCGTCCGAGTCCTTTGAACATCGTACATCAAGTTAGACTCTGTATGCCATATTAGCAATATGAAAATCACGTTAGTATCATTTAGGACTCCTTACAAATCCTAAGGACACCTTACAACACCGTACAAAACCATAAATCTCCATAATAAACCTAATTAACTCTTCTGAATCCTTTGAACTTCATACGGCAACTTAAGGCTTCTTACGACTTTTTATGACATATTAGCACCTTAAAAAGCACGTTAGTATAATGTAATACGCCTTAAAACTCCTAACAACACCTTACAACACCGTACGCAACGTTAAAACTCCATAACAAACCTAATGAATTCGTACGAGTCCTTTGAACATCATACGACAAGTTAGGACATCTTACGAATCTTTATGCTACATTAGGAACTCGAATAGAACATTAGTATAATGTACGACGCCTTACAAATCCTAAGAACACCTTCCTTCACAGTACGAAACCTCAAAACTCCATAATAAACCTAATGAATTCGTACGAGTCCTTTGAACATCGTACGACAAGTTAGGACATCTTACGACTCTTTATGCCACATTAGGAACTAGAATAGAACGTTAGTATAATGTACGACGCCTTACAAATCCTAAGAACACCTTCCTTCACCGTACGAAACCTCATAACTCCATAATACACCTAAAGAATTCGTCCGAGTCATTTGAACATCGTACGTCAAGTTAGACTCTAAATGCCATATTAGCAATATGAAAATCACGTTAGTATCATTTAGGACTCCTTACAAATCCTAAGAACACCTTACAACACCGTACAAAACCATAAATCTCCATAATAAACCTAATTAACTCGTCTGAATCCTTTGAACTTCATACGGCAACTTAACGCTTCTTACGACTTTGTATGCCATATTAGGACCTTAAAAAGCACGTTAGTATAATGTAAGACGCCTTAAAACTCCTAACAACACCTTACAACACCATACGAAACTTTAAAACTCCATAATAAACCTAATGAATTCTTACGAGTCCTTTGAACATCGTATGAGAAGTTAGGACATCTTACGACTCTTTATGCCACATTAGGAACTCGAATAGAACATTAGTATAATGTACGACGCCTTACAACTCCTAAGAACACCTTACTTCACCGTACGAAACCTCAAAACTCCATAATAAACTTAATGGATTCGTACGAGTCCTTTGAACATCGTACGACAAGTTAGGACATCTTACGACTCTTTATGCCACATTAGGAACTCGAATAGCACACTAGTATAATGTACGACGCCTTACAACTCCTAAGAACACCTTCCTTCACCGTACGAAACCTCAAAACTCCATAATACACCTAAAGAATTCGTCCGAGTCCTTTGAACATCGTACGTCAAGTTAGACTCTGTATGCCATATTAGCAACATGAAAATCACGTTAGTATCATTTAGGACTCCTTACAAATCCTAAGAACACCTTACAACACCGTACAAAACCATAAATCTCCATAATAAACCTAATTATCTCGTCCGAATCCTTTGTACTTCGTACGGCAACTTAAGGCTTCTTACGACTTTGTATGCCATATTAGCACCTTAAAAAGCACGTTAGTATAATGTAGGACGCCTTAAAACTCCTAACAACACCTTACAACACCGTACGAAACGTTAAAACTCCATAATAAACCTAATGAATTCGTACGAGTCCTTTGAACATCGTACGACGAGTTAGGACATCTTACGACTCTTTATGCCACAATAGGAACTCGAATAGAACGTTAGTATAATGTACGACGCCTTACAAATCCTAAGAACACCTTCCTTCACCGTACGAAACCTCAAAACTCCATAATACACCTAAAGAATTCGTCCGAGTCCTTTGAACATCGTACATCAAGTTAGACTCTGTATGCCATATTAGCAATATGAAAATCACGTTAGTATCATTTAGGACTCCTTACAAATCCTAAGGACACCTTACAACACCGTACAAAACCATAAATCTCCATAATAAACCTAATTAACTCTTCTGAATCCTTTGAACTTCATACGGCAACTTAAGGCTTCTTACGACTTTTTATGACATATTAGCACCTTAAAAAGCACGTTAGTATAATGTAATACGCCTTAAAACTCCTAACAACACCTTACAACACCGTACGCAACGTTAAAACTCCATAACAAACCTAATGAATTCGTACGAGTCCTTTGAACATCATACGACAAGTTAGGACATCTTACGAATCTTTATGCTACATTAGGAACTCGAATAGAACATTAGTATAATGTACGACGCCTTACAAATCCTAAGAACACCTTCCTTCACAGTACGAAACCTCAAAACTCCATAATAAACCTAATGAATTCGTACGAGTCCTTTGAACATCGTACGACAAGTTAGGACATCTTACGACTCTTTATGCCACATTAGGAACTAGAATAGAACGTTAGTATAATGTACGACGCCTTACAAATCCTAAGAACACCTTCCTTCACCGTACGAAACCTCATAACTCCATAATACACCTAAAGAATTCGTCCGAGTCATTTGAACATCGTACGTCAAGTTAGACTCTAAATGCCATATTAGCAATATGAAAATCACGTTAGTATCATTTAGGACTCCTTACAAATCCTAAGAACACCTTACAACACCGTACAAAACCATAAATCTCCATAATAAACCTAATTAACTCGTCTGAATCCTTTGAACTTCATACGGCAACTTAACGCTTCTTACGACTTTGTATGCCATATTAGGACCTTAAAAAGCACGTTAGTATAATGTAAGACGCCTTAAAACTCCTAACAACACCTTACAACACCATACGAAACTTTAAAACTCCATAATAAACCTAATGAATTCTTACGAGTCCTTTGAACATCGTATGAGAAGTTAGGACATCTTACGACTCTTTATGCCACATTAGGAACTCGAATAGAACATTAGTATAATGTACGACGCCTTACAACTCCTAAGAACACCTTACTTCACCGTACGAAACCTCAAAACTCCATAATAAACTTAATGGATTCGTACGAGTCCTTTGAACATCGTACGACAAGTTAGGACATCTTACGACTCTTTATGCCACATTAGGAACTCGAATAGCACACTAGTATAATGTACGACGCCTTACAACTCCTAAGAACACCTTCCTTCACCGTACGAAACCTCAAAACTCCATAATACACCTAAAGAATTCGTCCGAGTCCTTTGAACATCGTACGTCAAGTTAGACTCTGTATGCCATATTAGCAACATGAAAATCACGTTAGTATCATTTAGGACTCCTTACAAATCCTAAGAACACCTTACAACACCGTACAAAACCATAAATCTCCATAATAAACCTAATTATCTCGTCCGAATCCTTTGTACTTCGTACGGCAACTTAAGGCTTCTTACGACTTTGTATGCCATATTAGCACCTTAAAAAGCACGTTAGTATAATGTAGGACGCCTTAAAACTCCTAACAACACCTTACAACACCGTACGAAACGTTAAAACTCCATAATAAACCTAATGAATTCGTACGAGTCCTTTGAACATCGTACGACGAGTTAGGACATCTTACGACTCTTTATGCCACAATAGAAACTCGAATAGAACGTTAGTATAATGTACGACGCCTTACAAATCCTAAGAACACCTTCCTTCACCGTTCGAAACCTTAAAACTCCATAATACACCTAAAGAATTCGTCCGAGTCCTTTGAACATCGTACATCAAGTTAGACTCTGTATGCCATATTAGCAATATGAAAATCACGTTAGTATCATTTAGGACTCCTTACAAATCCTAAGGACACCTTACAACACCGTACAAAACCATAAATCTCCATAATAAACCTAATTAACTCGTCTGAATCCTTTGAACTTCATACGGCAACTTAAGGCTTCTTACGACTTTTTATGCCATATTAGCACCTTAAAAAGCACGTTAGTATAATGTAAGACGCCTTAAAACTCCTAACAACACCTTACAACACCGTACGAAACGTTAAAACTCCATAACAAACCTAATGAATTCGTACGAGTCCTTTGAACATCATACGACAAGTTAGGACATCTTACGAATCTTTATGCTACATTAGGAACTCGAATAGAACATTAGTATAATGTACGACGCCTTACAAATCCTAAGAACACCTTCCTTCACAGTACGAAACCTCAAAACTCCATAATAAACCTAATGAATTCGTACGAGTCCTTTGAACATCGTACGACAAGTTAGGACATCTTACGACTCTTTATGCCACATTAGGTACTCGAATAGAACGTTAGTATAATGTACGACGCCTTATAACTCCTAAGAACACCTTTCTTCACCGTACGAAACCTCACAACTCCATAATACACCTAAAGAATTCGTCCGAGTCCTTTGAACATCGTACGTCAAGTTAGACTCTGTATGCCATATTAGCAAGATGAAAATCACGTTAGTATCATTTAGGACTCCTTACAAATCCTAAGAACACCTTACAACACCGTACAAAACCATAAATCTCCATAATAAACCTAATTATCTCGTCCGAATCCTTTGAACTTCGTACGGCAACTTAAGGCTTCTTACGACTTTGTATGCCATATTAGCACCTTAAAAAGCACGTTAGTATAATGTAGGACGCCTTAAAACTCCTAACAACACCTTACAACACCGTACGAAACGTTAAAACTCCATAATAAACCTAATGAATTCGTACGAGTCCTTTGAACATCGTACGACGAGTTAGGACATCTTACGACTCTTTATGTCACAATAGGAACTCGAATAGAACGTTAGTATAATGTACGACGCCTTACAAATCCTAAGAACACCTTCCTTCACCATACGAAACCTCAAAACTACATAATACACCTAAAGAATTCGTCCGAGTCCTTTGAACATCGTACATCAAGTTAGACTCTGTATGCCATATTAGCAATATGAAAATCACGTTAGTATCATTTAGGACTCCTTACAAATCCTAAGGACACCTTACAACACCGTACAAAACCATAAATCTCCATAATAAACCTAATTAACTCGTCTGAATCCTTTGAACTTCATACGGCAACTTAAGGCTTCTTACGACTTTTTATGCCATATTAGCACCTTAAAAAGCACGTTAGTATAATGTAAGACGCCTTAAAACTCCTAACAACACCTTACAACACCGTACGAAACGTTAAAACTCCATAACAAACCTAATGAATTCGTACGAGTCCTTTGAACATCATACCACAAGTTAGGACATCTTACGAATCTTTATGCTACATTAGGAACTCGAATAGAACATTAGTATAATGTACGACGCCTTACAAATCCTAAGAACACCTTCCTTCACAGTACGAAACCTCAAAACTCCATAATAAACCTAATGAATTCGTACGAGTCCTTTGAACATCGTACGACAAGTTAGGACATCTTACGACTCTTTATGCCACATTAGGTACTCGAATAGAACGTTAGTATAATGTACGACGCCTTATAACTCCTAAGAACAGCTTTCTTCACCGTACGAAACCTCACAACTCCATAATACACCTAAAGAATTCGTCCGAGTCCTTTGAACATCGTACGTCAAGTTAGACTCTGTATGCCATATTAGCAAGATGAAAATCACGTTAGTATCATTTAGGACTCCTTACAAATCCTAAGAACACCTTACAACACCGTACAAAACCATAAATCTCCATAATAAACCTAATTATCTCGTCCGAATCCTTTGAACTTCGTACGGCAACTTAAGGCTTCTTACGACTTTGTATGCCATATTAGCACCTTAAAAAGCACGTTAGTATAATGTAGGACGCCTTAAAACTCCTAACAACACCTTACAACACCGTACGAAACGTTAAAACTCCATAATAAACCTAATGAATTCGTACGAGTCCTTTGAACATCGTACGACGAGTTAGGACATCTTACGACTCTTTATGTCACAATAGGAACTCGAATAGAACGTTAGTATAATGTACGACGCCTTACAAATCCTAAGAACACCTTCCTTCACCATACGAAACCTCAAAACTACATAATACACCTAAAGAATTCGTCCGAGTCCTTTGAACATCGTACATCAAGTTAGACTCTGTATGCCATATTAGCAATATGAAAATCACGTTAGTATCATTTAGGACTCCTTACAAATCCTAAGGACACCTTACAACACCGTACAAAACCATAAATCTCCATAATAAACCTAATTAACTCGTCTGAATCCTTTGAACTTCATACGGCAACTTAAGGCTTCTTACGACTTTTTATGCCATATTAGCATCTTAAAAAGCACGTTAGTATAATGTAAGACGCCTTAAAACTCCTAACAACACCTTACAACACCGTACGAAACGTTAAAACTCCATAACAAACCTAATGAATTCGTACGAGTCCTTTGAACATCATACGACAAGTTAGGACATCTTACGAATCTTTATGCTACATTAGGAACTCGAATAGAACATTAGTATAATGTACGACGCCTTACAAATCCTAAGAACACCTTCCTTCACAGTACGAAACCTCAAAACTCCATAATAAACCTAATGAATTCGTACGAGTCCTTTGAACATCGTACGACAAGTTAGGACATCTTACGACTCTTTATGCCACATTAGGTACTCGAATAGAACGTTAGTATAATGTACGACGCCTTATAACTCCTAAGAACACCTTTCTTCACCGTACGAAACCTCACAACTCCATAATACACCTAAAGAATTCGTCCGAGTCCTTTGAACATCGTACGTCAAGTTAGACTCTGTATGCCATATTAGCAAGATGAAAATCACGTTAGTATCATTTAGGACTCCTTACAAATCCTAAGAACACCTTACAACACCGTACAAAACCATAAATCTCCATAATAAACCTAATTATCTCGTCCGAATCCTTTGAACTTCGTACGGCAACTTAAGGCTTCTTACGACTTTGTATGCCATATTAGCACCTTAAAAAGCACGTTAGTATAATGTAGGACGCCTTAAAACTCCTAACAACACCTTACAACACCGTACGAAACGTTAAAACTCCATAATAAACCTAATGAATTCGTACGAGTCCTTTGAACATCGTACGACGAGTTAGGACATCTTACGACTCTTTATGTCACAATAGGAACTCGAATAGAACGTTAGTATAATGTACGACGCCTTACAAATCCTAAGAACACCTTCCTTCACCATACGAAACCTCAAAACTACATAATACACCTAAAGAATTCGTCCGAGTCCTTTGAACATCGTACATCAAGTTAGACTCTGTATGCCATATTAGCAATATGAAAATCACGTTAGTATCATTTAGGACTCCTTACAAATCCTAAGGACACCTTACAACACCGTACAAAACCATAAATCTCCATAATAAACCTAATTAACTCGTCTGAATCCTTTGAACTTCATACGGCAACTTAAGGCTTCTTACGACTTTTTATGCCATATTAGCACCTTAAAAAGCACGTTAGTATAATGTAAGACGCCTTAAAACTCCTAACAACACCTTACAACACCGTACGAAACGTTAAAACTCCATAACAAACCTAATGAATTCGTACGAGTCCTTTGAACATCATACGACAAGTTAGGACATCTTACGAATCTTTATGCTACATTAGGAACTCGAATAGAACATTAGTATAATGTACGACGCCTTACAAATCCTAAGAACACCTTCCTTCACAGTACGAAACCTCAAAACTCCATAATAAACCTAATGAATTCGTACGAGTCCTTTGAACATCGTACGACAAGTTAGGACATCTTACGACTCTTTATGCCACATTAGGTACTCGAATAGAACGTTAGTATAATGTACGACGCCTTATAACTCCTAAGAACACCTTTCTTCACCGTACGAAACCTCACAACTCCATAATACACCTAAAGAATTCGTCCGAGTCCTTTGAACATCGTACGTCAAGTTAGACTCTGTATGCCATATTAGCAAGATGAAAATCACGTTAGTATCATTTAGGACTCCTTACAAATCCTAAGAACACCTTACAACACCGTACAAAACCATAAATCTCCATAATAAACCTAATTATCTCGTCCGAATCCTTTGAACTTCGTACGGCAACTTAAGGCTTCTTACGACTTTGTATGCCATATTAGCACCTTAAAAAGCACGTTAGTATAATGTAGGACGCCTTAAAACTCCTAACAACACCTTACAACACCGTACGAAACGTTAAAACTCCATAATAAACCTAATGAATTCGTACGAGTCCTTTGAACATCGTACGACGAGTTAGGACATCTTACGACTCTTTATGTCACAATAGGAACTCGAATAGAACGTTAGTATAATGTACGACGCCTTACAAATCCTAAGAACACCTTCCTTTACCGTACGAAACCTCAAAACTACATAATACACCTAAAGAATTCGTCTGAGTCCTTTGAACATCGTAAATCAAGTTAGACTCTGTATGCCATATTAGCAATATGAAAATCACGTTAGTATCATTTAGGACTCCTTACAAATCCTAAGGACACCTTACAACACCGTACAAAACCATAAATCTCCATAATAAACCTAATTAACTAGTCTGAATCCTTTGAACTTCATACGGCAACTTAAGGCTTCTTACGACTTTTTATGCCATATTAGCACCTTAAAAAGCACGTTAGTATAATGTAAGACGCCTTAAAACTCCTAACAACACCTTACAACACCGTACGAAACGTTAAAACTCCATAACAAACCTAATGAATTCGTACGAGTCCTTTGAACATCATACGACAAGTTAGGACATCTTACGAATCTTTATGATACATTAGGAACTCGAATAGAACATTAGTATAATGTACGACGCCTTACAAATCCTAAGAACACCTTCCTTCACAGTACGAAACCTCAAAACTCCATAATAAACCTAATGAATTCGTACGAGTCCTTTGAACATCGTACGACAAGTTAGGACATCTTACGACTCTTTATGCCACATTAGGTATTCGAATTGAACGTTAGTATAATGTACGACGCCTTACAACTCCTAAGAACACCTTCCTTCACCGTACGAAACCTCACAACTCCATAATACACCTAAAGAATTCGTCCGAGTCCTTTGAACATCGTACGTCAAGTTAGACTCTGTATGCCATATTAGCAACATGAAAATCACGTTAGTATCATTTAGGACTCCTTAAAAATCCTAAGAACACCTTACAACACCGTACAAAACCATAAATCTCCATAATAAACCTAATTATCTCGTCCGAATCCTTTGAACTTCGTACGGCAACTTAAGGCTTCTTACGATTTTGTATGCCATATTAGCACCTTAAAAAGCACGTTAGTATTTTACATGAGGTATTAATGAAATTAGGGATACTAATGGTGTTTTACATGAGGGAGGGAATGTCCCGATAGCTTTTGTAAACCATTATCAGGCGTTTCTTGGTGTTCAAGGGATGACGAGTGCTGATATGTCGCTTGAGTTGTTTTCCCACCAACTTGATACTGGTAATGCTATGGATATGGTTCGGTTGGTGACGAGGGAGGAAATAAAGAGTGCTATGTTCTCTATTGGTGATGATAAGGCTCCGGGGCCGGATGGATATACAGCAGCGTTTTATAAGAAGGCTTGGCCTATGGTGGGAGATGATATTATTGCGGCGGTCCAAGAGTTCTTTTTATCGGGTAAATTGCTTACTCAACTTAATCATACGATAATAGCTCTTGTCCCTAAAGTTGAGGTTCCACAGTATGTCACGGATTATAGACCTATTGCCTGTTGCAATGTGTTTTATAAGTGCATTAGTAAAATCCTTGCTGACAGGATCAAGCTTAGTTTGAAATATATTGTGAGTATAAACCAGTCAGCTTTTGTTCCGGGGAGGAAAATATCTGATAATATCCTGCTTACTCAAGAGTTAATGCATAATTATCATCGGGATGAAGGTCCGCCTAGGTGTGCTTTCAAAGTGGACATTCAGAAAGCCTATGACACGGTGGACTGGGGTTTTTTGAAGAGGGTCCTTATGGGGTTTGGCTTTCATCATAAAATGGTTCAATGGATTATGGTTTGTGTTTCGTCAGTGTCCTTTTCTGTGAGTGTGAATGGGGACTTGCACGGGTACTTTAAAGCGCAGAGAGGTCTGAGGCAAGGTGATCCCTTGTCCCCTTATCTGTTTACGCTAGTTATGGAGGTTTTGACACTTGTGCTTCATAAGGAAGTGGAGTCTAGTCTTGTCTTTAGGTTCCATAGTAAATGTGAGGAACAAAAGATTGTTAATCTATGTTTTGCGGATGATTTGTTCTTATTTGCTAGAGGGGATTGTAACTCGGCTGTGTGCATTATGAGGTCACTTCAATTGTTCACTAATTTATCTGGGTTGATGCCGAGTGTCCAGAAGAGTACGGCTTTTTTCTGTCATGTCCCACCTCATGTGAAAGATGCTATACTTGAGATCCTTCCGTTTGAGGAGGGGACGCTCCCGGTCAGGTATCTTGGAGTCCCATTGATCTCTTCTAGACTCACCTATAAAGACTGTAAGATCTTGGTTGACCGTCTGGAAAAAAGGATTATTTGTTGGAGGAATAAATTTCTGTCGTTTGCGGGTAGATTGCAGCTTATTATTTCAGTGTTATCTTCTATGCATGTTTATTGGTCTTCGGTTTTCATTCTCCCTAATCGACTTATTGAAGAATTAGAAGCTAAGATGAGAGGGTTTTTGTGGTGTCAAGGTCTGATGAAGAAAGGTAAGGCTAAGGTCTCTTGGGAGGATATTTGCGTTCCAAAATCAGAAGGGGGATTGGGCATTCGTCGGATTGGGGACATGAACAAAGCCTTAATGACGTCCCATATATGGAGCATCATTAGCAATCGGGAGTCTTTATGGGTTGCATGGGTACATTCTTATCGTCTTAAGGGCAAATCTTTTTGGGTGTACAACATTCCTCATAGGTGTTGTTGGAGTTTCAAGAAGATGGCTAGCCTTAGACCTATTATTCGTGATCATGTGTGGTCGGAAGTTGGTAATGGTCAGGATACGCTTGCTTGGCTGGATAAGTGGTGTGAAGAGGGCCCTTTATGCAGATTTATCTCTCCTCGTGTTATACACAATGATAATTGGAGTCTAAGCTTGTGGATGTCATACACAATGATAATTGGAGATGGCCGCTGGAGTGGTTTGACCGTTTTCAAGTTCTTAACGACATTCCTGTTCCGATGTTGAATAATAGCGGTGATAAATTATTATGGAAATCTGATAATTGTAATGATCTTTTTTCTACAGCTGCAGTATGGCATTCTTTAAGACTATCAAAGCCTGAAGTTAGTTGGTTTAAAGTGGTCTGGTTCCCTCAGTGTATTCCTAGACATGCATTTATGTTGTGGTTGATCATGAGGAGGAAGTTATTGACTCAAGATAAGATCATTAAATGGGGAGATAGTAGGCGAAATATGGACATGATGTGTTGTCTTTTATGTTATTCGGATTATGATTCACATGACCATCTTTTCTTTGGTTGTAAATACTCAGGTCAAGTTTGGAGTAGGATTAAGGCGAAGGCTGACTTGGGTGATATTCCTCCTTCTATTTCTGATATTGTATCATTTTTGGAGACTTCTGCCAAGTCTAAAACGCTTCGTAATGTTATGAGACGGCTTGTAGTGGCGTCGGGTACTTATTTCATATGGCAGGAAAGGAATAACCGTATGTTTGCTAATCATGCTAGACCTCCGGATACTCTAGTGAAACTAATATTTGATGCAGTTCGTTATAGGCTTATGGGGCTGAAAATGACTAGAAGGGGAGATGCTGCTCGGGTGCTAGGAGGATGGGGAATTGATTCATGCAGGAATTTTGACGATGGAGGCTGATTATTTTACTCTATGAGTATGCTCTAGTAATTTGGCTAGTTGTTTATTGGTCTTGGGGTTTCTTGTTTTTGAGTCGTGGTTTGGTGTTTGGTTTTTATCTTTTTGTTTACATTCATGGGGCATGTCCTGTGTTTGAACTAGTGTGGTATGTTGCCCACTACTTGTTTTCAGCTGGTTTTGTTAATATATAAATTCACCGGGGTAACCCTTTACCCAAAAGCACGTTAGTATAATGTAGGACGCCTTAAAACTCCTAACAACACCTTACAACACCGTACGAAACGTTAAAACTCCATAATAAACCTAATGAATTCGTACGAGTCCTTTGAACATCGTACGACGAGTTAGGACATCTTACGACTCTTTATGCCACAATAGGAACTCGAATAGAACGTTAGTATAATGTACGACGCCTTACAAATCCTAAGAACACCTTCCTTCACCGTACGAAACCTCAAAACTCCATAATACACCTAAAGAATTCGTCCGAGTCCTTTGAACATCGTACATCAAGTTAGACTCTGTATGCCATATTAGCAATATGAAAATCACGTTAGTATCATTTAGGACTCCTTACAAATCCTAAGGACACCTTACAACACCGTACAAAACCATAAATCTCCATAATAAACCTAATTAACTCGTCTGAATCCTTTGAACTTCATACGGCAACTTAAGGCTTCTTACGACTTTTTATGCCATATTAGCACCTTAAAAAGCACGTTAGTATAATGTAAGACGCCTTAAAACTCCTAACAACACCTTACAACACCGTACGAAACGTTAAATCTCCATAACAAACCTAATGAATTCGTACGAGTCCTTTGAACATCATACGACAAGTTAGGACATCTTACGAATCTTTATGATACATTAGAAACTCGAATAGAACATTAGTATAATGTACGACGCCTTACAAATCCTAAGAACACCTTCCTTCACAGTACGAAACCTCAAAACTCCATAATAAACCTAATGAATTCGTACGAGTCCTTTGAACATCGTACGACGAGTTAGGACATCTTACGACTCTTTATGCCACAATAGAAACTCGAATAGAACGTTAGTATAATGTACGACGCCTTACAACTCCTAAGAACACCTTCCTTCACCGTACGAAACCTCAAAACTCCATAATACACCTAAAGAATTCGTCCGAGTCCTTTAACATCGTACGTCAAGTTAGACTCTGTATGCCATATTAGCAACATGAAAATCACGTTAGTATCATTTAGGACTCCTTACAAATCCTAAGAACACCTTACAACACCGTACAAAACCATAAATCTCCATAATAAACCTAATTATCTCGTCCGAATCCTTTGTACTTCGTACGGCAACTTAAGGCTTCTTACGACTTTGTATGCCATATTAGCACCTTAAAAAGCACGTTAGTATAATGTAGAACGCCTTAAAACTCCTAACAACACCTTACAACACCGTACGAAACGTTAAAACTCCATAATAAACCTAATGAATTCGTACGAGTCCTTTGAACATCGTACGACGAGTTAGGACATCTTACGACGAGTTAGGACATCTTACGACTCTTTATGCCACAATAGAAACTCGAATAGAACGTTAGTATAATGTACGACGCCTTACAACTCCTATAAACACCTTCCTTCACCGTACGAAACCTCAAAACTCCATAATAAACCTAATGGATTCGTACGAGTCCTTTGAACATCGTACGACGAGTTAGGACATCTTACGACTCTTTATGCCACAATAGAAACTCGAATAGAACGTTAGAATAATGTACGACGCCTTACAAATCCTAAGAACACCTTCCTTCACCGTACGAAACCTTAAAACTCCATAATACACCTAAAGAATTCGTCCGAGTCCTTTGAACATCGTACGTCAAGTTAGACTCTGTATGCCATATTAGCAACATGAAAATCACGTTAGTATCATTTTGGACTCCTTACAAATCCTAAGGACACCTTACAACACCGTACAAAACCATAAATCTCCATAATAAACCTAATTAACTCGTCTGAATCCTTTGAACTTCATACGACAACTTAAGGCTTCTTACGACTTTGTATGTCATATTAGCACCTTAAAAAGCACGTTAGTATAATGTAAGACGCCTTAAAACTCCTAACAACACCTTACAACACCATACGAAACTTTAAAACTCCATAATAAACCTAATGAATTCGTACGAGTCCTTTGAACATCGTATGACAAGTTAGGACATCTTACGACTCTTTATGCCACATTAGGAACTCGAATAGAACATTAGTATAATGTACGACGCCTTACAACTCCTAAGAACACCTTCCTTCACCGTACGAAACCTCAAAACTCCATAATAAACCTAATGGATTCGTACGAGTCCTTTGAACATCGTACGACAAGTTAGGACATCTTACGACTCTTTATGCCACATTAAGAACTCGAATAGCACACTAGTATAATGTACGACGCCTTAC
Source organism: Tagetes erecta (assembly GCA_030867185.1). NCBI lineage: Eukaryota > Viridiplantae > Streptophyta > Magnoliopsida > Asterales > Asteraceae > Tagetes > Tagetes erecta. Next base: position 46,705,888 of record CM061489.1, on the reverse strand, counting down.
AACTCCTTAGAACACCTTCCTTCACCGTACGAAACCTCAAAACTCCATAATACACCTAAAGAATTCGTCCGAGTCCTTTGAACATCGTACATCAAGTTAGACTCTGTATGCTATATTAGCAACATGAAAATCACGTTAGTATCATTTAGGACTCCTTACAAATCCTAAGAACACCTTACAACACCGTACAAAACCATAAATCTCCATAATAAACCTAATTAACTCGTCTGAATCCTTTGAACTTCGTACGGCAACTTAAGGCTTCTTACGACTTTGTATGTCATATTAGCACCTTAAAAAGCACGTTAGTATAATGTAAGACGCCTTAAAACTCCTAACAACACCTTACAACACCATACGAAACTTTAAAACTCCATAATAAACCTAATGAATTCGTACGAGTCCTTTGAACATCGTACGACAAGTTAGGACATCTTACGACTCTTTATGCCACATTAGGAACTCGAATAGCACACTAGTATAATGTACGACGCCTTACAACTCCTAAGAACACCTTCCTTCACCGTACGAAACCTCAAAACTCCATAATACACCTAAAGAATTCGTCCGAGTCCTTTGAACATCGTACGTCAAGTTAGACTCTGTATGCCATATTAGCAACATGAAAATCACGTTAGTATCATTTAGGACTCCTTACAAATCCTAAGAACACCTTACAACACCGTACAAAACCATAAATCTCCATAATAAACCTAATTATCTCGTCCGAATCCTTTGTACTTCGTACGGCAACTTAAGGCTTCTTACGACTTCGTATGCCATATTAGCACCTTAAAAAGCACGTTAGTATAATGTAGGACGCCTTAAAACTCCTAACAACACCTTACAACACCGTACGAAACGTTAAAACTCCATAATAAACCTAATGAATTCGTACGAGTCCTTTGAACATCGTACGACGAGTTAGGACATCTTACGACTCTTTATGCCACAATAGAAACTCGAATAGAACGTTAGTATAATGTACGACGCCTTACAAATCCTAAGAACACCTTCCTTCACCGTACGAAACCTTAAAACTTCATAATACACCTAAAGAATTCGTCCGAGTCCTTTGAACATCGTACGACAAGTTAGGATATCTTACGACTCTTTATGCCACATTAGGAACTCGAATAGAACGTTAGTATAATGTACGACGCCTTACAACTTCTAAGAACACCTTCCTTCACCGTACGAAACCTCAAAACTCCATAATACACCTAAAGAATTCGTCCGAGTCCTTTGAACATCGTACGTCAAATTAGACTCTGTATGCCATATTAGCAACATGAAAATCACGTTAGTATCATTTAGGACTCCTTACAAATCCTAAGAACACCTTACAACACCGTACAAAACCATAAATCTCCGTAATAAACGTAATTATCTCGTCCGAATCCTTTGAACTTCGTACGGCAACTTAAGGCTGCTTACGACTTTGTATGCCATATTAGCACCTTAAAAAGCACGTTAGTATAATGTAGGACGCCTTAAAACTCCTAACAACACCTTACAACACAGTACGAAACGTTAAAACTCCATAATAAACCTAATGAATTCGTACGAGTCCTTTGAACATCGTACGACAAGTTAGGACATCTTACGAATCTTTATGCCACATTAGGAACTCGAATAGAACATTAGTATAATGTACGACGCCTTACAAATCCTAAGAACACCTTCCTTCACAGTACGAAACCTCAAAACTCCATAATAAACCTAATGAATTCGTACGAGTCCTTTGAACATCGTACGACGAGTTAGGACATCTTACGACTCTTTATGCCACAATAGAAACTCGAATAGAACGTTAGTATAATGTACGACGCCTTACAACTCCTAAGAACACCTTCCTTCACCGTACGAAACCTCAAAACTCCATAATACACCCAAAGAATTCGTCCGAGTCCTTTAACATCGTACGTCAAGTTAGACTCTGTATGCCATATTAGCAACATGAAAATCACGTTAGTATCATTTAGGACTCCTTACAAATCCTAAGGACACCTTACAACACCGTACAAAACCATAAATCTCCATAATAAACCTAATTATCTCGTCCGAATCCTTTGTACTTCGTACGGCAACTTAAGGCTTCTTACGACTTTGTATGCCATATTAGCACCTTAAAAAGCACGTTAGTATAATGTAGGACGCCTTAAAACTCCTAACAACACCTTACAACACCGTACGAAACGTTAAAACTCCATAATAAACCTAATGAATTCGTACGAGTCCTTTGAACATCGTACGACGAGTTAGGACATCTTACGACGAGTTAGGACATCTTACGACTCTTTATGCCACAATAGAAACTCGAATAGAACGTTAGTATAATGTACGACGCCTTACAACTCCTATGAACACCTTCCTTCACCGTACGAAACCTCAAAACTCCATAATAAACCTAATGGATTCGTACGAGTCCTTTGAACATCGTACGACAAGTTAGGACATCTTACGACTCTTTATGCCACATTAGTAACTCGAATAGAACGTTAGTATAATGTACGACGCCTTACAACTTCTAAGAACACCTTCCTTCACCGTACGAAACCTCAAAACTCCATAATACACCTAAAGAATTCGTCCGAGTCCTTTGAACATCGTACGTCAAGTTAGACTCTGTATGCCATATTAGCAACATGAAAATCACGTTAGTATCATTTAGGAATCCTTACAAATCCTAAGAACACCTTACAACACCGTACAAAACCATAAATCTCCATAATAAACGTAATTATCTCGTCCGAATCCTTTGAACTTCATACGGCAACTTAAGGCTGCTTACGACTTTGTATGCCATATTAGCACCTTAAAAAGCACGTTAGTATAATGTAGGACGCCTTAAAACTCCTAACAACACCTTACAACACAGTACGAAACGTTAAAACTCCATAATAAACCTAATGAATTCGTACGAGTCCTTTGAACATCGTACGACGAGTTAGGACATCTTACGACTCTTTATGCCACAATAGAAACTCGAATAGAACGTTAGTATAATGTACGACGCCTTACAAATCCTAAGAACACCTTCCTTCACCGTACGAAACCTTAAAACTTCATAATACACCTAAAGAATTCGTCCGAGTCCTTTGAACATCGTACGACAAGTTAGGATATCTTACGACTCTTTATGCCACATAAGGAACTCGAATAGAACGTTAGTATAATGTACGACGCCTTACAACTCCTTAGAACACCTTCCTTCACCGTACGAAACCTCAAAACTCCATAATACACCTAAAGAATTCGTCCGAGTCCTTTGAACATCGTACGTCAAATTAGACTCTGTATGCCATATTAGCAACATGAAAATCACGTTAGTATCATTTAGGACTCCTTACAAATCCTAAGAACACCTTACAACACCGTACAAAACCATAAATCTCCGTAATAAACGTAATTATCTCGTCCGAATCCTTTGAACTTCGTACGGCAACTTAAGGCTGCTTACGACTTTGTATGCCATATTAGCACCTTAAAAAGCACGTTAGTATAATGTAGGACGCCTTAAAACTCCTAACAACACCTTACAACACAGTACGAAACGTTAAAACTCCATAATAAACCTAATGAATTCGTACGAGTCCTTTGAACATCGTACGACAAGTTAGGACATCTTACGAATCTTTATGCCACATTAGGAACTCGAATAGAACATTAGTATAATGTACGACGCCTTACAAATCCTAAGAACACCTTCCTTCACAGTACGAAACCTCAAAACTCCATAATAAACCTAATGAATTCGTACGAGTCCTTTGAACATCGTACGACGAGTTAGGACATCTTACGACTCTTTATGCCACAATAGAAACTCGAATAGAACGTTAGTATAATGTACGACGCCTTACAACTCCTAAGAACACCTTCCTTCACCGTACGAAACCTCAAAACTCCATAATACACCCAAAGAATTCGTCCGAGTCCTTTAACATCGTACGTCAAGTTAGACTCTGTATGCCATATTAGCAACATGAAAATCACGTTAGTATCATTTAGGACTCCTTACAAATCCTAAGGACACCTTACAACACCGTACAAAACCATAAATCTCCATAATAAACCTAATTATCTCGTCCGAATCCTTTGTACTTCGTACGGCAACTTAAGGCTTCTTACGACTTTGTATGCCATATTAGCACCTTAAAAAGCACGTTAGTATAATGTAGGACGCCTTAAAACTCCTAACAACACCTTACAACACCGTACGAAACGTTAAAACTCCATAATAAACCTAATGAATTCGTACGAGTCCTTTGAACATCGTACGACGAGTTAGGACATCTTACGACGAGTTAGGACATCTTACGACTCTTTATGCCACAATAGAAACTCGAATAGAACGTTAGTATAATGTACGACGCCTTACAACTCCTATGAACACCTTCCTTCACCGTACGAAACCTCAAAACTCCATAATAAACCTAATGGATTCGTACGAGTCCTTTGAACATCGTACGACAAGTTAGGACATCTTACGACTCTTTATGCCACATTAGGAACTCGAATAGAACGTTAGTATAATGTACGACGCCTTACAACTTCTTAGAACACCTTCCTTCACCGTACGAAACCTCAAAACTCCATAATACACCTAAAGAATTCGTCCGAGTCCTTTGAACATCGTACGTCAAGTTAGACTCTGTATGCCATATTAGCAACATGAAAATCACGTTAGTATCATTTAGGATTCCTTACAAATCCTAAGAACACCTTACAACACCGTACAAAACCATAAATCTCCATAATAAACGTAATTATCTCGTCCGAATCCTTTGAACTTCATACGGAAACTTAAGGCTGCTTACGACTTTGTATGCCATATTAGCACCTTAAAAAGCACGTTAGTATAATGTAGGACGCCTTAAAACTCCTAACAACACCTTACAACACAGTACGAAACGTTAAAACTCCATAATAAACCTAATGAATTCGTACGAGTCCTTTGAACATCGTACGACGAGTTAGGACATCTTACGACTCTTTATGCCACAATAGAAACTCGAATAGAACGTTAGTATAATGTACGACGCCTTACAAATCCTAAGAACACCTTCCTTCACCGTACGAAACCTTAAAACTCCATAATACACCTAAAGAATTCGTCCGAGTCTTTTGAACATCGTACGTCAAGTTAGACTCTGTATGCCATATTAGCAACATGAAAATCACGTTAGTATCATTTTGGACTCCTTACAAATCCTAAGGACACCTTACAACACCTTACAAAACCATAAATCTCCATAATAAACCTAATTAACTCGTCTGAATCCTTTGAACTTCATACGACAACTTAAGGCTTCTTACGACTTTGTATGTCATATTAGCACCTTAAAAAGCACGTTAGTATAATGTAAGACGCCTTAAAACTCCTAACAACACCTTACAACACCATACGAAACTTTAAAACTCCATAATAAACCTAATGAATTCGTACGAGTCCTTTGAACATCGTATGACAAGTTAGGACATCTTACGACTCTTTATGCCACATTAGGAACTCGAATAGAACATTAGTATAATGTACGACGCCTTACAACTCCTAAGAACACCTTCCTTCACCGTACGAAACCTCAAAACTCCATAATAAACCTAATGGATTCGTACGAGTCCTTTGAACATCGTACGACAAGTTAGGACATTTTACGACTCTTTATGCCACATTAGGAACTCGAATAGCACACTAGTATAATGTACGACGCCTTACAACTCCTTAGAACACCTTCCTTCACCGTACGAAACCTCAAAACTCCATAATACACCTAAAGAATTCGTCCGAGTCCTTTGAACATCGTACATCAAGTTAGACTCTGTATGCTATATTAGCAACAAGAAAATCACGTTAGTATCATTTAGGACTCCTTACAAATCCTAAGAACACCTTACAACACCGTACAAAACCATAAATCTCCATAATAAACCTAATTAACTCGTCTGAATCCTTTGAACTTCGTACGGCAACTTAAGGCTGCTTACGACTTTGTATGCCATATTAGCACCTTAAAAAGCACGTTAGTATAATGTAAGACACCTTAAAACTCCTAACAACACCTTACAACACCATACGAAACTTTAAAACTCCATAATAAACCTAATGAATTCGTACGAGTCCTTTGAACATCGTACGACAAGTTAGGACATCTTACGAATCTTTATTCCACATTAGGAACTCGAATAGAACATTAGTATAATGTACGACGCCTTAGAAATCCTAAGAACACCTTCCTTCACAGTACGAAACCTCAAAACTCCATAATAAACCTAATGAATTCGTACGAGTCCTTTGAACATCGTACGACGAGTTAGGACATCTTACGACTCTTTATGCCACAATAGAAACTCGAATAGAACGTTAGTATAATGTACGACGCCTTACAACTCCTAAGAACACCTTCCTTCACCGTACGAAACCTCAAAACTCCATAATACACCCAAAGAATTCGTCCGAGTCCTTTAACATCGTACGTCAAGTTAGACTCTGTATGCCATATTAGCAACATGAAAATCACGTTAGTATCATTTAGGACTCCTTACAAATCCTAAGGACACCTTACAACACCGTACAAAACCATAAATCTCCATAATAAACCTAATTATCTCGTCCGAATCCTTTGTACTTCGTACGGCAACTTAAGGCTTCTTACGACTTTGTATGCCATATTAGCACCTTAAAAAGCACGTTAGTATAATGTAGGACGCCTTAAAACTCCTAACAACACCTTACAACACCGTACGAAACGTTAAAACTCCATAATAAACCTAATGAATTCGTACGAGTCCTTTGAACATCGTACGACGAGTTAGGACATCTTACGACGAGTTAGGACATCTTACGACTCTTTATGCCACAATAGAAACTCGAATAGAACGTTAGTATAATGTACGACGCCTTACAACTCCTATGAACACCTTCCTTCACCGTACGAAACCTCAAAACTCCATAATAAACCTAATGGATTCGTACGAGTCCTTTGAACATCGTACGACAAGTTAGGACATCTTACGACTCTTTATGCCACATTAGGAACTCGAATAGAACGTTAGTATAATGTACGACGCCTTACAACTTCTAAGAACACCTTCCTTCACCGTACGAAACCTCAAAACTCCATAATACACCTAAAGAATTCGTCCGAGTCCTTTGAACATCGTACGTCAAGTTAGACTCTGTATGCCATATTAGCAACATGAAAATCACGTTAGTATCATTTAGGAATCCTTACAAATCCTAAGAACACCTTACAACACCGTACAAAACCATAAATCTCCATAATAAACGTAATTATCTCGTCCGAATCCTTTGAACTTCATACGGAAACTTAAGGCTGCTTACGACTTTGTATGCCATATTAGCACCTTAAAAAGCACGTTAGTATAATGTAGGACGCCTTAAAACTCCTAACAACACCTTACAACACAGTACGAAACGTTAAAACTCCATAATAAACCTAATGAATTCGTACGAGTCCTTTGAACATCGTACGACGAGTTAGGACATCTTACGACTCTTTATGCCACAATAGAAACTCGAATAGAACGTTAGTATAATGTACGACGCCTTACAAATCCTAAGAACACCTTCCTTCACCGTACGAAACCTTAAAACTCCATAATACACCTAAAGAATTCGTCCGAGTCTTTTGAACATCGTACGTCAAGTTAGACTCTGTATGCCATATTAGCAACATGAAAATCACGTTAGTATCATTTTGGACTCCTTACAAATCCTAAGGACACCTTACAACACCTTACAAAACCATAAATCTCCATAATAAACCTAATTAACTCGTCTGAATCCTTTGAACTTCATACGACAACTTAAGGCTTCTTACGACTTTGTATGTCATATTAGCACCTTAAAAAGCACGTTAGTATAATGTAAGACGCCTTAAAACTCCTAACAACACCTTACAACACCATACGAAACTTTAAAACTCCATAATAAACCTAATGAATTCGTACGAGTCCTTTGAACATCGTATGACAAGTTAGGACATCTTACGACTCTTTATGCCACATTAGGAACTCGAATAGAACATTAGTATAATGTACGACGCCTTACAACTCCTAAGAACACCTTCCTTCACCGTACGAAACCTCAAAACTCCATAATAAACCTAATGGATTCGTACGAGTCCTTTGAACATCGTACGACAAGTTAGGACATTTTACGACTCTTTATGCCACATTAGGAACTCGAATAGCACACTAGTATAATGTACGACGCCTTACAACTCCTTAGAACACCTTCCTTCACCGTAGGAAACCTCAAAACTCCATAATACACCTAAAGAATTCGTCCGAGTCCTTTGAACATCGTACATCAAGTTAGACTCTGTATGCTATATTAGCAACAAGAAAATCACGTTAGTATCATTTAGGACTCCTTACAAATCCTAAGAACACCTTACAACACCGTACAAAACCATAAATCTCCATAATAAACCTAATTAACTCGTCTGAATCCTTTGAACTTCGTACGGCAACTTAAGGCTGCTTACGACTTTGTATGCCATATTAGCACCTTAAAAAGCACGTTAGTATAATGTAAGACACCTTAAAACTCCTAACAACACCTTACAACACCATACGAAACTTTAAAACTCCATAATAAACCTAATGAATTCGTACGAGTCCTTTGAACATCGTATGACAAGTTAGGACATCTTACGACTCTTTATGCCACATTAGGAACTCGAATAGAACATTAGTATAATGTACGACGCCTTAGAAATCCTAAGAACACCTTCCTTCACAGTACGAAACCTCAAAACTCCATAATAAACCTAATGAATTCGTACGAGTCCTTTGAACATCGTACGACAAGTTAGGACATCTTACGACTCTTTATGCCACATTAGGTACTCGAATAGAACGTTAGTATAATGTACCGTCCTTACAACTCCTAAGAACACCTTCCTTCACCGTACGAAACCTCACAAGTCCATAATACACCTAAAGAATTCGTCCGAGTCCTTTGAACATCGTACGTCAAGTTAGACTCTGTATGCCATATTAGCAACATGAAAATCACGTTAGTATCATTTAGGATTCCTTACAAATCCTAAGAACACCTTACAACACCGTACAAAACCATAAATCTCCATAATAAACCTAATTATCTCGTCCGAATCCTTTGTACTTCGTACGGCAACTTAAGGCTTCTTACGACTTTGTATGCCATATTGGCACCTTAAAAAGCACGTTAGTATAATGTAGGACGCCTTAAAACTCCTAACAACACCTTACAACACCGTACGAAACGTTAAAACTCCATAATAAACCTAATGAATTCGTACGAGTCCTTTGAACATCGTACGACGAGTTAGGACATCTTACGACTCTTTATGCCACAATAGAAACTCGAATAGAACGTTAGTATAATGTACGACGCCTTACAAATCCTAAGAACACCTTCCTTCACCGTACGAAACCTTAAAACTCCATAATACACCTAAAGAATTCGTCCGAGTCCTTTGAACATCGTACGTCAAGTTAGACTCTGTATGCCATATTAGCAACATGAAAATCACGTTAGTATCATTTAGGACTCCTTACAAATCCTAAGAACACCTTACAACACCGTACAAAACCATAAATCTCCATAATAAACCTAATTAACTCGTCTGAATCCTTTGAACTTCATACGGCAACTTAACGCTTCTTACGACTTTGTATGCCATATTAGCACCTTAAAAAGCACGTTAGTATAATGTAAGACGCCTTAAAACTCCTAACAACACCTTACAACACCATACGAAACTTTAAAACTCCATAATAAACCTAATGAATTCGTACGAGTCCTTTGAACATCGTATGACAAGTTAGGACATCTTACGAATCTTTATGCCACATTAGGAACTCGAATAGAACATTAGTATAATGTACGACGCCTTACAAATCCTAAGAACACCTTCCTTCACCGTACGAAACCTCAAAACTCCATAATAAACCTAATGAATTCGTACGAGTCCTTTGAACATCGTACGACAAGTTAGGACATCTTACGAATCTTTATGCCACATTAGGAACTCGAATAGAACATTAGTATAATGTACGACGCCTTACAAATCCTAAGAACACCTTCCTTCATAGTACGAAACCTCAAAACTCCATAATAAACCTAATGAATTCGTACGAGTCCTTTGAACATCGTACGACAAGTTAGGACATCTTACGACTCTTTATGCCACATTAGGAACTCGAATAGAACGTTAGTATAATGTACGACGCCATACAACTCCTAAGAACACCTTCCTTCACCGTACGAAACCTTACAACTCCATAATACACCTAAAGAATTCGTCCGAGTCCTTTGAACATCGTACGTCAAGTTAGGACATCTTACGACTCTTTATGCGACATTAGGAACTCGAATAGAACGTTAGTATAATGTACGACGCCATACAACTCCTAAGAACACCTTCCTTCACCGTACGAAACCTTACAACTCCATAATACACCTAAAGAATTCGTCCGAGTCCTTTGAACATCGTACGTCAAGTTAGACTCTGTATGCCATATTAGCAACATGAAAATCACGTTAGTATCATTTAGGACTCCTTACAAATCCTAAGAACACCTTACAACACCGTACAAAACCATAAATCTCCATAATAAACCTAATTATCTCGTCCGATTCCTTTGAACTTCGTACGGCAACTTAAGGCTTCTTACGACTTAGTATGCCATATTAGCACCTTAAAAAGCACGTTAGTATAATGTAGGACGCCTTAAAACTCCTATCAACACCTTACAACACCGTACGAAACGTTAAAACTCCATAATAAACCTAATGAATTCGTACGAGTCCTTTGAACATCGTACGACGAGTTAGGACATCTTACGACTCTTTATGCCACATTAGGAACTCGAATAGAACGTTAGTATAATGTACGACGCCTTACAAATCCTAAGAACACCTTCCTTCACCGTACGAAACCTCATAACTCCATAATACACCTAAAGAATTCGTCCGAGTCATTTGAACATCATACGTCAAGTTAGACTCTGAATGCCATATTAGCAATATGAAAATCACGTTAGTATCATTTAGGACTCCTTACAAATCCTAAGGACACCTTACAACACCGTACAAAACCATAAATCTCCATAATAAACCTAATTATCTCGTCCGAATCCTTTGAACTTCGTACGGCAACTTAAGGCTTCTTACGACTTTGTATGCCATATTAGCACCTTAAAAAGCACGTTAGTATAATGTAGGACGCCTTAAAACTCCTAACAACACCTTACAACACCGTACGAAACGTTAAAACTCCATAATAAACCTAATGAATTCGTACGAGTCCTTTGAACATCGTACGACGAGTTAGGACATCTTACGACTCTTTATGTCACAATAGGAACTCGAATAGAACATTAGTATAATGTACGACGCCTTACAAATCCTAAGAACACCTTCCTTCACCGTACGAAACCTCAAAACTCCATAATACACCTAAAGAATTCATCCGAGTCCTTTGAACATCGTACATCAAGTTAGACTCTGTATGCCATATTAGCAATATGAAAATCACGTTAGTATCATTTAGGACTCCTCACAAATCCTAAGGACACCTTACAACACCGTACAAAACCATAAATCTCCATAATAAACCTAATTAACTCGTCTGAATCCTTTGAACTTCATACGGCAACTTAAGGCTTCTTACGACTTTTTATGCCATATTAGCACCTTAAAAAGCACGTTAGTATAATGTAAGACGCCTTAAAGCTCCTAACAACACCTTACAACACCATACGAAACTTTAAAACTCCATAACAAACCTAATGAATTCGTACGAGTCCTTTGAACATCGTACGACAAGTTAGGACATCTTACGAGTCTTTATGCCACATTAGGAACTCGAATAGAACATTAGTATAATGTACGACGCCTTACAAATCCTAAGAACACCTTCCTTCACAGTACGAAACCTCAAAACTCCATAATAAACCTAATGAATTCGTACGAGTCCTTTGAACATCGTACGACAAGTTAGGACATCTTACGAATCTTTATGCCACATTAGGAACTCGAATAGATCATTAGTATAATGTACGACGCCTTACAAATCCTAAGAATACCTTCCTTCACAGTACGAAACCTCAAAACTCCATAATAAACCTAATGAATTCGTACGAGTCCTTTGAACATCGTACGACAAGTTAAGACATCTTACGACTCTTTATGCCACATTAGGAACTCGAATCGAATGTTAGTATAATGTACGACGCCTTACAACTCCTAAGAACACCTTCCTTCACCGTACAAAACCTCACAACTCCATAATACACCTAAAGAATTCGTCCGAGTCCTTTGAACATCGTACGTCAAGTTAGACTCTGTATGCCATATTAGCAACATGAAAATCACGTTAGTATCATTTCGGACTCCTTACAAATCCTAAGAACACCTTACAACACCGTACAAAACCATAAATCTCCATAATAAACCTAATTATCTCGTCCGATTCCTTTGAACTTCGTACGGCAACTTAAGGCTTCTTACGACTTAGTATGCCATATTAGCACCTTAAAAAGCACGTTAGTATAATGTAGGACGCCTTAAAACTCCTATCAACACCTTACAACACCGTACGAAACGTTAAAACTCCATAATAAACCTAATGAATTCGTACGAGTCCTTTGAACATCGTACGACGAGTTAGGACATCTTACGACTCTTTATGCCACATTAGGAACTCGAATAGAACGTTAGTATAATGTACGACGCCTTACAAATCCTAAGAACACCTTCCTTCACCGTACGAAACCTCAAAACTCCATAATACACCTAAAGAATTCGTCCGAGTCCTTTGAACATCATACATCAAGTTAGACTCTGTATGCCATATTAGCAATATGAAAATCACGTTAGTATCATTTAGGACTCCTTACAAATCCTAAGGACACCTTACAACACCGTACAAAACCATAAATCTCCATAATAAACCTAATTAACTCGTCTGAATCCTTTGAACTTCATACGGCAACTTAAGGCTTCTTACGACTTTTTATGCCATATTAGCACCATAAAAAGCACGTTAGTATAATGTAAGACGCCTTAAAGCTCCTAACAACACCTTACAACACCATACGAAACTTTAAAACTCCATAACAAACCTAATGAATTCGTACGAGTCCTTTGAACATCGTACGACAAGTTAGGACATCTTACGAGTCTTTATGCCACATTAGGAACTCGAATAGAACATTAGTATAATGTACGACGCCTTACAAATCCTAAGAACACCTTCCTTCACAGTACGAAACCTCAAAACTCCATAATAAACCTAATGAATTCGTACGAGTCCTTTGAACATCGTACGACAAGTTAGGACATCTTACGAATCTTTATGCCACATTAGGAACTCGAATAGATCATTAGTATAATGTACGACGCCTTACAAATCCTAAGAATACCTTCCTTCACAGTACGAAACCTCAAAACTCCATAATAAACCTAATGAATTCGTACGAGTCCTTTGAACATCGTACGACAAGTTAAGACATCTTACGACTCTTTATGCCACATTAGGAACTCGAATCGAATGTTAGTATAATGTACGACGCCTTACAACTCCTAAGAACACCTTCCTTCACCGTACAAAACCTCACAACTCCATAATACACCTAAAGAATTCGTCCGAGTCCTTTGAACATCGTACGTCAAGTTAGACTCTGTATGCCATATTAGCAACATGAAAATCACGTTAGTATCATTTCGGACTCCTTACAAATCCTAAGAACACCTTACAACACCGTACAAAACCATAAATCTCCATAATAAACCTAATTATCTCGTCCGATTCCTTTGAACTTCGTACGGCAACTTAAGGCTTCTTACGACTTAGTATGCCATATTAGCACCTTAAAAAGCACGTTAGTATAATGTAGGACGCCTTAAAACTCCTATCAACACCTTACAACACCGTACGAAACGTTAAAACTCCATAATAAACCTAATGAATTCGTACGAGTCCTTTGAACATCGTACGACGAGTTAGGACATCTTACGACTCTTTATGCCACATTAGGAACTCGAATAGAACGTTAGTATAATGTACGACGCCTTACAAATCCTAAGAACACCTTCCTTCACCGTACGAAACCTCAAAACTCCATAATACACCTAAAGAATTCGTCCGAGTCCTTTGAACATCATACATCAAGTTAGACTCTGTATGCCATATTAGCAATATGAAAATCACGTTAGTATCATTTAGGACTCCTTACAAATCCTAAGGACACCTTACAACACCGTACAAAACCATAAATCTCCATAATAAACCTAATTAACTCGTCTGAATCCTTTGAACTTCATACGGCAACTTAAGGCTTCTTACGACTTTTTATGCCATATTAGCACCATAAAAAGCACGTTAGTATAATGTAAGACGCCTTAAAGCTCCTAACAACACCTTACAACACCATACGAAACTTTAAAACTCCATAACAAACCTAATGAATTCGTACGAGTCCTTTGAACATCGTACGACAAGTTAGGACATCTTACGAATCTTTATGCCACATTAGGAACTCGAATAGAACATTAGTATAATGTACGACGCCTTACAAATCCTAAGAACACCTTCCTTCACAGTACGAAACCTCAAAACTCCATAATAAACCTAATGAATTCGTACGAGTCCTTTGAACATCGTACGACAAGTTAGGACATCGTACGAATCTTTATGCCACATTAGGAACTCGAATAGATCATTAGTATAATGTACGACGCCTTACAAATCCTAAGAATACCTTCCTTCACAGTACGAAACCTCAAAACTCCATAATAAACCTAATGAATTCGTACGAGTCCTTTGAACATCGTACGACTAGTTAGGACATCTTACGACTCTTTATGCCACATTAGGAACTCGAATCGAACGTTAGTATAATGTACGACGCCTTACAACTCCTAAGAACACCTTCCTTCACCGTACGAAACCTCACAACTCCATAATACACCTAAAGAATTCGTCCGAGTCCTTTGAACATCGTACGTCAAGTTAGACTCTGTATGCCATATTAGCAACATGAAAATCACGTTAGTATCATTTAGGACTCCTTACAAATCCTAAGAACACCTTACAACATCGTACAAAACCATAAATCTCTATAATAAACCTAATTATCTCGTCCGAATCCTTTGAACTTCGTACGGAAACTTAAGGCTTCTTACGACTTTGTATGCCATTTTAGCACCTTAAAAAGCACGTTAGTATAATGTAGGACGCCTTAAAACTCCTAACAACACCTTACAACACCGTACGAAACGTTAAAACTCCATAATAAACCTAATGAATTCGTACGAGTCCTTTGAACATCGTACGACGAGTTAGGACATCTTACGACTCTTTATGCCACAATAGGAACTCGAATAGAACGTTAGTATAATGTACGACGCCTTACAAATCCTAAGAACACCTTCCTTCACCGTACGAAACCTCAAAACTACATAATACACCTAAAGAATTCGTCCGAGTCCTTTGAACATCGTACATCAAGTTAGACTCTGTATGCCATATTAGCAATATGAAAATCACGTTAGTATCATTTAGGACTCCTTACAAATCCTAAGGACACCTTACAACACCGTACAAAACCATAAATCTCCATAATAAACCTAATTAACTCGTCTGAATCATTTGAACTTCATACGGCAACTTAAGGCTTCTTACGACTTTTTATGCCATATTAGCACCTTAAAAAGCACGTTAGTATAATGTAAGACGCCTTAAAACTCCTAACAACACCTTACAACACCGTACGAAACGTTAAAACTCCATAATAAACCTAATGAATTCGTACGAGTCCTTTGAACATCATACGACAAGTTAGGACATCTTACGAATCTTTATGCTACATTAGGAACTCGAATAGAACATTAGTATAATGTACGACGCCTTACAAATCCTAAGAACACCTTCCTTCACAGTACGAAACCTCAAAACTCCATAATAAACCTAATGAATTCGTACGAGTCCTTTGAACATCGTACGACAAGTTAAGACATCTTACGACTCTTTATGCCACATTAGGTACTCGAATAGAACGTTAGTATAATGTACGACGCCTTATAACTCCTAAGAACACCTTTCTTCACCGTACGAAACCTCACAACTCCATAATACACCTAAAGAATTCGTCCGAGTCCTTTGAACATCGTACGTCAAGTTAGACTCTGTATGCCATATTAGCAAGATGAAAATCACGTTAGTATCATTTAGGACTCCTTACAAATCCTAAGAACACCTTACAACACCGTACAAAACCATAAATCTCCATAATAAACCTAATTATCTCGTCCGATTCCTTTGAACTTCGTACGGCAACTTAAGGCTTCTTACGACTTAGTATGCCATATTAGCACCTTAAAAAGCACGTTAGTATAATGTAGGACGCCTTAAAACTCCTATCAACACCTTACAACACCGTACGAAACGTTAAAACTCCATAATAAACCTAATGAATTCGTACGAGTCCTTTGAACATCGTACGACGAGTTAGGACATCTTACGACTCTTTATGCCACATTAGGAACTCGAATAGAACGTTAGTATAATGTACGACGCCTTACAAATCCTAAGAACACCTTCCTTCACCGTACGAAACCTCAAAACTACATAATACACCTAAAGAATTCGTCCGAGTCCTTTGAACATCGTACATCAAGTTAGACTCTGTATGCCATATTAGCAATATGAAAATCACGTTAGTATCATTTAGGACTCCTTACAAATCCTAAGGACACCTTACAACACCGTACAAAACCATAAATCTCCATAATAAACCTAATTAACTCGTCTGAATCATTTGAACTTCATACGGCAACTTAAGGCTTCTTACGACTTTTTATGCCATATTAGCACCTTAAAAAGCACGTTAGTATAATGTAAGACGCCTTAAAACTCCTAACAACACCTTACAACACCGTACGAAACGTTAAAACTCCATAATAAACCTAATGAATTCGTACGAGTCCTTTGAACATCGTTCGACGAGTTAGGACATCTTACGACTCTTTATGCCACAATAGTAACTCGAATAGAACGTTAGTATAATGTACGACGCCTTACAAATCCTAAGAACACCTTCCTTCACCGTACGAAACCTCAAAACTCCATAATACACCTAAAGAATTCGTCCGAGTCCTTTAAACATCGTACATCAAGTTAGACTCTGTATGCCATATTAGCAATATGAAAATCACGTTAGTATCATTTAGGACTCCTTACAAATCCTAAGGACACCTTACAACACCGTACAAAACCATAAATCTCCATAATAAACCTAATTAACTCGTCTGAATCCTTTGAACTTCATACGGCAACTTAAGGCTTCTTACGACTTTTTATGCCATATTAGCACCTTAAAAAGCACGTTAGTATAATGTAAGACGCCTTAAAACTCCTAACAACACCTTACAACACCGTACGAAACGTTAAAACTCCATAACAAACCTAATGAATTCGTACGAGTCCTTTGAACATCATACGACAAGTTAGGACATCTTACGAATCTTTATGCTACATTAGGAACTCGAATAGAACATTAGTATTATGTACGACGCCTTACAAATCCTAAGAACACCTTCCTTCACAGTACGAAACCTCAAAACTCCATAATAAACCTAATGAATTCGTACGAGTCCTTTGAACATCGTACGACAAGTTAAGACATCTTACGACTCTTTATGCCACATTAGGTACTCGAATAGAACGTTAGTATAATGTACGACGCCTTATAACTCCTAAGAACACCTTTCTTCACCGTACGAAACCTCACAACTCCATAATACACCTAAAGAATTCGTCCGAGTCCTTTGAACATCGTACGTCAAGTTAGACTCTGTATGCCATATTAGCAAGATGAAAATCACGTTAGTATCATTTAGGACTCCTTACAAATCCTAAGAACACCTTACAACACCGTACAAAACCATAAATCTCCATAATAAACCTAATTATCTCGTCCGATTCCTTTGAACTTCGTACGGCAACTTAAGGCTTCTTACGACTTAGTATGCCATATTAGCACCTTAAAAAGCACGTTAGTATAATGTAGGACGCCTTAAAACTCCTATCAACACCTTACAACACCGTACGAAACGTTAAAACTCCATAATAAACCTAATGAATTCGTACGAGTCCTTTGAACATCGTACGACGAGTTAGGACATCTTACGACTCTTTATGCCACATTAGGAACTCGAATAGAACGTTAGTATAATGTACGACGCCTTACAAATCCTAAGAACACCTTCCTTCACCGTACGAAACCTCATAACTCCATAATACACCTAAAGAATTCGTCCGAGTCATTTGAACATCGTACGTCAAGTTAGACTCTGAATGCCATATTAGCAATATGAAAATCACGTTAGTATCATTTAGGACTCCTTACAAATCCTAAGGACACCTTACAACACCGTACAAAACAATAAATCTCCATAATAAACCTAATTATCTCGTCCGAATCCTTTGAACTTCGTACGGCAACTTAAGGCTTCTTACGACTTTGTATGCCATATTAGCACCTTAAAAAGCACGTTAGTATAATGTAGGACGCCTTAAAACTCCTAACAACACCTTACAACACCGTACGAAACGTTAAAACTCCATAATAAACCTAATGAATTCGTACGAGTCCTTTGAACATCGTACGACGAGTTAGGACATCTTACGACTCTTTATGTCACAATAGGAACTCGAATAGAACGTTAGTATAATGTACGACGCCTTACAAATCCTAAGAACACCTTCCTTCACCGTACGAAACCTCAAAACTCCATAATACACCTAAAGAATTCGTCCGAGTCCTTTGAACATCGTACATCAAGTTAGACTCTGTATGCCATATTAGCAATATGAAAATCACGTTAGTATCATTTAGGACTCCTTACAAATCCTAAGGACACCTTACAACACCGTACAAAACCATAAATCTCCATAATAAACCTAATTAACTCGTCTGAATCCTTTGAACTTCATACGGCAACTTAAGGCTTCTTACGACTTTTTATGCCATATTAGCACCATAAAAAGCACGTTAGTATAATGTAAGACGCCTTAAAGCTCCTAACAACACCTTACAACACCATACGAAACTTTAAAACTCCATAACAAACCTAATGAATTCGTACGAGTCCTTTGAACATCGTACGACAAGTTAGGACATCTTACGAATCTTTATGCCACATTAGGAACTCGAATAGAACATTAGTATAATGTACGACGCCTTACAAATCCTAAGAACACCTTCCTTCACAGTACGAAACCTCAAAACTCCATAATAAACCTAATGAATTCGTACGAGTCCTTTGAACATCGTACGACAAGTTAGGACATCGTATGAATCTTTATGCCACATTAGGAACTCGAATAGATCATTAGTATAATTTACGACGCCTTACAAATCCTAAGAATACCTTCCTTCACAGTACGAAACCTCAAAACTCCATAATAAACCTAATGAATTCGTACGAGTCCTTTGAACATCGTACGACTAGTTAGGACATCTTACGACTCTTTATGCCACATTAGGAACTCGAATCGAACGTTAGTATAATGTACGACGCCTTACAACTCCTAAGAACACCTTCCTTCACCGTACGAAACCTCACAACTCCATAATACACCTAAAGAATTCGTCCGAGTCCTTTGAACATCGTACGTCAAGTTAGACTCTGTATGCCATATTAGCAACATGAAAATCACGTTAGTATCATTTAGGACTCCTTACAAATCCTAAGAACACCTTACAACATCGTACAAAACCATAAATCTCTATAATAAACCTAATTATCTCGTCCGAATCCTTTGAACTTCGTACGGAAACTTAAGGCTTCTTACGACTTTGTATGCCATTTTAGCACCTTAAAAAGCACGTTAGTATAATGTAGGACGCCTTAAAACTCCTAACAACACCTTACAACACCGTACGAAACGTTAAAACTCCATAATAAACCTAATGAATTCGTACGAGTCCTTTGAACATCGTACGACGAGTTAGGACATCTTACGACTCTTTATGCCACAATAGGAACTCGAATAGAACGTTAGTATAATGTACGACGCCTTACAAATCCTAAGAACACCTTCCTTCACCGTACGAAACCTCAAAACTACATAATACACCTAAAGAATTCGTCCGAGTCCTTTGAACATCGTACATCAAGTTAGACTCTGTATGCCATATTAGCAATATGAAAATCACGTTAGTATCATTTAGGACTCCTTACAAATCCTAAGGACACCTTACAACACCGTACAAAACCATAAATCTCCATAATAAACCTAATTAACTCGTCTGAATCCTTTGAACTTCATACGGCAACTTAAGGCTTCTTACGACTTTTTATGCCATATTAGCACCTTAAAAAGCACGTTAGTATAATGTAAGACGCCTTAAAACTCCTAACAACACCTTACAACACCGTACGAAACGTTAAAACTCCATAATAAACCTAATGAATTCGTACGAGTCCTTTGAACATCGTTCGACGAGTTAGGACATCTTACGACTCTTTATGCCACAATAGTAACTCGAATAGAACGTTAGTATAATGTACGACGCCTTACAAATCCTAAGAACACCTTCCTTCACCGTACGAAACCTCAAAACTCCATAATACACCTAAAGAATTCGTCCGAGTCCTTTGAACATCGTACATCAAGTTAGACTCTGTATGCCATATTAGCAATATGAAAATCACGTTAGTATCATTTAGGACTCCTTACAAATCCTAAGGACACCTTACAACACCGTACAAAACCATAAATCTCCATAATAAACCTAATTAACTCGTCTGAATCCTTTGAACTTCATACGGCAACTTAAGGCTTCTTACGACTTTTTATGCCATATTAGCACCTTAAAAAGCACGTTAGTATAATGTAAGACGCCTTAAAACTCCTAACAACACCTTACAACACCGTACGAAACGTTAAAACTCCATAACAAACCTAATGAATTCGTACGAGTCCTTTGAACATCATACGACAAGTTAGGACATCTTACGAATCTTTATGCTACATTAGGAACTCGAATAGAACATTAGTATAATGTACGACGCCTTACAAATCCTAAGAACACCTTCCTTCACAGTACGAAACCTCAAAACTCCATAATAAACCTAATGAATTCGTACGAGTCCTTTGAACATCGTACGACAAGTTAAGACATCTTACGACTCTTTATGCCACATTAGGTACTCGAATAGAACGTTAGTATAATGTACGACGCCTTATAACTCCTAAGAACACCTTTCTTCACCGTACGAAACCTCACAACTCCATAATACACCTAAAGAATTCGTCCGAGTCCTTTGAACATCGTACGTCAAGTTAGACTCTGTATGCCATATTAGCAAGATGAAAATCACGTTAGTATCATTTAGGACTCCTTACAAATCCTAAGAACACCTTACAACACCGTACAAAACCATAAATCTCCATAATAAACCTAATTATCTCGTCCGATTCCTTTGAACTTCGTACGGCAACTTAAGGCTTCTTACGACTTAGTATGCCATATTAGCACCTTAAAAAGCACGTTAGTATAATGTAGGACGCCTTAAAACTCCTATCAACACCTTACAACACCGTACGAAACGTTAAAACTCCATAATAAACCTAATGAATTCGTACGAGTCCTTTGAACATCGTACGACGAGTTAGGACATCTTACGACTCTTTATGCCACATTAGGAACTCGAATAGAACGTTAGTATAATGTACGACGCCTTACAAATCCTAAGAACACCTTCCTTCACCGTACGAAACCTCATAACTCCATAATACACCTAAAGAATTCGTCCGAGTCATTTGAACATCGTACGTCAAGTTAGACTCTGAATGCCATATTAGCAATATGAAAATCACGTTAG
Source organism: Tagetes erecta (assembly GCA_030867185.1). NCBI lineage: Eukaryota > Viridiplantae > Streptophyta > Magnoliopsida > Asterales > Asteraceae > Tagetes > Tagetes erecta. The sequence goes on along the minus strand of CM061489.1, from coordinate 46,683,978 downwards.
TATCATTTAGGACTCCTTACAAATCCTAAGAACACCTTACAACACCGTACAAAACCATAAATCTCCATAATAAACCTAATTATCTCGTCCGATTCCTTTGAACTTCGTACGGCAACTTAAGGCTTCTTACGACTTAGTATGCCATATTAGCACCTTAAAAAGCACGTTAGTATAATGTAGGACGCCTTAAAACTCCTATCAACACCTTACAACACCGTACGAAACGTTAAAACTCCATAATAAACCTAATGAATTCGTACGAGTCCTTTGAACATCGTACGACGAGTTAGGACATCTTACGACTCTTTATGCCACATTAGGAACTCGAATAGAACGTTAGTATAATGTACGACGCCTTACAAATCCTAAGAACACCTTCCTTCACCGTACGAAACCTCAAAACTCCATAATACACCTAAAGAATTCGTCCGAGTCCTTTGAACATCGTACATCAAGTTAGACTCTGTATGCCATATTAGCAATATGAAAATCATGTTAGTATCATTTAGGACTCCTTACAAATCCTAAGGACACCTTACAACACCGTACAAAACCATAAATCTCCATTATAAACCTAATTAACTCGTCTGAATCCTTTGAACTTCATACGGCAACTTAAGGCTTCTTACGACTTTTTATGCCATATTAGCACCATAAAAAGCACGTTAGTATAATGTAAGACGCCTTAAAGCTCCTAACAACACCTTACAACACCATACGAAACTTTAAAACTCCATAACAAACCTAATGAATTCGTACGAGTCCTTTGAACATCGTACGACAAGTTAGGACATCTTACGAATCTTTATGCCACATTAGGAACTCGAATAGAACATTAGTATAATGTACGACGCCTTACAAATCCTAAGAACACCTTCCTTCACAGTACGAAACCTCAAAACTCCATAATAAACCTAATGAATTCGTACGAGTCCTTTGAACATCGTACGACAAGTTAGGACATCTTACGAATCTTTATGCCACATTAGGAACTCGAATAGATCATTAGTATAATGTACGACGCCTTACAAATCCTAAGAATACCTTCCTTCACAGTACGAAACCTCAAAACTCCATAATAAACCTAATGAATTCGTACGAGTCCTTTGAACATCGTACGACAAGTTAAGACATCTTACGACTCTTTATGCCACATTAGGAACTCGAATCGAACGTTAGTATAATGTATGACGCCTTACAACTCCTAAGAACACCTTCCTTCACCGTACAAAACCTCACAACTCCATAATACACCTAAAGAATTCGTCCGAGTCCTTTGAACATCGTACGTCAAGTTAGACTCTGTATGCCATATTAGCAACATGAAAACCACGTTTGTATCATTTAGGACTCCTTACAAATCCTAAGAACACCTTACAACACCGTACAAAACCATAAATCTCCATAATAAACCTAATTATCTCGTCCGATTCCTTTGAACTTCGTACGGCAACTTAAGGCTTCTTACGACTTAGTATGCCATATTAGCACCTTAAAAAGCACGTTAGTATAATGTAGGACGCCTTAAAACTCCTATCAACACCTTACAACACCGTACGAAACGTTAAAACTCCATAATAAACCTAATGAATTCGTACGAGTCCTTTGAACATCGTACGACGAGTTAGGACATCTTACGACTCTTTATGCCACATTAGGAACTCGAATAGAACGTTAGTATAATGTACGACGCCTTACAAATCCTAAGAACACCTTCCTTCACCGTACGAAACCTCAAAACTCCATAATACACCTAAAGAATTCGTCCGAGTCCTTTGAACATCGTACATCAAGTTAGACTCTGTATGCCATATTAGCAATATGAAAATCATGTTAGTATCATTTAGGACTCCTTACAAATCCTAAGGACACCTTACAACACCGTACAAAACCATAAATCTCCATAATAAACCTAATTAACTCGTCTGAATCCTTTGAACTTCATACGGCAACTTAAGGCTTCTTACGACTTTTTATGCCATATTAGCACCATAAAAAGCACGTTAGTATAATGTAAGACGCCTTAAAGCTCCTAACAACACCTTACAACACCATACGAAACTTTAAAACTCCATAACAAACCTAATGAATTCGTACGAGTCCTTTGAACATCGTACGACAAGTTAGGACATCTTACGAATCTTTATGCCACATTAGGAACTCGAATAGAACATTAGTATAATGTACGACGCCTTACAAATCCTAAGAACACCTTCCTTCACAGTACGAAACCTCAAAACTCCATAATAAACCTAATGAATTCGTACGAGTCCTTTGAACATCGTACGACAAGTTAGGACATCTTACGAATCTTTATGCCACATTAGGAACTCGAATAGATCATTAGTATAATGTACGACGCCTTACAAATCCTAAGAATACCTTCCTTCACAGTACGAAACCTCAAAACTCCATAATAAACCTAATGAATTCGTACGAGTCCTTTGAACATCGTACGACAAGTTAAGACATCTTACGACTCTTTATGCCACATTAGGAACTCGAATCGAACGTTAGTATAATGTATGACGCCTTACAACTCCTAAGAACACCTTCCTTCACCGTACAAAACCTCACAACTCCATAATACACCTAAAGAATTCGTCCGAGTCCTTTGAACATCGTACGTCAAGTTAGACTCTGTATGCCATATTAGCAACATGAAAACCACGTTTGTATCATTTAGGACTCCTTACAAATCCTAAGAACACCTTACAACACCGTACAAAACCATAAATCTCCATAATAAACCTAATTATCTCGTCCGATTCCTTTGAACTTCGTACGGCAACTTAAGGCTTCTTACGACTTAGTATGCCATATTAGCACCTTAAAAAGCACGTTAGTATAATGTAGGACGCCTTAAAACTCCTATCAACACCTTACAACACCGTACGAAACGTTAAAACTCCATAATAAACCTAATGAATTCGTACGAGTCCTTTGAACATCGTACGACGAGTTAGGACATCTTACGACTCTTTATGCCACATTAGGAACTCGAATAGAACGTTAGTATAATGTACGACGCCTTACAAATCCTAAGAACACCTTCCTTCACCGTACGAAACCTCAAAACTCCATAATACACCTAAAGAATTCGTCCGAGTCCTTTGAACATCGTACATCAAGTTAGACTCTGTATGCCATATTAGCAATATGAAAATCATGTTAGTATCATTTAGGACTCCTTACAAATCCTAAGGACACCTTACAACACCGTACAAAACCATAAATCTCCATAATAAACCTAATTAACTCGTCTGAATCCTTTGAACTTCATACGGCAACTTAAGGCTTCTTACGACTTTTTATGCCATATTAGCACCATAAAAAGCACGTTAGTATAATGTAAGACGCCTTAAAGCTCCTAACAACACCTTACAACACCATACGAAACTTTAAAACTCCATAACAAACCTAATGAATTCGTACGAGTCCTTTGAACATCGTACGACAAGTTAGGACATCTTACGAATCTTTATGCCACATTAGGAACTCGAATAGAACATTAGTATAATGTACGACGCCTTACAAATCCTAAGAACACCTTCCTTCACAGTACGAAACCTCAAAACTCCATAATAAACCTAATGAATTCGTACGAGTCCTTTGAACATCGTACGATAAGTTAGGACATCTTACGAATCTTTATGCCACATTAGGAACTCGAATAGAACATTAGTATAATGTACGACGCCTTACAAATCCTAAGAATACCTTCCTTCACAGTACGAAACCTCAAAACTCCATAATAAACCTAATGAATTCGTACGAGTCCTTTGAACATCGTACGACTAGTTAGGACATCTTACGATTCTTTATGCCACATTAAGAACTCGAATCGAACGTTAGTATAATGTACGACGCCTTACAACTCCTAAGAACACCTTCCTTCACCGTACGAAACCTCACAACTCCATAATACACCTAAAGAATTCGTCCGAGTCCTTTGAACATCGTACGTCAAGTTAGACTCTGTATGCCATATTAGCAACATGAAAATCACGTTAGTATCATTTAGGACTCCTTACAAATCCTAAGAACACCTTACAACATCGTACAAAACCATAAATCTCCATAATAAACCTAATTATCTCGTCCGAATCCTTTGAACTTCGTACGGCAACTTAAGGCTTCTTACGACTTTGTATGCCATTTTAGCACCTTAAAAAGCACGTTAGTATAATGTAGGACGCCTTAAAACTCCTAACAACACCTTACAACACCGTACGAAACGTTAAAACTCCATAATAAACCTAATGAATTCGTACGAGTCCTTTGAACATCGTACAACGAGTTAGGACATCTTACGACTCTTTATGCCACAATAGGAACTCGAATAGAACGTTAGTATAATGTACGACGCCTTACAAATCCTAAGAACACCTTCCTTCACCGTACGAAACCTCAAAACTACATAATACACCTAAAGAATTCGTCCGAGTCCTTTGAACATCGTACAACAAGTTAGACTCTGTATGCCATATTAGCAATATGAAAATCACGTTAGTATCATTTAGGACTCCTTACAAATCCTAAGGACACCTTACAACACCGTACAAAACCATAAATCTCCATAATAAACCTAATTAACTCGTCTGAATCCTTTGAACTTCATACGGCAACTTAAGGCTTCTTACGACTTTTTATGCCATATTAGCACCTTAAAAAGCACGTTAGTATAATGTAAGACGCCTTAAAACTCCTAACAACACCTTACAACACCGTACGAAACGTTAAAACTCCATAATAAACCTAATGAATTCCTACGAGTCCTTTGAACATCGTTCGACGAGTTAGGACATCTTACGACTCTTTATGCCACAATAGGAACTCGAATAGAACGTTAGTATAATGTACGACGCCTTACAAATCCTAAGAACACCTTCCTTCACCGTACGAAACCTCAAAACTCCATAATACACCTAAAGAATTCGTCCTAGTCCTTTGAACATCGTACATCAAGTTAGACTCTGTATGCCATATTAGCAATATGAAAATCACGTTAGTATCATTTAGGACTCCTTACAAATCCTAAGGACACCTTACAACACCGTACAAAACCATAAATCTCCATAATAAACCTAATTAACTCGTCTGAATCCTTTGAACTTCATACGGCAACTTAAGGCTTCTTACGACTTTTTATGCCATATTAGCACCTTAAAAAGCACGTTAGTATAATGTAGGACGCCTTAAAACTCCTATCAACACCTTACAACACCGTACGAAACGTTAAAACTCCATAATAAACCTAATGAATTCGTACGAGTCCTTTGAACATCGTACGACAAGTTAGGACATCTTACGACTCTTTATGCCACATTAGGTACTCGAATAGAACGTTAGTATAATGTACGACGCCTTATAACTCCTAAGAACACCTTTCTTCACCGTACGAAACCTCACAACTCCATAATACACCTAAAGAATTCGTCCGAGTCCTTTGAACATCGTACATCAAGTTAGACTCTGTATGCCATATTAGCAATATGAAAATCACGTTAGTATCATTTAGGACTCCTTACAAATCCTAAGGACACCTTACAACACCGTACAAAACCATAAATCTCCATAATAAACCTAATTAACTCGTCTGAATCCTTTGAACTTCATACGGCAACTTAAGGCTTCTTACGACTTTTTATGCCATATTAGCACCATAAAAAGCACGTTAGTATAATGTAAGACGCCTTAAAGCTCCTAACAACACCTTACAACACCATACGAAACTTTAAAACTCCATAACAAACCTAATGAATTCGTACGAGTCCTTTGAACATCGTACGACAAGTTAGGACATCTTACGAATCTTTATGCCACATTAGGAACTCGAATAGAACATTAGTATAATGTACGACGCCTTACAAATCCTAAGAACACCTTCCTTCACAGTACGAAACCTCAAAACTCCATAATAAACCTAATGAATTCGTACGAGTCCTTTGAACATCGTACGACAAGTTAGGACATCTTACGAATCTTTATGCCACATTAGGAACTCGAATAGAACATTAGTATAATGTACGACGCCTTACAAATCCTAAGAATACCTTCCTTCACAGTACGAAACCTCAAAACTCCATAATAAACCTAATGAATTCGTACGAGTCCTTTGAACATCGTACGACTAGTTAGGACATCTTACGACTCTTTATGCCACATTAAGAACTCGAATCGAACGTTAGTATAATGTACGACGCCTTACAACTCCTAAGAACACCTTCCTTCACCGTACGAAACCTCACAACTCCATAATACACCTAAAGAATTCGTCCGAGTCCTTTGAACATCGTACGTCAAGTTAGACTCTGTATGCCATATTAGCAACATGAAAATCACGTTAGTATCATTTAGGACTCCTTACAAATCCTAAGAACACCTTACAACATCGTACAAAACCATAAATCTCCATAATAAACCTAATTATCTCGTCCGAATCCTTTGAACTTCGTACGGCAACTTAAGGCTTCTTACGACTTTGTATGCCATTTTAGCACCTTAAAAAGCACGTTAGTATAATGTAGGACGCCTTAAAACTCCTAACAACACCTTACAACACCGTACGAAACGTTAAAACTCTATAATAAACCTAATGAATTCGTACGAGTCCTTTGAACATCGTACGACGAGTTAGGACATCTTACGACTCTTTATGCCACAATAGGAACTCGAATAGAACGTTAGTATAATGTACGACGCCTTACAAATCCTAAGAACACCTTCCTTCACCGTACGAAACCTCAAAACTACATAATACACCTAAAGAATTCGTCCGAGTCCTTTGAACATCGTACAACAAGTTAGACTCTGTATGCCATATTAGCAATATGAAAATCACGTTAGTATCATTTAGGACTCCTTACAAATCCTAAGGACACCTTACAACACCGTACAAAACCATAAATCTCCATAATAAACCTAATTAACTCGTCTGAATCCTTTGAACTTCATACGGCAACTTAAGGCTTCTTACGACTTTTTATGCCATATTAGCACCTTAAAAAGCACGTTAGTATAATGTAAGACGCCTTAAAACTCCTAACAACACCTTACAACACCGTACGAAACGTTAAAACTCCATAATAAACCTAATGAATTCCTACGAGTCCTTTGAACATCGTTCGACGAGTTAGGACATCTTACGACTCTTTATGCCACAATAGGAACTCGAATAGAACGTTAGTATAATGTACGACGCCTTACAAATCCTAAGAACACCTTCCTTCACCGTACGAAACCTCAAAACTCCATAATACACCTAAAGAATTCGTCCTAGTCCTTTGAACATCGTACATCAAGTTAGACTCTGTATGCCATATTAGCAATATGAAAATCACGTTAGTATCATTTAGGACTCCTTACAAATCCTAAGGACACCTTACAACACCGTACAAAACCATAAATCTCCATAATAAACCTAATTAACTCGTCTGAATCCTTTGAACTTCATACGGCAACTTAAGGCTTCTTACGACTTTTTATGCCATATTAGCACCTTAAAAAGCACGTTAGTATAATGTAGGACGCCTTAAAACTCCTATCAACACCTTACAACACCGTACGAAACGTTAAAACTCCATAATAAACCTAATGAATTCGTACGAGTCCTTTGAACATCGTACGACGAGTTAGGACATCTTACGACTCTTTATGCCACAATAGGAACTCGAATAGAACGTTAGTATAATGTACGACGCCTTACAAATCCTAAGAACACCTTCCTTCACCGTACGAAACCTCAAAACTACATAATACACCTAAAGAATTCGTCCGAGTCCTTTGAACATCGTACAACAAGTTAGACTCTGTATGCCATATTAGCAATATGAAAATCACGTTAGTATCATTTAGGACTCCTTACAAATCCTAAGGACACCTTACAACACCGTACAAAACCATAAATCTCCATAATAAACCTAATTAACTCGTCTGAATCCTTTGAACTTCATACGGCAACTTAAGGCTTCTTACGACTTTTTATGCCATATTAGCACCTTAAAAAGCACGTTAGTATAATGTAAGACGCCTTAAAACTCCTAACAACACCTTACAACACCGTACGAAACGTTAAAACTCCATAATAAACCTAATGAATTCCTACGAGTCCTTTGAACATCGTTCGACGAGTTAGGACATCTTACGACTCTTTATGCCACAATAGGAACTCGAATAGAACGTTAGTATAATGTACGACGCCTTACAAATCCTAAGAACACCTTCCTTCACCGTACGAAACCTCAAAACTCCATAATACACCTAAAGAATTCGTCCTAGTCCTTTGAACATCGTACATCAAGTTAGACTCTGTATGCCATATTAGCAATATGAAAATCACGTTAGTATCATTTAGGACTCCTTACAAATCCTAAGGACACCTTACAACACCGTACAAAACCATAAATCTCCATAATAAACCTAATTAACTCGTCTGAATCCTTTGAACTTCATACGGCAACTTAAGGCTTCTTACGACTTTTTATGCCATATTAGCACCTTAAAAAGCACGTTAGTATAATGTAGGACGCCTTAAAACTCCTATCAACACCTTACAACACCGTACGAAACGTTAAAACTCCATAATAAACCTAATGAATTCGTACGAGTCCTTTGAACATCGTACGACAAGTTAGGACATCTTACGACTCTTTATGCCACATTAGGTACTCGAATAGAACGTTAGTATAATGTACGACGCCTTATAACTCCTAAGAACACCTTTCTTCACCGTACGAAACCTCACAACTCCATAATACACCTAAAGAATTCGTCCGAGTCCTTTGAACATCGTACGTCAAGTTAGACTCTGTATGCCATATTAGCAAGATGAAAATCACGTTAGTATCATTTAGGACTCCTTACAAATCCTAAGAACACCTTACAACACCGTACAAAACCATAAATCTCCATAATAAACCTAATTATCTCGTCCGAATCCTTTGAACTTCGTACGGCAACTTAAGGCTTCTTACGACTTTGTATGCCATATTAGCCTCTTAAAAAGCACGTTAGTATAATGTAGGACGCCTTAAAACTCCTAACAACACCTTACAACACCGTACGAAACGTTAAAACTCCATAATAAACCTAATGAATTCCTACGAGTCCTTTGAACATCGTACGACGAGTTAGGACATCTTACGACTCTTTATGCCACAATAGGAACTCGAATAGAACGTTAGTATAATGTACGACGCCTTACAAATCCTAAGAACACCTTCCTTCACCGTACGAAACCTCAAAACTACATAATACACCTAAAGAATTCGTCCGAGTCCTTTGAACATCGTACATCAAGTTAGACTCTGTATGCCATATTAGCAATATGAAAATCACGTTAGTATCATTTAGGACTCCTTACAAATCCTAAGGACACCTTACAACACCGTACAAAACCATAAATCTCCATAATAAACCTAATTAACTCGTCTGAATCCTTTGAACTTCATACGGCAACTTAAGGCTTCTTACGACTTTTTATGCCATATTAGCACCTTAAAAAGCACGTTAGTATATTGTAAGACGCCTTAAAACTCCTAACAACACCGTACGAAACGTTAAAACTCCATAACAAACCTAATGAATTCGTACGAGTCCTTTGAACATCATACGACAAGTTAGGACATCTTACGAATCTTTATGATACATTAGGAACTCGAATAGAACATTAGTATAATGTACGACGCCTTACAAATCCTAAGAACACCTTCCTTCACAGTACGAAACCTCAAAACTCCATAATAAACCTAATGAATTCGTACGAGTCCTTTGAACATCGTACGACAAGTTAGGACATCTTACGACTCTTTATGCCACATTAGGTACTCGAATAGAACGTTAGTATAATGTACGACGCCTTATAACTCCTAAGAACACCTTTCTTCACCGTACGAAACCTCACAACTCCATAATACACCTAAAGAATTCGTCCGAGTCCTTTGAACATCGTACGTCAAGTTAGACTCTGTATGCCATATTAGCAAGATAAAAATCACGTTAGTATCATTTAGGACTCCTTACAAATCCTAAGAACACCTTACAACACCGTACAAAACCATAAATCTCCATAATAAACCTAATTATCTCGTCCGAATCCTTTGAACTTCGTACGGCAACTTAAGGCTTCTTACGACTTTGTATGCCATATTAGCATCTTAAAAAGCACGTTAGTATAATGTAGGACGCCTTAAAACTCCTAACAACACCTTACAACACCGTACGAAACGTTAAAACTCCATAATAAACCTAATGAATTCGTACGAGTCCTTTGAACATCGTACGACGAGTTAGGACATCTTACGACTCTTTATGTCACAATAGGAACTCGAATAGAACGTTAGTATTATGTACGACGCCTTACAAATCCTAAGAACACCTTCCTTCACCGTACGAAACCTCAAAACTACATAATACACCTAAAGAATTCGTCCGAGTCCTTTGAACATCGTACATCAAGTTAAACTCTGTATGCCATATTAGCAATATGAAAATCACGTTAGTATCATTTAGGACTCCTTACAAATCCTAAGGACACCTTACAACACCGTACAAAACCATAAATCTCCATAATAAACCTAATTAACTCGTCTGAATCCTTTGAACTTCATACGGCAACTTAAGGCTTCTTACGACTTTTTATGCCATATTAGCACCTTAAAAAGCACGTTAGTATAATGTAAGACGCCTTAAAACTCCTAACAACACCTTACAACACCGTACGAAACGTTAAAACTCCATAACAAACCTAATGAATTCGTACGAGTCCTTTGAACATCATACGACAAGTTAGGACATCTTACGAATCTTTATGATACATTAGGAACTCGAATAGAACATTAGTATAATGTACGACGCCTTACAAATCCTAAGAACACCTTCCTTCACAGTACGAAACCTCAAAACTCCATAATAAACCTAATGAATTCGTACGAGTCCTTTGAACATCGTACGACAAGTTAGGACATCTTACGACTCTTTATGCCACATTAGGTATTCGAATAGAACGTTAGTATAATGTACGACGCCTTACAACTCCTAAGAACACCTTCCTTCACCGTACGAAACCTCACAACTCCATAATACACCTAAAGAATTCGTCCGAGTCCTTTGAACATCGTACGTCAAGTTAGACTCTGTATGCCATATTAGCAACATGAAAATCACGTTAGTATCATTTAGGACTCCTTAAAAATCCTAAGAACACCTTACAACACCGTACAAAACCATAAATCTCCATAATAAACCTAATTATCTCGTCCGAATCCTTTGAACTTCGTACGGCAACTTAAGGCTTCTTACGACTTTGTATGCCATATTAGCATCTTAAAAAGCACGTTAGTATAATGTAGGACGCCTTAAAACTCCTAACAACACCTTACAACACCGTACGAAACGTTAAAACTCCATAATAAACCTAATGAATTCGTACGAGTCCTTTGAACATCGTACGACGAGTTAGGACATCTTACGACTCTTTATGTCACAATAGGAACTCGAATAGAACGTTAGTATTATGTACGACGCCTTACAAATCCTAAGAACACCTTCCTTCACCGTACGAAACCTCAAAACTACATAATACACCTAAAGAATTCGTCCGAGTCCTTTGAACATCGTACATCAAGTTAAACTTTGTATGCCATATTAGCAATATGAAAATCACGTTAGTATCATTTAGGACTCCTTACAAATCCTAAGGACACCTTACAACACCGTACAAAACCATAAATCTCCATAATAAACCTAATTAACTCGTCTGAATCCTTTGAACTTCATACGGCAACTTAAGGCTTCTTACGACTTTTTATGCCATATTAGCACCTTAAAAAGCACGTTAGTATAATGTAAGACGCCATAAAACTCCTAACAACACCTTACAACACCGTACGAAACGTTAAAACTCCATAACAAACCTAATGAATTCGTACGAGTCCTTTGAACATCATACGACAAGTTAGGACATCTTACGAATCTTTATGATACATTAGGAACTCGAATAGAACATTAGTATAATGTACGACGCCTTACAAATCCTAAGAACACCTTCCTTCACAGTACGAAACCTCAAAACTCCATAATAAACCTAATGAATTCGTACGAGTCCTTTGAACATCGTACGACAAGTTAGGACATCTTACGACTCTTTATGCCACATTAGGTATTCGAATAGAACGTTAGTATAATGTACGACGCCTTACAACTCCTAAGAACACCTTCCTTCACCGTACGAAACCTCACAACTCCATAATACACCTAAAGAATTCGTCCGAGTCCTTTGAACATCGTACGTCAAGTTAGACTCTGTATGCCATATTAGCAACATGAAAATCACGTTAGTATCATTTAGGACTCCTTAAAAATCCTAAGAACACCTTACAACACCGTACAAAACCATAAATCTCCATAATAAACCTAATTATCTCGTCCGAATCCTTTGAACTTCGTACGGCAACTTAAGGCTTCTTACGATTTTGTATGCCATATTAGCACCTTAAAAAGCACGTTAGTATAATGTAGGACGCCTTAAAACTCCTAACAACACCTTACAACACCGTACGAAACGTTAAAACTCCATAATAAACCTAATGAATTCGTACGAGTCCTTTAAACATCGTACGACGAGTTAGGACATCTTACGACTCTTTATGCCACAATAGGAACTCGAATAGAACGTTAGTATAATGTACGACGCCTTACAAATCCTAAGAACACCTTCCTTCACCGTACGAAACCTCAAAACTCCATAATACACCTAAAGAATTCGTCCGAGTCCTTTGAACATCGTACATCAAGTAGACTCTGTATGCCATATTAGCAATATGAAAATCACGTTAGTATCATTTAGGACTCCTTACAAATCCTAAGGACACCTTACAACACCGTACAAAACCATAAATCTCCATAATAAACCTAATTCACTCGTCTGAATCCTTTGAACTTCATACGGCAACTTAAGGCTTCTTACGACTTTTTATGACATATTAGCACCTTAAAAAGCACGTTAGTATAATGTAATACGCCTTAAAACTCCTAACAACACCTTACAACACCGTACGCAACGTTAAAACTCCATAACAAACCTAATGAATTCGTACGAGTCCTTTGAACATCATACGACAAGTTAGGACATCTTACGAATCTTTATGCTACATTAGGAACTCGAATAGAACATTAGTATAATGTACGACGCCTTACAAATCCTAAGAACACCTTCCTTCACAGTACGAAACCTCAAAACTCCATATTAAACCTAATGAATTCGTACGAGTCCTTTGAACATCGTACGACAAGTTAGGACATCTTACGACTCTTTATGCCACATTAGGAACTAGAATAGAACGTTAGTATAATGTACGACGCCTTACAAATCCTAAGAACACCTTCCTTCACCGTACGAAACCTCATAACTCCATAATACACCTAAAGAATTCGTCCGAGTCATTTGAACATCGTACGTCAAGTTAGACTCTAAATGCCATATTAGCAATATGAAAATCACGTTAGTATCATTTAGGACTCCTTACAAATCCTAAGAACACCTTACAACACCGTACAAAACCATAAATCTCCATAATAAACCTAATTAACTCGTCTGAATCCTTTGAACTTCATACGGCAACTTAACGCTTCTTACGACTTTGTATGCCATATTAGCACCTTAAAAAGCACATTAGTATAATGTAAGACGCCTTAAAACTCCTAACAACACCTTACAACACCATACGAAACTTTAAAACTCCATAATAAACCTAATGAATTCTTACGAGTCCTTTGAACATCGTATGAGAAGTTAGGACATCTTACGACTCTTTATGCCACATTAGGAACTCGAATAGAACATTAGTATAATGTACGACGCCTTACAACTCCTAAGAACACCTTCCTTCACCGTACGAAACCTCAAAACTCCATAATAAACCTAATGGATTCGTACGAGTCCTTTGAACATCGTACGACAAGTTAGGACATCTTACGACTCTTTATGCCACATTAGGAACTCGAATAGCACACTAGTATAATGTACGACGCCTTACAACTCCTAAGAACACCTTCCTTCACCGTACGAAACCTCAAAACTCCATAATACACCTAAAGAATTCGTCCGAGTCCTTTGAACATCGTACGTCAAGTTAGACTCTGTATGCCATATTAGCAACATGAAAATCACGTTAGTATCATTTAGGACTCCTTACAAATCCTAAGGACACCTTACAACACCGTACAAAACCATAAATCTCCATAATAAACCTAATTAACTCGTCTGAATCCTTTGAACTTCATACGGCAACTTAAGGCTTCTTACGACTTTTTATGCCATATTAGCACCTTAAAAAGCACGTTAGTATAATGTAAGACGCCTTAAAACTCCTAACAACACCTTACAACACCGTACGAAACGTTAAAACTCCATAACAAACCTAATGAATTCGTACGAGTCCTTTGAACATCATACGACAAGTTAGGACATCTTACGAATCTTTATGATACATTAGGAACTCGAATAGAACATTAGTATAATGTACGACGCCTTACAAATCCTAAGAACACCTTCCTTCACAGTACGAAACCTCAAAACTCCATAATAAACCTAATGAATTCATACGAGTCCTTTGAACATCGTACGACAAGTTAGGACATCTTACGACTCTTTATGCCACATTAGGTATTCGAATAGAACGTTAGTATAATGTACGACGCCTTACAACTCCTAAGAACACCTTCCTTCACCGTACGAAACCTCACAACTCCATAATACACCTAAAGAATTCGTCCGAGTCCTTTGAACATCCTACGTCAAGTTAGACTCTGTATGCCATATTAGCAACATGAAAATCACGTTAGTATCATTTAGGACTCCTTACAAATCCTAAGGACACCTTACAACACCATACAAAACCATAAATCTCCATAATAAACCTAATTAACTCGTCTGAATCCTTTGAACTTCATACGGCAACTTAAGGCTTCTTACGACTTTTTATGCCATATTAGCACCTTAAAAAGCACGTTAGTATAATGTAAGACGCCTTAAAACTCCTAACAACACCTTACAACACCGTACGAAACGTTAAAACTCCATAACAAACCTAATGAATTCGTACGAGTCCTTTGAACATCATACGACAAGTTAGGACATCTTACGAATCTTTATGATACATTAGGAACTCGAATAGAACATTAGTATAATGTACGACGCCTTACAAATCCTAAGAACACCTTCCTTCACAGTACGAAACCTCAAAACTCCATAATAAACCTAATGAATTCGTACGAGTCCTTTGAACATCGTACGACAAGTTAGGACATCTTACGACTCTTTATGCCACATTAGGTATTCGAATAGAACGTTAGTATAATGTACGACGCCTTACAACTCCTAAGAACACCTTCCTTCACCGTACGAAACCTCACAACTCCATAATACACCTAAAGAATTCGTCCGAGTCCTTTGAACATCGTACGTCAAGTTAGACTCTGTATGCCATATTAGCAACATGAAAATCACGTTAGTATCATTTAGGACTCCTTAAAAATCCTAAGAACACCTTACAACACCGTACAAAACCATAAATCTCCATAATAAACCTAATTAACTCGTCTGAATCCTTTGAACTTCATACGGCAACTTAAGGCTTCTTACGACTTTTTATGCCATATTAGCACCTTAAAAAGCACGTTAGTATAATGTAAGACGCCTTAAAACTCCTAACAACACCTTACAACACCGTACGAAACGTTAAAACTCCATAACAAACCTAATGAATTCGTACGAGTCCTTTGAACATCATACGACAAGTTAGGACATCTTACGAATCTTTATGATACATTAGGAACTCGAATAGAACATTAGTATAATGTACGACGCCTTACAAATCCTAAGAACACCTTCCTTCACAGTACGAAACCTCAAAACTCCATAATAAACCTAATGAATTCGTACGAGTCCTTTGAACATCGTACGACAAGTTAGGACATCTTACGACTCTTTATGCCACATTAGGTATTCGAATAGAACGTTAGTATAATGTACGACGCCTTACAACTCCTAAGAACACCTTCCTTCACCGTACGAAACCTCACAACTCCATAATACACCTAAAGAATTCGTCCGAGTCCTTTGAACATCGTACGTCAAGTTAGACTCTGTATGCCATATTAGCAACATGAAAATCACGTTAGTATCATTTAGGACTCCTTAAAAATCCTAAGAACACCTTACAACACCGTACAAAACCATAAATCTCCATAATAAACCTAATTATTTCGTCCGAATCCTTTGAACTTCGTACGGCAACTTAAGGCTTCTTACGATTTTGTATGCCATATTAGCACCTTAAAAAGCACGTTAGTATAATGTAGGACGCCTTAAAACTCCTAACAACACCTTACAACACCGTACGAAACGTTAAAACTCCATAATAAACCTAATGAATTCGTACGAGTCCTTTGAACATCGTACGACGAGTTAGGACATCTTACGACTCTTTATGCCACAATAGGAACTCGAATAGAACGTTAGTATAATGTACGACGCCTTACAAATCCTAAGAACACCTTCCTTCACCGTACGAAACCTCAAAACTCCATAATACACCTAAAGAATTCGTCCGAGTCCTTTGAACATCGTACATCAAGTTAGACTCTGTATGCCATATTAGCAATATGAAAATCACGTTAGTATCATTTAGGACTCCTTACAAATCCTAAGGACACCTTACAACACCGTACAAAACCATAAATCTCCATAATAAACCTAATTAACTCGTCTGAATCCTTTGAACTTCATACGGCAACTTAAGGCTTCTTACGACTTTTTATGACATATTAGCACCTTAAAAAGCACGTTAGTATAATGTAATACGCCTTAAAACTCCTAACAACACCTTACAACACCGTACGCAACGTTAAAACTCCATAACAAACCTAATGAATTCGTACGAGTCCTTTGAACATCATACGACAAGTTAGGACATCTTACGAATCTTTATGCTACATTAGGAACTCGAATAGAACATTAGTATAATGTACGACGCCTTACAAATCCTAAGAACACCTTCCTTCACAGTACGAAACCTCAAAACTCCATATTAAACCTAATGAATTCGTACGAGTCCTTTGAACATCGTACGACAAGTTAGGACATCTTACGACTCTTTATGCCACATTAGGAACTAGAATAGAACGTTAGTATAATGTACGACGCCTTACAAATCCTAAGAACACCTTCCTTCACCGTACGAAACCTCATAACTCCATAATACACCTAAAGAATTCGTCCGAGTCATTTGAACATCGTACGTCAAGTTAGACTCTAAATGCCATATTAGCAATATGAAAATCACGTTAGTATCATTTAGGACTCCTTACAAATCCTAAGAACACCTTACAACACCGTACAAAACCATAAATCTCCATAATAAACCTAATTAACTCGTCTGAATCCTTTGAACTTCATACGGCAACTTAACGCTTCTTACGACTTTGTATGCCATATTAGCACCTTAAAAAGCACATTAGTATAATGTAAGACGCCTTAAAACTCCTAACAACACCTTACAACACCATACGAAACTTTAAAACTCCATAATAAACCTAATGAATTCTTACGAGTCCTTTGAACATCGTATGAGAAGTTAGGACATCTTACGACTCTTTATGCCACATTAGGAACTCGAATAGAACATTAGTATAATGTAAGACGCCTTACAACTCCTAAGAACACCTTCTTTCACCGTACGAAACCTCAAAACTCCATAATAAACCTAATGGATTCGTACGAGTCCTTTGAACATCGTACGATAAGTTAGGACATCTTACGACTCTTTATGCCACATTAGGAACTCGAATAGCACACTAGTATAATGTACGACGCCTTACAACTCCTAAGAACACCTTCCTTCACCGTACGAAACCTCAAAACTCCATAATACACCTAAAGAATTCGTCCGAGTCCTTTGAACATCGTACGTCAAGTTAGACTCTGTATGCCATATTAGCAACATGAAAATCACGTTAGTATCATTTAGGACTCCTTACAAATCCTAAGAACACCTTACAACACCGTACAAAACCATAAATCTCCATAATAAACCTAATTAACTCGTCTGAATCCTTTGAACTTCATACGGCAACTTAACGCTTCTTACGACTTTGTATGCCATATTAGCACCTTAAAAAGCACGTTAGTATAATGTAAGACGCCTTAAAACTCCTAACAACACCTTACAACACCATACGAAACTTTAAAACTCCATAATAAACCTAATGAATTCTTACGAGTCCTTTGAACATCGTATGAGAAGTTAGGACATCTTACGACTCTTTATGCCACATTAGGAACTCGAATAGAACATTAGTATAATGTACGACGCCTTACAACTCCTAAGAACACCTTCCTTCACCGTACGAAACCTCAAAACTCCATAATAAACCTAATGGATTCGTACGAGTCCTTTGAACATCGTACGACAAGTTAGGACATCTTACGACTCTTTATGCCACATTAGGAACTCGAATAGCACACTAGTATAATGTACGACGCCTTACAACTCCTAAGAACACCTTCCTTCACCGTACGAAACCTCAAAACTCCATAATACACCTAAAGAATTCGTCCGAGTCCTTTGAACATGGTACGTCAAGTTAGACTCTGTATGCCATATTAGCAACATGAAAATCACGTTAGTATCATTTAGGACTCCTTACAAATCCTAAGAACACCTTACAACACCGTACAAAACCATAAATCTCCATAATAAACCTAATTATCTCGTCCGAATCCTTTGTACTTCGTACGGCAACTTAAGGCTTCTTACGACTTTGTATGCCATATTAGCACCTTAAAAAGCACGTTAGTATAATGTAGGACGCCTTAAAACTCCTAACAACACCTTACAACACCGTACGAAACGTTAAAACTCCATAATAAACCTAATGAATTCGTACGAGTCCTTTGAACATCGTACGACGAGTTAGGACATCTTACGACTCTTTATGCCACAATAGAAACTCGAATAGAACGTTAGTATAATGTACGACGCCTTACAAATCCTAAGAACACCTTCCTTCACCGTACGAAACCTTAAAACTCCATAATACACCTAAAGAATTCGTCCGAGTCCTTTGAACATCGTACGACAAGTTAGGACATCTTACGACTCTTTATGCCACATTAGGAACTCGAATAGAACGTTAGTATAATGTACGACGCCTTACAACTTCTAAGAACACCTTCCTTCACCGTACGAAACCTCAAAACTCCATAATACACCTAAAGAATTCGTCCGAGTCCTTTGAACATCGTACGTCAAGTTAGACTCTGTATGCCATATTAGCAACATGAAAATCACGTTAGTATCATTTAGGACTCCTTACAAATCCTAAGAACACCTTACAACACCGTACAAAACCATAAATCTCCGTAATAAACGTAATTATCTCGTCCGAATCCTTTGAACTTCGTACGGCAACTTAAGGCTGCTTACGACTTTGTATGCCATATTAGCACCTTAAAAAGCACGTTAGTATAATGTAGGACGCCTTAAAACTCCTAACAACACCTTACAACACAGTACGAAACGTTAAAACTCCATAATAAACCTAATGAATTCGTACGAGTCCTTTGAACATCGTACGACAAGTTAGGACATCTTACGAATCTTTATGCCACATTAGGAACTCGAATAGAACATTAGTATAATGTACGACGCCTTACAAATCCTAAGAACACCTTCCTTCACAGTACGAAACCTCAAAACTCCATAATAAACCTAATGAATTCGTACGAGTCCTTTGAACATCGTACGACGAGTTAGGACATCTTACGACTCTTTATGCCACAATAGAAACTCGAATAGAACGTTAGTATAATGTACGACGCCTTACAACTCCTAAGAACACCTTCCTTCACCGTACGAAACCTCAAAACTCCATAATACACCTAAAGAATTCGTCCGAGTCCTTTAACATCGTACGTCAAGTTAGACTCTGTATGCCATATTAGCAACATGAAAATCACGTTAGTATCATTTAGGACTCCTTACAAATCCTAAGAACACCTTACAACACCGTACAAAACCATAAATCTCCATAATAAACCTAATTATCTCGTCCGAATCCTTTGTACTTCGTACGACAACTTAAGGCTTCTTACGACTTTGTATGCCATATTAGCACCTTAAAAAGCACGTTAGTATAATGTAGGACGCCTTAAAACTCCTAACAACACCTTACAACACCGTACGAAACGTTAAAACTCCATAATAAACCTAATGAATTCGTACGAGTCCTTTGAACATCGTACGACGAGTTAGGACATCTTACGACGAGTTAGGACATCTTACGACTCTTTATGCCACAATAGAAACTCGAATAGAACGTTAGTATAATGTACGACGCCTTACAACTCCTATGAACACCTTCCTTCACCGTACGAAACCTCAAAACTCCATAATAAACCTAATGGATTCGTACGAGTCCTTTGAACATCGTACGACAAGTTAGGACATCTTACGACTCTTTATGCCACATTAGGAACTCGAATAGAACGTTAGTATAATGTACGACGCCTTACAACTTCTAAGAACACCTTCCTTCACCGTACGAAACCTCAAAACTCCATAATACACCTAAAGAATTCGTCCGAGTCCTTTGAACATCGTACGTCAAGTTAGACTCTGTATGCCATATTAGCAACATGAAAATCACGTTAGTATCATTTAGGACTCCTTACAAATCCTAAGAACACCTTACAACACCGTACAAAACCATAAATCTCCATAATAAACGTAATTATCTCGTCCGAATCCTTTGAACTTCGTACGGCAACTTAAGGCTGCTTACGACATTGTATGCCATATTAGCACCTTAAAAAGCACGTTAGTATAATGTAGGACGCCTTAAAACTCCTAACAACACCTTACAACACAGTACGAAACGTTAAAACTCCATAATAAACCTAATGAATTCGTACGAGTCCTTTGAACATCGTACGACGAGTTAGGACATCTTACGACTCTTTATGCCACAATAGAAACTCGAATAGAACGTTAGTATAATGTACGACGCCTTACAAATCCTAAGAACACCTTCCTTCACCGTACGAAACCTTAAAACTCCATAATACACCTAAAGAATTCGTCCGAGTCCTTTGAACATCGTACGTCAAGTTAGACTCTGTATGCCATATTAGCAACATGAAAATCACGTTAGTATCATTTTGGACTCCTTACAAATCCTAAGGACACCTTACAACACCGTACAAAACCATAAATCTCCATAATAAACCTAATTAACTCGTCTGAATCCTTTGAACTTCATACGACAACTTAAGGCTTCTTACGACTTTGTATGTCATATTAGCACCTTAAAAAGCACGTTAGTATAATGTAAGACGCCTTAAAACTCCTAACAACACCTTACAACACCATACGAAACTTTAAAACTCCATAATAAACCTAATGAATTCGTACGAGTCCTTTGAACATCGTATGACAAGTTAGGACATCTTACGACTCTTTATGCCACATTAGGAACTCGAATAGAACATTAGTATAATGTACGACGCCTTACAACTCCTAAGAACACCTTCCTTCACCGTACGAAACCTCAAAACTCCATAATAAACCTAATGGATTCGTACGAGTCCTTTGAACATCGTACGACAAGTTAGGACATCTTACGACTCTTTATGCCACATTAGGAACTCGAATAGCACACTAGTATAATGTACGACGCCTTACAACTCCTTAGAACACCTTCCTTCACCGTACGAAACCTCAAAACTCCATAATACACCTAAAGAATTCGTCCGAGTCCTTTGAACATCGTACATCAAGTTAGACTCTGTAGGCTATATTAGCAACATGAAAATCACGTTAGTATCATTTAGGACTCCTTACAAATCCTAAGAACACCTTACAACACCGTACAAAACCATAAATCTCCATAATAAACCTAATTAACTCGTCTGAATCCTTTGAACTTCGTACGGCAACTTAAGGCTGCTTACGACTTTGTATGCCATATTAGCACCTTAAAAAGCACGTTAGTATAATGTAAGACGCCTTAAAACTCCTAACAACACCTTACAACACCATACGAAACTTTAAAACTCCATAATAAACCTAATGAATTCGTACGAGTCCTTTGAACATCGTATGACAAGTTAGGACATCTTACGACTCTTTATGCCACATTAGGAACTCGAATAGAACATTAGTATAATGTACGACGCCTTACAAATCCTAAGAACACCTTCCTTCACAGTACGAAACCTCAAAACTCCATAATAAACCTAATGAATTCGTACGAGTCCTTTGAACATCGTACGACAAGTTAGGACATCTTATGACTCTTTATGCCACATTAGGTACTCGAATAGAACGTTAGTATAATGTACCGTCCTTACAACTCCTAAGAACACCTTCCTTCACCGTACGAAACCTCACAACTCCATAATACACCTAAAGAATTCGTCCGAGTCCTTTGAACATCGTACGTCAAGTTAGACTCTGTATGCCATATTAGCAACATGAAAATCACGTTAGTATCATTTAGGATTCCTTACAAATCCTAAGAACACCTTACAACACCGTACAAAACCATAAATCTCCATAATAAACGTAATTATCTCGTCCGAATCCTTTGTACTTCGTACGGCAACTTAAGGCTTCTTACGACTTTGTATGCCATATTAGCACCTTAAAAAGCACGTTAGTATAATGTAGGACGCCTTAAAACTCCTAACAACACCTTACAACACCGTACGAAACGTTAAAACTCCATAATAAACCTAATGAATTCGTACGAGTCCTTTGAACATCGTACGACGAGTTAGGACATCTTACGACTCTTTATGCCACAATAGAAACTCGAATAGAACGTTAGTATAATGTACGGCGCCTTACAAATCCTAAGAACACCTTCCTTCACCGTACGAAACCTTAAAACTCCATAATACACCTAAAGAATTCGTCCGAGTCCTTTGAACATCGTACGTCAAGTTAGACTCTGTATGCCATATTAGCAACATGAAAATCACGTTAGTATCATTTAGGACTCCTTACAAATCCTAAGAACACCTTACAACACCGTACAAAACCATAAATCTCCATAATAAACCTAATTAACTCGTCTGATTCCTTTGAACTTCATACGGCAACTTAACGCTTCTTACGACTTTGTATGCCATATTAGCACCTTAAAAAGCACGTTAGTATAATGTAAGACGCCTTAAAACTCCTAACAACACCTTACAACACCATACGAAACTTTAAAACTCCATAATAAACCTAATGAATTCGTACGAGTCCTTTGAACATCGTATGACAAGTTAGGACATCTTACGACTCTTTATGCCACATTAGGAACTCGAATAGAACATTAGTATAATGTACGACGCCTTACAAATCCTAAGAACACCTTCCTTCACAGTACGAAACCTCAAAACTCCATAATAAACCTAATGAATTCGTACGAGTCCTTTGAACATCGTACGACAAGTTAGGACATCTTATGACTCTTTATGCCACATTAGGTACTCGAATAGAACGTTAGTATAATGTACCGTCCTTACAACTCCTAAGAACACCTTCCTTCACCGTACGAAACCTCACAACTCCATAATACACCTAAAGAATTCGTCCGAGTCCTTTGAACATCGTACGTCAAGTTAGACTCTGTATGCCATATTAGCAACATGAAAATCACGTTAGTATCATTTAGGATTCCTTACAAATCCTAAGAACACCTTACAACACCGTACAAAACCATAAATCTCCATAATAAACCTAATTATCTCGTCCGAATCCTTTGTACTTCGTACGGCAACTTAAGGCTTCTTACGACTTTGTATGCCATATTAGCACCTTAAAAAGCACGTTAGTATAATGTAGGACGCCTTAAAACTCCTAACAACACCTTACAACACCGTACGAAACGTTAAAACTCCATAATAAACCTAATGAATTCGTACGAGTCCTTTGAACATCGTACGACGAGTTAGGACATCTTACGACTCTTTATGCCACAATAGAAACTCGAATAGAACGTTAGTATAATGTACGACGCCTTACAAATCCTAAGAACACCTTCCTTCACCGTACGAAACCTTAAAACTCCATAATACACCTAAAGAATTCGTCCGAGTCCTTTGAACATCGTACGTCAAGTTAGACTCTGTATGCCATATTAGCAACATGAAAATCACGTTAGTATCATTTAGGACTCCTTACAAATCCTAAGAACACCTTACAACACCGTACAAAACCATAAATCTCCATAATAAACCTAATTAACTCGTCTGATTCCTTTGAACTTCATACGGCAACTTAACGCTTCTTACGACTTTGTATGCCATATTAGCACCTTAAAAAGCACGTTAGTATAATGTAAGACGCCTTAAAACTCCTAACAACACCTTACAACACCATACGAAACTTTAAAACTCCATAATAAACCTAATGAATTCGTACGAGTCCTTTGAACATCGTATGACAAGTTAGGACATCTTACGACTCTTTATGCCACATTAGGAACTCGAATAGAACATTAGTATAATGTACGACGCCTTACAACTCCTAAGAACACCTTCCTTCACCGTACGAAACCTCAAAACTCCATAATAAACCTAATGGATTCGTACGAGTCCTTTGAACATCGTACGACAAGTTAGGACATCTTAAGACTCTTTATGCCACATTAGGAACTCGAATAGCACACTAGTATAATGTACGACGCCTTACAACTCCTTAGAACACCTTCCTTCACCGTACGAAACCTCAAAACTCCATAATACACCTAAAGAATTCGTCCGAGTCCTTTGAACATCGTACATCAAGTTAGACTCTGTATGCTATATTAGCAACATGAAAATCACGTTAGTATCATTTAGGACTCCTTACAAATCCTAAGAACACCTTACAACACCGTACAAAACCATAAATCTCCATAATAAACCTAATTAACTCGTCTGAATCCTTTGAACTTCGTACGGCAACTTAAGGCTGCTTACGACTTTGTATGCCATATTAGCACCTTAAAAAGCACGTTAGTATAATGTAAGACGCCTTAAAACTCCTAACAACACCTTACAACACCATACGAAACTTTAAAACTCCATAATAAACCTAATGAATTCGTACGAGTCCTTTGAACATCGTATGACAAGTTAGGACATCTTACGACTCTTTATGCCACATTAGGAACTCGAATAGAACATTAGTATAATGTACGACGCCTTACAAATCCTAAGAACACCTTCCTTCACAGTACGAAACCTCAAAACTCCATAATAAACCTAATGAATTCGTACGAGTCCTTTGAACATCGTACGACAAGTTAGGACATCTTATGACTCTTTATGCCACATTAGGTACTCGAATAGAACGTTAGTATAATGTACCGTCCTTACAACTCCTAAGAACACCTTCCTTCACCGTACGAAACCTCACAACTCCATAATACACCTAAAGAATTCGTCCGAGTCCTTTGAACATCGTACGTCAAGTTAGACTCTGTATGCCATATTAGCAACATGAAAATCACGTTAGTATCATTTAGGACTCCTTAAAAATCCTAAGAACACCTTACAACACCGTACAAAACCATAAATCTCCATAATAAACCTAATTAACTCGTCTGAATCCTTTGAACTTCATACGGCAACTTAAGGCTTCTTACGACTTTTTATGCCATATTAGCACCTTAAAAAGCACGTTAGTATAATGTAAGACGCCTTAAAACTCCTAACAACACCTTACAACACCGTACGAAACGTTAAAACTCCATAACAAACCTAATGAATTCGTACGAGTCCTTTGAACATCATACGACAAGTTAGGACATCTTACGAATCTTTATGATACATTAGGAACTCGAATAGAACATTAGTATAATGTACGACGCCTTACAAATCCTAAGAACACCTTCCTTCACAGTACGAAACCTCAAAACTCCATAATAAACCTAATGAATTCGTACGAGTCCTTTGAACATCGTACGACAAGTTAGGACATCTTACGACTCTTTATGCCACATTAGGTATTCGAATAGAACGTTAGTATAATGTACGACGCCTTACAACTCCTAAGAACACCTTCCTTCACCGTACGAAACCTCACAACTCCATAATACACCTAAAGAATTCGTCCGAGTCCTTTGAACATCGTACGTCAAGTTAGACTCTGTATGCCATATTAGCAACATGAAAATCACGTTAGTATCATTTAGGACTCCTTAAAAATCCTAAGAACACCTTACAACACCGTACAAAACCATAAATCTCCATAATAAACCTAATTATTTCGTCCGAATCCTTTGAACTTCGTACGGCAACTTAAGGCTTCTTACGATTTTGTATGCCATATTAGCACCTTAAAAAGCACGTTAGTATAATGTAGGACGCCTTAAAACTCCTAACAACACCTTACAACACCGTACGAAACGTTAAAACTCCATAATAAACCTAATGAATTCGTACGAGTCCTTTGAACATCGTACGACGAGTTAGGACATCTTACGACTCTTTATGCCACAATAGGAACTCGAATAGAACGTTAGTATAATGTACGACGCCTTACAAATCCTAAGAACACCTTCCTTCACCGTACGAAACCTCAAAACTCCATAATACACCTAAAGAATTCGTCCGAGTCCTTTGAACATCGTACATCAAGTTAGACTCTGTATGCCATATTAGCAATATGAAAATCACGTTAGTATCATTTAGGACTCCTTACAAATCCTAAGGACACCTTACAACACCGTACAAAACCATAAATCTCCATAATAAACCTAATTAACTCGTCTGAATCCTTTGAACTTCATACGGCAACTTAAGGCTTCTTACGACTTTTTATGACATATTAGCACCTTAAAAAGCACGTTAGTATAATGTAATACGCCTTAAAACTCCTAACAACACCTTACAACACCGTACGCAACGTTAAAACTCCATAACAAACCTAATGAATTCGTACGAGTCCTTTGAACATCATACGACAAGTTAGGACATCTTACGAATCTTTATGCTACATTAGGAACTCGAATAGAACATTAGTATAATGTACGACGCCTTACAAATCCTAAGAACACCTTCCTTCACAGTACGAAACCTCAAAACTCCATATTAAACCTAATGAATTCGTACGAGTCCTTTGAACATCGTACGACAAGTTAGGACATCTTACGACTCTTTATGCCACATTAGGAACTAGAATAGAACGTTAGTATAATGTACGACGCCTTACAAATCCTAAGAACACCTTCCTTCACCGTACGAAACCTCATAACTCCATAATACACCTAAAGAATTCGTCCGAGTCATTTGAACATCGTACGTCAAGTTAGACTCTAAATGCCATATTAGCAATATGAAAATCACGTTAGTATCATTTAGGACTCCTTACAAATCCTAAGAACACCTTACAACACCGTACAAAACCATAAATCTCCATAATAAACCTAATTAACTCGTCTGAATCCTTTGAACTTCATACGGCAACTTAACGCTTCTTACGACTTTGTATGCCATATTAGCACCTTAAAAAGCACATTAGTATAATGTAAGACGCCTTAAAACTCCTAACAACACCTTACAACACCATACGAAACTTTAAAACTCCATAATAAACCTAATGAATTCTTACGAGTCCTTTGAACATCGTATGAGAAGTTAGGACATCTTACGACTCTTTATGCCACATTAGGAACTCGAATAGAACATTAGTATAATGTAAGACGCCTTACAACTCCTAAGAACACCTTCTTTCACCGTACGAAACCTCAAAACTCCATAATAAACCTAATGGATTCGTACGAGTCCTTTGAACATCGTACGACAAGTTAGGACATCTTACGACTCTTTATGCCACATTAGGAACTCGAATAGCACACTAGTATAATGTACGACGCCTTACAACTCCTAAGAACACCTTCCTTCACCGTACGAAACCTCAAAACTCCATAATACACCTAAAGAATTCGTCCGAGTCCTTTGAACATCGTACGTCAAGTTAGACTCTGTATGCCATATTAGCAACATGAAAATCACGTTAGTATCATTTAGGACTCCTTACAAATCCTAAGAACACCTTACAACACCGTACAAAACCATAAATCTCCATAATAAACCTAATTAACTCGTCTGAATCCTTTGAACTTCATACGGCAACTTAACGCTTCTTACGACTTTGTATGCCATATTAGCACCTTAAAAAGCACGTTAGTATAATGTAAGACGCCTTAAAACTCCTAACAACACCTTACAACACCATACGAAACTTTAAAACTCCATAATAAACCTAATGAATTCTTACGAGTCCTTTGAACATCGTATGAGAAGTTAGGACATCTTACGACTCTTTATGCCACATTAGGAACTCGAATAGAACATTAGTATAATGTACGACGCCTTACAACTCCTAAGAACACCTTCCTTCACCGTACGAAACCTCAAAACTCCATAATAAACCTAATGGATTCGTACGAGTCCTTTGAACATCGTACGACAAGTTAGGACATCTTACGACTCTTTATGCCACATTAGGAACTCGAATAGCACACTAGTATAATGTACGACGCCTTACAACTCCTAAGAACACCTTCCTTCACCGTACGAAACCTCAAAACTCCATAATACACCTAAAGAATTCGTCCGAGTCCTTTGAACATGGTACGTCAAGTTAGACTCTGTATGCCATATTAGCAACATGAAAATCACGTTAGTATCATTTAGGACTCCTTACAAATCCTAAGAACACCTTACAACACCGTACAAAACCATAAATCTCCATAATAAACCTAATTATCTCGTCCGAATCCTTTGTACTTCGTACGGCAACTTAAGGCTTCTTACGACTTTGTATGCCATATTAGCACCTTAAAAAGCACGTTAGTATAATGTAGGACGCCTTAAAACTCCTAACAACACCTTACAACACCGTACGAAACGTTAAAACTCCATAATAAACCTAATGAATTCGTACGAGTCCTTTGAACATCGTACGACGAGTTAGGACATCTTACGACTCTTTATGCCACAATAGAAACTCGAATAGAACGTTAGTATAATGTACGACGCCTTACAAATCCTAAGAACACCTTCCTTCACCGTACGAAACCTTAAAACTCCATAATACACCTAAAGAATTCGTCCGAGTCCTTTGAACATCGTACGACAAGTTAGGACATCTTACGACTCTTTATGCCACATTAGGAACTCGAATAGAACGTTAGTATAATGTACGACGCCTTACAACTTCTAAGAACACCTTCCTTCACCGTACGAAACCTCAAAACTCCATAATACACCTAAAGAATTCGTCCGAGTCCTTTGAACATCGTACGTCAAGTTAGACTCTGTATGCCATATTAGCAACATGAAAATCACGTTAGTATCATTTAGGACTCCTTACAAATCCTAAGAACACCTTACAACACCGTACAAAACCATAAATCTCCGTAATAAACGTAATTATCTCGTCCGAATCCTTTGAACTTCGTACGGCAACTTAAGGCTGCTTACGACTTTGTATGCCATATTAGCACCTTAAAAAGCACGTTAGTATAATGTAGGACGCCTTAAAACTCCTAACAACACCTTACAACACAGTACGAAACGTTAAAACTCCATAATAAACCTAATGAATTCGTACGAGTCCTTTGAACATCGTACGACAAGTTAGGACATCTTACGAATCTTTATGCCACATTAGGAACTCGAATAGAACATTAGTATAATGTACGACGCCTTACAAATCCTAAGAACACCTTCCTTCACAGTACGAAACCTCAAAACTCCATAATAAACCTAATGAATTCGTACGAGTCCTTTGAACATCGTACGACGAGTTAGGACATCTTACGACTCTTTATGCCACAATAGAAACTCGAATAGAACGTTAGTATAATGTACGACGCCTTACAACTCCTAAGAACACCTTCCTTCACCGTACGAAACCTCAAAACTCCATAATACACCTAAAGAATTCGTCCGAGTCCTTTAACATCGTACGTCAAGTTAGACTCTGTATGCCATATTAGCAACATGAAAATCACGTTAGTATCATTTAGGACTCCTTACAAATCCTAAGAACACCTTACAACACCGTACAAAACCATAAATCTCCATAATAAACCTAATTATCTCGTCCGAATCCTTTGTACTTCGTACGACAACTTAAGGCTTCTTACGACTTTGTATGCCATATTAGCACCTTAAAAAGCACGTTAGTATAATGTAGGACGCCTTAAAACTCCTAACAACACCTTACAACACCGTACGAAACGTTAAAACTCCATAATAAACCTAATGAATTCGTACGAGTCCTTTGAACATCGTACGACGAGTTAGGACATCTTACGACGAGTTAGGACATCTTACGACTCTTTATGCCACAATAGAAACTCGAATAGAACGTTAGTATAATGTACGACGCCTTACAACTCCTATGAACACCTTCCTTCACCGTACGAAACCTCAAAACTCCATAATAAACCTAATGGATTCGTACGAGTCCTTTGAACATCGTACGACAAGTTAGGACATCTTACGACTCTTTATGCCACATTAGGAACTCGAATAGAACGTTAGTATAATGTACGACGCCTTACAACTTCTAAGAACACCTTCCTTCACCGTACGAAACCTCAAAACTCCATAATACACCTAAAGAATTCGTCCGAGTCCTTTGAACATCGTACGTCAAGTTAGACTCTGTATGCCATATTAGCAACATGAAAATCACGTTAGTATCATTTAGGACTCCTTACAAATCCTAAGAACACCTTACAACACCGTACAAAACCATAAATCTCCATAATAAACGTAATTATCTCGTCCGAATCCTTTGAACTTCGTACGGCAACTTAAGGCTGCTTACGACATTGTATGCCATATTAGCACCTTAAAAAGCACGTTAGTATAATGTAGGACGCCTTAAAACTCCTAACAACACCTTACAACACAGTACGAAACGTTAAAACTCCATAATAAACCTAATGAATTCGTACGAGTCCTTTGAACATCGTACGACGAGTTAGGACATCTTACGACTCTTTATGCCACAATAGAAACTCGAATAGAACGTTAGTATAATGTACGACGCCTTACAAATCCTAAG
This sequence comes from Tagetes erecta, assembly GCA_030867185.1. Lineage (NCBI taxonomy): Eukaryota > Viridiplantae > Streptophyta > Magnoliopsida > Asterales > Asteraceae > Tagetes > Tagetes erecta. The sequence goes on along the minus strand of CM061489.1, from coordinate 46,652,854 downwards.
AACACCTTCCTTCACCGTACGAAACCTTAAAACTCCATAATACACCTAAAGAATTCGTCCGAGTCCTTTGAACATCGTACGTCAAGTTAGACTCTGTATGCCATATTAGCAACATGAAAATCACGTTAGTATCATTTTGGACTCCTTACAAATCCTAAGGACACCTTACAACACCGTACAAAACCATAAATCTCCATAATAAACCTAATTAACTCGTCTGAATCCTTTGAACTTCATACGACAACTTAAGGCTTCTTACGACTTTGTATGTCATATTAGCACCTTAAAAAGCACGTTAGTATAATGTAAGACGCCTTAAAACTCCTAACAACACCTTACAACACCATACGAAACTTTAAAACTCCATAATAAACCTAATGAATTCGTACGAGTCCTTTGAACATCGTATGACAAGTTAGGACATCTTACGACTCTTTATGCCACATTAGGAACTCGAATAGAACATTAGTATAATGTACGACGCCTTACAACTCCTAAGAACACCTTCCTTCACCGTACGAAACCTCAAAACTCCATAATAAACCTAATGGATTCGTACGAGTCCTTTGAACATCGTACGACAAGTTAGGACATCTTACGACTCTTTATGCCACATTAGGAACTCGAATAGCACACTAGTATAATGTACGACGCCTTACAACTCCTTAGAACACCTTCCTTCACCGTACGAAACCTCAAAACTCCATAATACACCTAAAGAATTCGTCCGAGTCCTTTGAACATCGTACATCAAGTTAGACTCTGTAGGCTATATTAGCAACATGAAAATCACGTTAGTATCATTTAGGACTCCTTACAAATCCTAAGAACACCTTACAACACCGTACAAAACCATAAATCTCCATAATAAACCTAATTAACTCGTCTGAATCCTTTGAACTTCGTACGGCAACTTAAGGCTGCTTACGACTTTGTATGCCATATTAGCACCTTAAAAAGCACGTTAGTATAATGTAAGACGCCTTAAAACTCCTAACAACACCTTACAACACCATACGAAACTTTAAAACTCCATAATAAACCTAATGAATTCGTACGAGTCCTTTGAACATCGTATGACAAGTTAGGACATCTTACGACTCTTTATGCCACATTAGGAACTCGAATAGAACATTAGTATAATGTACGACGCCTTACAAATCCTAAGAACACCTTCCTTCACAGTACGAAACCTCAAAACTCCATAATAAACCTAATGAATTCGTACGAGTCCTTTGAACATCGTACGACAAGTTAGGACATCTTATGACTCTTTATGCCACATTAGGTACTCGAATAGAACGTTAGTATAATGTACCGTCCTTACAACTCCTAAGAACACCTTCCTTCACCGTACGAAACCTCACAACTCCATAATACACCTAAAGAATTCGTCCGAGTCCTTTGAACATCGTACGTCAAGTTAGACTCTGTATGCCATATTAGCAACATGAAAATCACGTTAGTATCATTTAGGATTCCTTACAAATCCTAAGAACACCTTACAACACCGTACAAAACCATAAATCTCCATAATAAACGTAATTATCTCGTCCGAATCCTTTGTACTTCGTACGGCAACTTAAGGCTTCTTACGACTTTGTATGCCATATTAGCACCTTAAAAAGCACGTTAGTATAATGTAGGACGCCTTAAAACTCCTAACAACACCTTACAACACCGTACGAAACGTTAAAACTCCATAATAAACCTAATGAATTCGTACGAGTCCTTTGAACATCGTACGACGAGTTAGGACATCTTACGACTCTTTATGCCACAATAGAAACTCGAATAGAACGTTAGTATAATGTACGGCGCCTTACAAATCCTAAGAACACCTTCCTTCACCGTACGAAACCTTAAAACTCCATAATACACCTAAAGAATTCGTCCGAGTCCTTTGAACATCGTACGTCAAGTTAGACTCTGTATGCCATATTAGCAACATGAAAATCACGTTAGTATCATTTAGGACTCCTTACAAATCCTAAGAACACCTTACAACACCGTACAAAACCATAAATCTCCATAATAAACCTAATTAACTCGTCTGATTCCTTTGAACTTCATACGGCAACTTAACGCTTCTTACGACTTTGTATGCCATATTAGCACCTTAAAAAGCACGTTAGTATAATGTAAGACGCCTTAAAACTCCTAACAACACCTTACAACACCATACGAAACTTTAAAACTCCATAATAAACCTAATGAATTCGTACGAGTCCTTTGAACATCGTATGACAAGTTAGGACATCTTACGACTCTTTATGCCACATTAGGAACTCGAATAGAACATTAGTATAATGTACGACGCCTTACAAATCCTAAGAACACCTTCCTTCACAGTACGAAACCTCAAAACTCCATAATAAACCTAATGAATTCGTACGAGTCCTTTGAACATCGTACGACAAGTTAGGACATCTTATGACTCTTTATGCCACATTAGGTACTCGAATAGAACGTTAGTATAATGTACCGTCCTTACAACTCCTAAGAACACCTTCCTTCACCGTACGAAACCTCACAACTCCATAATACACCTAAAGAATTCGTCCGAGTCCTTTGAACATCGTACGTCAAGTTAGACTCTGTATGCCATATTAGCAACATGAAAATCACGTTAGTATCATTTAGGATTCCTTACAAATCCTAAGAACACCTTACAACACCGTACAAAACCATAAATCTCCATAATAAACCTAATTATCTCGTCCGAATCCTTTGTACTTCGTACGGCAACTTAAGGCTTCTTACGACTTTGTATGCCATATTAGCACCTTAAAAAGCACGTTAGTATAATGTAGGACGCCTTAAAACTCCTAACAACACCTTACAACACCGTACGAAACGTTAAAACTCCATAATAAACCTAATGAATTCGTACGAGTCCTTTGAACATCGTACGACGAGTTAGGACATCTTACGACTCTTTATGCCACAATAGAAACTCGAATAGAACGTTAGTATAATGTACGACGCCTTACAAATCCTAAGAACACCTTCCTTCACCGTACGAAACCTTAAAACTCCATAATACACCTAAAGAATTCGTCCGAGTCCTTTGAACATCGTACGTCAAGTTAGACTCTGTATGCCATATTAGCAACATGAAAATCACGTTAGTATCATTTAGGACTCCTTACAAATCCTAAGAACACCTTACAACACCGTACAAAACCATAAATCTCCATAATAAACCTAATTAACTCGTCTGATTCCTTTGAACTTCATACGGCAACTTAACGCTTCTTACGACTTTGTATGCCATATTAGCACCTTAAAAAGCACGTTAGTATAATGTAAGACGCCTTAAAACTCCTAACAACACCTTACAACACCATACGAAACTTTAAAACTCCATAATAAACCTAATGAATTCGTACGAGTCCTTTGAACATCGTATGACAAGTTAGGACATCTTACGACTCTTTATGCCACATTAGGAACTCGAATAGAACATTAGTATAATGTACGACGCCTTACAACTCCTAAGAACACCTTCCTTCACCGTACGAAACCTCAAAACTCCATAATAAACCTAATGGATTCGTACGAGTCCTTTGAACATCGTACGACAAGTTAGGACATCTTAAGACTCTTTATGCCACATTAGGAACTCGAATAGCACACTAGTATAATGTACGACGCCTTACAACTCCTTAGAACACCTTCCTTCACCGTACGAAACCTCAAAACTCCATAATACACCTAAAGAATTCGTCCGAGTCCTTTGAACATCGTACATCAAGTTAGACTCTGTATGCTATATTAGCAACATGAAAATCACGTTAGTATCATTTAGGACTCCTTACAAATCCTAAGAACACCTTACAACACCGTACAAAACCATAAATCTCCATAATAAACCTAATTAACTCGTCTGAATCCTTTGAACTTCGTACGGCAACTTAAGGCTGCTTACGACTTTGTATGCCATATTAGCACCTTAAAAAGCACGTTAGTATAATGTAAGACGCCTTAAAACTCCTAACAACACCTTACAACACCATACGAAACTTTAAAACTCCATAATAAACCTAATGAATTCGTACGAGTCCTTTGAACATCGTATGACAAGTTAGGACATCTTACGACTCTTTATGCCACATTAGGAACTCGAATAGAACATTAGTATAATGTACGACGCCTTACAAATCCTAAGAACACCTTCCTTCACAGTACGAAACCTCAAAACTCCATAATAAACCTAATGAATTCGTACGAGTCCTTTGAACATCGTACGACAAGTTAGGACATCTTATGACTCTTTATGCCACATTAGGTACTCGAATAGAACGTTAGTATAATGTACCGTCCTTACAACTCCTAAGAACACCTTCCTTCACCGTACGAAACCTCACAACTCCATAATACACCTAAAGAATTCGTCCGAGTCCTTTGAACATCGTACGTCAAGTTAGACTCTGTATGCCATATTAGCAACATGAAAATCACGTTAGTATCATTTAGGATTCCTTACAAATCCTAAGAACACCTTACAACACCGTACAAAACCATAAATCTCCATAATAAACGTAATTATCTCGTCCGAATCCTTTGTACTTCGTACGGCAACTTAAGGCTTCTTACGACTTTGTATGCCATATTAGCACCTTAAAAAGCACGTTAGTATAATGTAGGACGCCTTAAAACTCCTAACAACACCTTACAACACCGTACGAAACGTTAAAACTCCATAATAAACCTAATGAATTCGTACGAGTCCTTTGAACATCGTACGACGAGTTAGGACATCTTACGACTCTTTATGCCACAATAGAAACTCGAATAGAACGTTAGTATAATGTACGGCGCCTTACAAATCCTAAGAACACCTTCCTTCACCGTACGAAACCTTAAAACTCCATAATACACCTAAAGAATTCGTCCGAGTCCTTTGAACATCGTACGTCAAGTTAGACTCTGTATGCCATATTAGCAACATGAAAATCACGTTAGTATCATTTAGGACTCCTTACAAATCCTAAGAACACCTTACAACACCGTACAAAACCATAAATCTCCATAATAAACCTAATTAACTCGTCTGATTCCTTTGAACTTCATACGGCAACTTAACGCTTCTTACGACTTTGTATGCCATATTAGCACCTTAAAAAGCACGTTAGTATAATGTAAGACGCCTTAAAACTCCTAACAACACCTTACAACACCATACGAAACTTTAAAACTCCATAATAAACCTAATGAATTCGTACGAGTCCTTTGAACATCGTATGACAAGTTAGGACATCTTACGACTCTTTATGCCACATTAGGAACTCGAATAGAACATTAGTATAATGTACGACGCCTTACAAATCCTAAGAACACCTTCCTTCACAGTACGAAACCTCAAAACTCCATAATAAACCTAATGAATTCGTACGAGTCCTTTGAACATCGTACGACAAGTTAGGACATCTTATGACTCTTTATGCCACATTAGGTACTCGAATAGAACGTTAGTATAATGTACCGTCCTTACAACTCCTAAGAACACCTTCCTTCACCGTACGAAACCTCACAACTCCATAATACACCTAAAGAATTCGTCCGAGTCCTTTGAACATCGTACGTCAAGTTAGACTCTGTATGCCATATTAGCAACATGAAAATCACGTTAGTATCATTTAGGATTCCTTACAAATCCTAAGAACACCTTACAACACCGTACAAAACCATAAATCTCCATAATAAACCTAATTATCTCGTCCGAATCCTTTGTACTTCGTACGGCAACTTAAGGCTTCTTACGACTTTGTATGCCATATTAGCACCTTAAAAAGCACGTTAGTATAATGTAGGACGCCTTAAAACTCCTAACAACACCTTACAACACCGTACGAAACGTTAAAACTCCATAATAAACCTAATGAATTCGTACGAGTCCTTTGAACATCGTACGACGAGTTAGGACATCTTACGACTCTTTATGCCACAATAGAAACTCGAATAGAACGTTAGTATAATGTACGACGCCTTACAAATCCTAAGAACACCTTCCTTCACCGTACGAAACCTTAAAACTCCATAATACACCTAAAGAATTCGTCCGAGTCCTTTGAACATCGTACGTCAAGTTAGACTCTGTATGCCATATTAGCAACATGAAAATCACGTTAGTATCATTTAGGACTCCTTACAAATCCTAAGAACACCTTACAACACCGTACAAAACCATAAATCTCCATAATAAACCTAATTAACTCGTCTGATTCCTTTGAACTTCATACGGCAACTTAACGCTTCTTACGACTTTGTATGCCATATTAGCACCTTAAAAAGCACGTTAGTATAATGTAAGACGCCTTAAAACTCCTAACAACACCTTACAACACCATACGAAACTTTAAAACTCCATAATAAACCTAATGAATTCGTACGAGTCCTTTGAACATCGTATGACAAGTTAGGACATCTTACGACTCTTTATGCCACATTAGGAACTCGAATAGAACATTAGTATAATGTACGACGCCTTACAACTCCTAAGAACACCTTCCTTCACCGTACGAAACCTCAAAACTCCATAATAAACCTAATGGATTCGTACGAGTCCTTTGAACATCGTACGACAAGTTAGGACATCTTAAGACTCTTTATGCCACATTAGGAACTCGAATAGCACACTAGTATAATGTACGACGCCTTACAACTCCTTAGAACACCTTCCTTCACCGTACGAAACCTCAAAACTCCATAATACACCTAAAGAATTCGTCCGAGTCCTTTGAACATCGTACATCAAGTTAGACTCTGTATGCTATATTAGCAACATGAAAATCACGTTAGTATCATTTAGGACTCCTTACAAATCCTAAGAACACCTTACAACACCGTACAAAACCATAAATCTCCATAATAAACCTAATTAACTCGTCTGAATCCTTTGAACTTCGTACGGCAACTTAAGGCTGCTTACGACTTTGTATGCCATATTAGCACCTTAAAAAGCACGTTAGTATAATGTAAGACGCCTTAAAACTCCTAACAACACCTTACAACACCATACGAAACTTTAAAACTCCATAATAAACCTAATGAATTCGTACGAGTCCTTTGAACATCGTATGACAAGTTAGGACATCTTACGACTCTTTATGCCACATTAGGAACTCGAATAGAACATTAGTATAATGTACGACGCCTTACAAATCCTAAGAACACCTTCCTTCACAGTACGAAACCTCAAAACTCCATAATAAACCTAATGAATTCGTACGAGTCCTTTGAACATCGTACGACAAGTTAGGACATCTTATGACTCTTTATGCCACATTAGGTACTCGAATAGAACGTTAGTATAATGTACCGTCCTTACAACTCCTAAGAACACCTTCCTTCACCGTACGAAACCTCACAACTCCATAATACACCTAAAGAATTCGTCCGAGTCCTTTGAACATCGTACGTCAAGTTAGACTCTGTATGCCATATTAGCAACATGAAAATCACGTTAGTATCATTTAGGATTCCTTACAAATCCTAAGAACACCTTACAACACCGTACAAAACCATAAATCTCCATAATAAACCTAATTATCTCGTCCGAATCCTTTGTACTTCGTACGGCAACTTAAGGCTTCTTACGACTTTGTATGCCATATTAGCACCTTAAAAAGCACGTTAGTATAATGTAGGACGCCTTAAAACTCCTAACAACACCTTACAACACCGTACGAAACGTTAAAACTCCATAATAAACCTAATGAATTCGTACGAGTCCTTTGAACATCGTACGACGAGTTAGGACATCTTACGACTCTTTATGCCACAATAGAAACTCGAATAGAACGTTAGTATAATGTACGACGCCTTACAAATCCTAAGAACACCTTCCTTCACCGTACGAAACCTTAAAACTCCATAATACACCTAAAGAATTCGTCCGAGTCCTTTGAACATCGTACGTCAAGTTAGACTCTGTATGCCATATTAGCAACATGAAAATCACGTTAGTATCATTTAGGACTCCTTACAAATCCTAAGAACACCTTACAACACCGTACAAAACCATAAATCTCCATAATAAACCTAATTAACTCGTCTGATTCCTTTGAACTTCATACGGCAACTTAACGCTTCTTACGACTTTGTATGCCATATTAGCACCTTAAAAAGCACGTTAGTATAATGTAAGACGCCTTAAAACTCCTAACAACACCTTACAACACCATACGAAACTTTAAAACTCCATAATAAACCTAATGAATTCGTACGAGTCCTTTGAACATCGTATGACAAGTTAGGACATCTTACGACTCTTTATGCCACATTAGGAACTCGAATAGAACATTAGTATAATGTACGACGCCTTACAACTCCTAAGAACACCTTCCTTCACCGTACGAAACCTCAAAACTCCATAATAAACCTAATGGATTCGTACGAGTCCTTTGAACATCGTACGACAAGTTAGGACATCTTAAGACTCTTTATGCCACATTAGGAACTCGAATAGCACACTAGTATAATGTACGACGCCTTACAACTCCTTAGAACACCTTCCTTCACCGTACGAAACCTCAAAACTCCATAATACACCTAAAGAATTCGTCCGAGTCCTTTGAACATCGTACATCAAGTTAGACTCTGTATGCTATATTAGCAACATGAAAATCACGTTAGTATCATTTAGGACTCCTTACAAATCCTAAGAACACCTTACAACACCGTACAAAACCATAAATCTCCATAATAAACCTAATTAACTCGTCTGAATCCTTTGAACTTCGTACGGCAACTTAAGGCTGCTTACGACTTTGTATGCCATATTAGCACCTTAAAAAGCACGTTAGTATAATGTAAGACGCCTTAAAACTCCTAACAACACCTTACAACACCATACGAAACTTTAAAACTCCATAATAAACCTAATGAATTCGTACGAGTCCTTTGAACATCGTATGACAAGTTAGGACATCTTACGACTCTTTATGCCACATTAGGAACTCGAATAGAACATTAGTATAATGTACGACGCCTTACAAATCCTAAGAACACCTTCCTTCACAGTACGAAACCTCAAAACTCCATAATAAACCTAATGAATTCGTACGAGTCCTTTGAACATCGTACGACAAGTTAGGACATCTTATGACTCTTTATGCCACATTAGGTACTCGAATAGAACGTTAGTATAATGTACCGTCCTTACAACTCCTAAGAACACCTTCCTTCACCGTACGAAACCTCACAACTCCATAATACACCTAAAGAATTCGTCCGAGTCCTTTGAACATCGTACGTCAAGTTAGACTCTGTATGCCATATTAGCAACATGAAAATCACGTTAGTATCATTTAGGACTCCTTACAAATCCTAAGAACACCTTACAACACCGTACAAAACCATAAATCTCCATAATAAACCTAATTATCTCGTCCGAATCCTTTGTACTTCGTACGGCAACTTAAGGCTTCTTACGACTTTGTATGCCATATTAGCACCTTAAAAAGCACGTTAGTATAACGTAGGACGCCTTAAAACTCCTAACAACACCTTACAACACCGTACGAAACGTTAAAACTCCATAATAAACCTAATGAATTCGTACGAGTCCTTTGAACATCGTACGACGAGTTAGGACATCTTACGACTCTTTATGCCACAATAGAAACTCGAATAGAACGTTAGTATAATGTACGACGCCTTACAAATCCTAAGAACACCTTCCTTCACCGTACGAAACCTTAAAACTCCATAATACACCTAAAGAATTCGTCCGAGTCCTTTGAACATCGTACGTCAAGTTAGACTCTGTATGCCATATTAGCAACATGAAAATCACGTTAGTATCATTTAGGACTCCTTACAAATCCTAAGAACACCTTACAACACCGTACAAAACCATAAATCTCCATAATAAACCTAATTAACTCGTCTGATTCCTTTGAACTTCATACGGCAACTTAACGCTTCTTACGACTTTGTATGCCATATTAGCACCTTAAAAAGCACGTTAGTATAATGTAAGACGCCTTAAAACTCCTAACAACACCTTACAACACCATACGAAACTTTAAAACTCCATAATAAACCTAATGAATTCGTACGAGTCCTTTGAACGTCGTATGACAAGTTAGGACATCTTACGACTCTTTATGCCACATTAGGAACTCGAATAGAACATTAGTATAATGTACGACGCCTTACAACTCCTAAGAACACCTTCCTTCACCGTACGAAACCTCAAAACTCCATAATAAACCTAATGGATTCGTACGAGTCCTTTGAACATCGTACGACAAGTTAGGACATCTTAGGACTCTTTATGCCACATTAGGAACTCGAATAGCACACTAGTATAATGTACGACGCCTTACAACTCCTTAGAACACCTTCCTTCACCGTACGAAACCTCAAAACTCCATAATACACCTAAAGAATTCGTCCGAGTCCTTTGAACATCGTACATCAAGTTAGACTCTGTATGCTATATTAGCAACATGAAAATCACGTTAGTATCATTTAGGACTCCTTACAAATCCTAAGAACACCTTACAACACCGTACAAAACCATAAATCTCCATAATAAACCTAATTAACTCGTCTGAATCCTTTGAACTTCGTACGGCAACTTAAGGCTGCTTACGACTTTGTATGCCATATTAGCACCTTAAAAAGCACGTTAGTATAATGTAAGACGCCTTAAAACTCCTAACAACACCTTACAACACCATACGAAACTTTAAAACTCCATAATAAACCTAATGAATTCGTACGAGTCCTTTGAACATCGTATGACAAGTTAGGACATCTTACGACTCTTTATGCCACATTAGGAACTCGAATAGAACATTAGTATAATGTACGACGCCTTACAAATCCTAAGAACACCTTCCTTCACAGTACGAAACCTCAAAACTCCATAATAAACCTAATGAATTCGTACGAGTCCTTTGAACATCGTACGACAAGTTAGGACATCTTATGACTCTTTATGCCACATTAGGTACTCGAATAGAACGTTAGTATAATGTACCGTCCTTACAACTCCTAAGAACACCTTCCTTCACCGTACGAAACCTCACAACTCCATAATACACCTAAAGAATTCGTCCGAGTCCTTTGAACATCGTACGTCAAGTTAGACTCTGTATGCCATATTAGCAACATGAAAATCACGTTAGTATCATTTAGGATTCCTTACAAATCCTAAGAACACCTTACAACACCGTACAAAACCATAAATCTCCATAATAAACCTAATTATCTCGTCCGAATCCTTTGTACTTCGTACGGCAACTTAAGGCTTCTTACGACTTTGTATGCCATATTAGCACCTTAAAAAGCACGTTAGTATAATGTAGGACGCCTTAAAACTCCTAACAACACCTTACAACACCGTACGAAACGTTAAAACTCCATAATAAACCTAATGAATTCGTACGAGTCCTTTGAACATCGTACGACGAGTTAGGACATCTTACGACTCTTTATGCCACAATAGAAACTCGAATAGAACGTTAGTATAATGTACGACGCCTTACAAATCCTAAGAACACCTTCCTTCACCGTACGAAACCTTAAAACTCCATAATACACCTAAAGAATTCGTCCGAGTCCTTTGAACATCGTACGTCAAGTTAGACTCTGTATGCTATATTAGCAACATGAAAATCACGTTAGTATCATTTAGGACTCCTTACAAATCCTAAGAACACCTTACAACACCGTACAAAACCATAAATCTCCATAATAAACCTAATTAACTCGTCTGATTCCTTTGAACTTCATACGGCAACTTAACGCTTCTTACGACTTTGTATGCCATATTAGCACCTTAAAAAGCACGTTAGTATAATGTAAGACGCCTTAAAACTCCTAACAACACCTTACAACACCATACGAAACTTTAAAACTCCATAATAAACCTAATGAATTCGTACGAGTCCTTTGAACATCGTATGACAAGTTAGGACATCTTACGACTCTTTATGCCACATTAGGAACTCGAATAGAACATTAGTATAATGTACGACGCCTTACAACTCCTAAGAACACCTTCCTTCACCGTACGAAACCTCAAAACTCCATAATAAACCTAATGGATTCGTACGAGTCCTTTGAACATCGTACGACAAGTTAGGACATCTTAGGACTCTTTATGCCACATTAGGAACTCGAATAGCACACTAGTATAATGTACGACGCCTTACAACTCCTTAGAACACCTTCCTTCACCGTACGAAACCTCAAAACTCCATAATACACCTAAAGAATTCGTCCGAGTCCTTTGAACATCGTACATCAAGTTAGACTCTGTATGCTATATTAGCAACATGAAAATCACGTTAGTATCATTTAGGACTCCTTACAAATCCTAAGAACACCTTACAACACCGTACAAAACCATAAATCTCCATAATAAACCTAATTAACTCGTCTGAATCCTTTGAACTTCGTACGGCAACTTAAGGCTGCTTACGACTTTGTATGCCATATTAGCACCTTAAAAAGCACGTTAGTATAATGTAAGACGCCTTAAAACTCCTAACAACACCTTACAACACCATACGAAACTTTAAAACTCCATAATAAACCTAATGAATTCGTACGAGTCCTTTGAACATCGTATGACAAGTTAGGACATCTTACGACTCTTTATGCCACATTAGGAACTCGAATAGAACATTAGTATAATGTACGACGCCTTACAAATCCTAAGAACACCTTCCTTCACAGTACGAAACCTCAAAACTCCATAATAAACCTAATGAATTCGTACGAGTCCTTTGAACATCGTACGACAAGTTAGGACATCTTATGACTCTTTATGCCACATTAGGTACTCGAATAGAACGTTAGTATAATGTACCGTCCTTACAACTCCTAAGAACACCTTCCTTCACCGTACGAAACCTCACAACTCCATAATACACCTAAAGAATTCGTCCGAGTCCTTTGAACATCGTACGTCAAGTTAGACTCTGTATGCCATATTAGCAACATGAAAATCACGTTAGTATCATTTAGGATTCCTTACAAATCCTAAGAACACCTTACAACACCGTACAAAACCATAAATCTCCATAATAAACCTAATTATCTCGTCCGAATCCTTTGTACTTCGTACGGCAACTTAAGGCTTCTTACGACTTTGTATGCCATATTAGCACCTTAAAAAGCACGTTAGTATAATGTAGGACGCCTTAAAACTCCTAACAACACCTTACAACACCGTACGAAACGTTAAAACTCCATAATAAACCTAATGAATTCGTACGAGTCCTTTGAACATCGTACGACGAGTTAGGACATCTTACGACTCTTTATGCCACAATAGAAACTCGAATAGAACGTTAGTATAATGTACGACGCCTTACAAATCCTAAGAACACCTTCCTTCACCGTACGAAACCTTAAAACTCCATAATACACCTAAAGAATTCGTCCGAGTCCTTTGAACATCGTACGTCAAGTTAGACTCTGTATGCCATATTAGCAACATGAAAATCACGTTAGTATCATTTAGGACTCCTTACAAATCCTAAGAACACCTTACAACACCGTACAAAACCATAAATCACCATAATAAACCTAATTAACTCGTCTGATTCCTTTGAACTTCATACGGCAACTTAACGCTTCTTACGACTTTGTATGCCATATTAGCACCTTAAAAAGCACGTTAGTATAATGTAAGACGCCTTAAAACTCCTAACAACACCTTACAACACCATACGAAACTTTAAAACTCCATAATAAACCTAATGAATTCGTACGAGTCCTTTGAACATCGTATGACAAGTTAGGACATCTTACGACTCTTTATGCCACATTAGGAACTCGAATAGAACATTAGTATAATGTACGACGCCTTACAACTCCTAAGAACACCTTCCTTCACCGTACGAAACCTCAAAACTCCATAATAAACCTAATGGATTCGTACGAGTCCTTTGAACATCGTACGACAAGTTAGGACATCTTAGGACTCTTTATGCCACATTAGGAACTCGAATAGCACACTAGTATAATGTACGACGCCTTACAACTCCTTAGAACACCTTCCTTCACCGTACGAAACCTCAAAACTCCATAATACACCTAAAGAATTCGTCCGAGTCCTTTGAACATCGTACGTCAAGTTAGACTCTGTATGCCATATTAGCAACATGAAAATCACGTTAGTATCATTTAGGACTCCTTACAAATCCTAAGAACACCTTACAACACCGTACAAAACCATAAATCTCCATAATAAACCTAATTAACTCGTCTGAATCCTTTGAACTTCATACGGCAACTTAACGCTTCTTACGACTTTGTATGCCATATTAGCACCTTAAAAAGCACGTTAGTATAATGTAAGACGCCTTAAAACTCCTAACAACACCTTACAACACCATACGAAACTTTAAAACTCCATAATAAACCTAATGAATTCGTACGAGTCCTTTGAACATCGTACGAAAAGTTAGGACATCTTACGACTCTTTATGCCACATTAGGAACTCGAATAGCACACTAGTATAATGTACGACGCCTTACAACTCCTTAGAACACCTTCCTTCACCGTACGAAACCTCAAAACTCCATAATACACCTAAAGAATTCGTCCGAGTCCTTTGAACATCGTACATCAAGTTAGACTCTGTATGCTATATTAGCAACATGAAAATCACGTTAGTATCATTTAGGACTCCTTACAAATCCTAAGAACACCTTACAACACCGTACAAAACCATAAATCTCCATAATAAACCTAATTAACTCGTCTGAATCCTTTGAACTTCGTACGGCAACTTAAGGCTGCTTACGACTTTGTATGCCATATTAGCACCTTAAAAAGCACGTTAGTATAATGTAAGACGCCTTAAAACTCCTAACAACACCTTACAACACCATACGAAACTTTAAAACTCCATAATAAACCTAATGAATTCGTACGAGTCCTTTGAACATCGTATGACAAGTTAGGACATCTTACGACTCTTTATGCCACATTAGGAACTCGAATAGAACATTAGTATAATGTACGACGCCTTACAAATCCTAAGAACACCTTCCTTCACAGTACGAAACCTCAAAACTCCATAATAAACCTAATGAATTCGTACGAGTCCTTTGAACATCGTATGACAAGTTAGGACCTCTTACGACTCTTTATGCCACATTAGGAACTCGAATAGAACATTAGTATAATGTACGACGCCTTACAACTCCTAACAACACCTTACAACACCGTACGAAACCTCAAAACTCCATAATAAACCTAATGGATTCGTACGAGTCGTTTGAACATCGTACGACAAGTTAGGACATCTTACGACCCTTTATGCCACATTAGGAACTCGAATAGCACACTAGTATAATGTACGACGCCTTACAACTCCTAAGAACACCTTCCTTCACCGTACGAAACCTCAAAACTCCATAATAAACCTAATGGATTCGTACGAGTCCTTTGAACATCGTACGACAAGTTAGGACATCTTACGACTCTTTATGCCACATTAGGAACTCGAATAGCACACTAGTATAATGTACGACGCCTTACAACTCCTTAGAACACCTTCCTTCACCGTACGAAACCTCAAAACTCCATAATACACCTAAAGAATTCGTCCGAGTCCTTTGAACATCGTACATCAAGTTAGACTCTGTATGCTATATTAGCAACATGAAAATCACGTTAGTATCATTTAGGACTCCTTACAAATCCTAAGAACACCTTACAACACCGTACAAAACCATAAATCTCCATAATAAACCTAATTAACTCGTCTGAATCCTTTGAACTTCGTACGGCAACTTAAGGCTGCTTACGACTTTGTATGCCATATTAGCACCTTAAAAAGCACGTTAGTATAATGTAAGACGCCTTAAAACTCCTAACAACACCTTACAACACCATACGAAACTTTAAAACTCCATAATAAACCTAATGAATTCGTACGAGTCCTTTGAACATCGTATGACAAGTTAGGACATCTTACGACTCTTTATGCCACATTAGGAACTCGAATAGAACATTAGTATAATGTACGACGCCTTACAAATCCTAAGAACACCTTCCTTCACAGTACGAAACCTCAAAACTCCATAATAAACCTAATGAATTCGTACGAGTCCTTTGAACATCGTATGACAAGTTAGGACCTCTTACGACTCTTTATGCCACATTAGGAACTCGAATAGAACATTAGTATAATGTACGACGCCTTACAACTCCTAACAACACCTTACAACACCGTACGAAACCTCAAAACTCCATAATAAACCTAATGGATTCGTACGAGTCCTTTGAACATCGTACGACAAGTTAGGACATCTTACGACCCTTTATGGCACATTAGGAACTCGAATAGCACACTAGTATAATGTACGACGCCTTACAACTCCTAAGAACACCTTCCTTCACCGTACGAAACCTCAAAACTCCCTAATACACCTAAAGAATTCGTCCGAGAACTTTGAACATCGTACGTCAAGTTAGACTCTGTATGCCATATTAGCAACATGAAAATCACGTTAGTATCATTTAGGATTCCTTACAAATCCTAAGAACACCTTACAACACCGTACAAAACCATAAATCTCCATAATAAACCTAATTATCTCGTCCGAATCCTTTGTACTTCGTACGGCAACTTAAGGCTTCTTACGACTTTGTATGCCATATTAGCACCTTAAAAAGCACGTTAGTATAATGTAGGACGCCTTAAAACTCCTAACAACACCTTACAACACCGTACGTAACGTTAAAACTCCATAATAAACCTAATGAATTCGTACGAGTCCTTTGAACATCGTACGACGAGTTAGGACATCTTACGACTCTTTATGCCACAATAGAAACTCGAATAGAACGTTAGTATAATGTACGACGCCTTACAAATCCTAAGAACACCTTCCTTCACCGTACGAAACCTTAAAACTCCATAATACACCTAAAGAATTCGTCCGAGTCCTTTGAACATCGTACGTCAAGTTAGACTCTGTATGCCATATTAGCAACATGAAAATCACGTTAGTATCATTTTGGACTCCTTACAAATCCTAAGGACACCTTACAACACCGTACAAAACCATAAATCTCCATAATAAACCTAATTAACTCGTCTGAATCCTTTGAACTTCATACGACAACTTAAGGCTTCTTACGACTTTGTATGTCATATTAGCACCTTAAAAAGCACGTTAGTATAATGTAAGACGCCTTAAAACTCCTAACAACACCTTACAACACCATACGAAACTCTAAAACTCCATAATAAACCTAATGAATTCGTACGAGTCCTTTGAACATCGTATGACAAGTTAGGACATCTTACGACTCTTTATGCCACATTAGGAACTCGAATAGAACATTAGTATAATGTACGACGCCTTACAAATCCTAAGAACACCTTCCTTCACAGTACGAAACCTCAAAACTCCATAATAAACCTAATGAATTCGTACGAGTCCTTTGAACATCGTATGACAAGTTAGGACCTCTTACGACTCTTTATGCCACATTAGGAACTCGAATAGAACATTAGTATAATGTATGACGCCTTACAACTCCTAACAACACCTTACAACACCTTACAACACCGTACGAAACCTCAAAACTCCATAATAAACCTAATGGATTCGTACGAGTCCTTTGAACATCGTACGACAAGTTAGGACATCTTACGACCCTTTATGCCACATTAGGAACTCGAATAGCACACTAGTATAATGTACGACGCCTTACAACTCCTAAGAACACCTTCCTTCACCGTACGAAACCTCAAAACTCCCTAATACACCTAAAGAATTCGTCCGAGAACTTTGAACATCGTACGTCAAGTTAGACTCTGTATGCCATATTAGCAACATGAAAATCACGTTAGTATCATTTAGGATTCCTTACAAATCCTAAGAACACCTTACAACACCGTACAAAACCATAAATCTCCATAATAAACCTAATTATCTCGTCCGAATCCTTTGAACTTCGTACGGCAACTTAAGGCTTCTTACGACTTTGTATGCCCTATTAGCACCTTAAAAAGCACGTTAGTATAATGTAGGACGCCTTAAAACTCCTAACAACACCGTACGAAACGTTAAAACTCCATAATAAACCTAATGAATTCGTACGAGTCCTTTGAACATCGTACGACGAGTTAGGACATCTTACGACTCTTTATGCAACAATAGGAACTCGAATAGAACGTTAGTATAATGTACGACGCCTTACAAATCCTAAGAACACCTTCCTTCACCGTACGAAACCTCAAAACTCCATAATACACCTAAAGAATTCGTCCGAGTCCTTTGAACATCGTACATCAAGTTAGACTCTGTATGCCATATTAGCAATATGAAAATCACGTTAGTATCATTTAGGACTCCTTACAAATCCTAAGGACACCTTAAAACACCGTACAAAACCATAAATCTCCATGATAAACCTAATTTACTCGTCTGAATCCTTTGAACTTCGTACGGCAACTTAAGGCTGCTTACGACTTTGTATGCCATATTAGCACCTTAAAAAGCACGTTAGTATAATGTAAGACGCCTTAAAACTCCTAACAACACCTTACAACACCATACGAAACTTTAAAACTCCATAATAAACCTAATGAATTCGTACGAGTCCTTTGAACATCGTATGACAAGTTAGGACATCTTACGACTCTTTATGCCACATTAGGAACTCGAATAGAACATTAGTATAATGTACGACGCCTTACAAATCCTAAGAACACCTTCCTTCACAGTACGAAACCTCAAAACTCCATAATAAACCTAATGAATTCGTACGAGTCCTTTGAACATCGTACGACAAGTTAGGACATCTTACGACTCTTTATGCCACATTAGGTACTCGAATAGAACGTTAGTATAATGTACCGTCCTTACAACTCCTAAGAACACCTTCCTTCACCGTACGAAACCTCACAACTCCATAATACACCTAAAGAATTCGTTCGAGTCCTTTGAACATCGTACGTCAAGTTAGACTCTGTATGCCATATTAGCAACATGAAAATCACGTTAGTATCATTTAGGATTCCTTACAAATCCTAAGAACACCTTACAACACCGTACAAAACCATAAATCTCCATAATAAACCTAATTATCTCGTCCGAATCCTTTGTACTTCGTACGGCAACTTAAGGCTTCTTACGACTTTGTATGCCATATTAGCACCTTAAAAAGCACGTTAGTATAATGTAGGACGCCTTAAAACTCCTAACAACACCTTACAACACCGTACGTAACGTTAAAACTCCATAATAAACCTAATGAATTCGTACGAGTCCTTTGAACATCGTACGACGAGTTAGGACATCTTACGACTCTTTATGCCACAATAGAAACTCGAATAGAACGTTAGTATAATGTACGACGCCTTACAAATCCTAAGAACACCTTCCTTCACCGTACGAAACCTTAAAACTCCATAATACACCTAAAGAATTCGTCCGAGTCCTTTGAACATCGTACGTCAAGTTAGACTCTGTATGCTATATTAGCAACATGAAAATCACGTTAGTATCATTTAGGACTCCTTACAAATCCTAAGAACACCTTACAACACCGTACAAAACCATAAATCTCCATAATAAACTTAATTAACTCGTCTGAATCCTTTGAACTTCGTACGGCAACTTAAGGCTGCTTACGACTTTGTATGCCATATTAGCACCTTAAAAAGCACGTTAGTATAATGTAAGACGCCTTAAAACTCCTAACAACACCTTACAACACCATACGAAACTTTAAAACTCCATAATAAACCTAATGAATTCGTACGAGTCCTTTGAACATCGTATGACAAGTTAGGACATCTTACGACTCTTTATGCCTCATTAGGAACTCGAATAAAACATTAGTATAATGTACGACGCCTTACAAATCCTAAGAACACCTTCCTTCACAGTACGAAACCTCAAAACTCCATAATAAACCTAATGAATTCATACGAGTCCTTTGAACATCGTACGACAAGTTAGGAAATCTTATGACTCTTTATGCCACATTAGGTACTCGAATAGAACGTTAGTATAATGTACCGTCCTTACAACTCCTAAGAACACCTTCCTTCACCGTACGAAACCTCACAACTCCATAATACACCTAAAGAATTCGTCCGAGTCCTTTGAACATCGTACGTCAAGTTAGACTCTGTATGCCATATTAGCAACATGAAAATCACGTTAGTATCATTTAGGATTCCTTACAAATCCTAAGAACACCTTACAACACCGTACAAAACCATAAATCTCCATAATAAACCTAATTATATCGTCCGAATCCTTTGTACTTCGTACGGCAACTTAAGGCTTCTTACGACTTTGTATGCCATATTAGCACCTTAAAAAGCACGTTAGTATAATGTAGGACGCCTTAAAACTCCTAACAACACCTTACAACACCGTACGAAACGTTAAAACTCCATAATAAACCTAATGAATTCGTACGAGTCCTTTGAACATCGTACGACGAGTTAGGACATCTTACGACTCTTTATGCCACAATAGAAACTCGAATAGAACGTTAGTATAATGTACGACGCCTTACAAATCCTAAGAACACCTTCCTTCACCGTACGAAACCTTAAAACTCCATAATACACCTAAAGAATTCGTCCGAGTCCTTTGAACATCGTACGTCAAGTTAGACTCTTTATGCCATATTAGCAACATGAAAATCACGTTAGTATCATTTAGGACTCCTTACAAATCCTAAGAACACCTTACAACACCGTACAAAACCATAAATCTCCATAATAAACCTAATTAACTCGTCTGAATCCTTTGAACTTCATACGGCAACTTAACGCTTCTTACGACTTTGTATGCCATATTAGCACCTTAAAAAGCACGTTAGTATAATGTAAGACGCCTTAAAACTCCTAACAACACCTTACAACACCATACGAAACTTTAAAACTCCATAATAAACCTAATGAATTCGTACGAGTCCTTTGAACATCGTACGAAAAGTTAGGACATCTTACGACTCTTTATGCCACATTAGGAACTCGAATAGCACACTAGTATAATGTACGACGCCTTACAACTCCTTAGAACACCTTCCTTCACCGTACGAAACCTCAAAACTCCATAATACACCTAAAGAATTCGTCCGAGTCCTTTGAACATCGTACATCAAGTTAGACTCTGTATGCTATATTAGCAACATGAAAATCACGTTAGTATTATTTAGGACTCCTTACAAATCCTAAGAACACCTTACAACACCGTACAAAACCATAAATCTCCATAATAAACCTAATTAACTCGTCTGAATCCTTTGAACTTCGTACGGCAACTTAAGGCTGCTTACGACTTTTTATGCCATATTAGCACCTTAAAAAGCACGTTAGTATAATGTAAGACGCCTTAAAACTCCTAACAACACCTTACAACACCATACGAAACTTTAAAACTCCATAATAAACCTAATGAATTCGTACGAGTCCTTTGAACATCGTATGACAAGTTAGGACATCTTACGACTCTTTATGCCACATTAGGAACTCGAATAGAACATTAGTATAATGTACGACGCCTTACAAATCCTAAGAACACCTTCCTTCACAGTACGAAACCTCAAAACTCCATAATAAACCTAATGAATTCGTACGAGTCTTTTGAACATCGTATGACAAGTTAGGACCTCTTACGACTCTTTATGCCACATTAGGAACTCGAATGGAACATTAGTATAATGTACGACGCCTTACAACTCCTAACAACACCTTACAACACCGTACGAAACCTCAAAACTCCATAATAAACCTAATGGATTCGTACGAGTCCTTTGAACATCGTACGACAAGTTAGGACATCTTACGACCCTTTATGCCACATTAGGAACTCGAATAGCACACTAGTATAATGTACGACGCCTTACAACTCCTAAGAACACCTTCCTTCACCGTACGAAACCTCAAAACTCCCTAATACACCTAAAGAATTCGTCCGAGAACTTTGAACATCGTACGTCAAGTTAGACTCTGTATGCCATATTAGCAACATGAAAATCACGTTAGTATCATTTAGGATTCCTTACAAATCCTAAGAACACCTTACAACACCGTACAAAACCATAAATCTCCATAATAAACCTAATTATCTCGTCCGAATCCTTTGATCTTCGTACGGCAACTTAAGGCTTCTTACGACTTTGTATGCCCTATTAGCACCTTAAAAAGCACGTTAGTATAATGTAGGACGCCTTAAAACTCCTAACAACACCGTACGAAACATTAAAACTCCATAATAAACCTAATGAATTCGTACGAGTCCTTTGAACATCGTACGACGAGTTAGGACATCTTACGACTCTTTATGCAACAATAGGAACTCGAATAGAACGTTAGTATAATGTACGACGCCTTACAAATCCTAAGAACACCTTCCTTCACCGTACGAAACCTCAAAACTCCATAATACACCTAAAGAATTCGTCCGAGTCCTTTGAACATCGTACATCAAGTTAGACTCTGTATGCCATATTAGCAATATGAAAATCACGTTAGTATCATTTAGGACTCCTTACAAATCCTAAGGACACCTTACAACACCGTACAAAACCATAAATCTCCATGATAAACCTAATTAACTCGTCTGAATCCTTTGAACTTCGTACGGCAACTTAAGGCTGCTTACGACTTTGTATGCCATATTAGCACCTTAAAAAGCACGTTAGTATAATGTAAGACGCCTTAAAACTCCTAACAACACCTTACAACACCATACGAAACTTTAAAACTCCATAATAAACCTAATGAATTCGTACGAGTCCTTTGAACATCGTATGACAAGTTAGGACATCTTACGACTCTTTATGCCACATTAGGAACTCGAATAGAACATTAGTATAATGTACGACGCCTTACAAATCCTAAGAACACCTTCCTTCACAGTACGAAACCTCAAAACTCCATAATAAACCTAATGAATTCGTAAGAGTCTTTTGAACATCGTATGACAAGTTAGGACCTCTTACGACTCTTTATGCCACATTAGGAACTCGAATGGAACATTAGTATAATGTACGACGCCTTACAACTCCTAACAACACCTTACAACACCGTACGAAACCTCAAAACTCCATAATAAACCTAATGGATTCGTACGAGTCCTTTGAACATCGTACGACAAGTTAGGACATCTTACGACCCTTTATGCCACATTAGGAACTCGAATAGCACACTAGTATAATGTACGACGCCTTACAACTCCTAAGAACACCTTCCTTCACCGTACGAAACCTCAAAACTCCCTAATACACCTAAAGAATTCGTCCGAGAACTTTGAACATCGTACGTCAAGTTAGACTCTGTATGCCATATTAGCAACATGAAAATCACGTTAGTATCATTTAGGATTCCTTACAAATCCTAAGAACACCTTACAACACCGTACAAAACCATAAATCTCCATAATAAACCTAATTATCTCGTCCGAATCCTTTGATCTTCGTACGGCAACTTAAGGCTTCTTACGACTTTGTATGCCCTATTAGCACCTTAAAAAGCACGTTAGTATAATGTAGGACGCCTTAAAACTCCTAACAACACCGTACGAAACATTAAAACTCCATAATAAACCTAATGAATTCGTACGAGTCCTTTGAACATCGTACGACGAGTTAGGACATCTTACGACTCTTTATGCAACAATAGGAACTCGAATAGAACGTTAGTATAATGTACGACGCCTTACAAATCCTAAGAACACCTTCCTTCACCGTACGAAACCTCAAAACTCCATAATACACCTAAAGAATTCGTCCGAGTCCTTTGAACATCGTACATCAAGTTAGACTCTGTATGCCATATTAGCAATATGAAAATCACGTTAGTATCATTTAGGACTCCTTACAAATCCTAAGGACACCTTACAACACCGTACAAAACCATAAATCTCCATGATAAACCTAATTAACTCGTCTGAATCCTTTGAACTTCGTACGGCAACTTAAGGCTGCTTACGACTTTGTATGCCATATTAGCACCTTAAAAAGCACGTTAGTATAATGTAAGACGCCTTAAAACTCCTAACAACACCTTACAACACCATACGAAACTTTAAAACTCCATAATAAACCTAATGAATTCGTACGAGTCCTTTGAACATCGTATGACAAGTTAGGACATCTTACGACTCTTTATGCCACATTAGGAACTCGAATAGAACATTAGTATAATGTACGACGCCTTACAAATCCTAAGAACACCTTCCTTCACAGTACGAAACCTCAAAACTCCATAATAAACCTAATGAATTCGTACGAGTCCTTTGAACATCGTACGACAAGTTAGGACATCTTACGACTCTTTATGCCACATTAGGTACTCGAATAGAACGTTAGTATAATGTACCGTCCTTACAACTCCTAAGAACACCTTCCTTCACCGTACGAAACCTCACAACTCCATAATACACCTAAAGAATTCGTTCGAGTCCTTTGAACATCGTACGTCAAGTTAGACTCTGTATGCCATATTAGCAACATGAAAATCACGTTAGTATCATTTAGGATTCCTTACAAATCCTAAGAACACCTTACAACACCGTACAAAACCATAAATCTCCATAATAAACCTAATTATCTCGTCCGAATCCTTTGTACTTCGTACGGCAACTTAAGGCTTCTTACGACTTTGTATGCCATATTAGCACCTTAAAAAGCACGTTAGTATAATGTAGGACGCCTTAAAACTCCTAACAACACCTTACAACACCGTACGTAACGTTAAAACTCCATAATAAACCTAATGAATTCGTACGAGTCCTTTGAACATCGTACGACGAGTTAGGACATCTTACGACTCTTTATGCCACAATAGAAACTCGAATAGAACGTTAGTATAATGTACGACGCCTTACAAATCCTAAGAACACCTTCCTTCACCGTACGAAACCTTAAAACTCCATAATACACCTAAAGAATTCGTCCGAGTCCTTTGAACATCGTACGTCAAGTTAGACTCTGTATGCTATATTAGCAACATGAAAATCACGTTAGTATCATTTAGGACTCCTTACAAATCCTAAGAACACCTTACAACACCGTACAAAACCATAAATCTCCATAATAAACTTAATTAACTCGTCTGAATCCTTTGAACTTCGTACGGCAACTTAAGGCTGCTTACGACTTTGTATGCCATATTAGCACCTTAAAAAGCACGTTAGTATAATGTAAGACGCCTTAAAACTCCTAACAACACCTTACAACACCATACGAAACTTTAAAACTCCATAATAAACCTAATGAATTCGTACGAGTCCTTTGAACATCGTATGACAAGTTAGGACATCTTACGACTCTTTATGCCTCATTAGGAACTCGAATAAAACATTAGTATAATGTACGACGCCTTACAAATCCTAAGAACACCTTCCTTCACAGTACGAAACCTCAAAACTCCATAATAAACCTAATGAATTCGTACGAGTCCTTTGAACATCGTACGACAAGTTAGGAAATCTTATGACTCTTTATGCCACATTAGGTACTCGAATAGAACGTTAGTATAATGTACCGTCCTTACAACTCCTAAGAACACCTTCCTTCACCGTACGAAACCTCACAACTCCATAATACACCTAAAGAATTCGTCCGAGTCCTTTGAACATCGTACGTCAAGTTAGACTCTGTATGCCATATTAGCAACATGAAAATCACGTTAGTATCATTTAGGATTCCTTACAAATCCTAAGAACACCTTACAACACCGTACAAAACCATAAATCTCCATAATAAACCTAATTATATCGTCCGAATCCTTTGTACTTCGTACGGCAACTTAAGGCTTCTTACGACTTTGTATGCCATATTAGCACCTTAAAAAGCAAGTTAGTATAATGTAGGACGCCTTAAAACTCCTAACAACACCTTACAACACCGTACGAAACGTTAAAACTCCATAATAAACCTAATGAATTCGTACGAGTCCTTTGAACATCGTACGACGAGTTAGGACATCTTACGACTCTTTATGCCACAATAGAAACTCGAATAGAACGTTAGTATAATGTACGACGCCTTACAAATCCTAAGAACACCTTCCTTCACCGTACGAAACCTTAAAACTCCATAATACACCTAAAGAATTCGTCCGAGTCCTTTGAACATCGTACGTCAAGTTAGACTCTGTATGCCATATTAGCAACATGAAAATCACGTTAGTATCATTTAGGACTCCTTACAAATCCTAAGAACACCTTACAACACCGTACAAAACCATAAATCTCCATAATAAACCTAATTAACTCGTCTGAATCCTTTGAACTTCATACGGCAACTTAACGCTTCTTACGACTTTGTATGCCATATTAGCACCTTAAAAAGCACGTTAGTATAATGTAAGACGCCTTAAAACTCCTAACAACACCTTACAACACCATACGAAACTTTAAAACTCCATAATAAACCTAATGAATTCGTACGAGTCCTTTGAACATCGTACGAAAAGTTAGGACATCTTACGACTCTTTATGCCACATTAGGAACTCGAATAGCACACTAGTATAATGTACGACGCCTTACAACTCCTTAGAACACCTTCCTTCACCGTACGAAACCTCAAAACTCCATAATACACCTAAAGAATTCGTCCGAGTCCTTTGAACATCGTACATCAAGTTAGACTCTGTATGCTATATTAGCAACATGAAAATCACGTTAGTATCATTTAGGACTCCTTACAAATCCTAAGAACACCTTACAACACCGTACAAAACCATAAATCTCCATAATAAACCTAATTAACTCGTCTGAATCCTTTGAACTTCGTACGGCAACTTAAGGCTGCTTACGACTTTGTATGCCATATTAGCACCTTAAAAAGCACGTTAGTATAATGTAAGACGCCTTAAAACTCCTAACAACACCTTACAACACCATACGAAACTTTAAAACTCCATAATAAACCTAATGAATTCGTACGAGTCCTTTGAACATCGTATGACAAGTTAGGACATCTTACGACTCTTTATGCCACATTAGGAACTCGAATAGAACATTAGTATAATGTACGACGCCTTACAAATCCTAAGAACACCTTCCTTCACAGTACGAAACCTCAAAACTCCATAATAAACCTAATGAATTCGTACGAGTCTTTTGAACATCGTATGACAAGTAAGGACCTCTTACGACTCTTTATGCCACATTAGGAACTCGAATGGAACATTAGTATAATGTACGACGCCTTACAACTCCTAACAACACCTTACAACACCGTACGAAACCTCAAAACTCCATAATAAACCTAATGGATTCGTACGAGTCCTTTGAACATCGTACGACAAGTTAGGACATCTTAGGACTCTTTATGCCACATTAGGAACTCGAATAGCACACTAGTATAATGTACGACGCCTTACAACTCCTTAGAACACCTTCCTTCACCGTACGAAACCTCAAAACTCCATAATACACCTAAAGAATTCGTCCGAGTCCTTTGAACATCGTACATCAAGTTAGACTCTGTATGCTATATTAGCAACATGAAAATCACGTTAGTATCATTTAGGACTCCTTACAAATCCTAAGAACACCTTACAACACCGTACAAAACCATAAATCTCCATAATAAACCTAATTAACTCGTCTGAATCCTTTGAACTTCGTACGGCAACTTAAGGCTGCTTACGACTTTGTATGCCATATTAGCACCTTAAAAAGCACGTTAGTATAATGTAAGACGCCTTAAAACTCCTAACAACACCTTACAACACCATACGAAACTTTAAAACTCCATAATAAACCTAATGAATTCGTACGAGTCCTTTGAACATCGTATGACAAGTTAGGACATCTTACGACTCTTTATGCCACATTAGGAACTCGAATAGAACATTAGTATAATGTACGACGCCTTACAAATCCTAAGAACACCTTCCTTCACAGTACGAAACCTCAAAACTCCATAATAAACCTAATGAATTCGTACGAGTCCTTTGAACATCGTACGACAAGTTAGGACATCTTATGACTCTTTATGCCACATTAGGTACTCGAATAGAACGTTAGTATAATGTACCGTCCTTACAACTCCTAAGAACACCTTCCTTCACCGTACGAAACCTCACAACTCCATAATACACCTAAAGAATTCGTCCGAGTCCTTTGAACATCGTACGTCAAGTTAGACTCTGTATGCCATATTAGCAACATGAAAATCACGTTAGTATCATTTAGGATTCCTTACAAATCCTAAGAACACCTTACAACACCGTACAAAACCATAAATCTCCATAATAAACCTAATTATCTCGTCCGAATCCTTTGTACTTCGTACGGCAACTTAAGGCTTCTTACGACTTTGTATGCCATATTAGCACCTTAAAAAGCACGTTAGTATAATGTAGGACGCCTTAAAACTCCTAACAACACCTTACAACACCGTACGAAACGTTAAAACTCCATAATAAACCTAATGAATTCGTACGAGTCCTTTGAACATCGTACGACGAGTTAGGACATCTTACGACTCTTTATGCCACAATAGAAACTCGAATAGAACGTTAGTATAATGTACGACGCCTTACAAATCCTAAGAACACCTTCCTTCACCGTACGAAACCTTAAAACTCCATAATACACCTAAAGAATTCGTCCGAGTCCTTTGAACATCGTACGTCAAGTTAGACTCTGTATGCCATATTAGCAACATGAAAATCACGTTAGTATCATTTAGGACTCCTTACAAATCCTAAGAACACCTTACAACACCGTACAAAACCATAAATCTCCATAATAAACCTAATTAACTCGTCTGATTCCTTTGAACTTCATACGGCAACTTAACGCTTCTTACGACTTTGTATGCCATATTAGCACCTTAAAAAGCACGTTAGTATAATGTAAGACGCCTTAAAACTCCTAACAACACCTTACAACACCATACGAAACTTTAAAACTCCATAATAAACCTAATGAATTCGTACGAGTCCTTTGAACATCGTATGACAAGTTAGGACATCTTACGACTCTTTATGCCACATTAGGAACTCGAATAGAACATTAGTATAATGTACGACGCCTTACAACTCCTAAGAACACCTTCCTTCACCGTACGAAACCTCAAAACTCCATAATAAACCTAATGGATTCGTACGAGTCCTTTGAACATCGTACGACAAGTTAGGACATCTTAGGACTCTTTATGCCACATTAGGAACTCGAATAGCACACTAGTATAATGTACGACGCCTTACAACTCCTTAGAACACCTTCCTTCACCGTACGAAACCTCAAAACTCCATAATACACCTAAAGAATTCGTCCGAGTCCTTTGAACATCGTACGTCAAGTTAGACTCTGTATGCCATATTAGCAACATGAAAATCACGTTAGTATCATTTAGGACTCCTTACAAATCCTAAGAACACCTTACAACACCGTACAAAACCATAAATCTCCATAATAAACCTAATTAACTCGTCTGAATCCTTTGAACTTCATACGGCAACTTAACGCTTCTTACGACTTTGTATGCCATATTAGCACCTTAAAAAGCACGTTAGTATAATGTAAGACGCCTTAAAACTCCTAACAACACCTTACAACACCATACGAAACTTTAAAACTCCATAATAAACCTAATGAATTCGTACGAGTCCTTTGAACATCGTACGAAAAGTTAGGACATCTTACGACTCTTTATGCCACATTAGGAACTCGAATAGCACACTAGTATAATGTACGACGCCTTACAACTCCTTAGAACACCTTCCTTCACCGTACGAAACCTCAAAACTCCATAATACACCTAAAGAATTCGTCCGAGTCCTTTGAACATCGTACATCAAGTTAGACTCTGTATGCTATATTAGCAACATGAAAATCACGTTAGTATCATTTAGGACTCCTTACAAATCCTAAGAACACCTTACAACACCGTACAAAACCATAAATCTCCATAATAAACCTAATTAACTCGTCTGAATCCTTTGAACTTCGTACGGCAACTTAAGGCTGCTTACGACTTTGTATGCCATATTAGCACCTTAAAAAGCACGTTAGTATAATGTAAGACGCCTTAAAACTCCTAACAACACCTTACAACACCATACGAAACTTTAAAACTCCATAATAAACCTAATGAATTCGTACGAGTCCTTTGAACATCGTATGACAAGTTAGGACATCTTACGACTCTTTATGCCACATTAGGAACTCGAATAGAACATTAGTATAATGTACGACGCCTTACAAATCCTAAGAACACCTTCCTTCACAGTACGAAACCTCAAAACTCCATAATAAACCTAATGAATTCGTACGAGTCCTTTGAACATCGTATGACAAGTTAGGACCTCTTACGACTCTTTATGCCACATTAGGAACTCGAATAGAACATTAGTATAATGTACGACGCCTTACAACTCCTAACAACACCTTACAACACCGTACGAAACCTCAAAACTCCATAATAAACCTAATGGATTCGTACGAGTCGTTTGAACATCGTACGACAAGTTAGGACATCTTACGACCCTTTATGCCACATTAGGAACTCGAATAGCACACTAGTATAATGTACGACGCCTTACAACTCCTAAGAACACCTTCCTTCACCGTACGAAACCTCAAAACTCCATAATAAACCTAATGGATTCGTACGAGTCCTTTGAACATCGTACGACAAGTTAGGACATCTTACGACTCTTTATGCCACATTAGGAACTCGAATAGCACACTAGTATAATGTACGACGCCTTACAACTCCTTAGAACACCTTCCTTCACCGTACGAAACCTCAAAACTCCATAATACACCTAAAGAATTCGTCCGAGTCCTTTGAACATCGTACATCAAGTTAGACTCTGTATGCTATATTAGCAACATGAAAATCACGTTAGTATCATTTAGGACTCCTTACAAATCCTAAGAACACCTTACAACACCGTACAAAACCATAAATCTCCATAATAAACCTAATTAACTCGTCTGAATCCTTTGAACTTCGTACGGCAACTTAAGGCTGCTTACGACTTTGTATGCCATATTAGCACCTTAAAAAGCACGTTAGTATAATGTAAGACGCCTTAAAACTCCTAACAACACCTTACAACACCATACGAAACTTTAAAACTCCATAATAAACCTAATGAATTCGTACGAGTCCTTTGAACATCGTATGACAAGTTAGGACATCTTACGACTCTTTATGCCACATTAGGAACTCGAATAGAACATTAGTATAATGTACGACGCCTTACAAATCCTAAGAACACCTTCCTTCACAGTACGAAACCTCAAAACTCCATAATAAACCTAATGAATTCGTACGAGTCCTTTGAACATCGTATGACAAGTTAGGACCTCTTACGACTCTTTATGCCACATTAGGAACTCGAATAGAACATTAGTATAATGTACGACGCCTTACAACTCCTAACAACACCTTACAACACCGTACGAAACCTCAAAACTCCATAATAAACCTAATGGATTCGTACGAGTCCTTTGAACATCGTACGACAAGTTAGGACATCTTACGACCCTTTATGGCACATTAGGAACTCGAATAGCACACTAGTATAATGTACGACGCCTTACAACTCCTAAGAACACCTTCCTTCACCGTACGAAACCTCAAAACTCCCTAATACACCTAAAGAATTCGTCCGAGAACTTTGAACATCGTACGTCAAGTTAGACTCTGTATGCCATATTAGCAACATGAAAATCACGTTAGTATCATTTAGGATTCCTTACAAATCCTAAGAACACCTTACAACACCGTACAAAACCATAAATCTCCATAATAAACCTAATTATCTCGTCCGAATCCTTTGTACTTCGTACGGCAACTTAAGGCTTCTTACGACTTTGTATGCCATATTAGCACCCTAAAAAGCACGTTAGTATAATGTAGGACGCCTTAAAACTCCTAACAACACCTTACAACACCGTACGTAACGTTAAAACTCCATAATAAACCTAATGAATTCGTACGAGTCCTTTGAACATCGTACGACGAGTTAGGACATCTTACGACTCTTTATGCCACAATAGAAACTCGAATAGAACGTTAGTATAATGTACGACGCCTTACAAATCCTAAGAACACCTTCCTTCACCGTACGAAACCTTAAAACTCCATAATACACCTAAAGAATTCGTCCGAGTCCTTTGAACATCGTACGTCAAGTTAGACTCTGTATGCCATATTAGCAACATGAAAATCACGTTAGTATCATTTTGGACTCCTTACAAATCCTAAGGACACCTTACAACACCGTACAAAACCATAAATCTCCATAATAAACCTAATTAACTCGTCTGAATCCTTTGAACTTCATACGACAACTTAAGGCTTCTTACGACTTTGTATGTCATATTAGCACCTTAAAAAGCACGTTAGTATAATGTAAGACGCCTTAAAACTCCTAACAACACCTTACAACACCATACGAAACTTTAAAACTCCATAATAAACCTAATGAATTCGTACGAGTCCTTTGAACATCGTATGACAAGTTAGGACATCTTACGACTCTTTATGCCACATTAGGAACTCGAATAGAACATTAGTATAATGTACGACGCCTTACAAATCCTAAGAACACCTTCCTTCACAGTACGAAACCTCAAAACTCCATAATAAACCTAATGAATTCGTACGAGTCCTTTGAACATCGTATGACAAGTTAGGACCTCTTACGACTCTTTATGCCACATTAGGAACTCGAATAGAACATTAGTATAATGTACGACGCCTTACAACTCCTAACAACACCTTACAACACCTTACAACACCGTACGAAACCTCAAAACTCCATAATAAACCTAATGGATTCGTACGAGTCCTTTGAACATCGTACGACAAGTTAGGACATCTTACGACCCTTTATGCCACATTAGGAACTCGAATAGCACACTAGTATAATGTACGACGCCTTACAACTCCTAAGAACACCTTCCTTCACAGTACGAAACCTCAAAACTCCCTAATACACCTAAAGAATTCGTCCGAGAACTTTGAACATCGTACGTCAAGTTAGACTCTGTATGCCATATTAGCAACATGAAAATCACGTTAGTATCATTTAGGATTCCTTACAAATCCTAAGAACACCTTACAACACCGTACAAAACCATAAATCTCCATAATAAACCTAATTATCTCGTCCGAATCCTTTGAACTTCGTACGGCAACTTAAGGCTTCTTACGACTTTGTATGCCCTATTAGCACCTTAAAAAGCACGTTAGTATAATGTAGGACGCCTTAAAACTCCTAACAACACCGTACGAAACGTTAAAACTCCATAATAAACCTAATGAATTCGTACGAGTCCTTTGAACATCGTACGACGAGTTAGGACATCTTACGACTCTTTATGCAACAATAGGAACTCGAATAGAACGTTAGTATAATGTACGACGCCTTACAAATCCTAAGAACACCTTCCTTCACCGTACGAAACCTCAAAACTCCATAATACACCTAAAGAATTCGTCCGAGTCCTTTGAACATCGTACATCAAGTTAGACTCTGTATGCCATATTAGCAATATGAAAATCACGTTAGTATCATTTAGGACTCCTTACAAATCCTAAGGACACCTTAAAACACCGTACAAAACCATAAATCTCCATGATAAACCTAATTTACTCGTCTGAATCCTTTGAACTTCGTACGGCAACTTAAGGCTGCTTACGACTTTGTATGCCATATTAGCACCTTAAAAAGCACGTTAGTATAATGTAAGACGCCTTAAAACTCCTAACAACACCTTACAACACCATACGAAACTTTAAAACTCCATAATAAACCTAATGAATTCGTACGAGTCCTTTGAACATCGTATGACAAGTTAGGACATCTTACGACTCTTTATGCCACATTAGGAACTCGAATAGAACATTAGTATAATGTACGACGCCTTACAAATCCTAAGAACACCTTCCTTCACAGTACGAAACCTCAAAACTCCATAATAAACCTAATGAATTCGTACGAGTCCTTTGAACATCGTACGACAAGTTAGGACATCTTACGACTCTTTATGCCACATTAGGTACTCGAATAGAACGTTAGTATAATGTACCGTCCTTACAACTCCTAAGAACACCTTCCTTCACCGTACGAAACCTCACAACTCCATAATACACCTAAAGAATTCGTTCGAGTCCTTTGAACATCGTACGTCAAGTTAGACTCTGTATGCCATATTAGCAACATGAAAATCACGTTAGTATCATTTAGGATTCCTTACAAATCCTAAGAACACCTTACAACACCGTACAAAACCATAAATCTCCATAATAAACCTAATTATCTCGTCCGAATCCTTTGTACTTCGTACGGCAACTTAAGGCTTCTTACGACTTTGTATGCCATATTAGCACCTTAAAAAGCACGTTAGTATAATGTAGGACGCCTTAAAACTCCTAACAACACCTTACAACACCGTACGTAACGTTAAAACTCCATAATAAACCTAATGAATTCGTACGAGTCCTTTGAACATCGTACGACGAGTTAGGACATCTTACGACTCTTTATGCCACAATAGAAACTCGAATAGAACGTTAGTATAATGTACGACGCCTTACAAATCCTAAGAACACCTTCCTTCACCGTACGAAACCTTAAAACTCCATAATACACCTAAAGAATTCGTCCGAGTCCTTTGAACATCGTACGTCAAGTTAGACTCTGTATGCTATATTAGCAACATGAAAATCACGTTAGTATCATTTAGGACTCCTTACAAATCCTAAGAACACCTTACAACACCGTACAAAACCATAAATCTCCATAATAAACTTAATTAACTCGTCTGAATCCTTTGAACTTCGTACGGCAACTTAAGGCTGCTTACGACTTTGTATGCCATATTAGCACCTTAAAAAGCACGTTAGTATAATGTAAGACGCCTTAAAACTCCTAACAACACCTTACAACACCATACGAAACTTTAAAACTCCATAATAAACCTAATGAATTCGTACGAGTCCTTTGAACATCGTATGACAAGTTAGGACATCTTACGACTCTTTATGCCTCATTAGGAACTCGAATAAAACATTAGTATAATGTACGACGCCTTACAAATCCTAAGAACACCTTCCTTCACAGTACGAAACCTCAAAACTCCATAATAAACCTAATGAATTCATACGAGTCCTTTGAACATCGTACGACAAGTTAGGAAATCTTATGACTCTTTATGCCACATTAGGTACTCGAATAGAACGTTAGTATAATGTACCGTCCTTACAACTCCTAAGAACACCTTCCTTCACCGTACGAAACCTCACAACTCCATAATACACCTAAAGAATTCGTCCGAGTCCTTTGAACATCGTACGTCAAGTTAGACTCTGTATGCCATATTAGCAACATGAAAATCACGTTAGTATCATTTAGGATTCCTTACAAATCCTAAGAACACCTTACAACACCGTACAAAACCATAAATCTCCATAATAAACCTAATTATATCGTCCGAATCCTTTGTACTTCGTACGGCAACTTAAGGCTTCTTACGACTTTGTATGCCATATTAGCACCTTAAAAAGCACGTTAGTATAATGTAGGACGCCTTAAAACTCCTAACAACACCTTACAACACCGTACGAAACGTTAAAACTCCATAATAAACCTAATGAATTCGTACGAGTCCTTTGAACATCGTACGACGAGTTAGGACATCTTACGACTCTTTATGCCACAATAGAAACTCGAATAGAACGTTAGTATAATGTACGACGCCTTACAAATCCTAAGAACACCTTCCTTCACCGTACGAAACCTTAAAACTCCATAATACACCTAAAGAATTCGTCCGAGTCCTTTGAACATCGTACGTCAAGTTAGACTCTGTATGCCATATTAGCAACATGAAAATCACGTTAGTATCATTTAGGACTCCTTACAAATCCTAAGAACACCTTACAACACCGTACAAAACCATAAATCTCCATAATAAACCTAATTAACTCGTCTGAATCCTTTGAACTTCATACGGCAACTTAACGCTTCTTACGACTTTGTATGCCATATTAGCACCTTAAAAAGCACGTTAGTATAATGTAAGACGCCTTAAAACTCCTAACAACACCTTACAACACCATACGAAACTTTAAAACTCCATAATAAACCTAATGAATTCGTACGAGTCCTTTGAACATCGTACGAAAAGTTAGGACATCTTACGACTCTTTATGCCACATTAGGAACTCGAATAGCACACTAGTATAATGTACGACGCCTTACAACTCCTTAGAACACCTTCCTTCACCGTACGAAACCTCAAAACTCCATAATACACCTAAAGAATTCGTCCGAGTCCTTTGAACATCGTACATCAAGTTAGACTCTGTATGCTATATTAGCAACATGAAAATCACGTTAGTATCATTTAGGACTCCTTACAAATCCTAAGAACACCTTACAACACCGTACAAAACCATAAATCTCCATAATAAACCTAATTAACTCGTCTGAATCCTTTGAACTTCGTACGGCAACTTAAGGCTGCTTACGACTTTGTATGCCATATTAGCACCTTAAAAAGCACGTTAGTATAATGTAAGACGCCTTAAAACTCCTAACAACACCTTACAACACCATACGAAACTTTAAAACTCCATAATAAACCTAATGAATTCGTACGAGTCCTTTGAACATCGTATGACAAGTTAGGACATCTTACGACTCTTTATGCCACATTAGGAACTCGAATAGAACATTAGTATAATGTACGACGCCTTACAAATCCTAAGAACACCTTCCTTCACAGTACGAAACCTCAAAACTCCATAATAAACCTAATGAATTCGTACGAGTCTTTTGAACATCGTATGACAAGTTAGGACCTCTTACGACTCTTTATGCCACATTAGGAACTCGAATGGAACATTAGTATAATGTACGACGCCTTACAACTCCTAACAACACCTTACAACACCGTACGAAACCTCAAAACTCCATAATAAACCTAATGGATTCGTACGAGTCCTTTGAACATCGTACGACAAGTTAGGACATCTTACGACCCTTTATGCCACATTAGGAACTCGAATAGCACACTAGTATAATGTACGACGCCTTACAACTCCTAAGAACACCTTCCTTCACCGTACGAAACCTCAAAACTCCCTAATACACCTAAAGAATTCGTCCGAGAACTTTGAACATCGTACGTCAAGTTAGACTCTGTATGCCATATTAGCAACATGAAAATCACGTTAGTATCATTTAGGATTCCTTACAAATCCTAAGAACACCTTACAACACCGTACAAAACCATAAATCTCCATAATAAACCTAATTATCTCGTCCGAATCCTTTGAACTTCGTACGGCAACTTAAGGCTTCTTACGACTTTGTATGCCCTATTAGCACCTTAAAAAGCACGTTAGTATAATGTAGGACGCCTTAAAACTCCTAACAACACCGTACGAAACATTAAAACTCCATAATAAACCTAATGAATTCGTACGAGTCCTTTGAACATCGTACGACGAGTTAGGACATCTTACGACTCTTTATGCAACAATAGGAACTCGAATAGAACGTTAGTATAATGTACGACGCCTTACAAATCCTAAGAACACCTTCCTTCACCGTACGAAACCTCAAAACTCCATAATACACCTAAAGAATTCGTCCGAGTCCTTTGAACATCGTACATCAAGTTAGACTCTGTATGCCATATTAGCAATATGAAAATCACGTTAGTATCATTTAGGACTCCTTACAAATCCTAAGGACACCTTACAACACCGTACAAAACCATAAATCTCCATGATAAACCTAATTAACTCGTCTGAATCCTTTGAACTTCGTACGGCAACTTAAGGCTGCTTACGACTTTGTATGCCATATTAGCACCTTAAAAAGCACGTTAGTATAATGTAAGACGCCTTAAAACTCCTAACAACACCTTACAACACCATACGAAACTTTAAAACTCCATAATAAACCTAATGAATTCGTACGAGTCCTTTGAACATCGTATGACAAGTTAGGACATCTTACGACTCTTTATGCCACATTAGGAACTCGAATAGAACATTAGTATAATGTACGACGCCTTACAAATCCTAAGAACACCTTCCTTCACCGTACGAAACCTCAAAACTCCATAATAAACCTAATGAATTCGTACGAGTCCTTTGAACATCGTACGACAAGTTAGGACATCTTACGACTCTTTATGCCACATTAGGTACTCGAATAGAACGTTAGTATAATGTACCGTCCTTACAACTCCTAAGAACACCTTCCTTCACCGTACGAAACCTCACAACTCCATAATACACCTAAAGAATTCGTTCGAGTCCTTTGAACATCGTACGTCAAGTTAGACTCTGTATGCCATATTAGCAACATGAAAATCACGTTTGTATCATTTAGGATTCCTTACAAATCCTAAGAACACCTTACAACACCGTACAAAACCATAAATCTCCATAATAAACCTAATTATCTCGTCCGAATCCTTTGTACTTCGTACGGCAACTTAAGGCTTCTTACGACTTTGTATGCCATATTAGCACCTTAAAAAGCACGTTAGTATAATGTAGGACGCCTTAAAACTCCTAACAACACCTTACAACACCGTACGTAACGTTAAAACTCCATAATAAACCTAATGAATTCGTACGAGTCCTTTGAACATCGTACGACGAGTTAGGACATCTTACGACTCTTTATGCCACAATAGAAACTCGAATAGAACGTTAGTATAATGTACGACGCCTTACAAATCCTAAGAACACCTTCCTTCACCGTACGAAACCTTAAAACTCCATAATACACCTAAAGAATTCGTCCGAGTCCTTTGAACATCGTACGTCAAGTTAGACTCTGTATGCCATATTAGCAACATGAAAATCACGTTAGTATCATTTAGGACTCCTTACAAATCCTAAGAACACCTTACAACACCGTACAAAACCATAAATCTCCATAATAAACCTAATTAACTCGTCTGAATCCTTTGAACTTCATACGGCAACTTAACGCTTCTTACGACTTTGTATGCCATATTAGCACCTTAAAAAGCACGTTAGTATAATGTAAGACGCCTTAAAACTCCTAACAACACCTTACAACACCATACGAAACTTTAAAACTCCATAATAAACCTAATGAATTCGTACGAGTCCTTTGAACATCGTACGAAAAGTTAGGACATCTTACGACTCTTTATGCCACATTAGGAACTCGAATAGCACACTAGTATAATGTACGACGCCTTACAACTCCTTAGAACACCTTCCTTCACCGTACGAAACCTCAAAACTCCATAATACACCTAAAGAATTCGTCCGAGTCCTTTGAACATCGTACATCAAGTTAGACTCTGTATGCTATATTAGCAACATGAAAATCACGTTAGTATCATTTAGGACTCCTTACAAATCCTAAGAACACCATACAACACCGTACAAAACCATAAATCTCCATAATAAACCTAATTAACTCGTCTGAATCCTTTGAACTTCGTACGGCAACTTAAGGCTGCTTACGACTTTGTATGCCATATTAGCACCTTAAAAAGCACGTTAGTATAATGTAAGACGCCTTAAAACTCCTAACAACACCTTACAACACCATACGAAACTTTAAAACTCCATAATAAACCTAATGAATTCGTACGAGTCCTTTGAACATCGTATGACAAGTTAGGACATCTTACGACTCTTTATGCCACATTAGGAACTCGAATAGAACATTAGTATAATGTACGACGCCTTACAAATCCTAAGAACACCTTCCTTCACAGTACGAAACCTCAAAACTCCATAATAAACCTAATGAATTCGTACGAGTCTTTTGAACATCGTATGACAAGTTAGGACCTCTTACGACTCTTTATGCCACATTAGGAACTCGAATGGAACATTAGTATAATGTACGACGCCTTACAACTCCTAACAACACCTTACAACACCGTACGAAACCTCAAAACTCCATAATAAACCTAATGGATTCGTACGAGTCCTTTGAACATCGTACGACAAGTTAGGACATCTTACGACCCTTTATGCCACATTAGGAACTCGAATAGCACACTAGTATAATGTACGACGCCTTACAACTCCTAAGAACACCTTCCTTCACCGTACGAAACCTCAAAACTCCCTAATACACCTAAAGAATTCGTCCGAGAACTTTGAACATCGTACGTCAAGTTAGACTCTGTATGCCATATTAGCAACATGAAAATCACGTTAGTATCATTTAGGATTCCTTACAAATCCTAAGAACACCTTACAACACCGTACAAAACCATAAATCTCCATAATAAACCTAATTATCTCGTCCGAATCCTTTGAACTTCGTACGGCAACTTAAGGCTTCTTACGACTTTGTATGCCCTATTAGCACCTTAAAAAGCACGTTAGTATAATGTAGGACGCCTTAAAACTCCTAACAACACCGTACGAAACATTAAAACTCCATAATAAACCTAATGAATTCGTACGAGTCCTTTGAACATCGTACGACGAGTTAGGACATCTTACGACTCTTTATGCAACAATAGGAACTCGAATAGAACGTTAGTATAATGTACGACGCCTTACAAATCCTAAGAACACCTTCCTTCACCGTACGAAACCTCAAAACTCCATAATACACCTAAAGAATTCGTCCGAGTCCTTTGAACATCGTACATCAAGTTAGACTCTGTATGCCATATTAGCAATATGAAAATCACGTTAGTATCATTTAGGACTCCTTACAAATCCTAAGGACACTTTACAACACCGTACAAAACCATAAATCTCCATGATAAACCTAATTAACTCGTCTGAATCCTTTGAACTTCGTACGGCAACTTAAGGCTGCTTACGACTTTGTATGCCATATTAGCACCTTAAAAAGCACGTTAGTATAATGTAAGACGCCTTAAAACTCCTAACAACACCTTACAACACCATACGAAACTTTAAAACTCCATAATAAACCTAATGAATTCGTACGAGTCCTTTGAACATCGTATGACAAGTTAGGACATCTTACGACTCTTTATGCCACATTAGGAACTCGAATAGAACATTAGTATAATGTACGACGCCTTACAAATCCTAAGAACACCTTCCTTCACAGTACGAAACCTCAAAACTCCATAATAAACCTAATGAATTCGTACGAGTCCTTTGAACATCGTACGACAAGTTAGGACATCTTACGACTCTTTATGCCACATTAGGTACTCGAATAGAACGTTAGTATAATGTACCGTCCTTACAACTCCTAAGAACACCTTCCTTCACCGTACGAAACCTCACAACTCCATAATACACCTAAAGAATTCGTTCGAGTCCTTTGAACATCGTACGTCAAGTTAGACTCTGTATGCCATATTAGCAACATGAAAATCACGTTAGTATCATTTAGGATTCCTTACAAATCCTAAGAACACCTTACAACACCGTACAAAACCATAAATCTCCATAATAAACCTAATTATCTCGTCCGAATCCTTTGTACTTCGTACGGCAACTTAAGGCTTCTTACGACTTTGTATGCCATATTAGCACCTTAAAAAGCACGTTAGTATAATGTAGGACGCCTTAAAACTCCTAACAACACCTTACAACACCGTACGTAACGTTAAAACTCCATAATAAACCTAATGAATTCGTACGAGGCATTTGAACATCGTACGACGAGTTAGGACATCTTACGACTCTTTATGCCACAATAGAAACTCGAATAGAACGTTAGTATAATGTACGACGCCTTACAAATCCTAAGAACACCTTCCTTCACCGTACGAAACCTTAAAACTCCATAATACACCTAAAGAATTCGTCCGAGTCCTTTGAACATCGTACGTCAAGTTAGACTCTGTATGCCATATTAGCAACATGAAAATCACGTTAGTATCATTTAGGACTCCTTACAAATCCTAAGAACACCTTACAACACCGTACAAAACCATAAATCTCCATAATAAACCTAATTAACTCGTCTGAATCCTTTGAACTTCATACGGCAACTTAACGCTTCTTACGACTTTGTATGCCATATTAGCACCTTAAAAAGCAGGTTAGTATAATGTAAGACGCCTTAAAACTCCTAACAACACCTTACAACACCATACGAAACTTTAAAACTCCATAATAAACCTAATGAATTCGTACGAGTCCTTTGAACATCGTATGACAAGTTAGGACATCTTACGACTCTTTATGCCACATTAGGAACTCGAATAGAACATTAGTATAATGTACGACGCCTTACAACTCCTAAGAACACCTTCCTTCACCGTACGAAACCTCAAAACTCCATAATAAACCTAATGGATTCGTACGAGTCCTTTGAACATCGTACGAAAAGTTAGGACATCTTACGACTCTTTATGCCACATTAGGAACTCGAATAGCACACTAGTATAATGTACGACGCCTTACAACTCCTTAGAACACCTTCCTTCACCGTACGAAACCTCAAAACTCCATAATACACCTAAAGAATTCGTCCGAGTCCTTTGAACATCGTACATCAAGTTAGACTCTGTATGCTATATTAGCAACATGAAAATCACGTTAGTATCATTTAGGACTCCTTACAAATCCTAAGAACACCTTACAACACCGTACAAAACAATAAATCTCCATAATAAACCTAATTAACTCGTCTGAATCCTTTGAACTTCGTACGGCAACTTAAGGCTGCTTACGACTTTGTATGCCATATTAGCACCTTAAAAAGCACGTTAGTATAATGTAAGACGCCTTAAAACTCCTAACAACACCTTACAACACCATACGAAACTTTAAAACTCCATAATAAACCTAATGAATTCGTACGAGTCCTT
This sequence comes from Tagetes erecta, assembly GCA_030867185.1. Classification (NCBI taxonomy): domain Eukaryota; kingdom Viridiplantae; phylum Streptophyta; class Magnoliopsida; order Asterales; family Asteraceae; genus Tagetes; species Tagetes erecta. The sequence goes on along the minus strand of CM061489.1, from coordinate 46,610,082 downwards.
TGAACATCGTATGACAAGTTAGGACATCTTACGACTCTTTATGCCACATTAGGAACTCGAATAGAACATTAGTATAATGTACGACGCCTTACAAATCCTAAGAACACCTTCCTTCACAGTACGAAACCTCAAAACTCCATAATAAACCTAATGAATTCGTACGAGTCTTTTGAACATCGTATGACAAGTTAGGACCTCTTACGACTCTTTATGCCACATTAGGAACTCGAATAGAACATTAGTATAATGTACGACGCCTTACAACTCCTAACAACACCTTACAACACCGTACGAAACCTCAAAACTCCATAATAAACCTAATGGATTCGTACGAGTCCTTTGAACATCGTACGACAAGTTAGGACATCTTACGACCCTTTATGCCACATTAGGAACTCGAATAGCACACTAGTATAATGTACGACGCCTTACAACTCCTAAGAACACCTTCCTTCACCGTACGAAACCTCAAAACTCCATAATAAACCTAATGGATTCGTACGAGTCCTTTGAACATCGTACGACAAGTTAGGACATCTTACGACTCTTTATGCCACATTAGGAACTCGAATAGCACACTAGTATAATGTACGACGCCTTACAACTCCTTAGAACACCTTCCTTCACCGTACGAAACCTCAAAACTCCATAATACACCTAAAGAATTCGTCCGAGTCCTTTGAACATCGTACATCAAGTTAGACTCTGTATGCTATATTAGCAACATGAAAATCACGTTAGTATCATTTAGGACTCCTTACAAATCCTAAGAACACCTTACAACACCGTACAAAATCATAAATCTCCATAATAAACCTAATTAACTCGTCTGAATCCTTTGAACTTCGTACGGCAACTTAAGGCTGCTTACGACTTTGTATGCCATATTAGCACCTTAAAAAGCACGTTAGTATAATGTAAGACACCTTAAAACTCCTAACAACACCTTACAACACCATACGAAACTTTAAAACTCCATAATAAACCTAATGAATTCGTACGAGTCCTTTGAACATCGTATGACAAGTTAGGACATCTTACGACTCTTTATGCCACATTAGGAACTCGAATAGAACATTAGTATAATGTACGACGCCTTACAAATCCTAAGAACACCTTCCTTCACAGTACGAAACCTCAAAACTCCATAATAAACCTAATGAATTCGTACGAGTCCTTTGAACATCGTATGACAAGTTAGGACCTCTTACGACTCTTTATGCCACATTAGGAACTCGAATAGAACATTAGTATAATGTACGACGCCTTACAACTCCTAACAACACCTTACAACACCGTACGAAACCTCAAAACTCCATAATAAACCTAATGGATTCGTACGAGTCCTTTGAACATCGTACGACAAGTTAGGACATCTTACGACCCTTTATGCCACATTAGGAACTCGAATAGCACACTAGTATAATGTACGACGCCTTACAACTCCTAAGAACACCTTCCTTCACCGTACGAAACCTCAAAACTCCCTAATACACCTAAAGAATTCGTCCGAGAACTTTGAACATCGTACGTCAAGTTAGACTCTGTATGCCATATTAGCAACATGAAAATCACGTTAGTATCATTTAGGATTCCTTACAAATCCTAAGAACACCTTACAACACCGTACAAAACCATAAATCTCCATAATAAACCTAATTATCTCGTCCGAATCCTTTGAACTTCGTACGGCAACTTAAGGCTTCTTACGACTTTGTATGCCATATTAGCACCTTAAAAAGCACGTTAGTATAATGTAGGACGCCTTAAAACTCCTAACAACACCGTACGAAACGTTAAAACTCCATAATAAACCTAATGAATTCGTACGAGTCCTTTGAACATCGTACGACGAGTTAGGACATCTTACGACTCTTTATGCCACAATAGGAACTCGAATAGAACGTTAGTATAATGTACGACGCCTTACAAATCCTAAGAACACCTTCCTTCACCGTACGAAACCTCAAAACTCCATAATACACCTAAAGAATTCGTCCGAGTCCTTTGAACATCGTACATCAAGTTAGACTCTGTATGCCATATTAGCAATATGAAAATCACGTTAGTATCATTTAGGACTCCTTACAAATCCTAAGGACACCTTACAACACCGTACAAAACCATAAATCTCCATAATAAACCTAATTAACTCGTCTGAATCCTTTGAACTTCGTACGGCAACTTAAGGCTGCTTACGACTTTGTATGCCATATTAGCACCTTAAAAAGCACGTTAGTATAATGTAAGACGCCTTAAAACTCCTAACAACACCTTACAACACCGTACGAAACGTTAAAACTTCATAACAAACCTAATGAATTCGTACGAGTCCTTTGAACATCGTACGACGAGTTAGGACATCTTACGACTCTTTATGCCACATTAGGAACTCGAATAGAACATTAGTATAATGTACGACGCCTTACAAATCCTAAGAACACCTTCCTTCACAGTACGAAACCTCAAAACTCCATAATAAACCTAATGAATTCGTACGAGTCCTTTGAACATCGTACGACAAGTTAGGACATCTTACGACTCTTTATGCCACATTAGGTACTCGAATAGAACGTTAGTATAATGTACCGTCCTTACAACTCCTAAGAACACCTTCCTTCACCGTACGAAACCTCACAACTCCATAATACACCTAAAGAATTCGTCCGAGACCTTTGAACATCGTACGTCAAGTTAGACTCTGTATGCCATATTAGCAACATGAAAATCACGTTAGTATCATTTAGGATTCCTTACAAATCCTAAGAACACCTTACAACACCGTACAAAACCATAAATCTCCATAATAAACCTAATTATCTCGTCCGAATCCTTTGTACTTCGTACGGCAACTTAAGGCTTCTTACGACTTTGTATGCCATATTAGCACCTTAAAAAGCACGTTAGTATAATGTAGGACGCCTTAAAACTCCTAACAACACCTTACTACACCGTACGAAACGTTAAAACTCCATAATAAACCTAATGAATTCGTACGAGTCCTTTGAACATCGTACGACAAGTTAGGACATCTTACGACTCTTTATGCCACATTAGGTACTCGAATAGAACGTTAGTATAATGTACCGTCCTTACAACTCCTAAGAACACCTTCCTTCACCGTACGAAACCTCACAACTCCATAATACACCTAAAGAATTCGTCCGAGACCTTTGAACATCGTACGTCAAGTTAGACTCTGTATGCCATATTAGCAACATGAAAATCACGTTAGTATCATTTAGGATTCCTTACAAATCCTAAGGACACCTTACAACACCGTACAAAACCATAAATCTCCATAATAAACCTAATTAACTCGTCTGAATCCTTTGAACTTCATACGACAACTTAACGCTTCTTACGACTTTGTATGCCATATTAGCACCTTAAAAAGCACGTTAGTATAATGTAAGACGCCTTAAAACTTCTAACAACACCTTACAACACCATACGAAACTTTAAAACTACATAATAAACCTAATGAATTCGTACGAGTCCTTTGAACATCGTATGACAAGTTAGGACCTCTTACGACTCTTTATGCCACATTAGGAACTCGAATAGAACATTAGTATAATGTACGACGCCTTACAACTCCTAACAACACCTTACAACACCGTACGAAACCTCAAAACTCCATAATAAACCTAATGGATTCGTACGAGTCCTTTGAACATCGTACGACAAGTTAAGACATCTTACGACTCTTTATGCCACATTAGGAACTCGAATAGCACACTAGTATAATGTACGACGCCTTACAACTCCTAAGAACACCTTCCTTCACCGTACGAAACCTCAAAACTCCCTAATACACCTAAAGAATTCGTCTGAGAACTTTGAACATCGTACGTCAAGTTAGACTCTGTATGCCATATTAGCAACATGAAAATCACGTTAGTATCATTTAGGATTCCTTACAAATCCTAAGAACACCTTACAACACCGTACAAAACCATAAATCTCCATAATAAACCTAATTATCTCGTCCGAATCCTTTGAACTTCGTACGGCAACTTAAGGCTTCTTACGACTTTGTATGCCATATTAGCACCTTAAAAAGCACGTTAGTATAATGTAGGACGCCTTAAAACTCCTAACAACACCGTACGAAACGTTAAAACTCCATAATATACCTAATGAATTCGTACGAGTCCTTTGAACATCGTATGACGAGTTAGGACATCTTACGACTCTTTATGCCACAATAGGAACTCGAATAGAACGTTAGTATAATGTACGACGCCTTACAAATCCTAAGAACACCTTCCTTCACCGTATGAAACCTCAAAACTCCATAATACACCTAAAGAATTCGTCCGAGTCCTTTGAACATCGTACATCAAGTTAGACTCTGTATGCCATATTAGCAATATGAAAATCACGTTAGTATCATTTAGGACTCCTTACAAATCCTAAGGACACCTTACAACACCGTACAAAACCATAAATCTCCATAATAAACCTAATTAACTCGTCTGAATCCTTTGAACTTCGTACGGCAACTTAAGGCTGCTTACGACTTTGTATGCCATATTAGCACCTTAAAAAGCACGTTAGTATAATGTAAGACGCCTTAAAACTCCTAACAACACCTTACAACACCGTACGAAACGTTAAAACTTCATAACAAACCTAATGAATTCGTACGAGTCCTTTGAACATCGTACGACGAGTTAGGACATCTTACGACTCTTTATGCCACATTAGGAACTCGAATAGAACATTAGTATAATGTACGACGCCTTACAAATCCTAAGAACACCTTCCTTCACAGTACGAAACCTCAAAACTCCATAATAAACCTAATGAATTCGTACGAGTCCTTTGAACATCGTACGACAAGTTAGGACATCTTACGACTCTTTATGCCACATTAGGTACTCGAATAGAACGTTAGTATAATGTACCGTCCTTACAACTCCTAAGAACACCTTCCTTCACCGTACGAAACCTCACAACTCCATAATACACCTAAAGAATTCGTCCGAGACCTTTGAACATCGTACGTCAAGTTAGACTCTGTATGCCATATTAGCAACATGAAAATCACGTTAGTATCATTTAGGATTCCTTACAAATCCTAAGAACACCTTACAACACCGTACAAAACCATAAATCTCCATAATAAACCTAATTATCTCGTCCGAATCCTTTGTACTTCGTACGGCAACTTAAGGCTTCTTACGACTTTGTATGCCATATTAGCACCTTAAAAAGCACGTTAGTATAATGTAGGACGCCTTAAAACTCCTAACAACACCTTACTACACCGTACGAAACGTTAAAACTCCATAATAAACCTAATGAATTCGTACGAGTCCTTTGAACATCGTACGACAAGTTAGGACATCTTACGACTCTTTATGCCACATTAGGTACTCGAATAGAACGTTAGTATAATGTACCGTCCTTACAACTCCTAAGAACACCTTCCTTCACCGTACGAAACCTCACAACTCCATAATACACCTAAAGAATTCGTCCGAGACCTTTGAACATCGTACGTCAAGTTAGACTCTGTATGCCATATTAGCAACATGAAAATCACGTTAGTATCATTTAGGATTCCTTACAAATCCTAAGGACACCTTACAACACCGTACAAAACCATAAATCTCCATAATAAACCTAATTAACTCGTCTGAATCCTTTGAACTTCATACGACAACTTAACGCTTCTTACGACTTTGTATGCCATATTAGCACCTTAAAAAGCACGTTAGTATAATGTAAGACGCCTTAAAACTTCTAACAACACCTTACAACACCATACGAAACTTTAAAACTACATAATAAACCTAATGAATTCGTACGAGTCCTTTGAACATCGTATGACAAGTTAGGACCTCTTACGACTCTTTATGCCACATTAGGAACTCGAATAGAACATTAGTATAATGTACGACGCCTTACAACTCCTAACAACACCTTACAACACCGTACGAAACCTCAAAACTCCATAATAAACCTAATGGATTCGTACGAGTCCTTTGAACATCGTACGACAAGTTAAGACATCTTACGACTCTTTATGCCACATTAGGAACTCGAATAGCACACTAGTATAATGTACGACGCCTTACAACTCCTAAGAACACCTTCCTTCACCGTACGAAACCTCAAAACTCCCTAATACACCTAAAGAATTCGTCTGAGAACTTTGAACATCGTACGTCAAGTTAGACTCTGTATGCCATATTAGCAACATGAAAATCACGTTAGTATCATTTAGGATTCCTTACAAATCCTAAGAACACCTTACAACACCGTACAAAACCATAAATCTCCATAATAAACCTAATTATCTCGTCCGAATCCTTTGAACTTCGTACGGCAACTTAAGGCTTCTTACGACTTTGTATGCCATATTAGCACCTTAAAAAGCACGTTAGTATAATGTAGGACGCCTTAAAACTCCTAACAACACCGTACGAAACGTTAAAACTCCATAATATACCTAATGAATTCGTACGAGTCCTTTGAACATCGTATGACGAGTTAGGACATCTTACGACTCTTTATGCCACAATAGGAACTCGAATAGAACGTTAGTATAATGTACGACGCCTTACAAATCCTAAGAACACCTTCCTTCACCGTATGAAACCTCAAAACTCCATAATACACCTAAAGAATTCGTCCGAGTCCTTTGAACATCGTACATCAAGTTAGACTCTGTATGCCATATTAGCAATATGAAAATCACGTTAGTATCATTTAGGACTCCTTACAAATCCTAAGGACACCTTACAACACAGTACAAAACCATAAATCTCCATAATAAACCTAATTAACTCGTCTGAATCCTTTGAACTTCATACGGCAACTTAAGGCTTCTTACGACTTTTTATGCCATATTATCACCTTAAAAAGCACGTTAGTATAATGTAAGACGCCTTAAAACTCCTAACAACACCTTACAACACCGTACGAAACGTTAAAACTTCATAACAAACCTAATGAATTCGTACGAGTCCTTTGAACATCGTACGACGAGTTAGGACATCTTACGACTCTTTATGCCACATTAGGAACTGGAATAGAACGTTAGTATAATGTACGACGCCTTACAAATCCTAAGAACACCTTCCTTCACAGTACGAAACCTCAAAACTCCATAATAAACCTAATGAATTCGTACGAGTCCTTTGAACCTCGAATGACAAGTTAGGACATCTTACGACTCTTTATGCCACATTAGGAACTCGAATAGAACATTAGTATAATGTACGACGCCTTACAACTCCTAAGAACACCTTCCTTCACCGTACGAAACCTCAAAACTCCATAATAAACCTAATGGATTCGTACGAGTCCTTTGAACATCGTACGACAAGTTAGGACATCTTACGACTCTTTATGCCACATTAGGAACTCGAATAGCACACTAGTATAATGTACGACGCCTTACAACTCCTAAGAACACCTTCCTTCACCGTACGAAACCTCAAAACTCCATAATACACCTAAAGAATTCGTCCGAGAACTTTGAACATCGTACGTCAAGTTAGACTCTGTATGCCATATTAGCAACATGAAAATCACGTTAGTATCATTTAGGATTCCTTACAAATCCTAAGAACACCTTACAACACCGTACAAAACCATAAATCTCCATAATAAACCTAATTATCTCGTCCGAATCCTTTGAACTTCGTACGGCAACTTAAGGCTTCTTACGACTTTGTATGCCATATTAGCACCTTAAAAAGCACGTTAGTATAATGTAGGACGCCTTAAAACTCCTAACAACACCGTACGAAACGTTAAAACTCCATAATAAACCTAATGAATTCGTACGAGTCCTTTGAACATCGTACGACGAGTTAGGACATCTTACGACTCTTTATGCCACAATAGGAACTCGAATAGAACGTTAGTATAATGTACGACGCCTTACAAATCCTAAGAACACCTTCCTTCACCGTACGAAACCTCAAAACTCCATAATACACCTAAAGAATTCGTCCGAGTCCTTTGAACATCGTACATCAAGTTAGACTCTGTATGCCATATTAGCAATATGAAAATCACGTTAGTATCATTTAGGACTCCTTACAAATCCTAAGGACACCTTACAACACCGTACAAAACCATAAATCTCCATAATAAACCTAATTAACTCGTCTGAATCCTTTACACTTCATACGGCAACTTAAGGCTTCTTACGACTTTTTATGCCATATTAGCACCTTAAAAAGCACGTTAGTATAATGTAAGACGCCTTAAAACTCCTAACAACACCTTACAACACCGTACGAAACGTTAAAACTTCATAACAAACCTAATGAATTCGTACGAGTCCTTTGAACATCGTACGACGAGTTAGGACATCTTACGACTCTTTATGCCACATTAGGAACTCGAATAGAACGTTAGTATAATGTACGACGCCTTACAAATCCTAAGAACACCTTCCTTCACAGTACGAAACCTCAAAACTCCATAATAAACCTAATGAATTCGTACGAGTCCTTTGAACATCGTACGACAAGTTAGGACATCTTACGACTCTTTATGCCACATTAGGAACTCGAATAGAACGTTAGTATAATGTACGACGCCTTACAACTCCTAAGAACACCTTCCTTCACCGTACGAAACCTCACAACTCCATAATACACCTAAAGAATTCGTCTGAGTCCTTTGAACATCGTACGTCAAGTTAGACTCTGTATGCCATATTAGCAACATGAAAATCACGTTAGTATCATTTAGGACTCCTTACAAATCCTAAGAACACCTTACAACAACGTACAAAACCATAAATCTCCATAATAAACCTAATTATCTCGTCCGATTCCTTTGAACTTCGTACGGCAACTTAAGGCTTCTTACGACTTTGTATGCCATATTAGCACCTTAAAAAGCACGTTAGTATAATGTAGGACGCCTTAAAACTCCTAACAACACCTTACAACACCATACGAAACGTTAAAACTCCATAATAAACCTAATGAATTCGTACGAGTCCCTTGAACATCGTACGACGAGTTAGGACATCTTACGACTCTTTATGCCACATTAGGAACTCGAATAGAACGTTAGTATAATGTACGACGCCTTACAAATCCTAAGAACACCTTCCTTCACCGTACGAAACCTCATAACTCCATAATACACCTAAAGAATTCGTCCGAGTCATTTGAACATCGTACGTCAAGTTAGACTCTGAATGCCATATTAGCAATATGAAAATCACGTTAGTATCATTTAGGACTCCTTACAAATCCTAAGAACACCTTACAACACCGTACAAAACCATAAATCTCCATAATAAACCTAATTAACTCGTCTGAATCCTTTGAACTTCATACGGCAACTTAACGCTTCTTACGACTTTGTATGCCATATTAGCACCTTAAAAAGCACGTTAGTATAATGTAAGACGCCTTAAAACTCCTAACAACACCTTACAACACCATACGAAACTTTAAAACTCCATAATAAACCTAATGAATTCGTACGAGTCCTTTGAACCTCGAATGACAAGTTAGGACATCTTACGACTCTTTATGCCACATTAGGAACTCGAATAGAACATTAGTATAATGTACGACGCCTTACAACTCCTAAGAACACCTTCCTTCACCGTACGAAACCTCAAAACTCCATAATAAACCTAATGGATTCGTACGAGTCCTTTGAACATCGTACGACAAGTTAGGACATCTTACGACTCTTTATGCCACATTAGGAACTCGAATAGCACACTAGTATAATGTACGACGCCTTAGAACTCCTAAGAACACCTTCCTTCACCGTACGAAACCTCAAAACTCCATAATACACCTAAAGAATTCGTCCGAGAACTTTGAACATCGTACGTCAAGTTAGACTCTGTATGCCATATTAGCAACATGAAAATCACGTTAGTATCATTTAGGATTCCTTACAAATCCTAAGAACACCTTACAACACCGTACAAAACCATAAATCTCCATAATAAACCTAATTATCTCGTCCGAATCCTTTGAACTTCGTACGGCAACTTAAGGCTTCTTACGACTTTGTATGCCATATTTTTGGGTAAAGGGTTACCCCGGTGATACTATTATAAAGACAACCGTCAATGAAGTACAAGTAGTGAGGATGTGTTCCTCACTAGTTCATATGTGGGACAAACCCCCACATATGTAAACAAAAAAAGATAACTAACCAATACAATCCAAACAAACTAGTCTACCACAGATAAACGATCTAATAGAAAAAAAAAACTAACAAAACCAAAGCATCATCCGCCATCATCAAATATGAACGCTCCATATTAGCACCTTAAAAAGCACGTTAGTATAATGTAGGACGCCTTAAAACTCCTAACAACACCGTACGAAACGTTGAAACTCCATAATAAACCTAATGAATTCGTACGAGTCCTTTGAACATCGTACGACGAGTTAGGACATCTTACGACTCTTTATGCCACATTAGGAACTCGAATAGAACGTTAGTATAATGTACGACGCCTTACAAATCCTAAGAACACCTTCCTTCACAGTACGAAACCTCAAAACTCCATAATAAACCTAATGAATTCGTACGAGTCCTTTGAACATCGTACGACAAGTTAGGACATCTTACGACTCTTTATGCCACATTAGGAACTCGAATAGAACGTTAGTATAATGTACGACGCCTTACAACTCCTAAGAACACCTTCCTTCACCGTACGAAACCTCACAACTCCATAATACACCTAAAGAATTCGTCTGAGTCCTTTGAACATCGTACGTCAAGTTTCTGTATGCCATATTAGCAACATGAAAATCACGTTAGTATCATTTAGGACTCCTTACAAATCCTAAGAACACCTTATAACACCGTACAAAACCATAAATCTCCATAATAAACCTAATTATCTCGTTCGATTCCTTTGAACTTCGTACGGCAACTTAAGGCTTCTTACGACTTTGTATGCCATATTAGCACCTTAAAAAGCACGTTAGTATAATGTAGGACGCCTTAAAACTCCTAACAACACCTTACAACACCGTACGAAACGTTAAAACTTCATAATAAACCTAATGAATTCGTACGAGTCCCTTGAACATCGTACGACGAGTTAGGACATCTTACGACTCTTTATGCCACATTAGGAACTCGAATAGAACGTTAGTATAATGTACGACGCCTTACAAATCCTAAGAACACCTTCCTTCACCGTACGAAACCTCATAACTCCATAATACACCTAAAGAATTCGTCCGAGTCATTTGAACATCGTACGTCAAGTTAGACTCTGAATGCCATATTAGCAATATGAAAATCACGTTAGTATTTGATTTCTTGATTCGTTTCTTCTTTCTTGATCGTTTCTTGATTCTTGGGTTTGTTACTTGATCCTTAATTCGTTCATCTAGTGTCATATAGTACCTAAAACCCTAGTTTCTTTTGTGCAATTAGGGTTTGGCCTGTTCTTGGGTTTTTTTTATATCAGATTCGTTTCTGATCATAAAAACGAGTATGAAAGGTGGTAATTTGGCTAGTAAGGTGCTAAAGATCGATGGCAATCCACGTTGCAATTTGTTGAATCAGGAAAAGGCGATTAGGGGTTCTTCCATAAACCCTAATCTGCCTCATGGGGTTGACACGGCTAAGCAGAATGATACAACAAATCTTGAACCTCATGGGGTTGACACGGCTAAGCAGAATGATACAACAAGTCATACAACTGATTCATCTCACATGACTGATTCAGCTCACAATCATACGGCTGATGCATCTGTGGGTTCTCTTGCTCATGCGACTAGTGTGAATGATGCGCCCGGTAAGTCTAATTTGAATACAACGTATGCTGCTATTGTTCAACCAAAGTCTGAATTACCTATCACACCAGTTAAGTTCGGTTATATGGTGAATGAGGAGAAAAAAGAAGGTTTTGATGTTGTGTTACCCAAAGAGACTGTCCGTATGATTTGTAATAAACTTGAATTTACTTTGTATGGCTACTTTTTGGGGGATAGGGTAGCGTATCCAGTGGTTGAATACTTTGCTAAAACTCATTGGAAAAAATTTGGCTTGCAAAAGTCAATGATGAATGCAAATGGCTTTTTCTTTTTTAAGTTTAATGATAGGAAGGGGATGATGGATGTGATCGAAGCAGGGCCTTGGATAATTCGTAATAAACCGATTATCCTGAATGTCTGGTCCCCTAACACAAAGCTACACAAGGATGATATCAAGAATGTATCTGTTTGGGTAAAATTGCATGATATTCCGTTGGTAGCTTATTCTGATGTTGGTTTGAGTCTTTTGGTTTCGCAAATTGGGACTCCAAAGTTGTTGGATTCATTCACAAGCTCTATGTGTGCAAACACGTGGGGTAGAAGTAGCTTTGCAAGAGCTTTGGTTGAGATCTCAGCGGATGCGGGGTTTAAAGAAGAGATATCTGTTGCTATTCCAGAATTAGAGGGGGGTGGGTTTGGAGCAGCACATGTGATGGTTGAGTATGAGTGGAAGCCTCCAAGATGTGGTCATTGTTGTGTTTTTGGCCATAATGATGCTGATTGTACTAATACGAATAAGCATGAGCAGACCACAAATGCTAGAGAGGATGATAAAGGGTTTAAGGAAGTAAAGGGTACGAAAGCTGCAAAAAGATTTGGGGTTGCTTTAAAAAAGCCCCAATTCGAGTACCGTCCAGTTAACAAAAAAGGGAAGGAAGTGCAACATGTTACAAAGCAAGTGACAAAGATTGATACTGTAAAACCCTAAATTTTGACTTAAGTATATGTCGATAATGGGCGGGTGTTCATGTAAATAGCACGTTGAATAAAAAGTCCTAATGTATAGAGATAAACCCTAGAGGTGATAGAGGACTTAAAATGAAGAACGTGGGCGAAAACGGAACTCAAATCGGAGTTATAACGAAGCGGGAAATGCGAAAACACCCGAGGAATGCCCGAAAACTTGTTTCGATCATATCTTGACTTAGAAGAAGAGTTACGGAGCCCATAATATATGAATTCCACGTGTTTCGACGAGAGGAATCTGAAAACATGGGTTACGCGGTCCGCGCATGAGAGGGTAGGCCTGTGCGCGTATCGCCTAGTGTCAGTCGGGTGGAAAACAGCTGTCAGGCACTTGCCTGTTACGCGATACGCGCAGGAGGGCCCATGGTGCTGCGCGTAGCGCCTAGAACAGCCCGACCAGCCTATAAAAAGGGGTGCAACCCCCCTTCACTCCTTGCTCATTCCCCTTCTCTCTCTAGAACTTTTTAGAGAGAGAAACACTCTAGTTTTCTTGCGGAATCGCGCCTCGTGTGCGGTACCCTGCGTCGTGACGTTCCTTCGAATCTCGGGCGTGTGTAGATCGCTTGGCGTGCGTCGAGGTTCTGCCCGAGTGAAGAGCGGTGGTCATCGAGGTGTTGCGCAATTGAAGATCGGTGATCGACGAGGTAAATGGTCTTTCATTCTCGATTAGTTTAGGACGGGAATCGGGTTGGGAACCCGATGGGAATGCGGGGTGAAGATACCCGCATAGCACAAGGGACGTGCTAGGGGAAATAGTTGCGGGATTAAACACCCGCAACTAACGGGTAGATTACCCGGGGAGGGTGCGGATTGAATATCCGTACCCTAGGGGTATGATATCCGTTGTGAACAGGTAACATATCTCTGTAGAATTCGTTTAGATCCCCGAGGTGTGGAATTTGGTAGGCGTAGGTGGCAACGACTCGTGTCTAGTCGTATGCTTCGCTAGTTATGCCCTAGGACTTACATAGTCTTAGGAATCGTTATTTATAACGTTGTGATATCGCGTTATAGGTGGATTATAGCTATTGATATTGATTGTCGATATAGCTAATTGTGTGATCGTGAAGATATCCATTTGGATTGATTGTTGGGATTAGATCAAGGACCGAAGCTAGTTGTGAGCTTGTTGTGATCTTGTTGAGGTGAGTTCATACACTTAAACTCTTTTGAAATGATTGTATGTTTTACAAAACTGGATGTGTTGGTTAAACCTGTTTTGGTTGCAAATGATTGTGAGTTTTTGTATAAACTCTTTTGGAATGGTTGTGTTCTTAAACTGTTGTTTATGAACGGTTGGCTAGCATTCTACGGTAAATATCGGGCAATACCACTTCTGTTTTTGGGTGACGGGCGGTAAACTCAGTGAAGGGTATATGCATATATTCTGCTCCAGCGCAGACGTGCCTGACGGAGTTGTTGAGGGGTTTATCGTATTGACTGTGTATATTTATCTGATGATGCTAGTATGTTTATGAAATGCTTGTAAATGATGGAGTTAGTGGTAACTCTTTGATCAATGGAGCTTGGCAACTCGTTGATCAGTGTTTTTACAAGTATTTGGTTGAATGTTTGTAATGTTTTGTAAAATGTTTTATTATGAACTCACCAGCGTAAGCTGACCCTTTCTTTTAAAACTTTTTGGCACACATCCTAGGTGCCGTGTGATGCAGGAAAGCACTGTTGAGGCTAGAGTAGGTAGAGGGCTTGCGGGCTTAGAAGATAGACGCTCTGGACCTAGAATAGTTGTTAGCTTTAGTTTGTTGATGTTATGTATCATACAATCAATGGTCGTTTTGTAATCAAACTATTGTATATTTGAAGTTTAATGTATGAACAGCTTTCTGTTTTAAGCTGTGTTTATGTATGTTGTTGATTCCGCTGCGTTGCTCCTGATATCCATTCGTCACACGCGTGTAAACCCCCGGGCACCTGGGACCGCCCGCCGCGTTGGGGTTGTGACAGGCTTGGTATCAGAGCCGTAGTTTAAGCGAACTAGGTACAAGTTTAGTATCTAGACTTAAACTAAGATAAGATAGGATAAGTGCCCGCATAGGTGTATAGAAGTTTCCTTTCTAGAAAGAGAAATGGGTTTTGGTATGAACGTGGCGGAGAATGGCTAAGAACACGATCAGCGCGGTAAATAAATAATTGCAACTGGCCACTGTCATTATTTGTTTACAAGCACTATATTGTTCTTAATCATGGTCCATCATGTGAATACTGACTCCCTGCTCTCTTTTGTAGGTAGAGTTATGGCTGGTAAAAGGAAAGGTAGCGGTAGACGTCCTCCTACAAGAAGAAGTACTAGTACGAACACGAATAAAGAAACTGATAACGCTGAAACTATCGAGAATCATGATAATGACAGAGAGGAAGTTATCATGACGGAAACCCAGTTTAATTCGGCGGTTGCTAATCAAGTCTCCAAGGTACTGGAAACCACGTTGCCTAGAATCTTAGACTCTGCATTGCAGAGGAGATCAAATGAAGGGAACCGTGGAGGCGGTGATGGTAGTGGTGGTACTGAAGGCACCAGAGGCAGTGGTGGTACTAGAGGTAGTGGTGGCACGGGAAGTGGTGGCGATGCTAGAGGCGGTGATGATACTGGTGGAAACGATGGCGGGAGAATCCCAAAGAAAGGTTGCTTGTATAAAGGTTTTAAGGATTGTACTCCTAAACCCTTCAATGGAAAAGGTGGTGCCATAGCGACGTACAATTGGATTTCTGCGATGGAAGCTGTGATCAACATCAGTGAGTGCCGAGAAGATCAAGCGGTCAAGTACGCTGCTCATTCGTTTGAAGAAGAAGCTATGCACTGGTGGAAGACGATAGTCCAAAGGAAAGGACAAGCCACTATCGATAGCATGAGGTGGAATGACATGAAGGAGTTGGTACTCCAACAATTCTGTCCGCAGAATGAGTTGGACAAGATGGAGATGGAGTTTCTTCGGTTAGAGGCTGGATCGATGACACATCGTGAATACACCTCGAGATTCAACGAGATGGCTTTGTTGGTTCCCCACTTAGTCACTCCTGAGTCCAGAAGGTTGAGATGTTATATCCAGGGGCTTCCACCAAAGGTCCGAACGCATGTGAAGGCAAAAGGGCCAACGACCTTTGATGAAGCAGTAGGACTGAGCGCAATCATCTACGATGAGGTGCAGAGTCAAGAGACACATGAACGAGAAAGGAAGAGGAAGTCGGAGGATAAAAAGAGTGGTTCTGGCCGTAGATTCAAGTTCAAAAAGGGAGAAGGCGGTGGCAAAGACAAGGGGAAGGCTGGAGAGGAATATCAAGAGAAGAGGTGTTACAGATGTCAGCAATCGGGACATCTCTCAAGGTCGTGTCCGACGATTAAGTGCTATAATTGTCAGGAAACAGGGCATTTTAAGAATGATTGCCCTAAATTTAAAGGAGTAAAGAACCCAGCCAAAGGGCGGGTGTTTGTTATGAAGAAGGGTGATGATAAGGAAGTAAATGAGGATGTTGTGGCAGGTATGTTTCCTGTAAATAATGTTTATGCTAAGGTTTTATTTGACACGGGTGCAAATAAGAGTTTTGTGTCAGTTTCCTTTGGTAAATACCTAGGAAAAGAACCCGTAGTGCTAGATTCTGCTTATGAGGTAGAAACAGCAAATGGAGGAAGTGATATGATAACAGTAGTGTATAAGGATTGCTTGCTTAATCTAAATGGTGTTGAGTTTCCAGTTGATGTTATGCCTATGAACTTGTGTAGTTATGATGTAGTCATAGGAATGGACTGGTTAACTTATAATCGAGCCCAAGTTGATTGTGAGAAAAAGTTGGTTAGGGTATGTAAGTCAGATGGTGAAACATTAGTGGTTAAGGGAAATAGTATCGGAGGTAATATCCGGATGATATCTGCAATTAAGGCCAGTAAATGTTTGATGAAAGGTTGTGAGGCTTTTATAGCCTATGCTTTAGATGCTAAGCCTGAAAAACAGATATCGGATATTCCAGTCGTGTGTGATTACCCTGATGTGTTTCCTGACGACTTACCTGGACTCCCTCCCAACCGACAAATCGAATTTCGAATCGATTTAATACCTGAAGCAAGGCCGATTGCGAAGGCTCCTTATCGTTTGGCGCCCTCCGAATTGCAAGAACTAATGAAGCAAGTCCAGGAGTTGCTCGACTTAGGCTTCATTAGACCGAGTTCATCCCCTTGGGGTGCACCAGTTCTGTTTGTGAAGAAGAAAGACGGCTCCATGCGGATGTGTATTGACTATCGTGAGCTGAACAAGTTGACAATTAAGAACAAGTATCCATTGCCGAGGATAGACGATCTGTTTGATCAGCTGCAAGGCGCAAGTTATTTCTCCAAGATCGATCTTAGGTCTGGATACCATCAACTAAAGGTGAGGGAAGAGGATATTCCGAAGACGGCTTTTAGAACCCGTTATGGGCACTATGAGTTTTTGGTTATGTCCTTTGGACTAACCAATGCCCCTGCAGCATTCATGGATCTCATGAACAGAGTCTGCAAGCCGTATCTAGACAAGTTTGTCATTGTCTTTATTGATGATATTTTGGTCTATTCGAGAGATCAAAATGATCATGCTGAACACTTGAAGAAGGTTTTGGAAACTCTCAGGCAGGAGAAGCTGTATGCTAAGTTCTCCAAGTGTGATTTTTGGAAGAGAGAAGTTCAATTTCTCGGGCATGTGATAAATGAAGCTGGTGTTCAGGTAGATCCAACTAAGATAGAGGCTATAATGAAATGGGAAGTCCCGAAGACTCCCACGGAAATTAGAAGCTTCTTAGGCTTAGCTGGGTACTACCGAAGATTTATCAAAGACTTCTCCAAGATTGCTACACCGATGACTGCATTAACGCGGAAGAAGGCTGAGTTCAAATGGGGACCCGAGCAAGAGGAAGCCTTTAGTGTCTTGAAGAAGAAGCTTTGTAGTGCTCCAATTCTTTCATTACCCGAAGGTAATGAGGATTTTGTGGTATGTTGTGATGCCTCGCTTAATGGTCTTGGTTGCGTGCTGATGCAACGAGAGAAGGTCATTGCCTATGCATCACGACAATTAAGCGTTCATGAGAAACGTTACACCACACATGATTTGGAATTAGGTGCCATAGTGTTTGCCTTGAAGACTTGGTGACACTATCTTTATGGTACTAAATTCGTGATATATTCTGATCACAAAAGCCTCCAACACCTTTTTGATCAGAAGGAGCTAAATATGAGGCAACGTAGATGGATGGAATTGCTTAGCGATTATGATTGTGAGATCAAATACCATCCTGGCAAGGCCAATGTGGTGGCAGACGCCCTGAGTCGAAAGGAGAGGGTTAAACCCATTAGAGTAAGGGCTTTGCAGATCATTGTAACGATTGATTGGAAGGATCAGATCGTTGAAGCTCAGACAAATGCCTTGAAGGAAGACAGCATCAAGAAGGAGCGAATGGTGGGAAAGGAAGGTTTGTTGACAAAAGGAAAGGATGAGATTCTAAGGTTTGGATCAAGAATCTGGGTTCCAAAGTTTGGAGGTATCCAAGATAAGATTCTTGACGAAACCCACAAGTCTAAGTACTCGATTCATCCTGGAACGGATAAGATGTTCAAGAGCTTGAAAGAGCATTATTGGTGGCCCAATATGAAGAGATCAATTGCACAGTATGTGCAAAGGTGCTTGACTTGTTTACAAGTTAAGATTGAGCATCAGAAACCAGCAGGTCTGTTACAGCAGATAGAATTACCAGTTTGGAAGTGGGAAAGAATAACGATGGATTATGTTACGAAGCTCCCAAGAACTCGTGCAGGGCATAATGCCATATGGGTGATTGTGGATCGATTGACCAAGTCGTCCCATTTCATACCATATAACGAGAGCTACTCACTAGAGAAGATGGCGAAATTGTATATCAAGGAGATTGTGAGTAGACATGGCGTGCCACTTTCGATCATCTCTGACAGAGATAGTCGATTCACGTCAAGGTTTTGGGCGAGTCTGCAAAAAGATCTAGGAACTAGATTGAATTTGAGCACAGCATATCATCCTCAAACCGATGGGCAGAGTGAGCGTACGATCCAAACCCTAGAGGATATGCTGCGTGCGTGTGTGATTGACTTTAGTGGTAGTTGGGATGAATTCTTACCATTGGTTGAGTTTTCATACAACAACAGTTATCACACCAGCATAGGGATGGCACCATTTGAAGCACTTTATGGAAGAAAGTGCAGAACTCCTGTTTGTTGGACGGAAGTTGGGGATGATCAGTTGTGTAGTACTGAGATGATGTTAGAAACAACTGATAAAATCCAACTGATTAAGAAAAGGCTGAAAGCTGCCCAGGATAGGCAGAAAAGTTATGCTGATGTTCGTAGAAGGCCCTTAGAATTCAAAGTTGGAGATTACGTGATGTTGAAAGTATCTCCATGGAAAGGAGTGGTGAGGTTTATCAAACGTGGAAAGTTAGCCCCGAGGTATATTGGTCCATTTAAGATTGTTGCGAGAGTTGGGAAAGTTGCTTATAAGCTTGAGTTACCGGAAACCTTGAAGGGTGTGCTCGATACCTTTCATGTGTCAAACTTAAGGAAGTGTTTGGCGGATCCAAATCAAGCTATACCTCTTGAGGATGTTCAAGTAAGCGAGAAGCTATCTTTTACAGAGAGGCCGGTAAAGATTCTTGATACTCAAGAAAGAAAGTTGAGAAAGAAAAGAATCTGGTTGGTGTTGGTCCAATGGGAAGGACAAAGAGGACCGGAGAAGACTTGGGAATTGGCTAGTGAGATGAAAGCCAAATACCCTCAGTTATTTTTGTAATATTCGAATTTCGAGGACGAAATTCTTTTAAGGAGGGGAGAAATGTAAAACCCTAAATTTTGACTTAAGTATATGTCGATAATGGGCGGGTGTTCATGTAAATAGCACGTTGAATAAAAAGTCCTAATGTATAGAGATAAACCCTAGGGGTGATAGAGGACTTAAAATGAAGAACGTGGGCGAAAACGGAACTCAAATCGGAGTTATAACGAAGCGGGAAATGCGAAAACACCCGAGGAATGCCCGAAAACTTGTTTCGATCATATCTTGACTTAGAAGAAGAGTTACGGAGCCCATAATATATGAATTCCACGTGTTTCGACGAGAGGAATCTGAAAACATGGGTTACGCGGTCCGCGCATGAGAGGGTAGGCCTGTGCGCGTATCGCCTAGTGTCAGTCGGGTGGAAAACAGCTGTCAGGCACTTGCCTGTTACGCGATACGCGCAGGAGGGCCCATGGTGCTGCGCGTAGCGCCTAGAACAGCCCGACCAGCCTATAAAAAGGGGTGCAACCCCCCTTCACTCCTTGCTCATTCCCCTTCTCTCTCTAGAACTTTTTAGAGAGAGAAACACTCTAGTTTTCTTGCGGAATCGCGCCTCGTGTGCGGTACCCTGCGTCGTGACGTTCCTTCGAATCTCGGGCGTGTGTAGATCGCTTGGCGTGCGTCGAGGTTCTGCCCGAGTGAAGAGCGGTGGTCATCGAGGTGTTGCGCAATTGAAGATCGGTGATCGACGAGGTAAATGGTCTTTCATTCTCGATTAGTTTAGGACGGGAATCGGGTTGGGAACCCGATGGGAATGCGGGGTGAAGATACCCGCATAGCACAAGGGACGTGCTAGGGGAAATAGTTGCGGGATTAAACACCCGCAACTAACGGGTAGATTACCCGGGGAGGGTGCGGATTGAATATCCGTACCCTAGGGGTATGATATCCGTTGTGAACAGGTAACATATCTCTGTAGAATTCGTTTAGATCCCCGAGGTGTGGAATTTGGTAGGCGTAGGTGGCAACGACTCGTGTCTAGTCGTATGCTTCGCTAGTTATGCCCTAGGACTTACATAGTCTTAGGAATCGTTATTTATAACGTTGTGATATCGCGTTATAGGTGGATTATAGCTATTGATATTGATTGTCGATATAGCTAATTGTGTGATCGTGAAGATATCCATTTGGATTGATTGTTGGGATTAGATCAAGGACCGAAGCTAGTTGTGAGCTTGTTGTGATCTTGTTGAGGTGAGTTCATACACTTAAACTCTTTTGAAATGATTGTATGTTTTACAAAACTGGATGTGTTGGTTAAACCTGTTTTGGTTGCAAATGATTGTGAGTTTTTGTATAAACTCTTTTGGAATGGTTGTGTTCTTAAACTGTTGTTTATGAACGGTTGGCTAGCATTCTACGGTAAATATCGGGCAATACCACTTCTGTTTTTGGGTGACGGGCGGTAAACTCAGTGAAGGGTATATGCATATATTCTGCTCCAGCGCAGACGTGCCTGACGGAGTTGTTGAGGGGTTTATCGTATTGACTGTGTATATTTATCTGATGATGCTAGTATGTTTATGAAATGCATGTAAATGATGGAGTTAGTGGTAACTCTTTGATCAATGGAGCTTGGCAACTCGTTGATCAGTGTTTTTACAAGTATTTGGTTGAATGTTTGTAATGTTTTGTAAAATGTTTTATTATGAACTCACCAGCGTAAGCTGACCCTTTCTTTTAAAACTTTTTGGCACACATCCTAGGTGCCGTGTGATGCAGGAAAGCACTGTTGAGGCTAGAGCAGGTAGAGGGCTTGCGGGCTTAGAAGATAGACGCTCTGGACCTAGAATAGTTGTTAGCTTTAGTTTGTTGATGTTATGTATCATACAATCAATGGTCGTTTTGTAATCAAACTATTGTATATTTGAAGTTTAATGTATGAACAGCTTTCTGTTTTAAGCTGTGTTTATGTATGTTGTTGATTCCGCTGCGTTGCTCCTGATATCCATTCGTCACACGCGTGTAAACCCCCGGGCACCTGGGACCGCCCGCCGCGTTGGGGTTGTGACAGATACTATGGAGACTAAAAGTGGTTCAAATATGGGTAAATCTGATCTAACTACATCAAACCCTTTTGAGGCGTTATCTGTGGAGAAAATAGATGAAATTGAGACAGACAAGGTGAAAGGGAACATGGATAAGGAAAGCTCTAGGTTTGACTCGGATTCGGAAGTGGATGAGGTTTTAGATATGGATAATGGGATGGCAAGGTATATGATGAGCATGGCAATGGCGCTAGAATCTCCATCGGGTTCTAAGAGGGCAGGTACTCCTTCTACATCGGGTGTTAATGGTTTGTCTGATATTCTGGATTACTAGGGAGTTGATCTGCTAGCAATATTGGTTGAGGTTTCTTTGGGGTGGAATCTACACTTTTGATGATGGCGGCTGATGAAATGGTTTTTTATTTAATTTTGTTTATGTCATCAATTTGTGGTAGGCTAGATTGTTTGGTTTGTCTTGGTGTTGTTTTGTGGGTTTTTTTGTTTTTATGTTCACATATGTGGGGCCTGTCCCATATATGAACTAGTGTGGAACGCTTCCTCACTACTTGTACTTCATTGACGGTTGTCTTTATAATAGAATCACCGGGGTAACCCTTTACCCAAAAAAAAATCACGTTAGTATCATTTAGGACTCCTTACAAATCCTAAGAACACCTTACAACACCGTACAAAACCATAAATCTCCATAATAAACCTAATTAACTCGTCTGAATCCTTTGAACTTCATACGGCAACTTAACGCTTCTTACGACTTTGTATGCCATATTAGCACCTTAAAAAGCACGTTAGTATAATGTAAGACGCCTTAAAACTCCTAACAACACCTTACAACACCATACGAAACTTTAAAACTCCATAATAAACCTAATGAATTCGTACGAGTCCTTTGAACCTCGAATGACAAGTTAGGACATCTTACGACTCTTTATGCCACATTAGGAACTCGAATAGAACATTAGTATAATGTACGACGCCTTACAACTCCTAAGAACACCTTCCTTCACCGTACGAAACCTCAAAACTCCATAATACACCTAAAGAATTCGTCTGAGTCCTTTGAACATCGTACGTCAAGTTAGACTCTGTATGCCATATTAGCAACATGAAAATCACGTTAGTATCATTTAGGACTCCTTACAAATCCTAAGAACACCTTACAACACCGTACAAAACCATAAATCTCCATAATAAACCTAATTATCTCGTCCGATTCCTTTGAACTTCGTACGGCAACTTAAGGCTTCTTAAGACTTTGTATGCCATATTAGCACCTTAAAAAGCACGTTAGTATAATGTAGGACGCCTTAAAACTCCTAACAACACCTTACAACACCGTACGAAACGTTAAAACTCCATAATAAACCTAATGAATTCGTACGAGTCCCTTGAACATCGTACGACGAGTTAGGACATCTTACGACTCTTTATGCCACATTAGGAACTTGAATAGAACGTTAGTATAATGTACGACGCCTTACAAATCCTAAGAACACCTTCCTTCACCGTACGAAACCTCATAACTCCATAATACACCTAAAGAATTCGTCCGAGTCATTTGAACATCGTACGTCAAGTTAGACTCTGAATGCCATATTAGCAATATGAAAATCACGTTAGTATCATTTAGGACTCCTTACAAATCCTAAGAACACCTTACAACACCGTACAAAACCATAAATCTCCATAATAAACCTAATTAACTCGTCTGAATCCTTTGAACTTCATACGGCAACTTAACGCTTCTTACGACTTTGTATGCCATATTAGCACCTTAAAAAGCACGTTAGTATAATGTAAGACGCCTTAAAACTCCTAACAACACCTTACAACACCTTACGAAACTTTAAAACTCCATAATAAACCTAATGAATTCGTACGAGTCCTTTGAACCTCGAATGACAAGTTAGGATATCTTACGACTCTTTATGCCACATTAGGAACTCGAATAGAACATTAGTATAATGTACGACGCCTTACAACTCCTAAGAACACCTTCCTTCACCGTACGAAACCTCAAAACTCCATAATGAACCTAAAGAATTCGTCCGAGAACTTTGAACATCGTACGTCAAGTTAGACTCTGTATGCCATATTAGCAACATGAAAATCACGTTAGTATCATTTAGGACTCCTTACAAATCCTAAGAACACCTTACAACACCGTACAAAACCATAAATCTCCATAATAAACCTAATTATCTCGTCCGAATCCTTTGAACTTCGTACGGCAACTTAAGGCTTCTTACGAGTTTGTATGCCATATTAGCACCTTAAAAAGAACGTTAGTATAATGTAGGACGCCTTAAAACTCCTAACAACACCTTACAACACCGTACGAAACGTTAAAACTCCATAATAAACCTAATGAATTCGTACGAGTCCTTTGAACATCGTACGACGAGTTAGGACATCTTACGACTCTTTATGCCACAATAGGAACTCGAATAGAACGTTAGTATAATGTACGACGCCTTACAAATCCTAAGAACACCTTCCTTCACCGTACGAAACCTCAAAACTCCATAATACACCTAAAGAATTCGTTCGAGTCCTTTGAACATCGTACATCAAGTTAGACTCTGTATGCCATATTAGCAATATGAAAATCACGTTAGTATCATTTAGGACTCCTTACAAATCCTAATGACACCTTACAACACTATACAAAACCATAAATCTCCATAATAAACCTAATTAACTCGTCTGAATCCTTTGAACTTCATACGGCAACTTAAGGCTTCTTACGACTTTTTATGCCATATTAGCACCTTAAAAAGCACGTTAGTATAATGCAAGACGCCTTAAAACTCCTAACAACACCTTACAACACCGTACGAAACGTTAAAACTTCATAACAAACCTAATGAATTCGTACGAGTCCTTTGAACATCGTACGACGAGTTAGGACATCTTACGACTCTTTATGCCACATTAGGAACTCGAATAGAACGTTAGTATAATGTACGACGCCTTACAAATCCTAAGAACACCTTCCTTCACAGTACGAAACCTCAAAACTCCATAATAAACCTAATGAATTCGTACGAGTCCTTTGAACATCGTACGACAAGTTAGGACATCTTACGACTCTTTATGCCACATTAGGAACTCGAATAGAACGTTAGTATAATGTACGACGCCTTACAAATCCAAAGAACACCTTCCTTCACAGTACGAAACCTCAAAACTCCATAATAAACCTAATGAATTCGTACGAGTCCTTTGAACATCGTACGACAAGTTAGGACATCTTACGACTCTTTATGCCACATTAGGAACTCGAATAGAACATTAGTATAATGTACGACGCCTTACAACTCCTAAGAACACCTTCCTTCACCGTACGAAACCTCACAACTCCATAATACACCTAAAGAATTCGTCCGAGTCCTTTGAACATCGTACGTCAAGTTAGACTCTGTATGCCATATTAGCAACATGAAAATCACGTTAGTATCATTTAGGAGTCCTTACAAATCCTAAGAACACCTTACAACACCGTACAAAACCATAAATCTCCATAATAAACCTAATTATCTCGTCCGATTCCTTTGAACTTCGTACGGCAACTTAAGGCTTCTTACGACTTTGTATGCCATATTAGCACCTTAAAAAGCACCTTAGTTTAATGTAGGACGCCTTAAAACTCCTAACAACACCTTACAACACCGTAAGAAACGTTATAACTCCATAATAAACCTAATGAATTCGTACGAGTTCTTTGAACATCGTACGACGAGTTAGGACATCTTACGACTCTTTATGCCACATTAGGAACTCGAATAGAACGTTAGTATAATGTACGACGCCTTACAAATCCTAAGAACACCTTCCTTCACGGTACGAAATCTCACAACTCCATAATACACCTAAAGAATTCGTCCGAGTCCATTGAACATCGTACGTCAAATTAGACTCTGTATGCCATATTAGCAACATGAAAATCACGTTAGTATCATTTAGGACTCCTTACAAATCCTAAGAACACCTTACAACACCGTACAAAACCATATATCTCCATAATAAACCTAATTATCTAGTCCGAATCCTTTGAACTTCGTACGGCAACTTAAAGCTTCTTACGACTTTGTATGCCATATTAGCACCTTAAAAAGCACGTTAGTATAATGTAGGACGCCTTAAAACTCCTAACAACACCTTACAACACCGTACGAAACGTTAAAACTCCATAATAAACCTAATGAATTCGTACGAGTCCTATGAACATCGTACGACGAGTTAGGACATCTTACGACTCTTTATGCCACATTAGGAACTCGAATAGAACGTTAGTATAATGTACGATGCCTTACAAATCCTAAGAATACCTTCCTTCACCGTACGAAACCTCATAACTCCATAATACACCTAAAGAATTCGTCCGAGTCATTTGAACATCGTACGTCAAGTTAGACTCTGAATGCCATATTAGCAATATGAAAATCACGTTAGTATCATTTAGGACTCCTTACAAATCCTAAGAACACCTTACAACACCGTACAAAACCATAAATCTCCATAATAAACCTAATTAACTCGTCTGAATCCTTTGAACTTCATACGGCAACTTAACGCTTCTTACGACTTTGTATGCCATATTAGCACCTTAAAAAGCACGTTAGTATAATGTAAGACGCCTTAAAACTCCTAACAACACCTTACAACACCATACGAAACTTTAAAACTCCATAATAAACCTAATGAATTCGTACGAGTCCTTTGAACATCGTATGACAAGTTAGGACATCTTACGACTCTTTATGCCACATTAGGAACTCGAATAGAACATTAGTATAATGTACGACGCCTTACAACTCCTAAGAACACCTTCCTTCACCGTACGAAACCTCAAAACTCCATAATAAACCTAATGGATTCGTACGAGTCCTTTGAACATCGTACGACAAGTTAGGACATCTTACGACTCTTTATGCCACATTAGGAACTCGAATAGCACACTAGTATAATGTACGACGCCTTACAATTCCTAAGAACACCTTCGTTCACCGTACGAAACCTCAAAACTCCATAATACACGTAAAGAATTCGTCCGAGAACTTTGAACATCGTACGTCAAGTTAGACTCTGTATGCCATATTAGCAACATGAAAATCACGTTAGTATCATTTAGGAGTCCTTACAAATCCTAAGAACACCTTACAACACCGTACAAAACCATAAATCTCCATAATAAACCTAATTAACTCGTCTGAATCCTTTGAACTTCATACGGCAACTTAACGCTTCTTACGACTTTTTATGCCATATTAGCACCTTAAAAAGCACGTTAGTATAATGTAAGACGCCTTAAAACTCCTAACAACACCTTACAACACCATACGAAACTTTAAAACTCCATAATAAACCTAATGAATTCGTACGAGTCCTTTGAACCTCAAATGACAAGTTAGGACATCTTACTACTCTTTATGCCACATTAGGAACTAGAATAGCACACTAGTATAATGTACGACGCCTTACAATTCCTAAGAACAACTTCCTTCACCGTACGAAACCTCAAAACTCCATAATACACCTAAAGAATTCGTCCGAGAACTTTGAACATCGTACGTCAAGTTAGACTCTGTATGCCATATTAGCAACATGAAAATCACGTTAGTATCATTTAGGATTCCTTACAAATCCTAAGAACACCTTACAACACCGTACAAAACCATAAATCTCCATAATAAACCTAATTATCTCGTCCGAATCCTTTGAACTTCCTACGACAACTTAAGGCTTCTTACGACTTTGTATGCCATATTAGCACCTTAAAAAGCACGTTAGTATAATGTAGGACGCCTTAAAACTCCTAACAACACCGTACGAAACGTTAAAAATCCATAATAAACCTAATGAATTCGTACGAGTCCTTTGAACATCGTACGACGAGTTAGGACATCTTACGACTCTTTATGCCACAATAGGAACTCGAGTAGAACGTTAGTATAATGTACGACGCCTTACAAATCCTAAGAACACCTTCCTTCACCGTACGAAACCTCAAAACTCCATAATACACCTAAAGAATTCGTCCGAGTCCTTTGAACATCGTACATCAAGTTAGACTCTGTATGCCATATTAGCAATATGAAAATCACGTTAGTATCATTTAGGACTCCTTACAAATCCTAAGGACACCTTACAACACCGTACAAAACCATAAATCTCCATAATAAACCTAATTAACTCGTCTGAATCCTTTGAACTTCATACGGCAACTTAAGGCTTCTTACGACTTATTATGCCATATTAGCATCTTAAAAAGCACGTTAGAATATTTTGGACTACTAAGAAGTAGTTTGACAGGCCAAAGCTTCTGTGGTACGCTTGTGGTGGAACCTACACTTTTGATGATGGCGGCTAATTGAACGGTTTTTTGTTTATGTCATTAACTGTGGTAGGCTAGTTTGTTTGGTTTGTCTTGGTTTTATTTGGTTTGTTTTTTTTTGTTAACATATGTGGGGGTCTGTCCCATATATGAACTAGTGTGGAATGCTTCCTCACTACTTGTACTTCATTGACGGTTGTCTTTATAATAGAATCACCGGGGTAACCCTTTACCCAAAAAAAAAGCACGTTAGAATAATGTAAGACGCCTTAAAACTCCTAACAACACCTTACAACACCGTACGAAACGTTAAAACTCCATAACAAACCTAATGAATTCGTACGAGTCCTTTGAACATCGTACGACGAGTTAGGACATCTTACGACTCTTTATGCCACATTAGGAACTCGAATAGAACGTTAGTATAATGTACGACGCCTTACAAATCCTAAGAACACCTTCCTTCACAGTACGAAACCTCAAAACTCCATAATAAACCTAATGAATTCGTACGAGTCCTTTGAACATCGTACGACAAGTTAGGACATCTTACGACTCTTTATGCCACATTAGGAACTCGAATAGAACGTTAGTATAATGTACGACGCCTTACAAATCCTAAGAACACCTTCCTTCACCGTACAAAGCCTCATAACTCCATAATACACCTAAAGAATTCGTCCGAGTCATTTGAACATCGTACGTCAAGTTAGACTCTGAATGCCATATTAGCAATATGAAAATCACGTTAGTATCATTTAGGACTCCTTACAAATCCTAAGAACACCTTACAACACCGTACAAAACCATAAATCTCCATAATAAACCTAATTAACTCGTCTGAATCCTTTGAACTTCATACGGCAACTTAACGCTTCTTACGACTTTGTATGCCATATTAGCACCTTAAAAAGCACGTTAGTATAATGTAAGACGCCTTAAAACTCCTAACAACACCTTACAACATCGTACGAAACGTTAAAACTTCATAACAAACCTAATGAATTCGTACGAGTCCTTTGAACATCGTACGACGAGTTAGGACATCTTACGACGCTTTATGCCACATTAGGAACTCGAATAGAACGTTAGTATAATGTACGACGCCTTAGAACTCCTAAGAACACCTTCCTTCACCGTACGAAACCTCACAACTCCATAATACACCTAAAGAATTCGTCCGAGTCTTTTGAACATCGTACGTCAAGTTAGACTCTGTATGCCATATTAGCAACATGAAAATCACGTTAGTATCATTTAGGAGTCCTTACAAATCCTAAGAACACCTTACAACACCGTACAAAACCATAAATCTCCATAATAAACCTAATTATCTCGTCCGATTCCTTTGAACTTCGTACGGCAACTTAAGGCTTCTTACGACTTTGTATGCCATATTAGCACCTTAAAAAGCACCTTAGTTTAATGTAGGACGCCTTAAAACTCCTAACAACACCTTACAACACCGTAAGAAACGTTATAACTCCATAATAAACCTAATGAATTCGTACGAGTTCTTTGAACATCGTACGACGAGTTAGGACATCTTACGACTCTTTATGCCACATTAGGAACTCGAATAGAACGTTAGTATAATGTACGACGCCTTACAAATCCTAAGAACACCTTCCTTCACGGTACGAAATCTCACAACTCCATAATACACCTAAAGAATTCGTCCGAGTCCATTGAACATCGTACGTCAAATTAGACTCTGTATGCCATATTAGCAACATGAAAATCACGTTAGTATCATTTAGGACTCCTTACAAATCCTAAGAACACCTTACAACACCGTACAAAACCATATATCTCCATAATAAACCTAATTATCTAGTCCGAATCCTTTGAACTTCGTACGGCAACTTAAAGCTTCTTACGACTTTGTATGCCATATTAGCACCTTAAAAAGCACGTTAGTATAATGTAGGACGCCTTAAAACTCCTAACAACACCTTACAACACCGTACGAAACGTTAAAACTCCATAATAAACCTAATGAATTCGTACGAGTCCTATGAACATCGTACGACGAGTTAGGACATCTTACGACTCTTTATGCCACATTAGGAACTCGAATAGAACGTTAGTATAATGTACGATGCCTTACAAATCCTAAGAATACCTTCCTTCACCGTACGAAACCTCATAACTCCATAATACACCTAAAGAATTCGTCCGAGTCATTTGAACATCGTACGTCAAGTTAGACTCTGAATGCCATATTAGCAATATGAAAATCACGTTAGTATCATTTAGGACTCCTTACAAATCCTAAGAACACCTTACAACACCGTACAAAACCATAAATCTCCATAATAAACCTAATTAACTCGTCTGAATCCTTTGAACTTCATACGGCAACTTAACGCTTCTTACGACTTTGTATGCCATATTAGCACCTTAAAAAGCACGTTAGTATAATGTAAGACGCCTTAAAACTCCTAACAACACCTTACAACACCATACGAAACTTTAAAACTCCATAATAAACCTAATGAATTCGTACGAGTCCTTTGAACATCGTATGACAAGTTAGGACATCTTACGACTCTTTATGCCACATTAGGAACTCGAATAGAACATTAGTATAATGTACGACGCCTTACAACTCCTAAGAACACCTTCCTTCACCGTACGAAACCTCAAAACTCCATAATAAACCTAATGGATTCGTACGAGTCCTTTGAACATCGTACGACAAGTTAGGACATCTTACGACTCTTTATGCCACATTAGGAACTCGAATAGCACACTAGTATAATGTACGACGCCTTACAATTCCTAAGAACACCTTCGTTCACCGTACGAAACCTCAAAACTCCATAATACACGTAAAGAATTCGTCCGAGAACTTTGAACATCGTACGTCAAGTTAGACTCTGTATGCCATATTAGCAACATGAAAATCACGTTAGTATCATTTAGGAGTCCTTACAAATCCTAAGAACACCTTACAACACCGTACAAAACCATAAATCTCCATAATAAACCTAATTAACTCGTCTGAATCCTTTGAACTTCATACGGCAACTTAACGCTTCTTACGACTTTTTATGCCATATTAGCACCTTAAAAAGCACGTTAGTATAATGTAAGACGCCTTAAAACTCCTAACAACACCTTACAACACCATACGAAACTTTAAAACTCCATAATAAACCTAATGAATTCGTACGAGTCCTTTGAACCTCAAATGACAAGTTAGGACATCTTACTACTCTTTATGCCACATTAGGAACTAGAATAGCACACTAGTATAATGTACGACGCCTTACAATTCCTAAGAACAACTTCCTTCACCGTACGAAACCTCAAAACTCCATAATACACCTAAAGAATTCGTCCGAGAACTTTGAACATCGTACGTCAAGTTAGACTCTGTATGCCATATTAGCAACATGAAAATCACGTTAGTATCATTTAGGATTCCTTACAAATCCTAAGAACACCTTACAACACCGTACAAAACCATAAATCTCCATAATAAACCTAATTATCTCGTCCGAATCCTTTGAACTTCCTACGACAACTTAAGGCTTCTTACGACTTTGTATGCCATATTAGCACCTTAAAAAGCACGTTAGTATAATGTAGGACGCCTTAAAACTCCTAACAACACCGTACGAAACGTTAAAAATCCATAATAAACCTAATGAATTCGTACGAGTCCTTTGAACATCGTACGACGAGTTAGGACATCTTACGACTCTTTATGCCACAATAGGAACTCGAGTAGAACGTTAGTATAATGTACGACGCCTTACAAATCCTAAGAACACCTTCCTTCACCGTACGAAACCTCAAAACTCCATAATACACCTAAAGAATTCGTCCGAGTCCTTTGAACATCGTACATCAAGTTAGACTCTGTATGCCATATTAGCAATATGAAAATCACGTTAGTATCATTTAGGACTCCTTACAAATCCTAAGGACACCTTACAACACCGTACAAAACCATAAATCTCCATAATAAACCTAATTAACTCGTCTGAATCCTTTGAACTTCATACGGCAACTTAAGGCTTCTTACGACTTATTATGCCATATTAGCATCTTAAAAAGCACGTTAGAATATTTTGGACTACTAAGAAGTAGTTTGACAGGCCAAAGCTTCTGTGGTACGCTTGTGGTGGAACCTACACTTTTGATGATGGCGGCTAATTGAACGGTTTTTTGTTTATGTCATTAACTGTGGTAGGCTAGTTTGTTTGGTTTGTCTTGGTTTTATTTGGTTTGTTTTTTTTTGTTAACATATGTGGGGGTCTGTCCCATATATGAACTAGTGTGGAATGCTTCCTCACTACTTGTACTTCATTGACGGTTGTCTTTATAATAGAATCACCGGGGTAACCCTTTACCCAAAAAAAAAGCACGTTAGAATAATGTAAGACGCCTTAAAACTCCTAACAACACCTTACAACACCGTACGAAACGTTAAAACTCCATAACAAACCTAATGAATTCGTACGAGTCCTTTGAACATCGTACGACGAGTTAGGACATCTTACGACTCTTTATGCCACATTAGGAACTCGAATAGAACGTTAGTATAATGTACGACGCCTTACAAATCCTAAGAACACCTTCCTTCACAGTACGAAACCTCAAAACTCCATAATAAACCTAATGAATTCGTACGAGTCCTTTGAACATCGTACGACAAGTTAGGACATCTTACGACTCTTTATGCCACATTAGGAACTCGAATAGAACGTTAGTATAATGTACGACGCCTTACAAATCCTAAGAACACCTTCCTTCACCGTACAAAGCCTCATAACTCCATAATACACCTAAAGAATTCGTCCGAGTCATTTGAACATCGTACGTCAAGTTAGACTCTGAATGCCATATTAGCAATATGAAAATCACGTTAGTATCATTTAGGACTCCTTACAAATCCTAAGAACACCTTACAACACCGTACAAAACCATAAATCTCCATAATAAACCTAATTAACTCGTCTGAATCCTTTGAACTTCATACGGCAACTTAACGCTTCTTACGACTTTGTATGCCATATTAGCACCTTAAAAAGCACGTTAGTATAATGTAAGACGCCTTAAAACTCCTAACAACACCTTACAACATCGTACGAAACGTTAAAACTTCATAACAAACCTAATGAATTCGTACGAGTCCTTTGAACATCGTACGACGAGTTAGGACATCTTACGACGCTTTATGCCACATTAGGAACTCGAATAGAACGTTAGTATAATGTACGACGCCTTAGAACTCCTAAGAACACCTTCCTTCACCGTACGAAACCTCACAACTCCATAATACACCTAAAGAATTCGTCCGAGTCTTTTGAACATCGTACGTCAAGTTAGACTCTGTATGCCATATTAGCAACATGAAAATCACGTTAGTATCATTTAGGACTCCTTACAAATCCTAAGAACACCTTACAACACTGTACAAAACCATAAATCTCCATAATAAACCTAATTAACTCGTCTGAATCCTTTGAACTTCATACGGCAATTTAACGCTTCTTACGACTTTGTATGCCATATTAGCACCTTAAAAAGCACCTTAGTATAATGTAGGATGCCTTAAAACTCCTAACAACACCTTACAACAACGTACGAAACGTTAAAACTCCATAATAAACCTGATGAATTCGTACGAGTCTTTTGAACATCGTACGACGAGTTAGGACATCTTACGACTCTTTATGCCACATTAGGAACTCGAATAGATCGTTAGTATAATGTACGACGCCTTACAAATCCTAAGAACACCTTCCTTCACCGTACGAAACCTCAAAACTCCATAATACACCTAAAGAATTCGTCTGAGTCATTTGAACATCTTACGTCAAATTAGACTCTGAATGCCATATTAGCAATATGAAAATCACGTTAGTATCATTTAGGACTCCTTACAAATCCTAAGAACACCTTACAACACCGTACAAAACCATAAATCTCCATAATAAACCTAATTAACTCGTCTGAATCCTTTGAACTTCATACGGCAACTTAAGGCTTCTTACGACTTTGTATGCCATATTGGCACCTTAAAAAGCACGTTAGTATATTGTAAGACGCCTTAAAACTCCTAACAACACCTTACAACACCGCACGAAACTTTAAAACTCCATAAAAAACCTAATGAATTCGTACGAGTCCTTTGAACATCGTATGACAAGTTAGGACATCTTACGACTCTTTATGCCACATTAGGAACTCGAATAGAACATTAGTAAAATGTACGACGCCTTACAACTCCTAAGAACACCTTCCTTCACCGTACGAAACCTCAAAACTCCATAACAAACCTAATGAATTCGTACGAGTCCTTTGAACATCGTACGACAAGTTAGGACATCTTACGACTCTTTATGCCACATTAGGAACTCGAATAGCACACTAGTATAATGTACGACGCCTTACAACTCCTAAGAACACCTTCCTTCACCGTACGAAACCTCAAAACTCCATAATACACCTAAAGAATTCGTCTGAGAACTTTGAACATCGTACGTCAAGTTAGACTCTGTATGCCATATTAGCAACATGAAAATCACGTTAGTATCATTTAGGACTCCTTACAAATCCTAAGAACACCTTACAACACCGTACAAAACCATAAATCTCCATAATAAACCTAATTATCTCGTCCGAATCCTTTAAACTTCGTACGGCAACTTAAGGCTTCTTACGACTTTGTATGCCATATTAGCACCTTAAAAAGCACGTTAGTGTAATGTAGGACGCCTTAAAACTCCTAAAAACACCTTACAACACCGTACGAAACGTTAAAACTCCATAACAAACCTAATGAATTCGTACGAGTCCTTTGAACATCGTACGACAAGTTAGGACATCTTACGACTCTTTATGCCACATTAGGAACTCGAATAGGACATTAGTATAATGTACGACGCCTTACAAATCCTAAGAACACCTTCCTTCACAGTACGAAACCTCAAAACTCCATAATAAACCTAATGAATTCGTACGAGTCCTTTGAACATCGTACGACAAGTTAGGACATCTTACGGCTGTTTATGCCACATTAGGAACTCGAATTGCACACTAGTATAATGTACGACGCCTTACAACTCCTAAGAACACCTTCCTTCACCGTACGAAACCTCAAAACTCCATAATACACTTACAGAATTCGTCCGAGGCCCTTGAACATCGTACTTCAAGTTAGACTCTGTATGCCATATTAGCAACATGAAAATCACGTTAGTAACATTTAGGACTCCTTACAAATCCTAAGAACACCTTACAACACCGTACAAAACCATAAATCTCCATAATAAACCTACTTATCTCGTCCGATTCCTTTGAACTTCGTACGGCAACTTAAGGCTTCTTACAACTTTGTATGCCATATTAGCACCTTAAAAAGCACGTTAGTATAATGTAGGACGTCTTAAAACTCCTAACAACACCTTACAACACCGTACGAAACGTTAAAACTCCATAACAAACCTAATGAATTCGTACGAGTCCTTTGAACATCGTACGACAAGTTAGGACATCTTACGACTCTTTATGACACATTAGGAACTCGAATAGAACATTAGTATAATGTACGACGCCTTACAAATCCTAAGAACACCTTCCTTCACAGTACGAAACCTCAAAACTCCATAATAAACCTAGTGAATTCGTACGAGTCCTTTGAACATCGTACGACAAGTTAGGACATCTTACGACTGTTTATGCCACATTAGGTACTCGAATAGCACACTAGTCTAATGTACGACGCCTTACAACTCCTAAGAACACCTTCCTTCACCGTACGAAACCTCAAAACTCCATAATACACCTAAAGAATTCGTCTGAGAACTTATGAACATCGTACGTCAAGTTAGACTCTGTATGCCATATTAGCAACATGAAAATCACGTTAGTATCATTTAGGACTCCTTACAAATCCTAAGAACACCTTACAACACCGTACAAAACCATAAATCTCCATAATAAACCTAATTATCTCGTCCGAATCCTTTGAACTTCGTACGACAACTTAAGGCTATTACGACTTTGTATGCCATATTAGCACCTTAAAAAGCACGTTAGTGTAATGTAGGACGCCTTAAAACTCCTAACAACACCTTACAACACCGTACGAAACGTTAAAACTCCATAACAAACCTAATGAATTCGTACGAGTCCTTTGAACATCGTACGACAAGTTAGGACATCTTACGACTCTTTATGCCACATTAGGAACTCGAATAGGACATTAGTATAATGTACGACGCCTTACAAATCCTAAGAACACCTTCCTTCACAGTACGAAACCTCAAAACTCCATAATAAACCTAGTGAATTCGTACGAGTCCTTTGAACATCGTACGACAAGTTAGGACATCTTACGACTGTTTATGCCACATTAGGAACTCGAATAGCACACTAGTATAATGTACGATGCCTTACAACTCCTAAGAACACCTTCCTTCACCGTACGAAACCTCAAAACTCCATAATACACCTAAAGAATTCGTCTGAGAACTTTGAACATCGTACGTCAAGTTAGACTCTGTATGCCATATTAGCAACATGAAAATCACGTTAGTATCATTTAGGACTCCTTACAAATCCTAAGAACACCTTACAACACCGTACAAAACCATAAATCTCCATAATAAACCTAATTATCTCGTCCGATTCATTTGAGCTTCGTACGGCAACTTAAGGCTTCTTACGACTTTGTATGCCATATTAGCACCTTAAAAAGCACGTTAGTATAATGTAGGACGCCTTAAAACTCCTAACAACACCTTACAACATCGTACGAAACGTTAAAACTCCATAACAAACCTAATGAATTCGTACGAGTCCTTTGAACATCGTACGACAAGTTAGGACATCTTACGACTCTTTATGCCACATTAGGAACTCGAATAGGACATTAGTATAATGTACGACGCCTTACAAATCCTAAGAACACCTTCCTTCACAGTACGAAACCTCAAAACTCCATAATAAACCTAGTGAATTCGTACGAGTTCTTTGAACATCGTACGACAAGTTAGGACATCTTACGACTATTTATGCCACATTAGGAACTCGAATAGCACACTAGTATAATGTACGATGCCTTACAACTCCTAAGAACACCTTCCTTCACCGTACGAAACCTCAAAACTCCATAATACACCTAAAGAATTCGTCTGAGAACTTTGAACATCGTACGTCAAGTTAGACTCTGTATGCCATATTAGCAACATGAAAATCACGTTAGTATCATTTAGGACTCCTTACAAATCCTAAGAACACCGTACAAAACCATAAATCTCCATAATAAACCTAATTATCTCGTCCGATTCCTTTGAACTTCGTACGGCAACTTAAGGCTTCTTACGACTTTGTATGCCATATTAGCACCTTAAAAAGCACGTTAGTATAATGTAGGACGCCTTAAAACTCCTAACAACACCTTACAACATCGTACGAAACGTTAAAACTCCATAACAAACCTAATGAATTCGTACGAGTCCTTTGAACATCGTACGACAAGTTAGGACATCTTACGACTCTTTATGCCACATTAGGAACTCGAATAGGACATTAGTATAATGTACGACGCCTTACAAATCCTAAGAACACCTTCCTTCACAGTACGAAACCTCAAAACTCCATAATAAACCTAATGAATTCGTACGAGTCCTTTGAACATCGTACGACAAGTTAGGACATCTTACGACTGTTTACGCCACATTAGGTACTCGAATAGCACACTAGTATAATGTACGACGCCTTACAACTCCTAAGAACACCTTCCTTCACCGTACGAAACCTCAAAACTCCATAATACACCTAAAGAATTCGTCTGAGAACTTTGAACATCGTACGTCAAGTTAGACTCTGTATGCCATATTAGCAACATGAAAATCACGTTAGTATCATTTAGGACTCCTTATAAATCCTAAGAACACCTTACAACACCGTACAAAACCATAAATCTCCATAATAAACCTAATTATCTCGTCCGAATCCTTTGAACTTCGTACGGCAACTTAAGGCTTCTTACGACTTTGTATGCCATATTAGCACCTTAAAAAGCACCTTAGTGTAATGTAGGACGCCTTAAAACTCCTAACAACACCTTACAACACCGTACGAAACGTTAAAACTCCATAACAAACCTAATGAATTCGTACGAGTCCTTTGAACATCGTACGACAAGTTAGGACATCTTACGACTCTTTATGCCACATTAGGAACTCGAATAGGACATTAGTATAATGTACGACGCCTTACAAATCCTAAGAACACCTTCCTTCACAGTACGAAACCTCAAAACTCCATAATAAACCTAGTGAATTCGTACGAGTCCTTTGAACATCGTACGACAAGTTAGGACATCTTACGACTGTTTATGCCACATTAGGAACTCGAATAGCACACTAGTATAATGTACGACGCCTTACAACTCCTAAGAACACCTTCCTTCACCGTACGAAACCTCAAAACTCCATAATACACCTACAGAATTCGTCTGAGAACTTTGAACATCGTACGTCAAGTTAGACTCTGTATGCCATATTAGCAACATGAAAATCACGTTAGTATCATTTAGGACTCCTTACAAATCCTAAGAACACCTTACAACACCGTACAAAACCATAAATCTCCATAATAAACCTAATTATCTCGTCCGATTCATTTGAGCTTCGTACGACAACTTAAGGCTTCTTACGACTTTGTATGCCATATTAGCACCTTAAAAAGCACGTTAGTATAATGTAGGACGCCTTAAAACTCCTAACAACACCTTACAACATCATACGAAACGTTAAAACTCCATAACAAACCTAATGAATTCGTACGAGTCCTTTGAACATCGTACGACAAGTTAGGACATCTTACGACTCTTTATGCCACATTAGGAACTCGAATAGGACATTAGTATAATGTACGACGCCTTACAAATCCTAAGAACACCTTCCTTCACAGTACGAAACCTCAAAACTCCATAATAAACCTAGTGAATTCGTACGAGTCCTTTGAACATCGTACGACAAGTTAGGACATCTTACGACTGTTTATGCCACATTAGGAACTCGAATAGCACACTAGTATAATGTACGACGCCTTACAACTCCTAAGAACACCTTCCTTCACCGTACGAAACCTCAAAACTCCATAATACTCTTACAGAATTCGTCCGAGTCCTTTGAACATCGTACTTCAAGTTAGACTCTGTATGCCATATTAGCAACATGAAAATCACGTTAGTATCATTTAGGAATCCTTACAAATCCTAAGAACACCTTACAACACCGTACAAAACCATAAATCTCCATAATAAACCTAATTATCTCGTCCGATTCCTTTGAACTTCGTACGGCAACTTAAGGCTTCTTACGACTTTGTATGCCATATTAGCACCTTAAAAAGCACGTTAGTATAATGTAGGACGCCTTAAAACTCCTAACAACACCTTACAACACCGTACGAAACGTTAAAACTCCAAAATAAACCTAATGAATTCGTACGAGTCCATTGAACATCGTACGACGAGTTAGGACATCTTACGACTCTTTATGCCACATTAGGAACTCGAACAGAACGTTAGTATAATGTACGACGCCTTACAAATCCTAAGAACACCTTCCTTCACGGTACGAAACCTCAAAACTCCATAATAAACCTAATGAATTCGTACGAGTCCTTTGAACATCGTACGACAAGTTAGGACATCTTACGACTGTTTATGCCACATAGGTACTCGAATAGCACACTAGTATAATGTACGACGCCTTACAACTCCTAAGAACACCTTCCTTCACCGTACGAAACCTCAAAACTCCATAATACACCTAAAGAATTCGTCTGAGAACTTTGAACATCGTACGACAAGTTAGACTCTGTATGCCATATTAGCAACATGAAAATCACGTTAGTATCATTTAGGACTCCTTACAAATCCTAAGAACACCTTACAACACAGTACAAAACCATAAATCTCCATAATAAACCTAATTATCTCGTCCGAATCCTTTGAACTTCGTACGGCAAATTAAGGCTTCTTACGACTTTGTATGCCATATTAGCACCATAAAAAGCACGTTAGTGTAATGTAAGACGCCTTAAAACTCCTAACAACACCTTACAACACCGTACGAAACATTAAAACTCCATAACAAACCTAATGAATTCGTACGAGTCCTTTGAACATCGTACGACAAGTTAGGACATCTTACGACTCTTTATGCCACATTAGGAACTCGAATAGGACATTAGTATAATGTACGACGCCTTACAAATCCTAAGAACACCTTCCTTCACAGTACGAAACCTCAAAACTCCATAATAAACCTAGTGAATTCGTACGAGTCCTTTGAACATCGTACGACAAGTTAGGACATCTTACGACTGTTTATGCCACATTAGGAACTCGAATAGCACACTAGTATAATGTACGACGCCTTACAGCTCCTAAGAACACCTTCCTTCACCGTACGAAACCTCAAAACTCCATAATACACTTACAGAATTCGTCCGAGTCCTTTGAACATCGTACTTCAAGTTAGACTCTGTATGCCATATTAGCAACATGAAAATCACGTTAGTATCATTTAGGACTCCTTACAAATCCTAAGAACACCTTACAACACCGTACAAAACCATAAATCTCCATAATAAACCTAATTATCTCGTCCGATTCCTGTGAACTTCGTACGGCAACTTAAGGCTTCTTACGACTTTATATGCCATATTAGCACCTTAAAAAGCACGTTAGTCTAATGTAGGACGCCTTAAAACTCCTAACAACACCTTACAACACCGTACGAAACGTTAAAACTCCATAATAAACCTAATGAATTCGTACGAGTCCTTTGAACATCGTACGACGAGTTAGGACATCTTACGACTCTTTATGCCACATTAGGAACTCGAAGAGGACATTAGTATAATGTACGACGCCTTACAAATCCTAAGAACACCTTCCTTCACAGTACGAAACCTCAAAACTCCATAATAAACCTAGTGAATTCGTACGAGTCCTTTGAACATCGTACGACAAGGTAGGACATCTTACGGTTGTTTATGCCACATTAGGAACTCGAATAGCAGACTAGTATAATGTACGACGCCTTACAACTCCTAAGAACACCTTCCTTCACCGTACGAAACCTCAAAACTCCATAATACACCTAAAGAATTCGTCTGAGAACTTTGAACATCGTACGTCAAGTTAGACTCGGTATGCCATATTAGCAACATGAAAATCACGTTAGTATCATTTAGGACTCCTTACAAATCCTAAGAACACCTTACAACACCGTACAAAACCATAAATCTCCATAATAAACCTAATTATCTCGTCCGATTCATTTGAGCTTCGTACGGCAACTTAAGGCTTCTTACGACTTTGTATGCCATATTAGCACCTTAAAAAGCACGTTAGTATAATGTAGGACGCCTTAAAACTCCTAACAACACCTTACAACATCGTACGAAACGTTAAAACTCCATAACAAACCTAATGAATTTGTACGAGTCCTTTGAACATCGTACGACAAGTTAGGACATCTTACGACTCTTTATGCCACATTAGGAACTCGAATAGGACATTAGTATAATGTACGACGCCTTTCAAATCCTAAGAACACCTTCCTTCACAGTACGAAACCTCAAAACTCCATAATAAACCTAGTGAATTCGTACGAGTCCTTTGAACATCGTACGACAAGTTAGGACATCTTACGACTGTTGATGCCACATTAGGAACTCGAATAGCACACTAGTATAATGTACGACGCCTTACAACTCCTAAGAACACCTTCCTTAACCGTACGAAACCTCAAAACTCCATAATACACTTACAGAATTCGTCCGAGTCCTTTGAACATCGTACTTCAAGTTAGACTCTGTATGCCATATTAGCAACATGAAAATCACGTTAGTATCATTTAGGACTCCTTACAAATCCTAAGAACACCTTACAACAACGTACAAAACCATAAATCTCCATAATAAACCTAATTATCTCGTCCGATTCCTTTGAACTTCGTACGGCAACTTAAGGCTTCTTACGACTTTGTATGCCATATTAGCACCTTAAAAAGCACGTTAGTATAATGTAGGACGCCTTAAAACTCCTAACAACACCTTACAACACCGTACGAAACGTTAAAACTCCATAATAAACCTAATGAATTCGTACGAGTCCTTTGAACATCGTACGACGAGTTAGGACATCTTACGACTCTTTATGCCACATTAGGAACTCGAATAGAACGTTAGTATAATGTACGACGCCTTACAAATCCTAAGAACACCTTCCTTCACAGTACGAAACCTCAAAACTCCATAATAAACCTAATGAATTCGTACGAGTCCTTTGAACATCGTACGACAAGTTAGGACATCTTACGACTTTTTATGCCACATTAGGTACTCGAATGGCACACTAGTATAATGTACGACGCCTTACAACTCCTAAGAACACCTTCCTTCACCGTACGAAACCCTAAAACTCCATAATACACCTAAAGAGTTCGTCTGAGAACTTTGAACATCGTACGTCAAGTTAGACTCTGTATGCCATATTAGCAACATGAAAATCACGTTAGTATCATTTAGGATTCCTTACAAATCCTAAGAACACCTTACAACACCGTACAAAACCATAAATCTCCATAATAAACCTAATTATCTCGTCCGAATCCTTTGAACTTCGTACGGCAACTTAAGGCTTCTTACGACTTTGTATGCCATATTAGCACCTTAAAAAGCACGTTAGTGTAATGTAAGACGCCTTAAAACTCCTAACAACACCTTACAACACCGTACGAAACGTTAAAACTCCATAACAAACCTAATGAATTCGTACGAGTCCTTTGAACATCGTACGACAAGTTAGGACATCTTACGACTCTTTATGCCACATTAGGAACTCGAATAGGACATTAGTATAATGTACGACGCCTTACAAATCCTAAGAACACCTTCCTTCACAGTACGAAACCTCAAAACTCCATAATAAACCTAGTGAATTCGTACGAGTCCTTTGAACATCGTACGACAAGTTAGGACATCTTACGACTGTTTATGCCACATTAGGAACTCGAATAGCACACTAGTATAATGTACGACGCCTTACAGCTCCTAAGAACACCTTCCTTCACCGTACGAAACCTCAAAACTCCATAATACACTTACAGAATTCGTCCGAGTCCTTTGAACATCGTACTTCAAGTTAGACTCTGTATGCCATATTAGCAACATGAAAATCACGTTAGTATCATTTAGGACTCCTTACAAATCCTAAGAACACCTTACAACACCGTACAAAACCATAAATCTCCATAATAAACCTAATTATCTCGTCCGATTCCTGTGAACTTCGTACGGCAACTTAAGGCTTCTTACGACTTTATATGCCATATTAGCACCTTAAAAAGCACGTTAGTATAATGTAGGACGCCTTAAAACTCCTAACAACACCTTACAACACCGTACGAAACGTTAAAACTCCATAATAAACCTAATGAATTCGTACGAGTCCTTTGAACATCGTACGACGAGTTAGGACATCTTACGACTCTTTATGCCACATTAGGAACTCGAATAGGACATTAGTATAATGTACGACGCCTTACAAATCCTAAGAACACCTTCCTTCACAGTACGAAACCTCAAAACTCCATAATAAACCTAGTGAATTCGTACGAGTCTTTTGAACATCGTACGACAAGGTAGGACATCTTACGGTTGTTTATGCCACATTAGGAACTCGAATAGCACACTAGTATAATGTACGACGCCTTACAACTCCTAAGAACACCTTCCTTCACCGTACGAAACCTCAAAACTCCATAATACACCTAAAGAATTCGTCTGAGAACTTTGAACATCGTACGTCAAGTTAGACTCTGTATGCCATATTAGCAACATGAAAATCACGTTAGTATCATTTAGGACTCCTTACAAATCCTAAGAACACCTTACAACACCGTACAAAACCATAAATCTCCATAATAAACCTAATTATCTCGTCCGATTCATTTGAGCTTCGTACGGCAACTTAAGGCTTCTTACGACTTTGTATGCCATATTAGCACCTTAAAAAGCACGTTAGTATAATGTAGGACGCCTTAAAACTCCTAACAACACCTTACAACATCGTACGAAACGTTAAAACTCCATAACAAACCTAATGAATTTGTACGAGTCCTTTGAACATCGTACGACAAGTTAGGACATCTTACGACTCTTTATGCCACATTAGGAACTCGAATAGGACATTAGTATAATGTACGACGCCTTTCAAATCCTAAGAACACCTTCCTTCACAGTACGAAACCTCAAAACTCCATAATAAACCTAGTGAATTCGTACGAGTCCTTTGAACATCGTACGACAAGTTAGGACATCTTACGACTGTTGATGCCACATTAGGAACTCGAATAGCACACTAGTATAATGTACGACGCCTTACAACTCCTAAGAACACCTTCCTTCACCGTACGAAACCTCAAAACTCCATAATACACATACAGAATTCGTCCGAGTCCTTTGAACATCGTACTTCAAGTTAGACTCTGTATGCCATATTAGCAACATGAAAATCACGTTAGTATCATTTAGGACTCCTTACAAATCCTAAGAACACCTTACAACAACGTACAAAACCATAAATCTCCATAATAAACCTAATTATCTCGTCCGATTCCTTTGAACTTCGTACGGCAACTTAAGGCTTCTTACGACTTTGTATGCCATATTAGCACCTTAAAAAGCACGTTAGTATAATGTAGGACGCCTTAAAACTCCTAACAACACCTTACAACACCGTACGAAACGTTAAAACTCCATAATAAACCTAATGAATTCGTACGAGTCCTTTGAACATCGTACGACGAGTTAGGACATCTTACGACTCTTTATGCCACATTAGGAACTCGAATAGAACGTTAGTATAATGTACGACGCCTTACAAATCCTAAGAACACCTTCCTTCACAGTACGAAACCTCAAAACTCCATAATAAACCTAATGAATTCGTACGAGTCCTTTGA
This sequence comes from Tagetes erecta, assembly GCA_030867185.1. NCBI lineage: Eukaryota > Viridiplantae > Streptophyta > Magnoliopsida > Asterales > Asteraceae > Tagetes > Tagetes erecta. The sequence continues at coordinate 46,565,121 of CM061489.1, read as the reverse complement.
ACATCGTACGACAAGTTAGGACATCTTACGACTTTTTATGCCACATTAGGTACTCGAATGGCACACTAGTATAATGTACGACGCCTTACAACTCCTAAGAACACCTTCCTTCACCGTACGAAACCCTAAAACTCCATAATACACCTAAAGAGTTCGTCTGAGAACTTTGAACATCGTACGTCAAGTTAGACTCTGTATGCCATATTAGCAACATGAAAATCACGTTAGTATCATTTAGGACTCCTTACAAATCCTAAGAACACCTTACAACACCGTACAAAACCATAAATCTCCATAATAAACCTAATTATCTCGTCCGAATCCTTTGAACTTCGTACGGCAACTTAAGGCTTCTTACGACTTTGTATGCCATATTAGCACCTTAAAAAGCACGTTAGTGTAATGTAAGACGCCTTAAAACTCCTAACAACACCTTACAACACCGTACGAAACGTTAAAACTCCATAACAAACCTAATGAATTCGTACGAGTCCTTTGAACATCGTACGACAAGTTAGGACATCTTACGACTCTTTATGCCACATTAGGAACTCGAATAGGACATTAGTATAATGTACGACGCCTTACAAATCCTAAGAACACCTTCCTTCACAGTACGAAACCTTAAAACTCCATAATAAACCTAGTGAATTCGTACGAGTCCTTTGAACATCGTACGACAAGTTAGGACATCTTACGACTGTTTATGCCACATTAGGAACTCGAATAGCACACTAGTATAATGTACGACGCCTTACAGCTCCTAAGAACACCTTCCTTCACCGTACGAAACCTCAAAACTCCATAATACACTTACAGAATTCGTCCGAGTCCTTTGAACATCGTACTTCAAGTTAGACTCTGTATGCCATATTAGCAACATGAAAATCACGTTAGTATCATTTAGGACTCCTTACAAATCCTAAGAACACCTTACAACACCGTACAAAACCATAAATCTCCATAATAAACCTAATTATCTCGTCCGATTCCTGTGAACTTCGTACGGCAACTTAAGGCTTCTTACGACTTTATATGCCATATTAGCACCTTAAAAATCACGTTAGTATAATGTAGGACGCCTTAAAACTCCTAACAACACCTTACAACACCGTACGAAACGTTAAAACTCCATAATAAACCTAATGAATTCGTACGAGTCCTTTGAACATCGTACGACGAGTTAGGACATCTTACGACTCTTTATGCCACATTAGGAACTCGAATAGGACATTAGTATAATGTACGACGCCTTACAAATCCTAAGAACACCTTCCTTCACAGTACGAAACCTCAAAACTCCATAATAAACCTAGTGAATTCGTACGAGTCCTTTGAACATCGTACGACAAGTTAGGACATCTTACGGTTGTTTATGCCACATTAGGAACTCGAATAGCACACTAGTATAATGTACGACGCCTTACAACTCCTAAGAACACCTTCCTTCACCGTACGAAACCTCAAAACTCCATAATACACCTAAAGAATTCGTCTGAGAACTTTGAACATCGTACGTCAAGTTAGACTCTGTATAACATATTAGCAACATGAAAATCACGTTAGTATCATTTAGGACTCCTTACAAATCCTAAGAACACCTTACAACACCGTACAAAACCATAAATCTCCATAATAAACCTAATTATCTCGTCCGATTCATTTGAGCTTCGTACGACAACTTAAGGCTTCTTACGACTTTGTATGCCATATTAGCACCTTAAAAAGCACGTTAGTATAATGTAGGACGCCTTAAAACTCCTAACAACACCTTACAACATCGTACGAAACGTTAAAACTCCATAACAAACCTAATGAATTTGTACGAGTCCTTTGAACATCGTACGACAAGTTAGGACATCTTACGACTCTTTATGCCACATTAGGAACTCGAATAGGACATTAGTATAATGTACGACGCCTTTCAAATCCTAAGAACACCTTCCTTCACAGTACGAAACCTCAAAACTCCATAATAAACCTAGTGAATTCGTACGAGTCCTTTGAACATCGTACGACAAGTTAGGACATCTTACGACTGTTGATGCCACATTAGGAACTCGAATAGCACACTAGTATAATGTACGACGCCTTACAACTCCTAAGAACACCTTCCTTCACCGTACGAAACCCTAAAACTCCATAATACACCTAAAGAGTTCGTCTGAGAACTTTGAACATCGTACGTCAAGTTAGACTCTGTATGCCATATTAGCAACATGAAAATCACGTTAGTATCATTTAGGAATCCTTACAAATCCTAAGAACACCTTACAACACCGTACAAAACCATAAATCTCCATAATAAACCTAATTATCTCGTCCGATTCCTTTGAACTTCGTACGGCAACTTAAGGCTTCTTACGACTTTGTATGCCATATTAGCACCTTAAAAAGCACGTTAGTATAATGTAGGACGCCTTAAAACTCCTAACAACACCTTACAACATCGTACGAAACGTTAAAACTCCATAACAAACCTAATGAATTCGTACGAGTCCTTTGAACATCGTACGACAAGTTAGGACATCTTACGACTCTTTATGCCGCATTAGGAACTCGAATAGGACATTACTATAATGTACGACGCCTTACAAATCCTAAGAACACCTTCCTTCACAGTACGAAACCTCAAAACTCCATAATAAACCTAGTGAATTCGTACGAGTCCTTTGAACATCGTACGACAAGTTAGGACATCTTACGGCTGTTTATGCCATATTAGGAACTCGAATAGCACACTAGTATAATGTACGACGCCTTACAACTCCTAAGAACACCTTCCTTCACCGTACGAAACCTCAAAACTCCATAATACACTTACAGAATTCGTCCGAGTCCTTTGAACATCGTACTTCAAGTTAGACTCTGTATGCCATATTAGCAACATGAAAATCACGTTAGTATCATTTAGGACTCCTTACAAATCCTAAGAACACCTTACAACACCGTACAAAACCATAAATCTCCATAATAAACCTAATTATCTCGTCCGATTCCTTTGAACTTCGTACGGCAACTTAAGGCTTCTTACGACTTTGTATGCCATATTAGCACCTTAAAAAGCACGTTAGTATAATGTAGGACGCCTTAAAACTCCTAACAACACCTTACAACACCGTACGAAACGTTAAAACTCCATAATAAACCTAATGAATTCGTACGAGTCCTTTGAACATCGTACGACGAGTTAGGACATCTTACGACTCTTTATGCCACATTAGGAACTCGAATAGAACGTTAGTATAATGTACGACGCCTTACAAATCCTAAGAACACCTTCCTTCACAGTACGAAACCTCAAAACTCCATAATAAACCTAATGAATTCGTACGAGTCCTTTGAACATCGTACGACAAGTTAGGACATCTTACGACTGTTTATGCCACATTAGGTACTCGAATAGCACACTAGTATAATGTACGACACCTTACAACTCCTAAGAACACCTTCCTTCACCGTACGAAACCCTAAAACTCCATAATACACCTAAAGAGTTCGTCTGAGAACTTTGAACATCGTACGTCAAGTTAGACTCTGTATGCCATATTAGCAACATGAAAATCACGTTAGTATCATTTAGGAATCCTTACAAATCCTAAGAACACCTTACAACACCGTACAAAACCATAAATCTCCATAATAAACCTAATTATCTCGTCCGATTCCTGTGAACTTCGTACGGCAACTTAAGGCTTCTTACGACTTTATATGCCATATTAGCACCTTAAAAATCACGTTAGTATAATGTAGGACGCCTTAAAACTCCTAACAACACCTTACAACACCGTACGAAACGTTAAAACTCCATAATAAACCTAATGAATTCGTACGAGTCCTTTGAACATCGTACGACGAGTTAGGACATCTTACGACTCTTTATGCCACATTAGGAACTCGAATAGGACATTAGTATAATGTACGACGCCTTACAAATCCTAAGAACACCTTCCTTCACAGTACGAAACCTCAAAACTCCATAATAAACCTAGTGAATTCGTACGAGTCCTTTGAACATCGTACGACAAGTTAGGACATCTTACGGTTGTTTATGCCACATTAGGAACTCGAATAGCACACTAGTATAATGTACGACGCCTTACAACTCCTAAGAACACCTTCCTTCACCGTACGAAACCTCAAAACTCCATAATACACCTAAAGAATTCGTCTGAGAACTTTGAACATCGTACGTCAAGTTAGACTCTGTATAACATATTAGCAACATGAAAATCACGTTAGTATCATTTAGGACTCCTTACAAATCCTAAGAACACCTTACAACACCGTACAAAACCATAAATCTCCATAATAAACCTAATTATCTCGTCCGATTCATTTGAGCTTCGTACGACAACTTAAGGCTTCTTACGACTTTGTATGCCATATTAGCACCTTAAAAAGCACGTTAGTATAATGTAGGACGCCTTAAAACTCCTAACAACACCTTACAACATCGTACGAAACGTTAAAACTCCATAACAAACCTAATGAATTTGTACGAGTCCTTTGAACATCGTACGACAAGTTAGGACATCTTACGACTCTTTATGCCACATTAGGAACTCGAATAGGACATTAGTATAATGTACGACGCCTTTCAAATCCTAAGAACACCTTCCTTCACAGTACGAAACCTCAAAACTCCATAATAAACCTAGTGAATTCGTACGAGTCCTTTGAACATCGTACGACAAGTTAGGACATCTTACGACTGTTGATGCCACATTAGGAACTCGAATAGCACACTAGTATAATGTACGACGCCTTACAACTCCTAAGAACACCTTCCTTCACCGTACGAAACCCTAAAACTCCATAATACACCTAAAGAGTTCGTCTGAGAACTTTGAACATCGTACGTCAAGTTAGACTCTGTATGCCATATTAGCAACATGAAAATCACGTTAGTATCATTTAGGAATCCTTACAAATCCTAAGAACACCTTACAACACCGTACAAAACCATAAATCTCCATAATAAACCTAATTATCTCGTCCGATTCCTTTGAACTTCGTACGGCAACTTAAGGCTTCTTACGACTTTGTATGCCATATTAGCACCTTAAAAAGCACGTTAGTATAATGTAGGACGCCTTAAAACTCCTAACAACACCTTACAACATCGTACGAAACGTTAAAACTCCATAACAAACCTAATGAATTCGTACGAGTCCTTTGAACATCGTACGACAAGTTAGGACATCTTACGACTCTTTATGCCGCATTAGGAACTCGAATAGGACATTACTATAATGTACGACGCCTTACAAATCCTAAGAACACCTTCCTTCACAGTACGAAACCTCAAAACTCCATAATAAACCTAGTGAATTCGTACGAGTCCTTTGAACATCGTACGACAAGTTAGGACATCTTACGGCTGTTTATGCCATATTAGGAACTCGAATAGCACACTAGTATAATGTACGACGCCTTACAACTCCTAAGAACACCTTCCTTCACCGTACGAAACCTCAAAACTCCATAATACACTTACAGAATTCGTCCGAGTCCTTTGAACATCGTACTTCAAGTTAGACTCTGTATGCCATATTAGCAACATGAAAATCACGTTAGTATCATTTAGGACTCCTTACAAATCCTAAGAACACCTTACAACACCGTACAAAACCATAAATCTCCATAATAAACCTAATTATCTCGTCCGATTCCTTTGAACTTCGTACGGCAACTTAAGGCTTCTTACGACTTTGTATGCCATATTAGCACCTTAAAAAGCACGTTAGTATAATGTAGGACGCCTTAAAACTCCTAACAACACCTTACAACACCGTACGAAACGTTAAAACTCCATAATAAACCTAATGAATTCGTACGAGTCCTTTGAACATCGTACGACGAGTTAGGACATCTTACGACTCTTTATGCCACATTAGGAACTCGAATAGAACGTTAGTATAATGTACGACGCCTTACAAATCCTAAGAACACCTTCCTTCACAGTACGAAACCTCAAAACTCCATAATAAACCTAGTGAATTCGTACGAGTCCTTTGAACATCGTACGACAAGTTAGGACATCTTACGGTTGTTTATGCCACATTAGGAACTCGAATAGCACACTAGTATAATGTACGACGCCTTACAACTCCTAAGAACACCTTCCTTCACCGTACGAAACCTCAAAACTCCATAATACACCTAAAGAATTCGTCTGAGAACTTTGAACATCGTACGTCAAGTTAGACTCTGTATAACATATTAGCAACATGAAAATCACGTTAGTATCATTTAGGACTCCTTACAAATCCTAAGAACACCTTACAACACCGTACAAAACCATAAATCTCCATAATAAACCTAATTATCTCGTCCGATTCATTTGAGCTTCGTACGACAACTTAAGGCTTCTTACGACTTTGTATGCCATATTAGCACCTTAAAAAGCACGTTAGTATAATGTAGGACGCCTTAAAACTCCTAACAACACCTTACAACATCGTACGAAACGTTAAAACTCCATAACAAACCTAATGAATTTGTACGAGTCCTTTGAACATCGTACGACAAGTTAGGACATCTTACGACTCTTTATGCCACATTAGGAACTCGAATAGGACATTAGTATAATGTACGACGCCTTTCAAATCCTAAGAACACCTTCCTTCACAGTACGAAACCTCAAAACTCCATAATAAACCTAGTGAATTCGTACGAGTCCTTTGAACATCGTACGACAAGTTAGGACATCTTACGACTGTTGATGCCACATTAGGAACTCGAATAGCACACTAGTATAATGTACGACGCCTTACAACTCCTAAGAACACCTTCCTTCACCGTACGAAACCCTAAAACTCCATAATACACCTAAAGAGTTCGTCTGAGAACTTTGAACATCGTACGTCAAGTTAGACTCTGTATGCCATATTAGCAACATGAAAATCACGTTAGTATCATTTAGGAATCCTTACAAATCCTAAGAACACCTTACAACACCGTACAAAACCATAAATCTCCATAATAAACCTAATTATCTCGTCCGATTCCTTTGAACTTCGTACGGCAACTTAAGGCTTCTTACGACTTTGTATGCCATATTAGCACCTTAAAAAGCACGTTAGTATAATGTAGGACGCCTTAAAACTCCTAACAACACCTTACAACATCGTACGAAACGTTAAAACTCCATAACAAACCTAATGAATTCGTACGAGTCCTTTGAACATCGTACGACAAGTTAGGACATCTTACGACTCTTTATGCCGCATTAGGAACTCGAATAGGACATTACTATAATGTACGACGCCTTACAAATCCTAAGAACACCTTCCTTCACAGTACGAAACCTCAAAACTCCATAATAAACCTAGTGAATTCGTACGAGTCCTTTGAACATCGTACGACAAGTTAGGACATCTTACGGCTGTTTATGCCATATTAGGAACTCGAATAGCACACTAGTATAATGTACGACGCCTTACAACTCCTAAGAACACCTTCCTTCACCGTACGAAACCTCAAAACTCCATAATACACTTACAGAATTCGTCCGAGTCCTTTGAACATCGTACTTCAAGTTAGACTCTGTATGCCATATTAGCAACATGAAAATCACGTTAGTATCATTTAGGACTCCTTACAAATCCTAAGAACACCTTACAACACCGTACAAAACCATAAATCTCCATAATAAACCTAATTATCTCGTCCGATTCCTTTGAACTTCGTACGGCAACTTAAGGCTTCTTACGACTTTGTATGCCATATTAGCACCTTAAAAAGCACGTTAGTATAATGTAGGACGCCTTAAAACTCCTAACAACACCTTACAACACCGTACGAAACGTTAAAACTCCATAATAAACCTAATGAATTCGTACGAGTCCTTTGAACATCGTACGACGAGTTAGGACATCTTACGACTCTTTATGCCACATTAGGAACTCGAATAGAACGTTAGTATAATGTACGACGCCTTACAAATCCTAAGAACACCTTCCTTCACAGTACGAAACCTCAAAACTCCATAATAAACCTAATGAATTCGTACGAGTCCTTTGAACATCGTACGACAAGTTAGGACATCTTACGACTGTTTATGCCACATTAGGTACTCGAATAGCACACTAGTATAATGTACGACGCCTTACAACTCCTAAGAACACCTTCCTTCACCGTACGAAACCCTAAAACTCCATAATACACCTAAAGAGTTCGTCTGAGAACTTTGAACATCGTACGTCAAGTTAGACTCTGTATGCCATATTAGCAACATGAAAATCACGTTAGTATCATTTAGGAATCCTTACAAATCCTAAGAACACCTTACAACACCGTACAAAACCATAAATCTCCATAATAAACCTAATTATCTCGTCCGATTCCTTTGAGCTTCGTACGACAACTTAAGGCTTCTTACGACTTTGTATGCCATATTAGCACCTTAAAAAGCACGTTAGTATAATGTAGGACGCCTTAAAACTCCTAACAACACCTTACAACATCGTACGAAACGTTAAAACTCCATAACAAACCTAATGAATTCGTACGAGTCCTTTGAACATCGTACGACAAGTTAGGACATCTTACGACTCTTTATGCCGCATTAGGAACTCGAATAGGACATTACTATAATGTACGACGCCTTACAAATCCTAAGAACACCTTCCTTCACAGTACGAAACCTCAAAACTCCATAATAAACCTAGTGAATTCGTACGAGTCCTTTGAACATCGTACGACAAGTTAGGACATCTTACGGCTGTTTATGCCATATTAGGAACTCGAATAGCACACTAGTATAATGTACGACGCCTTACAACTCCTAAGAACACCTTCCTTCACCGTACGAAACCTCAAAACTCCATAATACACTTACAGAATTCGTCCGAGTCCTTTGAACATCGTACTTCAAGTTAGACTCTGTATGCCATATTAGCAACATGAAAATCACGTTAGTATCATTTAGGACTCCTTACAAATCCTAAGAACACCTTACAACACCGTACAAAACCATAAATCTCCATAATAAACCTAATTATCTCGTCCGATTCCTTTGAACTTCGTACGGCAACTTAAGGCTTCTTACGACTTTGTATGCCATATTAGCACCTTAAAAAGCACGTTAGTATAATGTAGGACGCCTTAAAACTCCTAACAACACCTTACAACACCGTACGAAACGTTAAAACTCCATAATAAACCTAATGAATTCGTACGAGTCCTTTGAACATCGTACGACGAGTTAGGACATCTTACGACTCTTTATGCCACATTAGGAACTCGAATAGAACGTTAGTATAATGTACGACGCCTTACAAATCCTAAGAACACCTTCCTTCACAGTACGAAACCTCAAAACTCCATAATAAACCTAGTGAATTCGTACGAGTCCTTTGAACATCGTACGACAAGTTAGGACATCTTACGGTTGTTTATGCCACATTAGGAACTCGAATAGCACACTAGTATAATGTACGACGCCTTACAACTCCTAAGAACACCTTCCTTCACCGTACGAAACCTCAAAACTCCATAATACACCTAAAGAATTCGTCTGAGAACTTTGAACATCGTACGTCAAGTTAGACTCTGTATAACATATTAGCAACATGAAAATCACGTTAGTATCATTTAGGACTCCTTACAAATCCTAAGAACACCTTACAACACCGTACAAAACCATAAATCTCCATAATAAACCTAATTATCTCGTCCGATTCATTTGAGCTTCGTACGACAACTTAAGGCTTCTTACGACTTTGTATGCCATATTAGCACCTTAAAAAGCACGTTAGTATAATGTAGGACGCCTTAAAACTCCTAACAACACCTTACAACATCGTACGAAACGTTAAAACTCCATAACAAACCTAATGAATTTGTACGAGTCCTTTGAACATCGTACGACAAGTTAGGACATCTTACGACTCTTTATGCCACATTAGGAACTCGAATAGGACATTAGTATAATGTACGACGCCTTTCAAATCCTAAGAACACCTTCCTTCACAGTACGAAACCTCAAAACTCCATAATAAACCTAGTGAATTCGTACGAGTCCTTTGAACATCGTACGACAAGTTAGGACATCTTACGACTGTTGATGCCACATTAGGAACTCGAATAGCACACTAGTATAATGTACGACGCCTTACAACTCCTAAGAACACCTTCCTTCACCGTACGAAACCCTAAAACTCCATAATACACCTAAAGAGTTCGTCTGAGAACTTTGAACATCGTACGTGAAGTTAGACTCTGTATGCCATATTAGCAACATGAAAATCACGTTAGTATCATTTAGGAATCCTTACAAATCCTAAGAACACCTTACAACACCGTACAAAACCATAAATCTCCATAATAAACCTAATTATCTCGTCCGATTCCTTTGAGCTTCGTACGACAACTTAAGGCTTCTTACGACTTTGTATGCCATATTAGCACCTTAAAAAGCACGTTAGTATAATGTAGGACGCCTTAAAACTCCTAACAACACCTTACAACATCGTACGAAACGTTAAAACTCCATAACAAACCTAATGAATTCGTACGAGTCCTTTGAACATCGTACGACAAGTTAGGACATCTTACGACTCTTTATGCCGCATTAGGAACTCGAATAGGACATTACTATAATGTACGACGCCTTACAAATCCTAAGAACACCTTCCTTCACAGTACGAAACCTCAAAACTCCATAATAAACCTAGTGAATTCGTACGAGTCCTTTGAACATCGTACGACAAGTTAGGACATCTTACGGCTGTTTATGCCATATTAGGAACTCGAATAGCACACTAGTATAATGTACGACGCCTTACAACTCCTAAGAACACCTTCCTTCACCGTACGAAACCTCAAAACTCCATAATACACTTACAGAATTCGTCCGAGTCCTTTGAACATCGTACTTCAAGTTAGACTCTGTATGCCATATTAGCAACATGAAAATCACGTTAGTATCATTTAGGACTCCTTACAAATCCTAAGAACACCTTACAACACCGTACAAAACCATAAATCTCCATAATAAACCTAATTATCTCGTCCGATTCCTTTGAACTTCGTACGGCAACTTAAGGCTTCTTACGACTTTGTATGCCATATTAGCACCTTAAAAAGCACGTTAGTATAATGTAGGACGCCTTAAAACTCCTAACAACACCTTACAACACCGTACGAAACGTTAAAACTCCATAATAAACCTAATGAATTCGTACGAGTCCTTTGAACATCGTACGACGAGTTAGGACATCTTACGACTCTTTATGCCACATTAGGAACTCGAATAGAACGTTAGTATAATGTACGACGCCTTACAAATCCTAAGAACACCTTCCTTCACAGTACGAAACCTCAAAACTCCATAATAAACCTAGTGAATTCGTACGAGTCCTTTGAACATCGTACGACAAGTTAGGACATCTTACGGTTGTTTATGCCACATTAGGAACTCGAATAGCACACTAGTATAATGTACGACGCCTTACAACTCCTAAGAACACCTTCCTTCACCGTACGAAACCTCAAAACTCCATAATACACCTAAAGAATTCGTCTGAGAACTTTGAACATCGTACGTCAAGTTAGACTCTGTATAACATATTAGCAACATGAAAATCACGTTAGTATCATTTAGGACTCCTTACAAATCCTAAGAACACCTTACAACACCGTACAAAACCATAAATCTCCATAATAAACCTAATTATCTCGTCCGATTCATTTGAGCTTCGTACGACAACTTAAGGCTTCTTACGACTTTGTATGCCATATTAGCACCTTAAAAAGCACGTTAGTATAATGTAGGACGCCTTAAAACTCCTAACAACACCTTACAACATCGTACGAAACGTTAAAACTCCATAACAAACCTAATGAATTTGTACGAGTCCTTTGAACATCGTACGACAAGTTAGGACATCTTACGACTCTTTATGCCACATTAGGAACTCGAATAGGACATTAGTATAATGTACGACGCCTTTCAAATCCTAAGAACACCTTCCTTCACAGTACGAAACCTCAAAACTCCATAATAAACCTAGTGAATTCGTACGAGTCCTTTGAACATCGTACGACAAGTTAGGACATCTTACGACTGTTGATGCCACATTAGGAACTCGAATAGCACACTAGTATAATGTACGACGCCTTACAACTCCTAAGAACACCTTCCTTCACCGTACGAAACCCTAAAACTCCATAATACACCTAAAGAGTTCGTCTGAGAACTTTGAACATCGTACGTCAAGTTAGACTCTGTATGCCATATTAGCAACATGAAAATCACGTTAGTATCATTTAGGAATCCTTACAAATCCTAAGAACACCTTACAACACCGTACAAAACCATAAATCTCCATAATAAACCTAATTATCTCGTCCGATTCCTTTGAACTTCGTACGGCAACTTAAGGCTTCTTACGACTTTGTATGCCATATTAGCACCTTAAAAAGCACGTTAGTATAATGTAGGACGCCTTAAAACTCCTAACAACACCTTACAACATCGTACGAAACGTTAAAACTCCATAACAAACCTAATGAATTCGTACGAGTCCTTTGAACATCGTACGACAAGTTAGGACATCTTACGACTCTTTATGCCGCATTAGGAACTCGAATAGGACATTACTATAATGTACGACGCCTTACAAATCCTAAGAACACCTTCCTTCACAGTACGAAACCTCAAAACTCCATAATAAACCTAGTGAATTCGTACGAGTCCTTTGAACATCGTACGACAAGTTAGGACATCTTACGGCTGTTTATGCCATATTAGGAACTCGAATAGCACACTAGTATAATGTACGACGCCTTACAACTCCTAAGAACACCTTCCTTCACCGTACGAAACCTCAAAACTCCATAATACACTTACAGAATTCGTCCGAGTCCTTTGAACATCGTACTTCAAGTTAGACTCTGTATGCCATATTAGCAACATGAAAATCACGTTAGTATCATTTAGGACTCCTTACAAATCCTAAGAACACCTTACAACACCGTACAAAACCATAAATCTCCATAATAAACCTAATTATCTCGTCCGATTCCTTTGAACTTCGTACGGCAACTTAAGGCTTCTTACGACTTTGTATGCCATATTAGCACCTTAAAAAGCACGTTAGTATAATGTAGGACGCCTTAAAACTCCTAACAACACCTTACAACACCGTACGAAACGTTAAAACTCCATAATAAACCTAATGAATTCGTACGAGTCCTTTGAACATCGTACGACGAGTTAGGACATCTTACGACTCTTTATGCCACATTAGGAACTCGAATAGAACGTTAGTATAATGTACGACGCCTTACAAATCCTAAGAACACCTTCCTTCACAGTACGAAACCTCAAAACTCCATAATAAACCTAATGAATTCGTACGAGTCCTTTGAACATCGTACGACAAGTTAGGACATCTTACGACTGTTTATGCCACATTAGGTACTCGAATAGCACACTAGTATAATGTACGACGCCTTACAACTCCTAAGAACACCTTCCTTCACCGTACGAAACCCTAAAACTCCATAATACACCTAAAGAGTTCGTCTGAGAACTTTGAACATCGTACGTCAAGTTAGACTCTGTATGCCATATTAGCAACATGAAAATCACGTTAGTATCATTTAGGAATCCTTACAAATCCTAAGAACACCTTACAACACCGTACAAAACCATAAATCTCCATAATAAACCTAATTATCTCGTCCGATTCCTTTGAACTTCGTACGGCAACTTAAGGCTTCTTACGACTTTGTATGCCATATTAGCACCTTAAAAAGCACGTTAGTATAATGTAGGACGCCTTAAAACTCCTAACAACACCTTACAACATCGTACGAAACGTTAAAACTCCATAACAAACCTAATGAATTCGTACGAGTCCTTTGAACATCGTACGACAAGTTAGGACATCTTACGACTCTTTATGCCGCATTAGGAACTCGAATAGGACATTACTATAATGTACGACGCCTTACAAATCCTAAGAACACCTTCCTTCACAGTACGAAACCTCAAAACTCCATAATAAACCTAGTGAATTCGTACGAGTCCTTTGAACATCGTACGACAAGTTAGGACATCTTACGGTTGTTTATGCCACATTAGGAACTCGAATAGCACACTAGTATAATGTACGACGCCTTACAATTCCTAAGAACACCTTCCTTCACCGTACGAAACCTCAAAACTCCATAATACACTTACAGAATTCGTCCGAGTCCTTTGAACATCGTACTTCAAGTTAGACTCTGTATGCCATATTAGCAACATGAAAATCACGTTAGTATCATTTAGGACTCCTTACAAATCCTAAGAATCACCTTACAACACCTGTTAGGAGTTGTAAGGCGTCCTACATTATACTAACGTGCTTTTCAAGGTGGTAATATGGCATACAGAGTCGTAAGATGCCTTAAGTTGTCGTACGACGTTCGAAGGATTCGGACGAATTCATTAGGTTTATTACGGAGATTTATGGTTTTGTACGGTGTTTTAATGTGTTCTTAGGTGTTGTAAGGCGTCCTAAATGATACTAACGTTATTTACATGTTGCTAATATGGCATACAGAGTCTTAAGATGTCCTAACTTGTCCTATGATGTTCAAAGAACTCGTACGAATTCATTAGGTTTATTATAGAGATTTATGGTTTTGTACGGTGTTTTAATGTGTTCTTAGGTGTTGTAAGACGTCCTAAATGATACTAACGTTATTTCCATGTTGCTAATACGGCACACAGAGTCGTAAGATGCCCTAATTTGCTGTACGATGTTCAAAGGACTCGTACGAGTTCATTTGTTTTATTATGGAACTTTAACGTTTCGTACGGTGTTGTAAGGTGCTGTTAGGAGTTGTAAGGCGTCCTACATTATACTAACGTGCTTTTCATGTTGCTAATATGGCATACAAAGTAGTAAGATGCCCTAATTTGCCGTACGATGTTCAAAGGACTCGTACGAATTCATTAGGTTTATTATGGAGCTTTAACGTTTCGTACGGTATTGTAAGGTGTTGTTAGGAGTTGTAAGGCGTCCTACATTATACTAACGTGCTTTTCGAGGTGCTAATATGGCATACAAAGTCGTAAGATGCCCTAATTTGCCGTACGATGTTCAAAGGACTCGTACGAATTCATTAGTTTTATTATGGAGCTTTAACGTTTCGTACTGTGTTGTATGGTGCTGTTAGGAGTTGTAAGGTGTCCTACATTATACTAACGTGCTTTTCAAGGTGGTAATATGGCATACAGAGTTGTTGTAAGATGCCTTAAGTTGTCGTACGACGTTCGAAGGATTCGGACGAATTCATTAGGTTTATTAGGGAGATTTATGGTTTTGTACGGTGTTTTAATGTGTTCTTAGGTGTTGTAAGGCGTCCTAAATGATACTAACGTTATTTTCATGTTGCTAATATGGCATACAGAGTCGTAAGATGCCCTAGTTTGCGGTACGATGTTCAAAGGACTCGTACGATTCATTAGTTTTATTATGGAGCTTTAACGTTTCGTACGGTGTTGTAAGGTGCTGTTAGGAGTTTTAAGGCGTCCTACATTATACTAACGTGCTTTTCATGTTGCTAATATGGCATATAGAGTCGTAAGATGCCCTAATTTGCCGTACGATGTTCAAAGGACTCGTACGAATTCATTAGTTTTATTATGGAGCTTTAACGTTTCGTACGGTGTTGTAAGGTGTTGTTAGGAGTTGTAAGGCGTCCTACATTATACTAACGTGCTTTTCAAGGTGCTAATATGGCATACAGAGTCGTAAGATGCCTTAAGTTGCCGTACGACGTTCGAAGGATTCGGACGAATTCATTAGGTTTATTATGGAGCTTTAACGTTTCGTACGGTGTTGTAAGGTGTTGTTAGGAGTTGTAAGGCGTCTTACATTATACTAACGTGCTTTTCGAGGTGCTAATATGGCATACAAAGTCGTAAGATGCCCTAATTTGTCGTACGATGTTCAAAGGACTCGTACGAATTCATTAGTTTTATTATGGAGCTTTAACGTTTCGTACTGTGTTGTAAGGTGCTGTTAGGAGTTGTAAGGCGTCCTACATTATACTAACGTGCTTTTCAATGTGGTAATATGGCATACAGAGTCGTAAGATGCCTTAATTTTCCGTACGACGTTCGAAGGATTCGGACGAATTCATTAGGTTTACTATGGAGATTTATGGTTTTGTACGGTGTTATAATGTCTTCTTAGGTGTTGTAAGGCGTCCTAAATGATACTAACGTGCTTTTCAAGGTGCTAATATGGCATACAGAGTCGTAAGATGCCTTAAGTTGTCGTACGACGTTCGAAGGATTCTTACGAATTCATTAGGTTTATTAAGGAGATTTATGGTTTTGTACGGTGTTTTAATGATACTAACGTTATTTTCATGTTGCTAATATGGCATATAGAGTCGTAAGATGCCCTAATTTGCCGTACGATGTTCAAAGGACTCGTAAGAATTCATTAGTTTTATTATGGAGCTTTAACGTTTCGTACGGTGTTGTAAGGTGTTGTTAGGAGTTGTAAGGCGTCCTACATTATACTAACGTGCTTTTCAAGGTGCTTATATGGCATACAGAGTCGTAAGATGCCTTAAGTTGCCGTACGACGTTCGAAGGATTCGGACGAATTCATTAGGTTTATTATGGAGCTTTAACGTTTCGTACGGTGTTGTAAGGTGTTGTTAGGAGTTGTAAGGCGTCTTACATTATACTAACGTGCTTTTCGAGGTGCTAATATGGCATACAAAGTCGTAAGATGCCCTAATTTGCCGTACGATGTTCAAAGGACTCGTACGAATTCATTAGTTTTATTATGGAGCTTTAACGTTTCGTACTGTGTTGTAAGGTGCTGTTAGGAGTTGTAAGGCGTCCTACATTATACTAACGTGCTTTTCAATGTGGTAATATGGCATACAGAGTCGTAAGATGCCTTAATTTTCCGTAAGACGTTCGAAGGATTCGGACGAATTCATTAGGTTTACTATGGAGATTTATGGTTTTGTACGGTGTTATAATGTCTTCTTAGGTGTTGTAAGGCATCCTAAATGATACTAACGTGCTTTTCAAGGTGCTAATATGGCATACAGAGTCGTAAGATGCCTTAAGTTGTCGTACGACGTTCGAAGGATTCTTACGAATTCATTAGGTTTATTAAGGAGATTTATGGTTTTGTACGGTGTTTTAATGTGTTCTTAGGTGTTGAAAGGCGTCCTAAATGATACTAACGTTATTTTCATGTTGCTAATATGGCATACAAAGTCGTAAGATGCCCTAATTTGCCGTACGATGTTCAAAGGACTCGTACGAATTCATTAGGTTTATTATAGAGATTTATGGTTTTGTATGGTGTTTTAATGTGTTCTTAGGTGTTGTAAGACGTCCTAAATGATACTAACGTTATTTCCATGTTGCTAATACGGCACACAGAGTCGTAAGATGCCCTAATTTGCTGTACGATGTTCAAAGGACTCGTACGAGTTCATTTGTTTTATTATGGAGCTTTAACGTTTCGTACGGTGTTGTAAGGTGCTGTTAGGAGTTGTAAGGCGTCCTACATTATACTAACGTGCTTTTCATGTTGCTAATATGGCATACAAAGTAGTAAGATGCCCTAATTTGCCGTACGATGTTCAAAGGACTCGTACGAATTCATTAGGTTTATTATGGAGCTTTAACGTTTCGTACGGTATTGTAAGGTGTTGTTAGGAGTTGTAAGGCGTCCTACATTATACTAACGTGCTTTTCGAGGTGCTAATATGGCATACAAAGTCGTAAGATGCCCTAATTTGCCGTACGATGTTCAAAGGACTCGTACGAATTCATTAGTTTTATTATGGAGCTTTAACGTTTCGTACTGTGTTGTATGGTGCTGTTAGGAGTTGTAAGGTGTCCTACATTATACTAACGTGCTTTTCAAGGTGGTAATATGGCATACAGAGTTGTTGTAAGATGCCTTAAGTTGTCGTACGACGTTCGAAGGATTCGGACGAATTCATTAGGTTTATTAGGGAGATTTATGGTTTTGTACGGTGTTTTAATGTGTTCTTAGGTGTTGTAAGGCGTCCTAAATTGTCACAACCCCAACGCGGCAGGCGGTCCCAGGTGCCCGGGGGTTTACACGCGTGTGACGAATGGATATCAGGAGCAACGCAGCGGAATCAACAAACATACATAAACACAGCTTAAAACAGAAAGCTGTTCATACATTAAACTTCAAATATACAATAGTTTGATTACAAAACGACCATTGATTGTATGATACATAACATCAACAAACTAAAGCTAACAACTATTCTAGGTCCAGAGCGTCTATCTTCTAAGCCCGCAAGCCCTCTACCTGCTCTAGCCTCAACAGTGCTTTCCTGCATCACACAGCACCTAGGATGTGTGCCAAAAAGTTTTAAAAGAAAGGGTCAGCTTACGCTGGTGAGTTCATAATAAAACATTTTACAAAACATTAAAAACATTCAACCAAATACTTGTAAAAACACTGATCAACGAGTTGCCAAGCTCCATTGATCAAAGAGTTACCACTAACTCCATCATTTACAAGCATTCATAAACATACTAGCATCATCAGATAAATATACACAGTCAATACGATAAACCCCTCAACAACTCCGTCAGGCACGTCTGCGCTGGAGCAGAATATATGCATATACCCTTCACTGAGTTTACCGCCCGTCACCCAAAAACAGAAGTGGTATTGCCCGATATTTACCGTAGAATGCTAGCCAACCGTTCATAAACAACAGTTTAAGAACACAACCATTCCAAAAGAGTTTATACAAAAACTCACAATCATTTGCAACCAAAACAGGTTTAAGCAACACATCCAGTTTTGTAAAACATACCATCATTTCAAAAGAGTTTAAGTGTATGAACTCACCTCAACAAGATCACATCAAGCTCACAACTAGCTTCGGTCTTTGATCTAATCCCAACAATCAATCCAAATGGATATCTTCACGATCACACAAATAGCTATATCGACAATCAATCTCAATAGCTATAATCCACCTATAACGCGATATCACAACGTTATAAATAACGATTCCTAAGACTATGTAAGTCCTAGGGCATAACTAGCGAAGCATACGACTAGATACGAGTCGTTGCCACCTACTTTTACCAAATCCCGAACCTCGGGAATCTAAACGAATCCTACAGAGATACGTTACCCGTTCACAACGGATATCATACCCCTAGGGTACGGATATTCAACCCGCACCTTCCCCGGGTAATCTACCCGTTAGTTGCGGGTGTTTAATCCCGCAACCATTTCCCCTAGCACGTCCCTCGTGCTGTGCGGGTATCTTCACCCCGCATTCCCATCGGGTTCCCAACCCGATTCCCGTCCTAAACTAATCGAGAATGAAAGACCAATACCTCGTCGATCACCGATCTTCAATCGCGCAACACCTTGATGATCGCCGTTCTTCACTCGGGCAGAACCTCGACGCACGCCAAGCGATCTACACGCGTCCGAGACTCGAAGGAACGTCACGACGCAGGGTACCGCACTCGAGGCGCGATTCCGCAACAAAACGGACTGGTTTCTCTCTCTAAAACGTTCTAGAGAGAGAGAGAACTTTGAGCACAAGTGAAGGGGGGTTGCACCCCCTTTTATAGGCTGTCTGGGCTGTTCCAGGCGATACGCGCAGCCCACAGGCACCATCTGCGCGTATCGCGTAGATGGTGAGTGGCTGCCAGCTGTTTTCCACCCGACTGGTCCTAGGCGATACGCGCACAGGACTACCCTCTCATGCGCCGACCGCGTGACCCATGTTTTCAGATTCCTCTCGTCGAAACACGTGGAATTCATATATTATGGGCTCCGTAACTCTTCTTCTAAGTCAAGATATGCTCGAAACAAGTTTTCGGGCATTCCTCGGGTGTTTTCGCATTTCCCGCTTCGTTATAACTCCGATTTGAGTTCCGTTTTCGCCCACGTTCTTCATTTTAAGTCCTCTATCACCCCTAGGGTTTATCTCTATACATTAGGACTTTTTATTCAACGTGCTATTTACATGAACACCCGCCCATTATCGACATATACTTACGTCAAAATTTAGGGTTTTACATTTCTCCCCTCCTTAAAAGAATTTCGTCCTCGAAATTCGAATATTACAAAAATAACTGAGGGTATTTGGCTTTCATCTCACTAGCCAATTCCCAAGTCTTCTCCGGTCCTCTTTGTCCTTCCCATTGGACCAACACCAACCGGATTCTTTTCTTTCTCAACTTTCTTTCTTGAGTATCAAGAATCTTTACCGGCCTCTCTGTAAAAGATAGCTTCTCGCTTACTTGAACATCTTCGAGAGATACAGCTTGGTTCGGATCTGCCAAACATTTCCTTAAGTTTGACACATGAAAGGTATCGTGCACACCCTTCAAGGTTTCCGGTAACTCAATCTTATAAGCAACTTTCCCAACTCTCGCAACAACCTTAAATGGACCAATGTACCTCGGGGCTAACTTTCCCCGTTTGATAAATCTCACCACTCCTTTCCAAGGAGATACTTTCAACATCACGTGATCTCCGACTTTGAATTCTAAAGGCCTTCTACGAATATCAGCATAACTTTTCTGCCTATCCTGGGCAGCTTTTAGCCTTTGCCTGATTAGTTGGATTTTATCAGTTGTTTCTAACATCATCTCCGTACTACACAACTGATCCTCTCCAACTTCCGTCCAACAAACAGGAGTTCTGCACTTTCTTCCATAAAGTGCTTCAAACGGTGCCATCCCTATGCTGGTGTGATAACTGTTGTTGTATGAAAACTCAACCAATGGTAAGAATTCATCCCAACTACCACTAAAGTCAATCACACACGCACGCAACATATCCTCAAGGGTTTGGATCGTACGCTCACTCTGCCCATCAGTTTGAGGATGGTATGCCGTGCTCAAATTCAATCTAGTTCCTAGATCTTTTTGCAAACTCGCCCAAAACCTTGACGTGAATCGACTATCTCTATCAGAGATGATCGAAAGTGGCACGCCATGTCTACTCACAATCTCCTTGATATACAATTTCGCCATCTTCTCTGGTGAGTAGCTCTCGTTATATGGTATGAAATGAGACGACTTGGTCAATCGATCCACAATCACCCATATGGCATTATGCCCTGCACGAGTTCTTGGGAGCTTCGTAACATAATCCATCGTTATTCTTTCCCACTTCCAAACTGGTAATTCTATCTGCTGTAACAGACCTGCTGGTTTCTGATGCTCAATCTTAACTTGTAAACAAGTCAAGCACCTTTGCACATACTGTGCAATTGATCTCTTCATATTGGGCCACCAATAATGCTCTTTCAAGCTCTTGAACATCTTATCCGTTCCAGGATGAATCGAGTACTTAGACTTGTGGGTTTCGTCAAGAATCTTATCTTGGATACCTCCAAACTTTGGAACCCAGATTCTTGATCCAAACCTTAGAATCTCATCCTTTCCTTTTGTCAACAAACCTTCCTTTCCCACCAGTCGCTCCTTCTTGATGCTGTCTTCCTTCAAGGCATTTGTCTGAGCTTCAACGATCTGATCCTTCCAATCAATCGTTACAATGATCTGCAAAGCCCTTACTCTAATGGGTTTAACCCTCTCCTTTCGACTCAGGGCGTCTGCCACCACATTGGCCTTGCCAGGATGGTATTTGATCTCACAATCATAATCGCTAAGCAATTCCATCCATCTACGTTGCCTCATATTTAGCTCCTTCTGATCAAAAAGGTGTTGGAGGCTTTTGTGATCAGAATATATCACGAATCTAGTACCATAAAGATAGTGTCGCCAAGTCTTCAAGGCAAACACTATGGCACCTAATTCCAAATCATGTGTGGTGTAACGTTTCTCATGAACGCTCAATTGTCGTGATGCATAGGCAATGACCTTCTCTCGTTGCATACCAAGACCATTAAGCGAGGCATCACAACATACCACAAAATCCTCATTACCTTCGGGTAATGAAAGAATTGGAGCACTACAAAGTTTCTTCTTCAAGACACTAAAGGCTTCCTCTTGCTCGGGTCCCCATTTGAACTCAGCCTTCTTCCGCGTTAATGCAGTCATCGGTGTAGCAATCTTGGAGAAGTCTTTGATAAATCTTCGGTAGTACCCAGCTAAGCCTAAGAAGCTTCTAATTTCTGTGGGAGTCTTCGGGACTTCCCATTTCGTTATGGCCTCTATCTTAGTTGGATCTACCTGAACACCAGCTTCATTTATCACATGCCCGAGAAATTGAACTTCTCTCTTCCAAAAATCACACTTGGAGAACTTAGCGTATAGCTTCTCCTGCCTGAGAGTTTCCAAAACCTTCTTCAAGTGTTCAGCATGATCATTTTGATCTCTCGAATAGACCAAAATATCATCGATAAAGACAATGACAAATTTGTCTAAGTACGGCTTGCAGACTCTGTTCATGAGATCCATGAATGCTGCAGGGGCATTGGTTAGTCCAAAGGACATAACCATAAACTCATAGTGCCCATATCTGGTTCTAAAAGCCGTCTTGGGAATATCTTCTTCCCTCACCTTTAGTTGATGGTATCCAGACCTAAGATCGATCTTGGAGAAATAACTGGCTCCTTGCAGCTGGTCAAACAGATCGTCTATTCTCGGTAAAGGATACTTGTTCTTAATAGTCAGCTTGTTCAGCTCACGGTAGTCGATACACATTCGCATGGAGCCGTCCTTCTTCTTCACAAACAGAACTGGTGCACCCCAAGGGGATGAACTCGGTCTAATGAAGCCTAAGTCGAGCAACTCCTGGACTTGCTTCATCAGTTCTTGCAATTCGGAGGGCGCCAAACGATAAGGAGCCTTCGCAATCGGCCTTGCTTCAGGTATTAAATCGATTCGAAATTCGGTTTGTCGGTTGGGAGGGAGTCCAGGTAAGTCATCAGGAAACAGGTCAGGGTAATCACACACGACTGGGATATCCGAAATCTGCCTTTCGGGCTTAGCATCTAAAGCATAGGCTATAAAAGCCTCACAACCTTTCATCAAACATTTACTAGCCTTAATTGCAGATATCATCCGGATATTACCTCCGATACTATTTCCCTTAACCACTAATGTTTCACCATCTGACTTACATACCCTAACCAACTTTTTCTCACAATCAACTTGGGCTCGATTATAAGTTAACCAGTCCATTCCTATGACTACATCATAACTACACAAGTTCATAGGCATAACATCAACTGGAAACTCAACACCATTTGCGGTTTCTACCTCATAAGCAAGATCTAGTACTACAGGTTCTTTTCCTAGGTATTTACCAAAGGAAACTGACACAAAACTCTTATTTGCACCCGTGTCAAATAAAACCTTAGCATAAACATTATTTACAGGAAACATACCTGCCACAACATCCTCATTTACTTCCTTATCATCACCCTTCTTCATAACAAACACCCGCCCTTTGGCTGGGTTCTTTCCTCCTTTAAATTTAGGGCAATCATTCTTAAAATGCCCTGTTTCCTGACAATTATAGCACTTAATCGTCGGACACGACCTTGAGAGATGTCCCGATTGCTGACATCTGTAACACCTCTTCTCTTGATATTCCTCTCCAGCCTTCCCCTTGTCTTTGCCACCGCCTTCTCCCTTTTTGAACTTGAATCTACCGCCAGAACCACTCTTTTTATCCTCCGACTTCCTCTTCCTTTCTCGTTCATGTGTCTCTTGACTCTGCACCTCATCGTAGATGATTGCGCTCAGTCCTACTGCTTCATCAAAGGTCGTTGGCCCTTTTGCCTTCACATGCGTTCGGACCTTTGGTGGAAGCCCCTGGATATAACATCTCAACCTTCTGGACTCAGGAGTGACTAAGTGGGGAACCAACAAAGCCATCTCGTTGAATCTCGAGGTGTATTCACGATGTGTCATCGATCCAGCCTCTAACCGAAGAAACTCCATCTCCATCTTGTCCAACTCATTCTGCGGACAGAATTGTTGGAGCACCAACTCCTTCATGTCATTCCACCTCATGCTATCGATAGCGGCTTGTCCTTTCCTTTGGACTATCGTCTTCCACCAGTGCATAGCTTCTTCTTCAAACGAATGAGCAGCGTACTTGACCGCTTGATCTTCTCGGCACTCACTGATGTTGATCACAGCTTCCATCGCAGAAATCCAATTGTACGTCGCTATGGCACCACCTTTTCCATTGAAGGGTTTAGGAGTACAATCCTTAAAACCTTTATACAAGCAACCTTTCTTTGGGATTCTCCCGCCATCGTTTCCACCAGTATCATCACCGCCTCTAGCATCGCCACCACTTCCCGTGCCACCACTACCTCTAGTACCACCACTGCCTCTGGTGCCTTCAGTACCACCACTACCATCACCGCCTCCACGGTTCCCTTCATTTGATCTCCTCTGCAATGCAGAGTCTAAGATTCTAGGCAACGTGGTTTCCAGTACCTTGGAGACTTGATCAGCAACCGCCGAATTAAACTGGGTTTCCGTCATGATAACTTCCTCTCTGTCATTATCATGATTCTCGATAGTTTCAGCGTTATCAGTTTCTTTATTCGTGTTCGTCCTAGTACTTCTTCTTGTAGGAGGACGTCTACCGCTACCTTTCCTTTTACCAGCCATAACTCTACCTACAAAAGAGAGCAGGGAGTCAGTATTCACATGATGGACCATGATTAAGAACAATATAGTGCTTGTAAACAAATAATGACAGTGGCCAGTTGCAATTATTTATTTACCGCGCTGATCGTGTTCTTAACCATTCTCCGCCACGTTCGTACCAAAACCCATTTCCCTATCCAGAAAGGAAACTTCTATACACCTATGCGGGCACTTATCCTATCTTATCTTAGTTTAAGTCTAGATACTAAGCTTGTATCTAGTTCGCTTAAACTACGGCTCTGATACCAAGCCTGTCACAACCCCAACGCGGCGGGCGGTCCCAGGTGCCCGGGGGTTTACACGCGTGTGACGAATGGATATCAGGAGCAACGCAGCGGAATCAACAAACATACATAAACACAGCTTAAAACAGAAAGCTGTTCATACATTAAACTTCAAATATACAATAGTTTGATTACAAAACGACCATTGATTGTATGATACATAACATCAACAAACTAAAGCTAACAACTATTCTAGGTCCAGAGCGTCTATCTTCTAAGCCCGCAAGCCCTCTACCTGCTCTAGCCTCAACAGTGCTTTCCTGCATCACACGGCACCTAGGATGTGTGCCAAAAAGTTTTAAAAGAAAGGGTCAGCTTACGCTGGTGAGTTCATAATAAAACATTTTACAAAACATTAAAAACATTCAACCAAATACTTGTAAAAACACTGATCAACGAGTTGCCAAGCTCCATTGATCAAAGAGTTACCACTAACTCCATCATTTACAAGCATTTCATAAACATACTAGCATCATCAGATAAATATACACAGTCAATACGATAAACCCCTCAACAACTCCGTCAGGCACGTCTGCGCTGGAGCAGAATATATGCATATACCCTTCACTGAGTTTACCGCCCGTCACCCAAAAACAGAAGTGGTATTGCCCGATATTTACCGTAGAATGCTAGCCAACCGTTCATAAACAACAGTTTAAGAACACAACCATTCCAAAAGAGTTTATACAAAAACTCACAATCATTTGCAACCAAAACAGGTTTAAGCAACACATCCAGTTTTGTAAAACATACCATCATTTCAAAAGAGTTTACGTGTATGAACTCACCTCAACAAGATCACATCAAGCTCACAACTAGCTTCGGTCTTTGATCTAATCCCAACAATCAATCCAAATGGATATCTTCACGATCACACAAATAGCTATATCGACAATCAATCTCAATAGCTATAATCCACCTATAACGCGATATCACAACGTTATAAATAACGATTCCTAAGACTATGTAAGTCCTAGGGCATAACTAGCGAAGCATACGACTAGATACGAGTCGTTGCCACCTACTTTTACCAAATCCCGAACCTCGGGAATCTAAACGAATCCTACAGAGATACGTTACCCGTTCACAACGGATATCATACCCCTAGGGTACGGATATTCAACCCGCACCTTCCCCGGGTAATCTACCCGTTAGTTGCGGGTGTTTAATCCCGCAACCATTTCCCCTAGCACGTCCCTCGTGCTGTGCGGGTATCTTCACCCCGCATTCCCATCGGGTTCCCAACCCGATTCCCGTCCTAAACTAATCGAGAATGAAAGACCAATACCTCGTCGATCACCGATCTAAAATCGCGCAACACCTTGATGATCGCCGTTCTTCACTCGGGCAGAACCTCGACGCACGCCAAGCGATCTACACGCGTCCGAGACTCGAAGGAACGTCACGACGCAGGGTACCGCACTCGAGGCGCGATTCCGCAACAAAACGGACTGGTTTCTCTCTCTAAAACGTTCTAGAGAGAGAGAGAACTTTGAGCACAAGTGAAGGGGGGTTGCACCCCCTTTTATAGGCTGTCTGGGCTGTTCCAGGCGATACGCGCAGCCCACAGGCACCATCTGCGCGTATCGCGTAGATGGTGAGTGGCTGCTAGCTGTTTTCCACCCGACTGGTCCTAGGCGATACGCGCACAGGCCTACCCTCTCATGCGCCGACCGCGTAACCCATGTTTTCAGATTCCTCTCGTCGAAACACGTGGAATTCATATATTATGGGCTCCGTAACTCTTCTTCTAAGTCAAGATATGCTCGAAACAAGTTTTCGGGCATTCCTCGGGTGTTTTCGCATTTCCCGCTTCGTTATAACTCCGATTTGAGTTCCGTTTTCGCCCACGTTCTTCATTTTAAGTCCTCTATCACCCCTAGGGTTTATCTCTATACATTAGGACTTTTTATTCAACGTGCTATTTACATGAACACCCGCCCATTATCGACATATACTTACGTCAAAATTTAGGGTTTTACATTTCTCCCCTCCTTAAAAGAATTTCGTCCTCGAAATTCGAATATTACAAAAATAACTGAGGGTATTTGGCTTTCATCTCACTAGCCAATTCCCAAGTCTTCTCCGGTCCTCTTTGTCCTTCCCATTGGACCAACACCAACCGGATTCTTTTCTTTCTCAACTTTCTTTCTTGAGTATCAAGAATCTTTACCGGCCTCTCTGTAAAAGATAGCTTCTCGCTTACTTGAACATCTTCGAGAGATACAGCTTGGTTCGGATCTGCCAAACATTTCCTTAAGTTTGACACATGAAAGGTATCGTGCACACCCTTCAAGGTTTCCGGTAACTCAATCTTATAAGCAACTTTCCCAACTCTCGCAACAACCTTAAATGGACCAATGTACCTCGGGGCTAACTTTCCCCGTTTGATAAATCTCACCACTCCTTTCCAAGGAGATACTTTCAACATCACGTGATCTCCGACTTTGAATTCTAAAGGCCTTCTACGAATATCAGCATAACTTTTCTGCCTATCCTGGGCAGCTTTTAGCCTTTGCCTGATTAGTTGGATTTTATCAGTTGTTTCTAACATCATCTCCGTACTACACAACTGATCCTCTCCAACTTCCGTCCAACAAACAGGAGTTCTGCACTTTCTTCCATAAAGTGCTTCAAACGGTGCCATCCCTATGCTGGTGTGATAACTGTTGTTGTATGAAAACTCAACCAATGGTAAGAATTCATCCCAACTACCACTAAAGTCAATCACACACGCACGCAACATATCCTCAAGGGTTTGGATCGTACGCTCACTCTGCCCATCAGTTTGAGGATGGTATGCCGTGCTCAAATTCAATCTAGTTCCTAGATCTTTTTGCAAACTCGCCCAAAACCTTGACGTGAATCGACTATCTCTATCAGAGATGATCGAAAGTGGCACGCCATGTCTACTCACAATCTCCTTGATATACAATTTCGCCATCTTCTCTGGTGAGTAGCTCTCGTTATATGGTATGAAATGAGACGACTTGGTCAATCGATCCACAATCACCCATATGGCATTATGCCCTGCACGAGTTCTTGGGAGCTTCGTAACATAATCCATCGTTATTCTTTCCCACTTCCAAACTGGTAATTCTATCTGCTGTAACAGACCTGCTGGTTTCTGATGCTCAATCTTAACTTGTAAACAAGTCAAGCACCTTTGCACATACTGTGCAATTGATCTCTTCATATTGGGCCACCAATAATGCTCTTTCAAGCTCTTGAACATCTTATCCGTTCCAGGATGAATCGAGTACTTAGACTTGTGGGTTTCGTCAAGAATCTTATCTTGGATACCTCCAAACTTTGGAACCCAGATTCTTGATCCAAACCTTAGAATCTCATCCTTTCCTTTTGTCAACAAACCTTCCTTTCCCACCAGTCGCTCCTTCTTGATGCTGTCTTCCTTCAAGGCATTTGTCTGAGCTTCAACGATCTGATCCTTCCAATCAATCGTTACAATGATCTGCAAAGCCCTTACTCTAATGGGTTTAACCCTCTCCTTTCGACTCAGGGCGTCTGCCACCACATTGGCCTTGCCAGGATGGTATTTGATCTCACAATCATAATCGCTAAGCAATTCCATCCATCTACGTTGCCTCATATTTAGCTCCTTCTGATCAAAAAGGTGTTGGAGGCTTTTGTGATCAGAATATATCACGAATCTAGTACCATAAAGATAGTGTCGCCAAGTCTTCAAGGCAAACACTATGGCACCTAATTCCAAATCATGTGTGGTGTAACGTTTCTCATGAACGCTCAATTGTCGTGATGCATAGGCAATGACCTTCTCTCGTTGCATACCAAGACCATTAAGCGAGGCATCACAACATACCACAAAATCCTCATTACCTTCGGGTAATGAAAGAATTGGAGCACTACAAAGTTTCTTCTTCAAGACACTAAAGGCTTCCTCTTGCTCGGGTCCCCATTTGAACTCAGCCTTCTTCCGCGTTAATGCAGTCATCGGTGTAGCAATCTTGGAGAAGTCTTTGATAAATCTTCGGTAGTACCCAGCTAAGCCTAAGAAGCTTCTAATTTCTGTGGGAGTCTTCGGGACTTCCCATTTCGTTATGGCCTCTATCTTAGTTGGATCTACCTGAACACCAGCTTCATTTATCACATGCCCGAGAAATTGAACTTCTCTCTTCCAAAAATCACACTTGGAGAACTTAGCGTATAGCTTCTCCTGCCTGAGAGTTTCCAAAACCTTCTTCAAGTGTTCAGCATGATCATTTTGATCTCTCGAATAGACCAAAATATCATCGATAAAGACAATGACAAATTTGTCTAAGTACGGCTTGCAGACTCTGTTCATGAGATCCATGAATGCTGCAGGGGCATTGGTTAGTCCAAAGGACATAACCATAAACTCATAGTGCCCATATCTGGTTCTAAAAGCCGTCTTGGGAATATCTTCTTCCCTCACCTTTAGTTGATGGTATCCAGACCTAAGATCGATCTTGGAGAAATAACTGGCTCCTTGCAGCTGGTCAAACAGATCGTCTATTCTCGGTAAAGGATACTTGTTCTTAATAGTCAGCTTGTTCAGCTCACGGTAGTCGATACACATTCGCATGGAGCCGTCCTTCTTCTTCACAAACAGAACTGGTGCACCCCAAGGGGATGAACTCGGTCTAATGAAGCCTAAGTCGAGCAACTCCTGGACTTGCTTCATCAGTTCTTGCAATTCGGAGGGCGCCAAACGATAAGGAGCCTTCGCAATCGGCCTTGCTTCAGGTATTAAATCGATTCGAAATTCGGTTTGTCGGTTGGGAGGGAGTCCAGGTAAGTCATCAGGAAACAGGTCAGGGTAATCACACACGACTGGGATATCCGAAATCTGCCTTTCGGGCTTAGCATCTAAAGCATAGGCTATAAAAGCCTCACAACCTTTCATCAAACATTTACTAGCCTTAATTGCAGATATCATCCGGATATTACCTCCGATACTATTTCCCTTAACCACTAATGTTTCACCATCTGACTTACATACCCTAACCAACTTTTTCTCACAATCAACTTGGGCTCGATTATAAGTTAACCAGTCCATTCCTATGACTACATCATAAATACACAAGTTCATAGGCATAACATCAACTGGAAACTCAACACCATTTGCGGTTTCTACCTCATAAGCAAGATCTAGTACTACAGGTTCTTTTCCTAGGTATTTACCAAAGGAAACTGACACAAAACTCTTATTTGCACCCGTGTCAAATAAAACCTTAGCATAAACATTATTTACAGGAAACATACCTGCCACAACATCCTCATTTACTTCCTTATCATCACCCTTCTTCATAACAAACACCCGCCCTTTGGCTGGGTTCTTTCCTCCTTTAAATTTAGGGCAATCATTCTTAAAATGCCCTGTTTCCTGACAATTATAGCACTTAATCGTCGGACACGACCTTGAGAGATGTCCCGATTGCTGACATCTGTAACACCTCTTCTCTTGATATTCCTCTCCAGCCTTCCCCTTGTCTTTGCCACCGCCTTCTCCCTTTTTGAACTTGAATCTACCGCCAGAACCACTCTTTTTATCCTCCGACTTCCTCTTCCTTTCTCGTTCATGTGTCTCTTGACTCTGCACCTCATCGTAGATGATTGCGCTCAGTCCTACTGCTTCATCAAAGGTCGTTGGCCCTTTTGCCTTCAC
The DNA here is from genome assembly GCA_030867185.1 of Tagetes erecta. NCBI lineage: Eukaryota > Viridiplantae > Streptophyta > Magnoliopsida > Asterales > Asteraceae > Tagetes > Tagetes erecta. The sequence continues at coordinate 46,534,526 of CM061489.1, read as the reverse complement.
ATGCGTTCGGACCTTTGGTGGAAGCCCCTGGATATAACATCTCAACCTTCTGGACTCAGGAGTGACTAAGTGGGGAACCAACAAAGCCATCTCGTTGAATCTCGAGGTGTATTCACGATGTGTCATCGATCCAGCCTCTAACCGAAGAAGCTCCATCTCCATCTTGTCCAACTCATTCTGCGGACAGAATTGTTGGAGCACCAACTCCTTCATGTCATTCCACCTCATGCTATCGATAGCGGCTTGTCCTTTCCTTTGGACTATCGTCTTCCACCAGTGCATAGCTTCTTCTTCAAACGAATGAGCAGCGTACTTGACCGCTTGATCTTCTCGGCACTCACTGATGTTGATCACAGCTTCCATCGCAGAAATCCAATTGTACGTCGCTATGGCACCACCTTTTCCATTGAAGGGTTTAGGAGTACAATCCTTAAAACCTTTATACAAGCAACCTTTCTTTGGGATTCTCCCGCCATCGTTTCCACCAGTATCATCACCGCCTCTAGCATCGCCACCACTTCCCGTGCCACCACTACCTCTAGTACCACCACTGCCTCTGGTGCCTTCAGTACCACCACTACCATCACCGCCTCCACGGTTCCCTTCATTTGATCTCCTCTGCAATGCAGAGTCTAAGATTCTAGGCAACGTGGTTTCCAGTACCTTGGAGACTTGATCAGCAACCGCCGAATTAAACTGGGTTTCCGTCATGATAACTTCCTCTCTGTCATTATCATGATTCTCGATAGTTTCAGCGTTATCAGTTTCTTTATTCGTGTTCGTCCTAGTACTTCTTCTTGTAGGAGGACGTCTACCGCTACCTTTCCTTTTACCAGCCATAACTCTACCTACAAAAGAGAGCAGGGAGTCAGTATTCACATGATGGACCATGATTAAGAACAATATAGTGCTTGTAAACAAATAATGACAGTGGCCAGTTGCAATTATTTATTTACCGCGCTGATCGTGTTCTTAACCATTCTCCGCCACGTTCGTACCAAAACCCATTTCCCTATCCAGAAAGGAAACTTCTATACACCTATGCGGGCACTTATCCTATCTTATCTTAGTTTAAGTCTAGATACTAAGCTTGTATCTAGTTCGCTTAAACTACGGCTCTGATACCAAGCCTGTCACAACCCCAACGCGGCGGGCGGTCCCAGGTGCCCGGGGGTTTACACGCGTGTGACGAATGGATATCAGGAGCAACGCAGCGGAATCAACAAACATACATAAACACAGCTTAAAACAGAAAGCTGTTCATACATTAAACTTCAAATATACAATAGTTTGATTACAAAACGACCATTGATTGTATGATACATAACATCAACAAACTAAAGCTAACAACTATTCTAGGTCCAGAGCGTCTATCTTCTAAGCCCGCAAGCCCTCTACCTGCTCTAGCCTCAACAGTGCTTTCCTGCATCACACGGCACCTAGGATGTGTGCCAAAAAGTTTTAAAAGAAAGGGTCAGCTTACGCTGGTGAGTTCATAATAAAACATTTTACAAAACATTAAAAACATTCAACCAAATACTTGTAAAAACACTGATCAACGAGTTGCCAAGCTCCATTGATCAAAGAGTTACCACTAACTCCATCATTTACAAGCATTTCATAAACATACTAGCATCATCAGATAAATATACACAGTCAATACGATAAACCCCTCAACAACTCCGTCAGGCACGTCTGCGCTGGAGCAGAATATATGCATATACCCTTCACTGAGTTTACCGCCCGTCACCCAAAAACAGAAGTGGTATTGCCCGATATTTACCGTAGAATGCTAGCCAACCGTTCATAAACAACAGTTTAAGAACACAACCATTCCAAAAGAGTTTATACAAAAACTCACAATCATTTGCAACCAAAACAGGTTTAAGCAACACATCCAGTTTTGTAAAACATACCATCATTTCAAAAGAGTTTAAGTGTATGAACTCACCTCAACAAGATCACATCAAGCTCACAACTAGCTTCGGTCTTTGATCTAATCCCAACAATCAATCCAAATGGATATCTTCACGATCACACAAATAGCTATATCGACAATCAATCTCAATAGCTATAATCCACCTATAACGCGATATCACAACGTTATAAATAACGATTCCTAAGACTATGTAAGTCCTAGGGCATAACTAGCGAAGCATACGACTAGATACGAGTCGTTGCCACCTACTTTTACCAAATCCCGAACCTCGGGAATCTAAACGAATCCTACAGAGATACGTTACCCGTTCACAACGGATATCATACCCCTAGGGTACGGATATTCAACCCGCACCTTCCCCGGGTAATCTACCCGTTAGTTGCGGGTGTTTAATCCCGCAACCATTTCCCCTAGCACGTCCCTCGTGCTGTGCGGGTATCTTCACCCCGCATTCCCATCGGGTTCCCAACCCGATTCCCGTCCTAAACTAATCGAGAATGAAAGACCAATACCTCGTCGATCACCGATCTTCAATCGCGCAACACCTTGATGATCGCCGTTCTTCACTCGGGCAGAACCTCGACGCACGCCAAGCGATCTACACGCGTCCGAGACTCGAAGGAACGTCACGACGCAGGGTACCGCACTCGAGGCGCGATTCCGCAACAAAACGGACTGGTTTCTCTCTCTAAAACGTTCTAGAGAGAGAGAGAACTTTGAGCACAAGTGAAGGGGGGTTGCACCCCCTTTTATAGGCTGTCTGGGCTGTTCCAGGCGATACGCGCAGCCCACAGGCACCATCTACGCGTATCGCGTAGATGGTGAGTGGCTGCCAGCTGTTTTCCACCCGACTGGTCCTAGGCGATACGCGCACAGGCCTACCCTCTCATGCGCGGACCGCGTAACCCATGTTTTCAGATTCCTCTCGTCGAAACACGTGGAATTCATATATTATGGGCTCCGTAACTCTTCTTCTAAGTCAAGATATGCTCGAAACAAGTTTTCGGGCATTCCTCGGGTGTTTTCGCATTTCCCGCTTCGTTATAACTCCGATTTGAGTTCCGTTTTCGCCCACGTTCTTCATTTTAAGTCCTCTATCACCCCTAGGGTTTATCTCTATACATTAGGACTTTTTATTCAACGTGCTATTTACATGAACACCCGCCCATTATCGACATATACTTACGTCAAAATTTAGGGTTTTACATAAATGATACTAATGTTATTTTCATGTTGCTAATATGGCATACAGAGTCGTAAGATGCCCTAGTTTGCGGTACGATGTTCAAAGGAATCGTACGATTCATTAGTTTTATTATGGAGCTTTAACGTTTCGTACGGTGTTGTAAGGTGCTGTTAGGAGTTGTAAGGCGTCCTACATTATACTAACGTGCTTTTCATGTTGCTAATATGGCATATAGAGTCGTAAGATGCCCTAATTTGCCGTACGATGTTCAAAGGACTCGTACGAATTCATTAGTTTTATTATGGAGCTTTAACGTTTCGTACGGTGTTGTAAGGTGTTGTTAGGAGTTGTAAGGCGTCCTACATTATACTAACGTGCTTTTCAAGGTGCTAATATGGCATACAGAGTCGTAAGATGCCTTAAGTTGCCGTACGACGTTCGAAGGATTCGGACGAATTCATTAGGTTTATTATGGAGCTTTAACGTTTCGTACGGTGTTGTAAGGTGTTGTTAGGAGTTGTAAGGCGTCTTACATTATACTAACGTGCTTTTCGAGGTGCTAATATGGCATACAAAGTCGTAAGATGCCCTAATTTGTCGTACGATGTTCAAAGGACTCGTACGAATTCATTAGTTTTATTATGGAGCTTTAACGTTTCGTACTGTGTTGTAAGGTGCTGTTAGGAGTTGTAAGGCGTCCTACATTATACTAACGTGCTTTTCAATGTGGTAATATGGCATACAGAGTCGTAAGATGCCTTAATTTTCCGTACGACGTTCGAAGGATTCGGACGAATTCATTAGGTTTACTATGGAGATTTATGGTTTTGTACGGTGTTATAATGTCTTCTTAGGTGTTGTAAGGCGTCCTAAATGATACTAACGTGCTTTTCAAGGTGCTAATATGGCATACAGAGTCGTAAGATGCCTTAAGTTGTCGTACGACGTTCGAAGGATTCTTACGAATTCATTAGGTTTATTAAGGAGATTTATGGTTTTGTATGGTGTTTTAATGATACTAACGTTATTTTCATGTTGCTAATATGGCATATAGAGTCGTAAGATGCCCTAATTTGCCGTACGATGTTCAAAGGACTCGTACGAATTCATTAGTTTTATTATGGAGCTTTAACGTTTCGCACGGTGTTGTAAGGTGTTGTTAGGAGTTGTAAGGCGTCCTACATTATACTAACGTGCTTTTCAAGGTGCTAATATGGCATACAGAGTCGTAAGATGCCTTAAGTTGCCGTACGACGTTCGAAGGATTCGGACGAATTCATTAGGTTTATTATGGAGCTTTAACGTTTCGTACGGTGTTGTAAGGTGTTGTTAGGAGTTGTAAGGCGTCTTACATTATACTAACGTGCTTTTCGAGGTGCTAATATGGCATACAAAGTCGTAAGATGCCCTAATTTGCCGTACGATGTTCAAAGGACTCGTACGAATTCATTAGTTTTATTATGGAGCTTTAACGTTTCGTACTGTGTTGTAAGGTGCTGTTAGGAGTTGTAAGGCGTCCCACATTATACTAACGTGCTTTTCAATGTGGTAATATGGCATACAGAGTCGTAAGATGCCTTAATTTTCCGTACGACGTTCGAAGGATTCGGACGAATTCATTAGGTTTACTATGGAGATTTATGGTTTTGTACGCTGTTATAATGTCTTCTTAGGTGTTGTAAGGCGTCCTAAATGATACTAACGTGCTTTTCAAGGTGCTAATATGGCATACAGAGTCGTAAGATGCCCTAAGTTGTCGTACGACGTTCGAAGGATTCTTACGAATTCATTAGGTTTATTAAGGAGATTTATGGTTTTGTACGGTGTTTTAATGTGTTCTTAGGTGTTGAAAGGCATCCTAAATGATACTAACGTTATTTTCATGTTGCTAATATGGCATACAAAGTCGTAAGATGCCCTAATTTGCCGTACGATGTTCAAAGGACTCGTACGAATTCATTAGTTTTATTATGGAGCTTTAACGTTTCGTACGGTGTTGTAAGGTGTTGTTAGGAGTTGTAAGGCGTCCTACATTATACTAACGTGCTTTTCAAGGTGCTAATATGGCATACAGAGTCGTAAGATGCCTTAAGTTGCCGTACGACGTCAGAAGGATTCGGACGAATTCATTAGGTTTATTATGGAGCTTTAACGTTTCGTACGGTGTTGTAGGGTGTTGTTAGGAGTTGTGAGGCGTCCTACATTATACTAACGTGCTTTTCGAGGTGCTAATACGGCATACAGAGTCGTAAGATGCCCTAATTTGCCGTACGATGTTCAAAGGACTCGTACGAATTCATTAGTTTTTTTATGGAGCTTTAACGTTTCGTACGGTGTTGTAAGGTGTTGTTAGGAGTTGTAAGGCGTCCTACATTATACTAACGTGCTTTTCGAGGTGCTAATATGGCATACAAAGTCGTAAGATGCCCTAATTTGCCGTACGATGTTCAAAGGACTCATACGATTCATTAGTTTTATTATGGAGCTTTAACGTTTCGTACTGTGTTGTAAGGTGCTGTTAGGAGTTGTAAGGCGTCCTACATTATACTAACGTGCTTTTCAAGGTGGTAATATGGCATACAGAGTCGTAAGATGCCTTAAGTTGTCGTACGACGTTCGAAGGATTCAGACGAATTCATTAGGTTTATTACGGAGATTTATGGTTTTGTACGATGTTTTAATGTGTTCTTAGGTGTTGTAAGGCGTCCTAAATGATACTAACGTTATTTCCATGTTGCTAATACGGCATACAGAGTCGTAAGATGCCCTAATTTGCCGTACGATGTTCAAAGGACTCGTACGAATTCATTAGTTTTATTATGGAGCTTTAACGTTTCGTACTGTGTTGTAAGGTGCTGTTAGGAGTTGTAAGGCGTCCTACATTATACTAACGTGCTTTTCAAGGTGGTAATATGGCATACAAAGTCGTAAGATGCCTTAAGTTGTCGTACAACATTCGAAGGATTCGGACGAATTCATTAGGTTTATTACGGAGATTTATGGTTTTGTACGGTGTTTTAATGTGTTCTTAGGTGTTGTAAGGCGTCCTAAATGATACTAACGTTATTTTCATGTTGCTAATATGGCATACAGAGTCTTAAGATGTCCTAACTTGTCCTATGATGTTCAAAGGACTCGTACGAATTCATTAGGTTTATTATATAGATTTATGGTTTTGTACGGTGTTTTAATGTGTTCTTAGGTGTTGTAAGACGTCCTAAATGATAATAATGTTATTTCCATGTTGCTAATACGGCACACAGAGTCGTAAGATGCCCTAATTTGCTGTACGATGTTCAAAGGACTCGTACGAGTTCATTAGTTTTATTATGGAGCTTTAACGTTTCGTACGGTGTTCTAAGGTGCTGTTAAGAGTTGTAAGGCGTCCTACATTATACTAACGTGCTTTTCATGTTGCTAATATGCCATACAAAGTCGTAAGATGCCCTAATTTGCCGTACGATGTTCAAAGGACTCGTACGAATTCATTAGGTTTATTATGGAGCTTTAACGTTCCGTACGGTGTTGTAAGGTGTTGTTAGGAGTTGTAAGGCGTCCTACATTATACTAACGTGCTTTTCAAGGTGCTAATATGGCATACAGAGTCGTAAGATGCCTTAAGTTGCCGTACGACGTTCGAAGGATTAGGACGAATTCATTAGGTTTATTATGGAGCTTTAACGTTTCGTACGGTGTTGTAAGGTGTTGTTAGGAGTTGTAAGGCGTCCTACATTATACTAACGTGCTTTTCGAGGTGCTAATATGGCATACAAATTCGTAAGATGCCCTAATTTGCCGTACGATGTTCAAAGGACTCGTACGAATTCATTAGTTTTATTATGGAGCTTTAACGTTTCGTACGGTGTTGTAAGGTGTTGTTAGGAGTTGTAAGGCGTCCTACATTATACTAACGTGCTTTTCAAGGTGCTAATATGGCATACAGAGTCGTAAGATGCCTTAAGTTGCCGTACGACGTCAGAAGGATTCGGACGAATTCATTAGGTTTATTATGGAGCTTTAACGTTTCGTACGGTGTTGTAAGGTGTTGTTAGGAGTTGTAAGGCGTCCTACATTATACTAACGTGCTTTTCGAGGTGCTAATACGGCATACAGAGTCGTAAGATGCCCTAATTTGCCGTACGATGTTCAAAGGACTCGTACGAATTCATTAGTTTTTTTATGGAGCTTTAACGTTTCGTACGGTGTTGTAAGGTGTTGTTAGGAGTTGTAAGGCGTCCTACATTATACTAACGTGCTTTTCGAGGTGCTAATATGGCATACAAAGTCGTAAGATGCCCTAATTTGTCGTACGATGTTCAAAGGACTCATACGATTCATTAGTTTTATTATGGGGCTTTAACGTTTCGTACTGTGTTGTAAGGTGCTGTTAGGAGTTGTAAGGCGTCCTACATTATACTAACGTGCTTTTCAAGGTGGTAATATGGCATACAGAGTCGTAAGATGCCTTAAGTTGTCGTACGACGTTCGAAGGATTCAGACGAATTCATTAGGTTTATTACGGAGATTTATGGTTTTGTACGATGTTTTAATGTGTTCTTAGGTGTTGTAAGGCGTCCTAAATGATACTAACGTTATTTTCATGTTGCTAATATGCCATACAAAGTCGTAAGATGCCCTAATTTGCCGTACGATGTTCAAAGGACTCGTACGAATTCATTAGTTTTATTATGGAGCTTTAACGTTTCGTACTGTGTTGTAAGGTGCTGTTAGGAGTTGTAAGGCGTCCTACATTATACTAACGTGCTTTTCAAGGTGCTAATATGGCATACAGAGTCGTAAGATGCCTTAAGTTGCCGTACGACGTTCGAAGGATTAGGACGAATTCATTAGGTTTATTATGGAGCTTTAACGTTTCGTACGGTGTTGTAAGGTGTTGTTAGGAGTTGTAAGGCGTCCTACATTATACTAACGTGCTTTTCGAGGTGCTAATATGGCATACAAATTCGTAAGATGCCCTAATTTGCCGTACGATGTTCAAAGGACTCGTACGAATTCATTAGTTTTATTATGGAGCTTTAACGTTTCGTACTGTGTTGTAAGGTGCTGTTAGGAGTTGTAAGGCGTCCTACATTATACTAACGTGCTTTTCAATGTGGTAATATGGCATACAGAGTCGTAAGATGCCTTAATTTTCCGTACGACGTTCGAAGGATTCGGACGAATTCATTAGGTTTACTATGGAGATTTATGGTTTTGTACGGTGTTATAATGTCTTCTTAGGTGTTGTAAGGCGTCCTAAATGATACTAACGTGCTTTTCAAGGTGCTAATATGGCATACAGAGTCGTAAGATGCCTTAAGTTGTCGTACGACGTTCGAAGGATTCTTACGAATTCATTAGGTTTATTAAGGAGATTTATGGTTTTGTACGGTGTTTTAATTTGTTCTTAGGTGTTGAAAGGCGTCCTAAATGATACTAACGTTATTTTCATGTTGCTAATATGGCATACAAAGTCGTAAGATGCCCTAATTTGCCGTACGATGTTCAAAGGACTCGTACGAATTCATTAGTTTTATTATGGAGCTTTAACGTTTCGTACGGTGTTGTAAGGTGTTGTTAGGAGTTGTAAGGCGTCCTACATTATACTAACGTGCTTTTCAAGGTGCTAATATGGCATACAGAGTCGTAAGATGCCTTAAGTTGCCGTACGACGTTCGAAGGATTCGGACGAATTCATTAGGTTTATTATGGAGCTTTAACGTTTCGTACGGTGTTGTAAGGTGTTGTTAGGAGTTGTAAGGCGTCCTACATTATACTAACGTGCTTTTCAAGGTGCTAATATGGCATACAGAGTCGTAAGATGCCTTAAGTTGCCGTACGACGTTCGAAGGATTAGGACGAATTCATTAGGTTTATTATGGAGCTTTAACGTTTCGTACGGTGTTGTAAGGTGTTGTTAGGAGTTGTAAGGCGTCCTACATTATACTAACGTGCTTTTCGAGGTGCTAATATGGCATACAAATTCGTAAGATGCCCTAATTTGCCGTACGATGTTCAAAGGACTCGTACGAATTCATTAGTTTTATTATGGAGCTTTAACGTTTCGTACTGTGTTGTAAGGTGCTGTTAGGAGTTGTAAGGTGTCCTACATTATACTAACGTGCTTTTCAATGTGGTAATATGGCATACAGAGTCGTAAGATGCCTTAATTTTCCGTACGACGTTCGAAGGATTCGGACGAATTCATTAGGTTTACTATGGAGATTTATGGTTTTGTACGGTGTTATAATGTCTTCTTAGGTGTTGTAAGGCGTCCTAAATGATACTAACGTGCTTTTCGAGGTGCTAATATGGCATACAGAGTCGTAAGATGCCTTAATTTGTCGTACGACGTTCGAAGGATTTTTACGAATTCATTGGGTTTATTAAGGAGATTTATGGTTTTGAACGGTGTTTTAATGTGTTCTTAGGTGTTGAAAGGCGTCATAAATGATACTAACGTTATTTTCATGTTGCTAATATGGCATACAAAGTCGTAAGATGCCCTAATTTGCCGTACGATGTTCAAAGGACTTGTACGAATTCATTAGTTTTATTATGAAGCTTTAACGTTTCGTACGGTGTTGTAAGGTGTTGTTAGGAGTTGTAAGGCGTCCTACATTATACTAACGTGCTTTTCAAGGTGCTAATATGGCATACAGAGTCGTAAGATGCCTTAAGTTGCCGTACGAAGTTCGAAGGATTCGGACGAATTCATTAGGTTTATTATGGAGCTTTAACGTTTCGTACGGTGTTGTAAGGTGTTGTTAGGAGTTGTAAGGCGTCCTACATTATACTAACGTGCTTTTCGAGGTGCTAATATGGCATACAAAGTCGTAAGATGCCCTAATTTGCCGTACGATGTTAAAAGGACTCGTACGAATTCATTAGTTTTATTATGGAGCTTTAACATTTCGTACTGTGTTGTAAGGTGCTGTTAGGAGTTGTAAGGCGTCCTACATTATACTAACGTGCTTTTCAAGGTGGTAATATGGCATACAGAGTCGTAAGATGCCTTAAGTTGTCGTACGACGTTCGAATGATTCGGACGAATTCATTAGGTTTATTACGGAGATTTATGGTTTTGTACCATGTTTTAATGTGTTCTTAGGTGTTGTAAGGCGTCCTAAATGATACTAACGTTATTTCCATGTTGCTAATACGGCATACAGAGTCGTAAGATGCCCTAATTTGCCGTACGATGTTCAAAGGACTCGTACGAATTCATTAGTTTTATTATGGAGCTTTAACGTTTCGTACTGTGTTGTAAGGTGCTGTTAGGAGTTGTAAGGCGTCCTACATTATACTAACTTGCTTTTCAAGGTGGTAATATGGCATACAGAGTCGTAAGATGCCTTAAGTTGTCGTACAACATTCGAAGGATTCGGACGAATTCATTAGGTTTATTACGAAGATTTATGGTTTTGTACGGTGTTTTAATGTGTTCTTAGGTGTTGTAAGGCGTCCTAAATGATACTAACGTTATTTTCATGTTGCTAATATGGCATACAAAGTCTTAAGATGTCCTAACTTGTCCTATGATGTTCAAAAGACTCGTACGAATTCATTAGGTTTATTATAGAGATTGATGGTTTTTTACGGTGTTTTAATGTGTTCTTAGGTGTTGTAAGACGTCCTAAATGATACTAACGTTATTTCCATGTTGCTAATACGGCACACAGAGTCGTAAGATGCCCTAATTTGCTGTACGATGTTCAAAGGACTCGTACGAGTTCATTAGTTTTATTATGGAGCTTTAACGTTTCGTACGGTGTTCTAAGGTGCTGTTAAGAGTTGTAAGGCGTTCTACATTATACTAACGTGCTTTTCATGTTGCTAATATGCCATACAAAGTCGTAAGATGCCCTAATTTGCCGTACGATGTTCAAAGGACTCGTACGAATTCATTAGGTTTATTATGGAGCTTTAACGTTCCGTACGGTGTTGTAAGGTGTTGTTAGGAGTTGTAAGGCGTCCTACATTATACTAACGTGCTTTTTTTTTTTGGGTAAAGGGTTACCCCGGTGATTCTATTATAAAGACAACCGTCAATGAAGTACAAGTAGTGAGGAAGCGTTCCACACTAGTTCATATATGGGACAGGCCCCACATATGTGAACATAAAAACAAAAAACCAACAAAACAACACCAAGACAAACCAAACAATCTAGCCTACCACAAATTGATGACATAAACAAATTAAATAAAAACCATTTACATCAGCCGCCATCATCAAAAGTGTAGATTCCACCCCAAAGAGACCTCAACCAATGTTGACAGCAGATCAACTCCCTAGTAATCCAGAATATCAGACAAACCATTAACACCCGATGTAGAAGGAGTACCTGCCCTCTTAGAACCCGATGGAGATTCTAGCGCCATTGCCATGCTCATCATATACCTTGCCATCCCATTATCCATATCTAAAACCTCATCCACTTCCGAATCCGAGTCAAACATAGAACTTTCCTTATCCATGTTCCCTTTCACCTTGTCCGTCTCAATTTCATCTATTTTCTCCACAGATAACGCCTCAAAAGGGTTTGATGTAGTTAGATCAGATTTACCCATATTTGAACCACTTTTAGTCTCCATAGTATCAATCGTTGTCACTTGCTTTGTAACATGTTGCACTTCCTTCCCTTTTTTGTTAACTGGACGGTACTCGAATTGGGGCTTTTTTAAAGCAACCCCAAATCTTTTTGCAGCTTTCTTACCCTTTACTTCCTTAAACCCTTTATCATCCTCTCTAGCATTTGAATTTTGCTCATGCTTAGTCACATTTGGGCATCCAGCATCAATATGGCCAAAGACACAACATTGACCACACCTTGGAGGCTTCCATTCATACTCAACAGAAACCTTTGCAGATCCAAACTCATCCCCTTCTAATTCCGGAATAGCAATAGATAACTCCTCCTTAAAACCCGATTCCGCTGAGATCTCAACCAAAGCTCTCGCAAAACTACCTCTACCCCATGCATTTGCACACATGGAGCTTGTGAAAGAATCCAATAGTTTTGGGGTCCCAATTTGCGAAAACAATAGACTCAACCCAACATCAGAATATGCTACTAGTGGGATATCATGTAACTTTACCCAGACGGACACGTTCTTGATATCATCCTTCTGTAACTTAGTGGAAGGGGACCACACATTCAGAATAATTGGCTTATTACGGATTATCCAAGGACTTGCTTCAATCACATCCATCATCCCCTTGCGATCATTAAACTTAAAGAAGAAGAACCCATTTGCATTCATCATTGATTTTTGCAGGCCATATCTTTTCCAATGTGTTTTAGCAAAGAATTCAACCACTGGATAGGCTACTCTGTCGCCCAAAAAATATCCATACAGTGTAAATTCAAGCTTATTACAAACCATACGCACCGTCTCTTTCGGTAAAACAACATCAAACCCTTGTTTCTTTTCATCATTCTCCATGTAACAGAACTTAACTGGTGTTGAAGATACATCAGATTTCGGTTGAACAATAGCAGCATAAGACAGCCCCATTGCACTCACATCATGTTTCACATCAGCCTTGGACGTATGAGACACCTTAGAGTTGTCATTAGCCGCATGAGCATAAGGATTAACCGCCTGAGAAAAGTTAGTTGCATGAACAACATTGGACGGGTCACCCTTAGCCGTGTCAGACTTGGACGGGTCAACACTAGCCGCATGAGACGAATCAGCAATAGTAGGAGACTTAGTCGTGTGAGTATGACCAGCCTCCTGATTCCTCTTAGCCGTGTCAGCCTTTAGAGACAAATTAGGGTTTATAGACGAAACCCTAGTTGCCTCTTCCTCTTAACGTGCTTTTCAAGGTGCTAATATGGCATACAGAGTCGTAAGATGCCTTAAGTTGCGGTACGATGTTCAAAGGACTCGTACGAATTCATTAGTTTTTTTATGGAGCTTTAACGTTTCGTACGGTGTTGTAAGGTGTTGTTAGGAGTTGTAAGGCGTCCTACATTATACTAACGTGCTTTTCGAGGTGCTAATATGGCATACAAATTCGTAAGATGCCCTAATTTGCCGTACGATGTTCAAAGGACTCGTACGAATTCATTAGTTTTATTATGGAGCTTTAACGTTTCGTACTGTGTTGTAAGGTGCTGTTAGGAGTTGTAAGGCGTCCTACATTATACTAACGTGCTTTTCAATGTGGTAATATGGCATACAGAGTCGTAAGATGCCTTAATTTTCCGTACGACGTTCGAAGGATTCGGACGAATTCATTAGGTTTACTATGGAGATTTATGGTTTTGTACGGTGTTATAATGTCTTCTTAGGTGTTGTAAGGCGTCCTAAATGATACTAACGTGCTTTTCAAGGTGCTAATATGGCATACAGAGTCGTAAGATGCCTTAAGTTGTCGTACGACGTTCGAAGGATTCTTACGAATTCATTAGGTTTATTAAGGAGATTTATGGTTTTGTACGGTGTTTTAATTTGTTCTTAGGTGTTGAAAGGCGTCCTAAATGATACTAACGTTATTTTCATGTTGCTAATATGGCATACAAAGTCGTAAGATGCCCTAATTTGCCGTACGATGTTCAAAGGACTCGTACGAATTCATTAGTTTTATTATGGAGCTTTAACGTTTCGTACGGTGTTGTAAGGTGTTGTTAGGAGTTGTAAGGCGTCCTACATTATACTAACGTGCTTTTCAAGGTGCTAATATGGCATACAGAGTCGTAAGATGCCTTAAGTTGCCGTACGACGTTCGAAGGATTCGGACGAATTCATTAGGTTTATTATGGAGTTTAACGTTTCGTACGGTGTTGTAAGGTGTTGTTAGGAGTTGTAAGGCGTCCTACATTATACTAACGTGCTTTTCGAGGTGCTAATATTGCATACAAAGTCGTAAGATGCCCTAATTTGCCGTACGATGTTCAAAGGACTCATACGATTCTATAGTTTTATTATGGAGCTTTAACGTTTCGTACTGTGTTGTAAGGTGCTGTTAGGAGTTGTAAGGCGTCCTACATTATACTAACGTGCTTTTCAAGGTGGTAATATGGCATACAGAGTCGTAAGATGCCTTAAGTTGTCGTACGACGTTCGAAGGATTCAGACGAATTCATTAGGTTTATTACGGAGATTTATGGTTTTGTACGATGTTTTAATGTGTTCTTAGGTGTTGTAAGGCGTCCTAAATGATACTAACGTTATTTTCATGTTGCTAATATGGCATACAGAGTCTTAAGATGTCCTAACTTGTCCTATGATGTTCAAAGGACTCGTACGAATTCATGAGGTTTATTATATAGATTTATGGTTTTGTACGGTGTTTTAATGTGTTCTTAGGTGTTGTAAGACGTCCTAAATGATAATAACGTTATTTCCATGTTGCTAATACGGCACACAGAGTCGTAAGATGCCCTAATTTGCTGTACGATGTTCAAAGGACTCGTACGAGTTCATTAGTTTTATTATGGAGCTTTAACGTTTCGTACGGTGTTCTAAGGTGCTGTTAAGAGTTGTAAGGCGTCCTACATTATACTAACGTGCTTTTCATGTTGCTAATATGCCATACAAAGTCGTAAGATGCCCTAATTTTCCGTACGATGTTCAAAGGACTCGTACGAATTCATTAGGTTTATTATGGAGCTTTAACGTTCCGTACGGTGTTGTAAGGTGTTGTTAGGAGTTGTAAGGCGTCCTACATTATACTAACGTGCTTTTCAAGGTGCTAATATGGCATACAGAGTCGTAAGATGCCTTAAGTTGCCGTACGACGTTCGAAGGATTAGGACGAATTCATTAGGTTTATTATGGAGCTTTAACGTTTCGTACGGTGTTGTAAAGTGTTGTTAGGAGTTGTAAGGCGTCCTACATTATACTAACGTGCTTTTCGAGGTGCTAATATGCCATACAAATTCGTAAGATGCCCTAATTTGCCGTACGATGTTCAAAGGACTCGTACGAATTCATTAGTTTTATTATGGAGCTTTAACGTTTCGTACTGTGTTGTAAGGTGCTGTTAGGAGTTGTAAGGCGTCCTACATTATACTAACGTGCTTTTCAATGTGGTAATATGGCATACAGAGTCGTAAGATGCCTTAATTTTCCGTACGACGTTCGAAGGATTCGGACGAATTCATTAGGTTTACTATGGAGATTTATGGTTTTGTACGGTGTTATAATGTCTTCTTAGGTGTTGTAAGGCGTCCTAAATGATACTAACGTGCTTTTCAAGGTGCTAATATGGCATACAGAGTCGTAAGATGCCTTAATTTGTCGTACGACGTTCGAAGGATTCTTACGAATTCATTAGGTTTATTAAGGAGATTTATGGTTTTGAACGGTGTTTTAATGTGTTCTTAGGTGTTGAAAGGCGTCATAAATGATACTAACGTTATTTTCATGTTGCTAATATGGCATACAAAGTCGTAAGATGCCCTAATTTGCCGTACGATGTTCAAAGGACTTGTACGAATTCATTAGTTTTATTACGAAGCTTTAACGTTTCGTACGGTGTTGTAAGGTGTTGTTAGGAGTTGTAAGGCGTCCTACATTATACTAACGTGCTTTTCAAGGTGCTAATATGGCATACAGAGTCGTAAGATGCCTTAAGTTGCCGTACGACGTTCGAAGGATTCGGACGAATTCATTAGGTTTATTATGGAGCTTTAACGTTTCGTACGGTGTTGTAAGGTGTTGTTAGGAGTTGTAAGGCGTCCTACATTATACTAACGTGCTTTTCGAGGTGCTAATATGGCATACAAAGTCGTAAGATGCCCTAATTTGCCATACGATGTTAAAAGGACTCGTACGAATTCATTAGTTTTATTATGGAGCTTTAACGTTTCGTACTGTGTTGTAAGGTGCTGTTAGGAGTTGTAAGGCGTCCTACATTATACTAACGTGCTTTTCAAGGTGGTAATATGGCATACAGAGTCGTAAGATGCCTTAAGTTGTCGTACGACGTTCGAAGGATTCGGACGAATTCATTAGGTTTATTACGGAGATTTATGGTTTTGTACGGTGTTTTAATGTGTTCTTAGGTGTTGTAAGGCGTCCTAAATGATACTAACGTTATTTTCATGTTGCTAATATGGCATACAGAGTCTTAAGATGTCCTAACTTGTACTATGATGTTCAAAGGACTCGTACGAATTCATTAGGTTTATTATATAGATTTATGGTTTTGTACGGTGTTTTAATGTGTTCTTAGGTGTTGTAAGACGTCCTAAATGATAATAACGTTATTTCCATGTTGCTAATACGGCACACAGAGTCGTAAGATGCCCTAATTTGCTGTACGATGTTCAAAGGACTCGTACGAGTTCATTAGTTTTATTATGGAGCTTTAACGTTTCGTACGGTGTTCTAAGGTGCTGTTAAGAGTTGTAAGGCGTCCTACATTATACTAACGTGCTTTTCATGTTGCTAATATGCCATACAAAGTCGTAAGATGCCCTAATTTGCCGTACGATGTTCAAAGGACTCGTACGAATTCATTAGGTTTATTATGGAGCTTTAACGTTCCGTACGGTGTTGTAAGGTGTTGTTAGGAGATGTAAGGCGTCCTACATTATACTAACGTGCTTTTCAAGGTGCTAATATGGCATACAGAGTCGTAAGATGCCTTAAATTGCCGTACGACGTTCGAAGGATTAGGACGAATTCATTAGGTTTATTATGGAGCTTTAACGTTTCGTATGGTGTTGTAAGGTGTTGTTAGGAGTTGTAAGGCGTCCTACATTATACTAACGTGTTTTTCGAGGTGCTAATATGGCATACAAATTCGTAAGATGCCCTAATTTGCCGTACGATGTTCAAAGGACTCGTACGAATTCATTAGTTTTATTATGGAGCTTTAACGTTTCGTACTGTGTTGTAAGGTGCTGTTAGGAGTTGTAAGGCATCCTACATTATACTAACGTGCTTTTCAATGTGGTAATATGGCATACAGAGTCGTAAGATGCCTTAATTTTCCGTACGACGTTCGAAGGATTCAGACGAATTCATTAGGTTTACTATGGAGATTTATGGTTTTGTACGGTGTTATAATGTCTTCTTAGGTGTTGTAAGGCGTCCTAAATGATACTAACGTGCTTTTCAAGGTGCTAATATGGCATACAGAGTCGTAAGATGCCTTAATTTGTCGTACGACGTTCGAAGGATTCTTACGAATTCATTAGGTTTATTAAGGAGATTTATGGTTTTGAACGGTGTTTTAATGTGTTCTTAGGTGTTGAAAGGCGTCATAAATGATACTAACGTTATTTTCATGTTGCTAATATGGCATACAAAGTCGTAAGATGCCCTAATTTGCCGTACGATGTTCAAAGGACTTGTACGAATTCATTAGAGTTATTATGAAGCTTTAACGTTTCGTACGGTGTTGTAAGGTGTTGTTAGGAGTTGTAAGGCGTCCTACATTATACTAACGTGCTTTTCAAGGTGCTAATATGGCATACAGAGTCGTAAGATGCCTTAAGTTGCCGTACGACGTTCGAAGGATTCGGACGAATTCATTAGGTTTATTATGGAGCTTTAACGTTTCGTACGGTGTTGTAAGGTGTTGTTAGGAGTTGTAAGGCGTCCTACATTATACTAACGTGCTTTTCGAGGTGCTAATATGGCATACAAAGTCGTAAGATGCCCTAATTTGCCGTACGATGTTAAAAGGACTCGTACGAATTCATTAGTTTTATTATGGAGCTTTAACGTTTCGTACTGTGTTGTAAGGTGCTGTTAGGAGTTGTAAGGCGTCCTACATTATACTAACGTGCTTTTCAAGGTGGTAATCTGGCATACAGAGTCGTAAGATGCCTTAAGTTGTCGTACGACGTTCGAAGGATTCGGACGAATTCATTAGGTTTATTATGGAGATTTATGGTTTTGTACGGTGTTTTAATGTGTTCTTAGGTGTAGTAAGGCGTCCTAAATGATACTAACGTTATTTTCATGTTGCTAATATGGCATACAGAGTCTTAAGATGTCCTAACTTGTCCTATGATGTTCAAAGGACTCGTACGAATTCATTAGGTTTATTATATAGATTTATGGTTTTGTACGGTGTTTTAATGTGTTCTTAGCTGTTGTAAGACGTCCTAAATGATACTAACGTTATTTCCATGTTGCTAATACGGCATACAGAGTCGTAAGATGCCCTAATTTGCTGTACGATGTTCAAAGGACTCGTACGAATTCATTAGTTTTATTATGGAGCTTTAACGTTTCGTACTGTGTTATAAGGTGCTGTTAGGAGTTGTAAGGCGTCCTACATTATACTAACGTGCTTTTCAAGGTGGTAATATGGCATACAGAGTCGTAAGATGCCTTAAGTTGTCGTACAACGTTCGAAAGATTCGGACGAATTCATTAGGTTTACTATGGAGATTTATGGTTTTGTACGGTTTTATAATGTCTTCTTAGGTGTTGTAAGGCGTCCTAAATAATACTAACGTGCTTTTCAAGGTGCTAATATGGCATACAGAGTCGTAAGATGCCTTAAGTTGTCGTACGACGTTCGAAGGATTCTTACGAATTCATTAGGTTTATTAAGGAGATTTATGGTTTTGTACGGTGTTTTAATGTGTTCTTAGGTGTTGAAAGGCGTCCTAAATGATACTAACGTTATTTTCATGTTGCTAATATGGCATACAAAGTCGTAAGATGCCCTAATTTGCCGTACGATGTTGAAAGGACTTGTACGAATTCATTAGTTTTATTACGAAGCTTTAACGTTTCGTACGGTGTTGTAAGGTGTTGTTAGGAGTTGTAAGGCGTCCTACATTATACTAACGTGCTTTTCAAGGTGCTAATATGGCATACAGAGTCGTAAGATGCCTTAAGTTGCCGTACGATGTTCAAAGGACTCGTACGAATTCATTAGGTTTATTATGGAGCTTTAACGTTCCGTACGGTGTTGTAAGGTGTTGTTAGGAGATGTAAGGCGTCCTACATTATACTAACGTGCTTTTCAAGGTGCTAATATGGCATACAGAGTCGTAAGATGCCTTAAATTGCCGTACGACGTTCGAAGGATTAGGACGAATTCATTAGGTTTATTATGGAGCTTTAACGTTTCGTACGGTGTTGTAAGGTGTTGTTAGGAGTTGTAAGGCGTCCTACATTATACTAACGTGCTTTTCGAGGTGCTAATATGGCATACAAATTCGTAAGATGCCCTAATTTGCTGTACGATGTTCAAAGGACTCGTACGAATTCATTAGTTTTATTATGGAGCTTTAACGTTTCGTACTGTGTTGTAAGGTGCTGTTAGGAGTTGTAAGGCATCCTACATTATACTAACGTGCTTTTCAATGTGGTAATATGGCATACAGAGTCGTAAGATGCCTTAATTTTCCGTACGACGTTCGAAGGATTCAGACGAATTCATTAGGTTTACTATGGAGATTTATGGTTTTGTACGGTGTTATAATGTCTTCTTAGGTGTTGTAAGGCGTCCTAAATGATACTAACGTGCTTTTCAAGGTGCTAATATGGCATACAGAGTCGTAAGATGCCTTAATTTGTCGTACGACGTTCGAAGGATTCTTACGAATTCATTAGGTTTATTAAGGAGATTTATGGTTTTGAACGGTGTTTTAATGTGTTCTTAGGTGTTGAAAGGCGTCATAAATGATACTAACGTTATTTTCATGTTGCTAATATGGCATACAAAGTCGTAAGATGCCCTAATTTGCCGTACGATGTTCAAAGGACTTGTACGAATTCATTAGAGTTATTATGAAGCTTTAACGTTTCGTACGGTGTTGTAAGGTGTTGTTAGGAGTTGTAAGGCGTCCTACATTATACTAACGTGCTTTTCAAGGTGCTAATATGGCATACAGAGTCGTAAGATGCCTTAAGTTGCCGTACGACGTTCGAAGGATTCGGACGAATTCATTAGGTTTATTATGGAGCTTTAACGTTTCGTACGGTGTTGTAAGGTGTTGTTAGGAGTTGTAAGGCGTCCTACATTATACTAACGTGCTTTTCGAGGTGCTAATATGGCATACAAAGTCGTAAGATGCCCTAATTTGCCGTACGATGTTAAAAGGACTCGTACGAATTCATTAGTTTTATTATGGAGCTTTAACGTTTCGTACTGTGTTGTAAGGTGCTGTTAGGAGTTGTAAGGCGTCCTACATTATACTAACGTGCTTTTCAAGGTGGTAATCTGGCATACAGAGTCGTAAGATGCCTTAAGTTGTCGTACGACGTTCGAAGGATTCGGACGAATTCATTAGGTTTATTATGGAGATTTATGGTTTTTACGGTGTTTTAATGTGTTCTTAGGTGTAGTAAGGCGTCCTAAATGATACTAACGTTATTTTCATGTTGCTAATATGGCATACAGAGTCTTAAGATGTCCTAACTTGTCCTATGATGTTCAAAGGACTCGTACGAATTCATTAGGTTTATTATATAGATTTATGGTTTTGTACGGTGTTTTAATGTGTTCTTAGCTGTTGTAAGACGTCCTAAATGATACTAACGTTATTTCCATGTTGCTAATACGGCATACAGAGTCGTAAGATGCCCTAATTTGCTGTACGATGTTCAAAGGACTCGTACGAATTCATTAGTTTTATTATGGAGCTTTAACGTTTCGTACTGTGTTATAAGGTGCTGTTAGGAGTTGTAAGGCGTCCTACATTATACTAACGTGCTTTTCAAGGTGGTAATATGGCATACAGAGTCGTAAGATGCCTTAAGTTGTCGTACAACGTTCGAAAGATTCGGACGAATTCATTAGGTTTACTATGGAGATTTATGGTTTTGTACGGTGTTATAATGTCTTCTTAGGTGTTGTAAGGCGTCCTAAATAATACTAACGTGCTTTTCAAGGTGCTAATATGGCATACAGAGTCGTAAGATGCCTTAAGTTGTCGTACGACGTTCGAAGGATTCTTACGAATTCATTAGGTTTATTAAGGAGATTTATGGTTTTGTACGGTGTTTTAATGTGTTCTTAGGTGTTGAAAGGCGTCCTAAATGATACTAACGTTATTTTCATGTTGCTAATATGGCATACAAAGTCGTAAGATGCCCTAATTTGCCGTACGATGTTGAAAGGACTTGTACGAATTCATTAGTTTTATTACGAAGCTTTAACGTTTCGTACGGTGTTGTAAGGTGTTGTTAGGAGTTGTAAGGCGTCCTACATTATACTAACGTGCTTTTCAAGGTGCTAATATGGCATACAGAGTCGTAAGATGCCTTAAGTTGCCGTACGACGTTCGAAGGATTCGGACGAATTCATTAGGTTTATTATGGAGCTTTAACGTTTCGTACGGTGTTGTAAGGTGTTGTTAGGAGTTGTAAGGCGTCCTACATTATACTAACGTGCTTTTCGAGGTGCTAATATGGCATACAAAGTCGTAAGATGCCCTAATTTGCCGTACGATGTTAAAAGGACTCGTACGAATTCATTAGTTTTATTATGGAGCTTTAACGTTTCGTACTGTGTTGTAAGGTGCTGTTAGGAGTTGTAAGGCGTCCTACATTATACTAACGTGCTTTTCAAGGTGGTAATCTGGCATACAGAGTCGTAAGATGCCTTAAGTTGTCGTACGACGTTCGAAGGATTCGGACGAATTCATTAGGTTTATTATGGAGATTTATGGTTTTTACGGTGTTTTAATGTGTTCTTAGGTGTAGTAAGGCGTCCTAAATGATACTAACGTTATTTTCATGTTGCTAATATGGCATACAGAGTCTTAAGATGTCCTAACTTGTCCTATGATGTTCAAAGGACTCGTACGAATTCATTAGGTTTATTATATAGATTTATGGTTTTGTACGGTGTTTTAATGTGTTCTTAGCTGTTGTAAGACGTCCTAAATGATACTAACGTTATTTCCATGTTGCTAATACGGCATACAGAGTCGTAAGATGCCCTAATTTGCTGTACGATGTTCAAAGGACTCGTACGATTCATTAGTTTTATTATGGAGCTTTAACGTTTCGTACTGTGTTATAAGGTGCTGTTAGGAGTTGTAAGGCGTCCTACATTATACTAACGTGCTTTTCAAGGTGGTAATATGGCATACAGAGTCGTAAGATGCCTTAAGTTGTCGTACAACGTTCGAAAGATTCGGACGAATTCATTAGGTTTACTATGGAGA
This sequence comes from Tagetes erecta, assembly GCA_030867185.1. Lineage (NCBI taxonomy): Eukaryota > Viridiplantae > Streptophyta > Magnoliopsida > Asterales > Asteraceae > Tagetes > Tagetes erecta. Next base: position 46,512,301 of record CM061489.1, on the reverse strand, counting down.
TTTATGGTTTTGTACGGTGTTATAATGTCTTCTTAGGTGTTGTAAGGCGTCCTAAATAATACTAACGTGCTTTTCAAGGTGCTAATATGGCATACAGAGTCGTAAGATGCCTTAAGTTGTCGTACGACGTTCGAAGGATTCTTACGAATTCATTAGGTTTATTAAGGAGATTTATGGTTTTGTACGGTGTTTTAATGTGTTCTTAGGTGTTGAAAGGCGTCCTAAATGATACTAACGTTATTTTCATGTTGCTAATATGGCATACAAAGTCGTAAGATGCCCTAATTTGCCGTACGATGTTGAAAGGACTTGTACGAATTCATTAGTTTTATTACGAAGCTTTAACGTTTCGTACGGTGTTGTAAGGTGTTGTTAGGAGTTGTAAGGCGTCCTACATTATACTAACGTGCTTTTCAAGGTGCTAATATGGCATACAGAGTCGTAAGATGCCTTAAGTTGCCGTACGACGTTCGAAGGATTCGGACGAATTCATTAGTTTTATTACGAAGCTTTAACGTTTCGTACGGTGTTGTAAGGTGTTGTTAGGAGTTGTAAGGCGTCCTACATTATACTAACGTGCTTTTCAAGGTGCTAATATGGCATACAGAGTCGTAAGATGCCTTAAGTTGCCGTACGACGTTCGAAGGACTCGTACAAATTCATTAGTTTTATTATGGAGCTTTAACGTTTCGTACTGTGTTGTAAGGTGCTGTTAGGAGTTGTAAGGCGTCCTACATTATACTAACGTGCTTTTCAAGGTGGTAATATGGCATACAGAGTCGTAAGATGCCTTAAGTTGTCGTACGACGTTCGAAGGATTCGGACGAATTCATTAGGTTTATTACGGAGATTTATGGTTTTGTACGGTGTTTTAATGTGTTCTTAGGTGTTGTAAGGCGTCCTAAATGATACTAACGTTATTTTCATGTTGCTAATATGGCATACAGAGTCTTAAGATGTCCTAACTTGTCCTATGATGTTCAAAGGACTCGTACGAATTCATTAGGTTTATTATATAGATTTATGGTTTTGTACGGTGTTTTAATGTGTTCTTAGGTGTTGTAAGACGTCCTAAATGATAATAACGTTATTTCCATGTTGCTAATACGGCACACAGAGTCGTAAGATGCCCTAATTTGCTGTACGATGTTCAAAGGACTCGTACGAGTTCATTAGTTTTATTATGGAGCTTTAACGTTTCGTACGGTGTTCTAAGGTGCTGTTAAGAGTTGTAAGGCGTCCTACATTATACTAACGTGCTTTTCATGTTGCTAATATGCCATACAAAGTCGTAAGATGCCCTAATTTGCCGTACGATGTTCAAAGGACTCGTACGAATTCATTAGGTTTATTATGGAGCTTTAACGTTCCGTACGGTGTTGTAAGGTGTTGTTAGGAGATGTAAGGCGTCCTACATTATACTAACGTGCTTTTCAAGGTGCTAATATGGCATACAGAGTCGTAAGATGCCTTAAGTTGCCGTACGACGTTCGAAGGATTCTTACGAATTCATTAGGTTTATTAAGGAGATTTATGGTTTTGTACGGTGTTTTAATGTGTTCTTAGGTGTTGAAAGGCGTCATAAATGATACTAACGTTATTTTCATGTTGCTAATATGGCATACAAAGTCGTAAGATACCCTAATTTGCCGTACGATGTTCAAAGGACTCGTACGAATTCATTAGTTTTATTATGGAGCTTTAACGTTTCGTACTGTGTTGTAAGGTGCTGTTAGGAGTTGTAAGGCGTCCTACATTATACTAACGTGCTTTTCAAGGTGCTAATATGGCATACAGAGTCGTAAGATGCCTTAATTTTCCGTACGACGTTCGAAGGATTCGGACGAATTCATTAGGTTTACTATGGAGATTTATGGTTTTGTACGGTGTTATAATGTCTTCTTAGGTGTTGTAAGGCGTCCTAAATGATACTAGCGTGCTTTTCAAGGTGCTAATATGGCATACAGAGTCGTAAGATGCCTTAATTTGTCGTACGACGTTCGAAGGATTCTTACGAATTAATTAGGTTTATTAAGGAGATTTATGGTTTTGAACGGTGTTTTAATGTGTTCTTAGGTGTTGAAAGGCGTCATAAATGATACTAACGTTATTTTCATGTTGCTAATATGGCATACAAAGTCGTAAGATGCCCTAATTTGCCGTACGATGTTCAAAGGACTTGTACGAATTCATTAGTTTTATTATGAAGCTTTAACGTTTCGTACGGTGTTGTAAGGTGTTGTTAGGAGTTGTAAGGCGTCCTACATTATACTAACGTGCTTTTCAAGGTGCTAATATGGCATACAGAGTCGTAAGATGCCTTAAGTTGTCGTACGACGTTCGAAGGATTCGGACGAATTCATTAGGTTTATTATGGAGGTTTAACGTTTCGTACGGTGTTGTAAGGTGTTGTTAGGAGTTGTAAGGCGTCCTACATTATACTAACGTGCTTTTCGAGGTACTAATATGGCATACAAAGTATGACACGAATAGTGAGGTGCTAATGTGGGCGATTAAGGCGATTTTGGGCGATTAGGGTTTGCATGCTGATTGCTTGATCTTGCATGTGTTTCATCTCTTTCGTTCGATTGTTGGTGTGTTCGTTTACTCGTCTCTAGTTGATTTACGCTTATTCTTGTGTAGTAGTCCTGAAATATAATTGGTTTTGGCCAGTTTATTCGAGCACTATTAGCAAGATATAGGGTTTATTGATTAGGGTTTGGTGGGGATTTCTTTCACTAAATCATACATTGCTAACTCTTATTGCTTAGTAGGTCTATAATCGAAAGCGGCTATTGAATATAGTATAGCTTTTGGTACGAATCCTATTAACCTATTTAGACTTGGTCGTGGTATTGATTTGGTGCTGATCTTCGTTTTTTCTGGAGTGTTTAACAATGGAGAAACGATCAATTGCTGATAAAGTGAAAAATATTGATGGAAAGGTTAAGAAAAGCATCCTAAGGAGATCGAATACAGTGGCTACTGATGCGGTTCATCAGAATAAGGAAACTGGGCAGATTAGGGTTTCGATGAATTATACTGGTGATGAAGAGATGGATAAAAATTTGAATGGGACGGGTGAGGTTACTAAGGAGCCGGGTGAAGTGCTTAAAGAGCCGGGTGAGGTTTGTAATGTGGCTAGTTATAGTCACCCGGCAGCAAGTGTTGACCCGGCAATATGCGTTGACCTGGCAAAAAATGCTGACCCGGCTGCAAGAGCCGTTGACCCGGCTGTAAGCGTTGACCCGGCAACAAGTGTTGATCCGGCTACTAACAGGGGTCAACATATTGACCCGGCTATGAAGGGTGACACGGCTGGTTATGCTACCAGTGTTGACCCGGCTATGGACACTCATACGGCTGAATATGGGGACCCGGCAAGAGCTTATGACACTAATGTTAAATCCTATGCTGAAATGACAAAAAAAATTGGGCTGGAGTCGGATCAAATGGGAGCGAAACTGAATTTTAGATATATGTTGAATACTGAAACAAAGCAAGGGTTTGATGTTGTGCTTCCAAAGGATTCAGTTCGGGCAGTCTGCAATAAACTGGAGTTCACGTTGTATGGGTACTTTCTAGGGGATAGGATGGCGTACCCTGTAGTAGAGTATTATGTTCGTATGAATTGGAAGAAATATGGTCTCCAGAGGTCCATGATGAATGCAAATGGATTTTTTTTCTTTAAGTTTAATGACAAGAAAGGTATGATGGATGTTCTGGAAGGTGGTCCGTGGTTGATTCGTAATAAACCGATTATACTCAATGTTTGGTCTCCGACTTCAAAGCTCAAGAAGGATGACATCAAAACGGTGTCGGTTTGGGTAAAGTTACATGATGTCCCATTAGTGGCTTACACGGATGTTGGTTTGAGTCTTTTAGTCTCACAAATTGGTACTCCTAGGTTGCTTGACTCGTTTACTACTTCGATGTGTACTAATGCGTGGGGAAGAAGCAGTTTTGCTAGAGCTCTTGTTGAAATATCAGCGGATATGGATTTTAAGGAAGAAATTACTATTGCCGTTCCTGATCTGGATGGTGATGGATTTGGGTCGGCTAGGGTGTCGGTGGAATATGAGTGGAAACCTCCTAGATGCGGGCATTGTAGTGTTTTTGGTCATAATGAGGATGGTTGTCTTTTACATGCGAAACAGGACACCAAACCTAGTTCAAACATGGATAGTGATGGTTTCAAGGAGGTGAAGAATAAAAAGACAGCAAATAGACATGGAATTCAAATTAAGAAACCGCAATTTGAATATCGTCCGGTGGTTAAAAGAGATGGGGCAAATGCTGTCATAAAGATGGATAAGCAAAATGAAAACAGGTTGAAGTTGAAGGAGCCAGTTGTGGATAATGTCGTTTCTGCTAACCCATTTGGTGTCTTAGTGGATGAAGTTGAGAACAGCATTGGGGAGGATAGAATGAAGGGTAAATTGGATAATGGTATAAATCAGCTGGATTCGGATTCGGATGTTGATGAAGTTCTTGATATGGATAGTGGTATGGCCAGGTTTGTGCAAAATACTTCGGTAAGGGATATGAATAATATTAAAGGGGCAAGCACTCCTTCTACATCAGGTATAAATGGTTAGTATGGCTGCTTGGAACATTAGGGGTTTGAACCGAGCCCCAAAACAGAAGGAGGTTCGTCAGGTTGTTAGAGATAATAAGTTGAGTTTATGTGCTATCTTAGAATCCCATGTGGAATTGGATAGACTAACGGGGGTATGTAATAGTGTGTTTAAAAGGTGGGATTGGACTTCAAATGGAAATATGTGTTCCAAGGGATCCGGGATTATATTGGGATGGGATCCTCTCGTTATGGATGTTATGGTTCTTGCTCAATCGGATCAGGTTATGCATATTCAGATTTATTTTAAGCTTGATAAAAGGAGGTTGTTCTGCTCTGTTGTTTATGCTGCCAATTATTATGTTCATAGAAGGGAGTTGTGGGCTAGTTTATGCAGACATAGTATGGTGGTCAAGGGTGAGCCCTGGGTTATGATGGGGGACTTTAATTCGACTTTATTTTCTCATGATTCATTTGTGGGGTCGTCAAGTTCTACTATTGCCATGAGAGAGTTTATGGATTGCATTAACCAGATAGAGATGATTGATGTTAACAGATCCGGTATGCAATTCACTTGGAATCAAAAGCCCAAACAGGGTAAAGGGGTGTTCAAAAAGATTGATAGGGTTATGGCAAATGTTCGATTTATTGATATCTATCCTACGGCTGGAGCTATTTTTCAACCGAATGGTATCTCTGACCATTCCCCTTGTGTCCTTAGAATCCCGGATGTGGAGCGTAATAGCCCTCCCCCATTTCGGTTTGCAAATTTCCTTACTTATAAACCGGAATTCAAGGATATTGTTACTAAGGTCTGGGCTATGAATATTGGTGGGGTGCATCAGTTCAGAGTGGTTAAAAGGTTTAAACTTCTTAAATCTCCCTTAAGGGGCTTATTATACATGCAGGGAAACCTTCACTCTAAGGTTGATGCCATTCGAACTCATCTTAATCAGATTCAATGTTTGATTGATGATGATCCCATGAACCTGGAGTTATGTTCTCAGGAGTCTAAACTTCTTGCTTCATTTAATAAGGCAAGTCTTGATGAAGAGAGATTCTTGAAGCAGAAAGCGAAGGTGCACTGGCTGGCTGAGGGGGATGCTAATACAAAGTATTTCCATAATACTCTGAAGTGCAGAAACCATAGAGCTCGGATAGACGTAATTACTGATAGCAATGGATATCTGCATGAAGGGAAGGCGGTTCCCAAGGCGTTTGTTGATCATTATGTCGGGTTTCTGGGAAAGGAGGATATTTCTGTTATCCCCATAACTCCGGAGTTGTTTGATGTCCGGATTGATCAGGCTGTGGCTGTTGATATGATTAGAGAGGTTACGGTTGATGAGATCAAAAGGACCATGTTTGCTTTTGGTGATGATAAAGCTCCCGGTCCTGATGGGTTTACAGCTGCGTTTTATAAGAAATCTTGGGATATTGTGGGTAAAGATGTGTGCCTCGCTGTGCAGGATTTTTTTCGTGAGGGCAAGTTACTTCTTGAGATGAATCATACGCTGATTACGCTTATTCCCAAGGTTGAGACTCCCTCTTTTATTACGGACTATAGACCTATTGCTTGTTGTAATGTTCTGTTTAAGTGCATTACTAAAATTCTTGCGGATAGAATGAAGGAGAGCCTGGATAATATTATTAGCTCTAATCAATCTGCCTTTATCCCGGGTAGAAGAATATCTGATAATATTTTATTGACCCAAGAGCTTATGCATAGATATCACCTGGATAGTGGGCCTCCAAGATGTGCTTTTAAAGTTGATATTCAGAAAGCTTATGACACTGTGGATTGGAAATTCTTGAAGACGGCTTTATTGGGTTTTGGTTTTCATCCTAAGATGGTTAATTGGGTCATGATATGTGTTACCATGGTTTCGTTCTCTATCTCTGTGAATGGTTGTCTGCATGGGTATTTTAGGGGGAAACGTGGTCTTCGACAGGGGGATCCGATGTCCCCGTATTTATTTACTATGGTTATGGAGATCCTTACTTTGGTTTTGAGAAGGGCTGTTTCATTGGACTCGTCTTTCAGATTCCATAATAGATGTGAGAAGATTCTTTTGATAAATTTGTGTTTTGCAGATGACTTGTTTCTATTTGCTAGAGGGGATTTGAGCTCTGCAAAGGTTATTATGAAATCTTTAACAGATTTTGCTACCATGTCTGGGTTGAGCCCGAGTAACCAGAAAAGTACCATATTTTTTTGTAACGTCCCTGTGCAAACCAAGAACAGTATTCTGAATATTATGCCTTTTGTGGAGGGTAAGTTGCCGGTTAGGTATTTGGGTGTTCCTCTTGTGGCATCTAGAGTAAGGACTTCGGATTGTCGGGCTCTTATTGAAAAAGTTGACTATCGTATTGGTGACTGGAAGAATAAGTTGCTTTCTTTTGCTGGTAGATGTCAACTCATTAACTCTGTTATCGCGTCTCTTCATGTGTTTTGGTCTTCAGTGTTTATACTCCCTATCCGGATTATGCACGATATTGAGGCTAAGATGAGGGATTTCTTATGGGCTCGGGGTCCTTTGAAGAAGGGCCGTGCAAGGGTTGCTTGGAAGGATGTTTGCATGCCAAAGAATGAAGGTGGTTTGGGAATTAAACGTGTTAGGGATATTAATAAAGCCATGATGTCATTTCACATTTGGAGCATCATTTCTAATCGTCCTTCTGTTTGGGTGGATTGGATCAAGCAATATAGGTTGAAGGGGAGGAACCTTTGGAGTGTAGAGGTTCCTAGAAATTGCTCTTGGGGTTGGCGGAAAATTCTTCAACTTAGGCCTCATGTTCGTAGATTTGTGTGGTCAAAAGTGGGGAATGGTACTAATACGTCCGTTTGGTATGATACTTGGTTTGAAGGGGGTCCGTTGATTGAGATGTTGTCGCACAGGGATATTAGGAATGCTGGGTTTTCTTTGGAGGATAAAGTGGCTGATACTTTTAGGGACGGTGGTTGTCGTTGGCCTTCTACTTGGTTAAATACATATCCGATTCTTAACAACGTCAGCCAGATGCGGTTATATCCAGATACATTGGACCAGTATTTCTGGAAAGTGGGCTCGAACCTGTGCTCGTTCTCTACTAGGGAGGTGTGGGAATGTCTTAGATTACGTGGTCCGATTGTTGACTGGTTTAAAGGGGTTTGGTTCTCTCAGTGTGTTCCGAAGCATGCGTTTCTGTTATGGTTGGTGATGAGGGAAAGATTACTCACCCAAGACAAGATTCTGTCATGGGATCTGGCTAGAAGGGGGAATATGAACATGATGTGTTGCCCTCTTTGTTACAGGGATTATGATTCTCATGACCATTTGTTCTTTGAGTGTTCCTTTGCTACTAGGGTTTGGGATCTTACCAAATCTATGGCTAGATTGCAGCACCTGTCGAATCACAGATTGGATATCATTGATTGGCTAAAGTCGGCTTTTTCGAAATCATTGCGTCATGTGGTTGGTAAATTATCTATTGCAGCTGCTGTCTATTTGGTTTGGCAGGAAAGAAATAACCGGCTGTTCAAAAACCAAACACGGCCCCCGGAAGTGGTAGCGGAAGAAATCCATAATACAGTGCGTTGCAAATTACTGGGCCTTAAGTATAAGAACTCGACTAGGGTGTGGACTATCCTAAGGGAATGGAAGATTGATCGTGAACAAGATTTGTTAGATCCAGGCTGATTATTTGTATTTATTTTTTGTTGATTTAGCATGTCTAGTGTATGGCTTGTTTTACTTTGTTTTCTTGGCAGGTTTTGTTTTTGTTGGTGTTTTCCTTTGTACACATTCATGGGGCATGTCCTATGTTTGAACTAGTGTGGTATTCTGCCATGCTACTTTTTCTTATGTTTGATGTTAATATATAGAATCACCGGGGTAACCCTTTACCCAAAAAAAAAAATATGGCATACAAAGTCGTAAGATGCACTAATTTGCCGTACGATGTTAAAAGGACTCGTACGAATTCATTAGTTTTATTATGGAGCATTAACGTTTCGTACTGTGTTGTAAGGTGCTGTTAGGAGTTGTAAGGCGTCCTACATTATACTAACGTGCTTTTCAAGGTGGTAATCTGGCATACAGAGTCGTAAGATGCCTTAAGTTGTCGTACGACGTTCGAAGGATTCGGACGAATTCATTAGGTTTATTATGGAGATTTATGGTTTTGTACGGTGTTTTAATGTGTTCTTAGGTGTTGTAAGGCGTCCTAAATGATACTAACGTTATTTTCATGTTGCTAATATGGCATACAGAGTCTTAAGATGTCCTAACTTGTCCTATGATGTTCAAAGGACTCGTACGAATTCATTAGGTTTATTATATAGATTTATGGTTTTGTACGGTGTTTTAATGTGTTCTTAGTTGTTTTAAGACGTCCTAAATGATACTAACGTTATTTCCATGTTGCTAATACGGCATACAGAGTCGTAAGATGCCCTAATTTGCCGTACGATGTTCAAAGGACTCGTACGAATTCATTAGTTTTATTATGGAGCTTTAACGTTTCGTACTGTGTTGTAAGGTGCTGTTAGGAGTTGTAAGGCGTCCTACATTATACTAACGTGCTTTTCAAGGTGGTAATATGGCATACAGAGTCGTAAGATGCCTTAAGTTGTCGTACAACGTTCGAAAGATTCGGACGAATTCATTAGGTTTACTATGGAGATTTATGGTTTTGTACGGTGTTATAATGTCTTCTTAGGTGTTGTAAGGCGTCCTAAATGATACTAACGTGCTTTTCAAGGTGCTAATATGGCATACAGAGTCGTAAGATGCCTTAAGTTGTCGTACGACGTTCGAAGGATTCTTACGAATTCATTAGGTTTATTAAGGAGATTTATGGTTTTGTACGGTGTTTTAATGTGTTCTTAGGTGTTGAAAGGCGTCCTAAATGATACTAACGTTATTTTCATGTTGCTAATATGGCATACAAAGTCGTAAGATGCCCTAATTTGCCGTACGATGTTCAAAGGACTCGTACGAATTCATTAGTTTTATTATGAAGCTTTAACGTTTCGTACGGTGTTGTAAGGTGTTGTTAGGAGTTGTAAGGCGTCCTACATTATACTAACGTGCTTTTCAAAGTGCTAATATGGCATACAGAGTCGGAAGATGCCTTAACTTGCCGTACGACGTTCGAAGGATTCAGATGAATTCATTAGGTTTATTATGGAGCTTTAACGTTTCGTACGGTGTTGTAAGGTGTTGTTAGGAGTTGTAAGGCGTCATACATTATACTAACGTGCTTTTCGAGGTGCTAATATGGCATACAAAGTCGTAAGATGCCCTAATTTGCCGTACGATGTTCAAAGGACTCGTACGAATTCATTAGGTTTATTATAAAGATTTATGGTTTTGTACGGTGTTTTAATGAGTTCTTAGGTGTTGTAAGACGTCCTAAATGATACTAACGTTATTTCCATGTTGCTAATACGGCACACAGAGTCGTAAGATGCCCTAATTTGCTGTACGATGTTCAAAGGACTCGTACGAGTTCATTAGTTTTATTATGGAGCTTTAAGGTTTCGTACGTTGTTGTAAGGTGCTGTTAAGAGTTGTAAGGCGTCCTACATTATACTAACGTGCTTTTCATGTTGCTAATATGCCATACAAAGTCGTAAGATGCCCTAATTTGCCGTACGATGTTCAAAGGACTCGTACGAATTCATTAAGTTTATTATGGAGCTTTAACGTTTCGTACGGTGTTGTAAGGTGTTGTTAGGAGTTGTAAGGCGTCCTACATTATACTAACGTGCTTTTCAAGGTGCTAATTTGGCATACAGAGTCGTAAGATGCCTTAAGTTGCCGTACGACGTTCGAAGGATTCGGACGAATTCATTAGGTTTATTATGGAGCTTTAACGTTTCGTACGGTGTTGTAAGGTGTTGTTAGGAGTTGTAAGGCGTCCTACATTATACTAACATGCTTTTCGAGATGCTAATATGGCATACAAAGTTGTAAGATGCCCTAATTTGCCGTACGATGTTCAAAGGACTCGTACGAATTCATTAGTTTTATTATGGAGCTTTAACGTTTCGTACTGTGTTGTAAGGTGCTGTTAGGAGTTGTAAGGCGTCCTACATTATACTAACGTGCTTTTCAAGGTGGTAATATGGCATACAGAGTCGTAAGATGCCTTAAGTTGTCGTACAACGTTCGAAAGATTCGGACGAATTCATTAGGTTTACTATGGAGATTTATGGTTTTGTACGGTGTTATAATGTCTTCTTAGGTGTTGTAAGGCGTCCTAAATGATACTAACGTGCTTTTCAAGGTGCTAATATGGCATACAGAGTCGTAAAATGCCTTAAGTTGTCGTACGACGTTCGAAGGATTCTTACAAATTCATTAGGTTTATTAAGGAGATTTATGGTTTTGTACGGTGTTTTAATGTGTTCTTAGGTGTTGAAAGGTGTCCTAAATGATACTAACGTTATTTTCATGTTGCTAATATGGCATACAAAGTCGTAAGATGCCCTAATTTGCCGTACGATGTTCAAAGGACTCGTACGAATTCATTAGTTTTATTATGAAGCTTTAACGTTTTGTACGGTGTTGTAAGGTGTTGTTAGGAGTTCTAAGGTGTTGTTAGGAGTTGTAAGGCGTCCTACATTATACTAACGTGCTTTTCAAGGTGCTAATATGGCATACAGAGTCGTAAGATGCCTTAACTTGCCGTACGACGTTCGAAGGATTCAGACGAATTCATTAGGTTTATTATGGAGCTTTAACGTTTCGTACGGTGTTGTAAGGCGTTGTTAGGAGTTGTAAGGCGTCCTACATTATACTAACGTGCTTTTCGAGGTGCTAATATGGCATACAAAGTCGTAAGATGCCCTAATTTGCCGTACGATGTTCAAAGGACTCGTACGAATTCATTAGGTTTATTATAGAGATTTATGGTTTTGTACGGTGTTTTAATGAGTTCTTAGGTGTTGTAAGACGTCCTAAATGATACTAACGTTATTTCCATGTTGCTAATACGGCACACAGAGTCGTAAGATGCCCTAATTTGCTGTACGATGTTCAAAGGACTCGTACGAGTTCATTAGTTTTATTATGGAGCTTTAACGTTTCGTACGGTGTTGTAAGGTGCTGTTAAGAGTTGTAAGGCGTCCTACATTATACTAACGTGCTTTTCATGTTGCTAATATGCCATACAAAGTCGTAAGATGCCCTAATTTGCCGTACGATGTTCAAAGGACTCGTACGAATTCATTAGGTTTATTATGGAGCTTTAACGTTTCGTACGGTGTTGTAAGGTGTTGTTAGGAGTTGTAAGGCGTCCTACATTATACTAACGTGCTTTTCAAGGTGCTAATATGGCATACAGAGTCGTAAGATGCCTTAAGTTGCCGTACGACGTTCGAAGGATTCGGACGAATTCATTAGGTTTATTATGGAGCTTTAACGTTTCGTACGGTGTTGTAAGGTGTTGTTAGGAGTTGTAAGGCGTCCTACATTATACTAACGTGCTTTTCGAGGTGCTAATATGGCATACAAAGTTGTAAGATGCCCTAATTTGCCGTACGATGTTCAAAGGACTCGTACGAATTCATTAGTTTTATTATGGAGCTTTAACGTTTCGTACTGTGTTGTAAGGTGCTGTTAGGAGTTGTAAGGCGTCCTACATTATACTAACGTGCTTTTCAAGGTGGTAATATGGCATACAGAGTCGTAAGATGCCTTAAGTTGTCGTACAACGTTCGAAGGATTCGGACGAATTCATTAGGTTTACTATGGAGATTTATGGTTTTTGTACGGTGTTATAATGTCTTCTTAGGTGTTGTAAGGCGTCCTAAATGATACTAACGTGCTTTTCAAGGTGCTAATATGGCATACAGAGTCGTAAGATGCCTTAAGTAGTCGTACGACGTTCGAAGGATTCTTACGAATTCATTAGGTTTATTAAGGAGATTTATGGTTTTGTACGGTGTTTTAATGTGTTCTTAGGTGTTGAAAGGCGTCCTAAATGATACTAACGTTATTTTCATGTTGCTAATATGGCATACAAAGTCGTAAGATGCCCTAATTTGCCGTACGATGTTCAAAGGACTCGTACGAATTCATTAGTTTTATTATGAAGCTTTAACGCTTCGTACGGTGTTGTAAGGTGTTGTTAGGAGTTGTAAGGCGTCCTACATTATACTAACGTGCTTTTCAAGGTGCTAATATGGCATACAGAGTCGTAAGATGCCTTAACTTGCCGTACGACGTTCGAAGGATTCGGACGAATTCATTAGGTTTATTATGGAGCTTTAACGTTTCGTACGGTGTTGTAAGGTGTTGTTAGGAGTTGTAAGGCGTCCTACATTATACTAACGTGCTTTTCGAGGTGCTAATATGGCATACAAAGTCGTAAGATGCCCTAATTTGCCGTACGATGTTCAAAGGACTCGTACGAATTCATTACTTTTTTTATGGAGCTTTAACGTTTCGTACTGTGTTGTAAGGTGCTGTTAGGAGTTGTAAGGCGTCCTACATTATACTAACGTGCTTTTCAAGGTGGTAATATGGCATACAGAGTCGTAAGATGCCTTAAGTTGTCGTACAACGTTCGAAGGATTCGGACGAATTCATTAGGTTTACTATGGAGATTTATGGTTTTTGTACGGTGTTATAATGTCTTCTTAGGTGTTGTAAGGCGTCCTAAATGATACTAACGTGCTTTTCAAGGTGCTAATATGGCATACAGAGTCGTAAGATGCCTTAAGTTGTCGTACGACGTTCGAAGGATTCTTACGAATTCATTAGGTTTATTAAGGAGATTTATGGTTTTGTACGGTGTTTTAATGTGTTCTTAGGTGTTGAAAGGCGTCCTAAATGATACTAACGTTATTTTCATGTGGCTAATATGGAATACAAAGTCGTAAGATGCCCAAATTTGCCGTACGATGTTCAAAGGACTCGTACGAATTCATTAGTTTTATTATGAAGCTTTAACGTTTCGTACGGTGTTGTAAGGTGTTGTTAGGAGTTGTAAGGCGTCCTACATTATACTAACGTGCTTTTCAAGGTGCTAATATGGCATACAGAGTCGTAAGATGCCTTAAGTTGCCGTACGACGTTCGAAGGATTCGGACGAATTCCTTAGGTTTATTATGGAGCTTTAACGTTTCGTACGGTGTTGTAAGGTGTTGTTAGGAGTTGTAAGGCGTCCTACATTATACTAACGTGCTTTTCAAGGTGCTAATATGGCATACAGAGTCGTAAGATGCCTTAAGTTGCCGTACGACGTTCGAAGGATTCGGACGAATTCATTAGGTTTATTATGGAGCTTTAACGTTTCGTACGGTGTTGTAAGGTGTTGTTAGGAGTTGTAAGGCGTCCTACATTATACTAACGTGCTTTTCGAGGTGCTAATATGGCATACAGAGTCGTAAGATGCCCTAATTTGCCGTACGATGTTCAAAGGACTCGTACGAATTCATTAGTTTTATTATGGAGGTTTAACGTTTCGTACTGTGTTGTAAGGTGCTGTTAGGAGTTGTAAGGCGTCCTACATTATACTAACGTGCTTTTCAAGGTGGTAATATGGCATACAGAGTCGTAAGATGCCTTAAGTTGTCGTACAACGTTCGAAGGATTCGGACGAATTCATTAGGTTTACTATGGAGATTTATGGTTTTGTACGGTGTTATAATGTCTTCTTAGGTGTTGTAAGGCGTCCTAAATGATACTAACGTGCTTTTCAAGGTGCTAATATGGCATACAGAGTCGTAAGATGCCTTAAGTTGTCGTACGACGTTCGAAGGATTCTTACGAATTCATTAGGTTTATTAAGGAGATTTATGGTTTTGTACGGTGTTTTAATGTGTTCTTAGGTGTTGAAAGGCGTCCTAAATGATACTAACGTTATTTTCATGTTGCTAATATGGAATACAAAGTCGTAAGATGCCCTAATTTGCCGTACGATGTTCAAAGGACTCGTACGAATTCATTAGTTTTATTATGAAGCTTTAACGTTTCGTACGGTGTTGTAAGGTGTTGTTAGGAGTTGTAAGGCTTCCTACATTATACTAACGTGCTTTTCAAGGTGCTAATATGGCATACAGTGTCGTAAGATGCCTTAAGTTGCCGTACGACGTTCGAAGGATTCGGATGAATTCCTTAGGTTTATTATGGAGCTTTAACGTTTCGTACGGTGTTGTAAGGTGTTGTTAGGAGTTGTAAGGCGTCCTACATTATACTAACGTGCTTTTCGAGGTGCTAATATGGCATACAAAGTCGTAAGATACCCTAATTTGCCGTACGATGTTCAAAGGACTCGTACGAATTCATTAGGTTTATTATAGAGATTTATGGTTTTGTACGGTGTTTTAATGTGTTCTTAGGTGTTGTAAGACGTCCTAAATGATACTAACGTTATTTCCATGTTGCTAATACGGCACACAGAGTCGTAAGATGCCCTAATTTGCTGTACGATGTTCAAAGGACTCGTACGAGTTCATTAGTTTTATTATGGAGCTTTATGGTTTTGTACGGTGTTTTAATGCGTTCTTAGGTGTTGTAAGGCGTCCTAAATGATACTAACGTTATTTTCATGTTGCTAATATGGCATACAGAGTCTTAAGATGTCCTAACTTGTCCTATGATGTTCAAAGGACTCGTACGAATTCATTAGGTTTATTATAGAGATTTATGGTTTTGTACGGTGTTTTAATGTGTTCTTAGGTGTTGTAAGACGTCCTAAATGATACTAACGTTATTTCCATGTTGCTAATACGGCATACAGAGTCGTAAGATGCCCTAATTTGCCGTACGATGTTCAAAGGACTCGTACGAATTCATTAGTTTTATTATGGAGCTTTAACGTTTCGTACTGTGTTGTAAGGTGCTGTAGGAGTTGTAAGGCGTCCTACATTATACTAACGTGCTTTTCAAGGTGGTAATATGGCATACAGAGTCGTAAGATGCCTTAAGTTGTCGTACAACGTTCGAAGGATTCAGACGAATTCATTAGGTTTATTACGAAGATTTATGGTTTTGTACGGTGTTTTAATGTGTTCTTAGGTGTTGTAAGGCGTCCTAAATGATACTAACGTTATTTTCATGTTGCTAATATGGCATACAGAGTCTTAAGATGTCCTAACTTGTCCTATGATGTTCAAAGGACTCGTACGAATTCATTAGGTTTATTATAGAGATTTATGGTTTTGTACGGTGTTTTAATGTGTTCTTAGGTGTTGTAAGACGTCCTAAATGATACTAACGTTATTTCCATGTTGCTAATACGGCATACAGAGTCGTAAGATGCCCTAATTTGCTGTACGATGTTCAAAGGACTCGTACGAATTCATTAGGTTTATTATGGAGCTTTAACGTTTCGTACGGTGTTGTAAGGTGTTGTTAGGAGTTGTAAGGTGTCCTACATTATACTAACATGCTTTTCAAGGTAGTAATATGGCATACAGAGTCGTAAGATGCCTTAAGTTGTCGTACGACGTTCGAAGGATTCGGACGAATTCATTAGGTTTATTAGGGAGATTTATGGTTTTGTACGGTGTTTTAATGTGTTCTTAGGTGTTGTAAGGCGTCCTAAATGATACTAACGTTATTTTCATGTTGCTAATATGGCATACAAAGTCGTAAGATGCCCTAGTTTGCCGTACGATGTTCAAAGGACTCGTACGATTCATTAGTTTTATTATGGAGCTTTAACGTTTCGTACGGTGTTGTAAGGTGCTGTTAGGAGTTGTAAGGCGTCCTACATTATACTAACGTGCTTTTCATGTTGCTAATATGCCATACAAAGTCGTAAGATGCCCTAATTTGCCGTACGATGTTCAAAGGACTCGTACGAATTCATTAGGTTTATTATGGAGCTTTAACGTTTCGTACGGTGTTGTAAGGTGTTGTTAGGAGTTGTAAGGCATCCAACATTATACTAACGTGCTTTTCAAGGTGCTAATATGGCATACAGAGTCGTAAGATGCCTTAAGTTGCCATACGACGTTCGAAGGATTCGGACGAATTTATTAGGTTTATTATAGAGCTTTAACGTATCGTACGGTGTTGTAAGGAGTTGTAAGGCGTCCTACATTATACTAACGTGCTTTTCGAGGTGCTAATATGGCATACAGAGTCGTAAGATGCCTTAACTTGCCGTACGACGTTCGAAGGATTCGGACGAATTCATTAGGTTTATTATGGAGCTTTAACGTTTCGTACGGTGTTGTAAGGTGTTGTTAGGAGTTGTAAGGCGTCATACATTATACTAACGTGCTTTTCGAGGTGCTAATATGGCATACAAAGTCGTAAGATGCCCTAATTTGCCGTACGATGTTCAAAGGACTCGTACGAATTCATTAGGTTTATTATAGAGATTTATGGTTTTGTACGGTGTTTTAATGAGTTCTTAGGTGTTGTAAGACGTCCTAAATGATACTAACGTTATTTCCATGTTGCTAATACGGCACACAGAGTCGTAAGATGCCCTAATTTGCTGTACGATGTTCAAAGGACTCGTACGAGTTCATTAGTTTTATTATGGAGCTTTAACGTTTCGTACGGTGTTGTAAGGTGCTGTTAAGAGTTGTAAGGCGTCCTACATTATACTAACGTGCTTTTCATGTTGCTAATATGCCATACAAAGTCGTAAGATGCCCTAATTTGCCGTACGATGTTCAAAGGACTCGTACGAATTCATTAGGTTTATTATGGAGCTTTAACGTTTCGTACGGTGTTGTAAGGTGTTGTTAGGAGTTGTAAGGCGTCCTACATTATACTAACGTGCTTTTCAAGGTGCTAATATGGCATACAGAGTCGTAAGATGCCTTAAGTTGCCGTACGACGTTCGAAGGATTCGGACGAATTCATTAGGTTTATTATGGAGCTTTAACGTTTCGTACGGTGTTGTAAGGTGTTGTTAGGAGTTGTAAGGCGTCCTACATTATACTAACGTGCTTTTCGAGGTGCTAATATGGCATACAGAGTCGTAAGATGCCCTAATTTGCCGTAGATGTTCAAAGGACTCGTACGAATTCATTAGTTTTATTATGGAGGTTTAACGTTTCGTACTGTGTTGTAAGGTGCTGTTAGGAGTTGTAAGGCGTCCTACATTATACTAACGTGCTTTTCAAGGTGGTAATATGGCATACAGAGTCGTAAGATGCCTTAAGTTGTCGTACAACGTTCGAAGGATTCGGACGAATTCATTAGGTTTACTATGGAGATTTATGGTTTTGTACGGTGTTATAATGTCTTCTTAGGTGTTGTAAGGCGTCCTAAATGATACTAACGTGCTTTTCAAGGTGCTAATATGGCATACAGAGTCGTAAGATGCCTTAAGTTGTCGTACGACGTTCGAAGGATTCTTACGAATTCATTAGGTTTATTAAGGAGATTTATGGTTTTGTACGGTGTTTTAATGTGTTCTTAGGTGTTGAAAGGCGTCCTAAATGATACTAACATTATTTTCATGTTGCTAATATGGAATACAAAGTCGTAAGATGCCCTAATTTGCCGTACGATGTTCAAAGGACTCGTACGAATTCATTAGTTTTATTATGAAGCTTTAACGTTTCGTACGGTGTTGTAAGGTGTTGTTAGGAGTTGTAAGGCGTCCTACATTATACTAACGTGCTTTTCAAGGTGCTAATATGGCATACAGAGTCGTAAGATGCCTTAAGTTGCCGTACGACGTTCGAAGGATTCGGACGAATTCCTTAGGTTTATTATGGAGCTTTAACGTTTCGTACGGTGTTGTAAGGTGTTGTTAGGAGTTGTAAGGCGTCCTACATTATACTAACGTGCTTTTCGAGGTGCTAATATGGCATACAAAGTCGTAAGATACCCTAATTTGCCGTACGATGTTCAAAGGACTCGTACGAATTCATTAGGTTTATTATAGAGATTTATTGTTTTGTACGGTGTTTTAATGTGTTCTTAGGTGTTGTAAGACGTCCTAAATGATACTAACGTTATTTCCATGTTGCTAATACGGCACACAGAGTCGTAAGATGCCCTAATTTGCTGTACGATGTTCAAAGGACTCGTACGAGTTCATTAGTTTTATTATGGAGCTTTATGGTTTTGTACGGTGTTTTAATGCGTTCTTAGGTGTTGTAAGACGTCCTAAATGATACTAACGTTATTTCCATGTTGCTAATACGGCATACAGAGTCGTAAGATGCCCTAATTTGCCGTACGATGTTCAAAGGACTCGTACGAATTCATTAGTTTTATTATGGAGCTTTAACGTTTCGTACTGTGTTGTAAGGTGCTGTTAGGAGTTGTAAGGCGTCCTACATTATACTAACGTGCTTTTCAAGGTGGTAATATGGCATACAGAGTCGTAAGATGCCTTAAGTTGTCGTACAACGTTCGAAGGATTCAGACGAATTCATTAGGTTTATTACGAAGATTTATGGTTTTGTACGGTGTTTTAATGTGTTCTTAGGTGTTGTAAGGCGTCCTAAATGATACTAACGTTATTTTCATGTTGCTAATATGGCATACAGAGTCTTAAGATGTCCTAACTTGTCCTATGATGTTCAAAGGACTCGTACGAATTCATTAGGTTTATTATAGAGATTTATGGTTTTGTACGGTGTTTTAATGTGTTCTTAGGTGTTGTAAGACGTCCTAAATGATACTAACGTTATTTCCATGTTGCTAATACGGCATACAGATTCGTAAGATGCCCTAATTTGCTGTACGATGTTCAAAGGACTCGTACGAATTCATTAGGTTTATTATGGAGCTTTAACGTTTCGTACGGTGTTGTAAGGTGTTGTTAGGAGTTGTAAGGTGTCCTACATTATACTAACGTGCTTTTCAAGGTAGTAATATGGCATACAGAGTCGTAAGATGCCTTAAGTTGTCGTACGACGTTCGAAGGATTCGGACGAATTCATTAGGTTTATTAGGGAGATTTATGGTTTTGTACGGTGTTTTAATGTGTTCTTAGGTGTTGTAAGGCGTCCTAAATGATACTAACGTTATTTTCATGTTGCTAATATGGCATACAAAGTCGTAAGATGCCCTAGTTTGCCGTACGATGTTCAAAGGACTCGTACGATTCATTAGTTTTATTATGGAGCTTTAACGTTTCGTACGGTGTTGTAAGGTGCTGTTAGGAGTTGTAAGGCGTCCTACATTATACTAACGTGCTTTTCATGTTGCTAATATGCCATACAAAGTCGTAAGATGCCCTAATTTGTCGTACGATGTTCAAAGGACTCGTACGAATTCATTAGGTTTATTATGGAGCTTTAACGTTTCGTACGGTGTTGTAAGGTGTTGTTAGGAGTTGTAAGGCATCCTACATTATACTAACGTGCTTTTTTTTTTTTTTTTTTTTTTTTGGGTAAAGGGTTTACCCCGGTGATTTTATAAAATATATCAAACGAAAACCAAGTAATGGGAAAAACGTTCCCATTAGTTCAATCAAAGGACATGCCCTAAGATTGTAAACACATAAACCACACGTTACATAATAATGGAAAATAAACCAAAATTAAGACAAACTAGACTAACATCTAGATGAACATCCATCCATTCTCCGGCTTCAAGAGTACTATTTCCTCATCCCATCTTGTAGAACTATATGCTCCAGATCCCATCTCTTGCGAGTCTTCCAATTATGAATCATATGGCCCTCTCTCATAGATACCAATTTCAGCCTAACCGTATCCAATATTATCTTCGTAATTTGTGTAGGCGCTCTCTTAATATCAGTAAATATTCTTGCATTCCTTTCCTGCCATATATAATACGCAGTAGCTCCTATCACAAGCCTATCTATAATACTCTCAGTTGCCTTCCAATTACCACTCGTAATTAGGTAACTCACAATATTATCCCAAACACCTTCAATATGCACCAAATTAGTGAATGTTCGGACTTTTCTCCAAACCTGAGTCGCATATTCACACTCAAAAAACAAGTGTGCATGAGAATCCATATCCTTCACACATAATGGACAGCACCTCATATTCATATCCCATGTCCTCATTTTATCCTGTGTGTTTAGCTTCTTACGACATACCAACCAGACATGAAACGCATGCCTAGGAATACAGTTAGTAAACCATACAATATTGTACCAATCTACCTCTATGCTTCGATACCGAATAGTTTCCCATACATTATGTATAGAGAACTTTCGCTCAACACCATTGATATCATGCCATATAGTCACATCTTTCCTGTTATTATATATTACTGGAACAGGAATATTAATAAGTACAGGAAAAAGATCATACCATGCATCCGGCCACTTCCAATTTCGATCGATCACCAAATCCTCCACCTTAGCCGATGTTGAAAACCCAGCCCTATAGATATCCCTCTTAGTAATGAAGTTACTTAGAGGGCTATGCTCACACCAGTTGTCACTCCAAATAAACGTTCTCTTACCATCCCCAATTTTCTGATGTATAAAAGGCCGAACCAACTCTCTAACCTGTAGGATTTTCCGCCATCCCCAACTCATACTAAGTCTTGGCTCCACCTCCCAAAAACTTCTCTCTTTAAGTTTGTGATCATAAATCCACTCCACCCATAAAGACTTCCTGCGCGTAATAATACTCCATATATGGTAGGACATTAAAGATCTATTTACATCCGAAATCTTCCGAATGCCCAAACCTCCTTCTTTTTTCGGAAGACAGACTTCCGACCATGCCACCTTCGCTTTAGCTCTATCTTTCCCATCCTTTTGCCATAGAAATCCTTTCATTTTTCTTTCCAATTCCTTAATAGTACTTGCTGGCATAATAAGAACCGACGCCCAATATGTATACATGGAAGCTATAACAGACACCAGCAACTGTAATCGGCCCGCAAAAGATAATGATTTATTCATCCAATCATCAATTCGTCTATCAACCTTATCAAGTAAGGTTTTGCAATTTGAAGCCACCAAATTAGACGAAATAAGTGGCACCCCAAGATATCTAATTGGAAGCTTACCTTCCTCAAACGGCATAACACACATAATCGCACGTTTAATAGCCAATGGAACCTGACAGAAGAACACCGTGCTCTTCTCAACACTAGCCGCTAAACCCGACACCACTCTAAACTCCTCCAACCCTTTCATCAGAATCATACACGAGTGGACCTCACCTTTGGCAAAAAGGAACAAGTCATCAGCAAAGCATATATTAACTATCTTTTGCGAAGCGCATAGACTATGATATTTGAAGCCACTACCAACCCTAGTGTTACGCTGCATAATAAGAGTCAAAACTTCCATGACAAGAGTAAATAAGTAAGGCGAAATCGGGTCCCCCTGACGCAACCCTCTTCTACCCTTGAAATAGCCATATAGCTCTCCATTTACACACAAGGAGTAAGATACCGACGTAACACATTCCATAATCCAATCAACCATACATCTATGAAACCCAAACTTCACAAGGATCTCTCTCAGAAAGTTCCAACTAACCGTATCATAGGCTTTTTGGATGTCAACCTTAACCGCACACCTAGGAGAACCCCTATTTCGGTGATAATTATGCATTAACTCCTGCGTAATCAGAATATTATCAGAGATTCTTCTTCCTGGCACAAACGCTGACTGATTAACACTAATCAGCCCATCCAAAGCATCTTTAATTCTATTCGAAATAATTTTGCTAATGCACTTGTAAATCACGTTGCAACACGAGATAGGCCGATAATCATTGACTCGCTCTGGAATATGAACCTTCGGAATCAAATTAATAACAGTATGGTTTACCTCTTTAAGAAGTCTGGAATGAGCAAAGAAATCTTTAACAGCACTACATATATCTTTACCCACCACATCCCAACTATGAATGAAAAAAGCCGAAGTGAATCCATCCGGACCCGGAGACTTGTTCTCACCAATATCAAACATCGCCGTTTTAACCTCCTCATCAGTAACTTTTCTAACCATGAACATCGCATCTGATCTTGAAATTTTATTGAATTCCAGACTCGATAAATCAAAACTATTCGTTTCACTTTCAGTACCCAAGAAATTAGAATAATGATTCACAAAAGCTTGGGCAACCCCTTCCCCATCATGAACATTCCCATCACTATCAATAATGCGATCGACCATGTTACTGTGCCTATTCCTTTTGATCATTTTATGGAAGAACGCAGTATTTGAATCTCCCGCTTTAAGCCAATCGACTTTAGCTTTTTGTTTAAGAAAAAGCTCTAGATCATAGGCTACCTTCTCATACTCCAAAGAACATGCCCGCTCTTTTTCCCTTAACCCAGAATCGTTTGGGTCCTTATCCACCATAACCTGGATATCATCAAGCTCCTTTTTCAACAAATCAACCCTTGTGTGTAAATTCCCTTGATCATATAACAGTTTCCTTAGAGGAGATTTCAGCAACTTGAGCTTCTTTACTACTTTAAACATCTCATTACCTGCAACCTCTTTGTGCCATTCCTGAAAAACCACCTTCTTAAAGTCCTTCTTAGAGACCAAAAAGTTAGCAAACTTAAATGCTCTAGCTTTCTTCTTTTTCGGCTTTTCAAATGTGAGAATACAAGGCGAATGATCCGAAACTCTATACGGATGAAATAGAGCACTCGCATAAGGAAAAAGATCAACAAAGTTAAGGTTGCCCATCACCCTATCAATCTTTTTTAAAATACCAATGCCTCGTTTCGGTTTCTGAGTCCATGTATATTGCAGCCCGGTACTATTAATATCAATAACTTCAATATTATTCACACATTCACGAAACTCCTTTACTCCCACATCAACCCTAGAAGATCCCATGGCACAATCTTCACTATGTAAAGCAACATTAAAATCCCCCAAGATCACCCAAGGCATCGATCTTGTAAAGATCTTATGCTGATTGAGCTGATCCCATAACTCCCGACGCTCACAATAGTCATTCTTTGCATAAATAAACGAACAGAAAAAAGATTGACCACCTTTCTTGAAAATAACCTGAGCATGCAGCACCTGACTAGATTGCGTAATGACCATAACATCCACAATACTAGGATTCCAACCCAAAATAATGCGCGCACCCTTGTCACATAACCCTCCATTCGAACACCAATCCCAATCCCGAAAAACTTTGTTACAAATCTTTGAAAGTTTATCAACTATGACATGCGATTCTAAAACTGCACATACCTGAATATTGTTTTCCTGTATCACCTTCCTCACCTCATTTTGTTTCAGGGGATGATTCAAACCCCTTATATTCCATGCAGCAATACTAATCATTTAAACCGTTCTTACCGGGAGTGCTTGCCCCCTCAGAATCATCCCTACGGGTCGGATCACCTTCCTTTATAGCAACATCCTTCTCATGTTTCCCTGCACCCGACCCCTCCACAATATCATCATCCTCACTAGTTTTAGTTCCTGAAGGCCCCGGATCAGATTTTAAAGCTTCAAACCTATTCGAAATCACAGCAGGCTGATGCGTCCCACCCCATTTTCTACTTTCTTTCTGCACCGGTCTATATTCAAACTTCTGCTTTTGTTTGCCTACTTGAAAACCAGAATTTTTACCAGATTTCGATGTTTTTGCCTTTTGAAACCCATCTTCATCAGCCTTACTCTTATCCTCTTCCACCATCTTGGGTTTTAACGGGCATGAGTTATCATCATGGCCGAACACCAAACACATCTCACATCTAGGGGGAGTCCATTCATACTCAATCTTCATTACTTCCTTTATATATCCATTATCCTCCAAGTTCGGTATAGCCATTGTAATTGTATCCTTTAATCCATCCTTCGCATCCAACTCAATCATAGCTCTAGCATAACTACTTCTTCCCCATCCCTCCAAACACATACTCGTAGTATATGTATCCAAGCACTTCGGATTGCCAATTTTCGACGCAAGTAAGCTAAGACCATCTTCCGAATAAGCTGCTAACGGAACGTCATGTATCTTGACCCACACCGGAATTTTCTTTATGTCTTCTTTCTTCAAGCTAGTAGATGGTGTCCACATATTAAGCACGATAGGCATATTCCTAATAATCCATGGATCACCCTCCAACACACTTTGCATCCCCTTGCAACTCTCAAACTTGAAGAAGAAAAATCCATTCGAGTTCATCATAATCTTCTGCAGCCCAAACTTCCCCCATGCATTTTTAACATAGTACTCAACAATCGGGAAAGCCAATCTATTACCAAGAAAGTAACCTACCAACGTATTAGCGAATCGCTGCTTCATGTTAATGACTGCCTCACGTGGTAACACAACATCAGCCTCATCAACCTGATTTTCAGACTCAAGACGTCTAAAATTGATCTTTACTCCTTCCTTCAATTTTCCAGCAAAGTTCATAGGCTCCACACCAGATTCCACACCATCTTGACCCGTATTAGGGTTTGTGTTATCCTCACCCATCTTACCAGTCACATGTGTAGTACTTTTCAGAATGCTCTTCAGAATCGGTTTACCATCGATGTTGGTGACTTTATTAATCAGATTCGAAGTCACCATCATGCATGCATGAACAACTTACGAACTACAAAGAAACCAGCCCCTTAAAAGGTTAACAGGATTCGTACCACTCTAGCTGGACTATAGATATAGCCGCGAATGATTACAGACCTATTAAGCAATCAGGAAACTTGTTTATGCAATTCTTACCACACCAAGATCCGTACCAACTAGGTTCTTCAATCCGCTAACAATACTCGTACCACACAATCAAGATTGTGTAATCACAGGATTGGTACACAGATTGAATATATTAGTCGTACGAATAAACAATGAAACGGCTAGGATTTGTAATCAAACCCTAGTGTAACAATAACCAAAACAAGAAACAAGAAACAAGAAACAAGAACAAATAATCACGTGTGTAACAAGAATCAAGATCAAGAATCAAGATCAAGAATCAAGATCAAGATTCAAGAAACACAAACGTAATCAAGAATCAAAAAAACCCTAATCGCCCAAAATCGCCCAAAAAAACCCTTCTTTTCAAGGTGCTAATGTATACTAACGTGCTTTTCAAGGTGCTAATATGGCATACAGAGTCGTAAGATGCCTTAAGTTGCCGTACGACGTTCGAAGGATTCGGACGAATTCATTAGGTTTATTATAGAGCTTTAACGTATCGTACGGTGTTGTAAGGTGTTGTTAGGAGTTGTAAGGCGTCCTACATTATACTAACGTGCTTTTCGAGGTGCTAATATGGCATACAAAGTCGTAAGATGCCCTAATTTTCCGTACGATGTTCAAAGGACTCGTAAGAATTCATTAGTTTTATTATGGAGCTTTAACGTTTCGTACTGTATTGTAAGGTGCTGTTAGGAGTTGTAAGGCGTCCTACATTATACTAACGTGCTTTTCAAGGTGGTAATATGGCATACAGAGTCGTAAGATGCCTTAAGTTGTCGTACAACGTTCGAAGGATTCGGACGAATTCATTAGGTTTACTATGGAGATTTATGGTTTTGTACGGTGTTATAATGTCTTCTTAGGTGTTGTAATGTAAAACCCTAAATTTTGACGTAAGACTATGCCGTATATGGGCGGGTGTTCATGTAAATAGCACGTTGAATAAAAAGTCCTAATGTATAGAAATAAACCCTAGGGGTGATAAAGGACTTAAAATGAAGAACGTGGGCGAAAACGGAACTCAAATCGGAGTTATAACGAAGCGGGAAATGTGAAAACACCCGAGGAATGCCCGAAAACTTGTTTCGAGCATATCTTGACTTAGAAGAAGAGTTACGGAGCCCATAATATATGAATTCCACGTGTTTCGACGAGAGGAATCTGAAAATGTAGGTTACGCGATCCGCGCATCAAAGGGTAGGCCCCTGCGCGTATCGCCTAGTGTCAGTCGGGTGGAAAACAGCTGTCAGGCACTTGCCTGTTACGCGATACGCGCAGGAGGACCCATGGTCCTGCGCGTAGCGCCTAGAACAGCCCGACCAGCCTATTTAAAGGGGTGCAACCCCCCTTCACTCCTTGCTCATTCCCTTTCTCTCTCTAGAACTTTTTAGAGAGAGAAACACCCTAGTTTTGTTGCGGAATCGCGCCTCGTGTGCGGTACCCTGCGTCGTGACGTTCCTTCGAGTCTCGGGCGCGTGAAGATCGCTTGGCGTGCGTCGAGGTTCTGCCCGAGTGAAGAACGGTGCTCGTCAAGGTGTTGCGCGATTGAAGATCGGTGATCGACGAGGTAATGGTCTTTCATTCTCGATTAGTTTAGGATGGGAATCGGGTTGGGAACCCGATGGGAATGCGGGGTGAAGATACCCGGATAGCACGAGGGACGTGCTAGGGGAAATGGTTGCGGGATTAAACACCCGCAACTAACGGGTAGATTACCCGGGGAGGGTGCGGGTTGAATATCCGTACCCTAGGGGTATGATATCCATTGTGAACGGGTAACATATCTCTGTAGGATTCGTTTAGATCCCCGAGGTATGGGAATTGGTAAGCGTAGGTGGCAACGACTTGTATCTAGTCGTATGCTTCGCTAGTTATGCCCTAGGACTTACATAGTCTTAGAAATCGTTATTTATAACGTTGTGATATCACGTTATAGGTGGATTATAGCTATTGAAGTTGATTGTCAGTATAGCTATTTGTGTTGATTGCAAAGATAGTCATTTGGATTGATTATCGGGATTAGATCAAGGAACGAAGCTAGTTGTGAGCTTGTTGTGATCTTGTTGAGGTGAGTTCATACACTTAAACTCTTTTGAAATGATTGTATGTTTTACAAAACTGGATGTGTTGCTTAAACCTGTTTTGGTTGCAAATGATTGTGAGTTTTTGTATAAACTCTTTTGGATTGGTTGTGTTCTTAAACTGTTGTTTTTGAACGGTTGGCTAGCATTCTTTGGTAAATATCGGGCAATACCACTTCTGTTTTTAGGGTGACGGGCGGTAAACTCAGTGAAGGGTATATGCATATATTCTGCTCCAGCGCAGACGTGTCTGACGGAGTTGTTGAGGGGTTTATCGTATTGACTGTGTATATTTATCTGATGATGCTAGTATGTTTATGAAATGCTTGTAAGTGATGGAGTTAGTGGTAACTCTTTGATCAATGGAGCTTGGCAACTCGTTGATCAAGGTTTTTACAAGTATTTGGTTGGATGTTTTGTAATGTTTTGTAAAATGTTTTATTATGAACTCACCAGCGTAAGCTGACCCTTTCTTTTAAAACTTTTTGGCACACATCCTAGGTGCCGAGTGATGCAGGAAAGCACTGTTGAGGCTAGAGCAGGTAGAGGGCTTGCGGGCTTAGAAGATAGACGCTCTGGACCTAGAATAGTTGCTAGCTTTAGTTTGTTAAACAAACTAACAATCGTCGTTTTGTAATCAATGTATTGTATATATGAAGTTTAATGTATGCACAACTTTAAGTTTTAAGCTGTGTGTATGTATGTTTGTTGATTCCGCTGCGTTGCTCCTGATATCCATCCGTCACACGCGATAACCCCCGGGCACCTGGGACCGCCCGCCTCGTTGGGGTTGTGACAGGCTTGGTATCAGAGCCGTAGTTTAAGCGAACTAGGTACAAGTTTAGTATCTAGACTTAAACTAAGATAAGATAGGATAAGTGCCCGCATAGGTGTATAGAAGTTTCCTTTCTAGAAAGAGAAATGGGTTTTGGTATGAACGCGGCGGAGAATGGCTAAGAACACGATCAGCGCGGTAAATAAATAATTGCAACTGGCCACTGTCATTATTTGTTTACAAGCACTATATTGTTCTTAATCATGGTCCATCATGTGAATACTGACTCCCTGCTCTCTTTCGTAGGTAGAGTTATGGCCGGTAAAAAGAAAGGTAGTGGTAGACGTCTTCCTACAATAAGAAGTACTAGGACTAACATGAATAAAGAAACTGATAACGATGGGACTATCGGGAGTCATGATAATGACGGGGAGGAAGATATCATGACGGAAACCCAATTTATTACGGCGGTTGCTAATCAAGTCTCCAAGGTACTAGAAGCCACGTTGCCCATGATTATAGACTCTGCATTGCAGAGGAGATCATATGAAGGAGAAAGGAAGAGGAAGTCGGAGGATAAAAAGAGTGGTTCTGGCGGTATATTCAAGGGAGAAGGTGGTAGCAAAGATAAGGGAAAGGCTGGAGAGGAATCTCAAGAGAAGAGGTGTTACAGATGTCAGCAATCGGGACATCTCTCAAGATCGTGTCCGACGATTAAGTGTTTTAATTGTCAGGAAACAGGGCATTTTAAGAGTGATTGCCCTAAATTTAAAGAAGGAAAGAACCCAGCCAAAGGGCAGGTGTTTGTTATGAAGAAGGATGGTGATGAGGAAGTAAATGAGGATGTTGTGGCAGGTATGTTTCCTGTAAATAACATTTATGCTAAGGTTTTATTTGACACGAGTGCAAATAAGAGTTTTGTGTCAACTTCCTTTGGTAAATACCTAGGAAAAGAACCTGTTTGCTTATGAGGTAGAAACCGCAAATGGAGGAAGTGATATGATAACAGTAGTGTATAAGGATTGCTTGCTTAATTTAAATGGTATCGAGTTTCCAGTTAATGTTATGCCTATGAACTTGTGTGGTTATGATGTAGTCATAGGAATGGACTGGTTAACTTATAATCGAGCCCAAGTTAATTGTGAGAAAAAGTTGGTTAGGGTATGTAAGTCAGATGGTGAAACATTAGTGGTTAAGGGAGATAGTAACGGAGGTAATATCCGGATGATATCTGCAATTAAGGCTAGTAAATGTTTGATGAAAGGTTGTGAGGCTTTTATAGCCTATGCTTTAGATGCTAAGCCTGAAAAGCAGATTTCGGATATCCCAGTCGTATGTGATTACCCTGACGTGTTTCCGAACGACTTACCTGGACTCCCTCCCAACCGACAAATCGAATTTCGAATCGATTTAATACCTGAAGCAAGGCCGATTGCAAAGGCTCCTTATCGTTTGGCGCCCTCAGAATTGCAAGAGCTGATGAAGCAAGTCCAGGAGTTGCTCGACTTAGGCTTCATTAGACCGAGTTCATCCCCTTGGGGTGCACCAGTGTTGTTTGTAAAGAAGAAGGACGGTTCCATGCGGATGTGCATCGACTACCGTGAGCTGAACAAGTTGACAATCAAGAACAAGTATCCATTGCCAAGGATAGACGATCTGTTTGATCAGCTCCAAGGCGCTAGTTATTTTTCCAAGATTGATCTTAGGTCTGGATACCATCAGCTGAAGGTGCGGGAAGAAGATATTCCCAAGACGGCTTTTAGAACCCGTTATGGGCACTATGAGTTTTTGGTTATGTCCTTTGGACTAACCAATGCCCCTGCAGCATTCATGGATCTCATGAACAGAGTCTGCAAGCCGTACTTAGACAAATTTGTCATTGTCTTTATCGATGATATTTTGGTCTATTCGAGAGATCAAAATGATCATGCTGAACACTTGAAGAAGGTTTTGGAAACTCTCAGGCAGGAGAAGCTGTATGCTAAGTTCTCCAAGTGTGATTTTTGGAAGAGAGAAGTTCAATTTCTCGGGCATGTGATAAATGAAGCTGGTGTTCAGGTAGATCCAACTAAGATAGAGGCTATAATGAAATGGGAAGTCCCGAAGACTCCCACGGAAATTAGAAGCTTCTTAGGCTTAGCTGGGTACTACCGAAGATTTATCAAAGACTTCTCCAAGATTGCTACACCGATGACTGCATTAACGCGGAAGAAGGCTGAGTTCAAATGGGGACCCGAGCAAGAGGAAGCCTTTAGTGTCTTGAAGAAGAAGCTTTGTAGCGCTCCAATCCTTTCATTACCCAAAGGTAATGAGGATTTCGTGGTATGTTGTGATGCCTCGCTTAATGGTCTTGGTTGCGTGCTGATGCAACGAGAGAAGGTCATTGCCTATGCATCATGACAATTAAACGTTCATGAGAAACGTTACACCACACATGATTTGGAATTAGGTGCCATAGTGTTTGCCTTGAAGACGTGGCGACACTATCTTTATGGTACAAAATTCGTGATATATTCTGATCACAAAAGCCTCCAACACCTTTTTGATCAGAAGGAGCTAAATATGAGGCAACGTAGATGGATGGAATTGCTTAGCGATTATGATTGTGAGATCAAATACCACCCTGGCAAGGCCAATGTGGTAGCGGATGCCCTCAGTCGGAAGGAGAGGGTTAAACCCATTAGAGTAAGGGCTTTGCAGATCATTGTAACGATTGATTGGAAGGATCAGATCGTTGAAGCTCAGACAAATGCCTTGAAGGAAGACAACATCAGGAAGGAGCGAATGGTGGGAAAAGATGGTTTGTTGACAAAAGGAAAGGATGAGATCCTAAGGTTTGGGTCAAGAATTTGGATTCCAAAGTTTGGAGGAATTCAGGATAAGATTCTTGACGAAACCCACAAGTCTAAGTACTCGATTCATCCTGGAACGGATAAGATGTTCAAGAGCTTGAAAGAACATTATTGGTGGCCCAATATGAAGAGATCAATTGCACAGTATGTGCAAAGGTGCTTGACTTGTTTACAGGTTAAGATAGAACATCAGAAACCAGCAGGTCTGTTACAGCAGATAGAATTACCAGTTTGGAAGTGGGAAAGAATAACGATGGATTATGTTACGAAGCTCCCAAGAACTCGTGTAGGGCATAATGCCATATGGGTGATTGTGGATCGATTGACCAAGTCGTCCCATTTCATACCATATAACGAGAGCTACTCACCAGAGAAGATGGCGAAATTGTATATCAAGGAGATTGTGAATAGACATGGCGTGCCACTTTCGATCATCTCTGATAGAGATAGTCGATTCACGTCAAGGTTTTGGTCGAGTTTGCAAAAAGATCTAGGAACTAGATTGAATTTGAGCACGGCATATCATCCTCAAACTGATGGGCAGAGTGAGCGTACGATCCAAACCCTTGAGGATATGCTGCGTGCGTGTGTGATTGACTTTAGTGGTAGCTGGGATGAATTCTTACCATTGGTTGAGTTTTCATACAACAACAGTTATCACACCAGCATAGGGATTGCACCGTTTGAAGCACTTTATGGAAGAAAGTGCAGAACTCCTGTTTGTTGGACGGAAGTTGGGGAGGATCAGTTGTACAGAGACGATGCTGGAAACAACTGATAAAATCCAACTGATTAGGCAAAGGCTGAAAGTTGCCCAGGATAGGCAGAAAAGTTACGCTGACGTCCGTAGAAGGCCTTTAGAATTTAAA
Source organism: Tagetes erecta (assembly GCA_030867185.1). Classification (NCBI taxonomy): domain Eukaryota; kingdom Viridiplantae; phylum Streptophyta; class Magnoliopsida; order Asterales; family Asteraceae; genus Tagetes; species Tagetes erecta. Next base: position 46,480,603 of record CM061489.1, on the reverse strand, counting down.
GTTGGAGATTACGTGATGTTGAAAGTATCTCCTTGGAAAGGAGTGGTGAGGTTTATCAAACGTGGAAAGTTAGCCCCGAGATACATTGGTCCATTCAAGATTGTTGCGAGAGTTGGAAGTTTGCTTATAAGCTTGACTTACCGGAAACTTTGAAAGGTGTACACGATACCTTTCATGTGTCAAACTTAAGGAAACGTTTGGCAGATCCAAATCAAGCGGTACCTCTCGAAAATGTTCAAGTAAGCTAGAAGCTATCTTTTACAGAGAAGCCAGTAAAGATTCTTGATACGCAAGAAAGGAAATTAAGAAAGAAAAGAATCCGGTTAGTGTTGGTCCAATGGGAAGGACAAAGAGGATCGGAGAAGACTTGGGAATTGGCTAGTGAGATGAAAGCCAAATATCCTAAGTTATTTTTGTAATATTCGAATTTCGAGGACGAAATTCTTTTAAGGAGGGGAGAAATGTAAAACCCTAAATTTTGACGTAAGACTATGCCGTATATGGGCGGGTGTTCATGTAAATAGCACGTTGAATAAAAAGTCCTAATGTATAGAAATAAACCCTAGGGGTGATAAAGGACTTAAAATGAAGAACGTGGGCGAAAACGGAACTCAAATCGGAGTTATAACGAAGCGAGAAATGCGAAAACACCCGAGGAATGCCCGAAAACTTGTTTCGAGCATATCTTGACTTAGAAGAAGAGTTACGGAGCCCATAATATATGAATTCCACGTGTTTCGACGAGAGGAATCTGAAAATGTAGGTTACGCGATCCGCGCATCAAAGGGTAGGCCCCTGCGCGTATCGCCTAGTGTCAGTCGGGTGGAAAACAGCTGTCAGGCACTTGCCTGTTACGCGATACGCGCAGGAGGACCCATGGTCCTGCGCGTAGCGCCTAGAACAGCCCGACCAGCCTATTTAAAGGGGTGCAACCCCCCTTCACTCCTTGCTCATTCCCTTTCTCTCTCTAGAACTTTTTAGAGAGAGAAACACCCTAGTTTTGTTGCGGAATCGCGCCTCGTGTGCGGTACCCTGCGTCGTGACGTTCCTTCGAGTCTCGGGCGCGTGAAGATCGCTTGGCGTGCGTCGAGGTTCTGCCCGAGTGAAGAACGGTGCTCGTCAAGGTGTTGCGCGATTGAAGATCGGTGATCGACGAGGTAATGGTCTTTCATTCTCGATTAGTTTAGGATGGGAATCGGGTTGGGAACCCGATGGGAATGCGGGGTGAAGATACCCGGATAGCACGAGGGACGTGCTAGGGGAAATGGTTGCGGGATTAAACACCCGCAACTAACGGGTAGATTACCCGGGGAGGGTGCGGGTTGAATATCCGTACCCTAGGGGTATGATATCCATTGTGAACGGGTAACATATCTCTGTAGGATTCGTTTAGATCCCCGAGGTATGGGAATTGGTAAGCGTAGGTGGCAACGACTTGTATCTAGTCGTATGCTTCGCTAGTTATGCCCTAGGACTTACATAGTCTTAGGAATCGTTATTTATAACGTTGTGATATCACGTTATAGGTGGATTATAGCTATTGAAGTTGATTGTCAGTATAGCTATTTGTGTTGATTGCAAAGATAGTCATTTGGATTGATTATCGGGATTAGATCAAGGAACGAAGCTAGTTGTGAGCTTGTTGTGATCTTGTTGAGGTGAGTTCATACACTTAAACTCTTTTGAAATGATTGTATGTTTTACAAAACTGGATGTGTTGCTTAAACCTGTTTTGGTTGCAAATGATTGTGAGTTTTTGTATAAACTCTTTTGGATTGGTTGTGTTCTTAAACTGTTGTTTTTGAACGGTTGGCTAGCATTCTACGGTAAATATCGGGCAATACCACTTCTGTTTTTAGGGTGACGGGCGGTAAACTCAGTGAAGGGTATATGCATATATTCTGCTCCAGCGCAGACGTGCCTGACGGAGTTGTTGAGGGGTTTATCGTATTGACTGTGTATATTTATCTGATGATGCTAGTATGTTTATGAAATGCTTGTAAGTGATGGAGTTAGTGGTAACTCTTTGATCAATGGAGCTTGGCAACTCGTTGATCAAGGTTTTTACAAGTATTTGGTTGGATGTTTTGTAATGTTTTGTAAAATGTTTTATTATGAACTCACCAGCGTAAGCTGACCCTTTCTTTTAAAACTTTTTGGCACACATCCTAGGTGCCGAGTGATGCAGGAAAGCACTGTTGAGGCTAGAGCAGGTAGAGGGCTTGCGGGCTTAGAAGATAGACGCTCTGGACCTAGAATAGTTGCTAGCTTTAGTTTGTTAATATTATGTATCAAACAAACAATCGTCGTTTTGTAATCAATGTATTGTATATATGAAGTTTAATGTATGCACAACTTTAAGTTTTAAGCTGTGTGTATGTATGTTTGTTGATTCCGCTGCGTTGCTCCTGATATCCATCCGTCACACGCGATAACCCCCGGGCACCTGGGACCGCCCGCCTCGTTGGGGTTGTGACATGTAAGGCGTCCTAAATGATACTAACGTGCTTTTCAAGGTGCTAATATGGCATACAGAGTCGTAAGATGCCTTAAGTTGTCGTACGACGTTCGAAGGATTCTTACGAATTCATTAGGTTTATTAAGGAGATTTATGGTTTTGTACGGTGTTTTAATGTGTTCTTAGGTGTTGAAAGGCGTCCTAAATGATACTAACGTTATTTTCATGTTGCTAATATGGCATACAAAGTCGTAAGATGCCCTAATTTGCCGTACGATGTTCAAAAGACTCGTACGAATTCATTAGTTTTATTATGAAGCTTTAACGCTTCGTACGGTGTTGTAAGGTGTTGTTAGGAGTTGTAAGGCGTCCTACATTATACTAACGTGCTTTTCAAGGTGCTAATATGGCATACAGAGTCGTAAGATGCCTTAACTTGCCGTACGACGTTCGAAGGATTCGGACGAATTCATTAGGTTTATTATGGAGCTTTAACGTTTCGTACGGTGTTGTAAGGTGTTGTTAGGAGTTGTAAGGCGTCATACATTATACTAACGTGCTTTTCGAGGTGCTAATATGGCATACAAAGTCGTAAGATGCCCTAATTTGCCGTACGATGTTCAACGGACTCGTACGAATTCATTAGGTTTATTATAGAGATTTATGGTTTTGTACGGTGTTTTAATGAGTTCTTAGGTGTTGTAAGACGTCCTAAATGATACTAACGTTATTTCCATGTTGCTAATACGGCACACAGAGTCGTAAGATGCCCTAATTTGCTGTACGATGTTCAAAGGACTCGTACGAGTTCATTAGTTTTATTATGGAGCTTAAACGTTTCGTACGGTGTTGTAAAGTGCTGTTAAGAGTTGTAAGGCGTCCTACATTATACTAACGTGCTTTTCATGTTGCTAATATGCCATACAAAGTCGTAAGATGCCCTAATTTGCCGTACGATGTTCAAAGGACTCGTACGAATTCATTAGGTTTATTATGGAGCTTTAACGTTTCGTACGGTGTTGTAAGGTGTTGTTAGGAGTTGTAAGGCGTCCTACATTATACTAACGTGCTTTTCAAGGTGCTAATATGGCATACAGAGTCGTAAGATGCCTTAAGTTGCCGTACGACGTTCGAAGGATTCGGACGAATTCATTAGGTTTATTATGGAGCTTTAACGTTTCGTACGGTGTTGTAAGGTGTTGTTAGGAGTTGTAAGGCGTCCTACATTATACTAACGTGCTTTTCGAGGTGCTAATATGGCATACAAAGTCGTAAGATGCCCTAATTTGCCGTACGATGTTCAAAGGACTCGTACGAATTCATTAGTTTTATTATGGAGCTTTAACGTTTCGTACTGTGTTGTAAGGTGCTGTTAGGAGTTGTAAGGCGTCCTACATTATATTAACGTGCTTTTCAAGGTGGTAATATGGCATACAGAGTCGTAAGATGCCTTAAGTTGTCGTACAACGTTCGAAGGATTCGGACGAATTCATTAGGTTTACTATGGAGATTTATGGTTTTGTACGGTGTTATAATGTCTTCTTAGGTGTTGTAAGGCGTCCTAAATGATACTAACGTGCTTTTCAAGGTGCTAATATGGCATACAGAGTCGTAAGATGCCTTAAGTTGTCGTACGACGTTCGGAGGATTCTTACGAATTCATTAGGTTTATTAAGGAGATTTATGGTTTTGTACGGTGTTTTAATGTGTTCTTAGGTGTTGAAAGGCGTCCTAAATGATACTAACGTTATTTTCATGTTGCTAATATGGCATACAAAGTCGTAAGATGCCCTAATTTGCCGTACGATGTTCAAAGGACTCGTACAAATTCATTAGTTTTATTATGAAGCTTTAACGTTTCGTACGGTGTTGTAAGGTGTTGTTAGGAGTTGTAAGGCGTCCTACATTATACTAACGTGCTTTTCAAGGTGCTAATATGGCATACAGAGTCGTAAGATGCCTTAAGTTGTCGTACGACGTTCGAAGGATTCGGACGAATTCATTAGGTTTATTATGGAGCTTTAACGTTTCGTACGGTGTTGTAAGGTGTTGTTAGGAGTTGTAAGGCGTCCTACATTATACTAACGTGCTTTTCGAGGTGCTAATATGGCATACAAAGTCGTAAGATGCCCTAATTTGCCGTACGATGTTCAAAGGACTCGTACGAATTCATTAGGTTTATTATAGAGATTTATGGTTTTGTACGGTGTTTTAATGAGTTCTTAGGTGTTGTAAGTCGTCCTAATTGATACTAACGTTATTTCCATGTTGCTAATACGGCACACAGAGTCGTAAGATGCCCTAATTTACTGTACGATGTTCAAAGGACTCGTACGAGTTCATTAGTTTTATTATGGAGCTTTAACGTTTCGTACGGTGTTTTAAGGTGCTGTTAAGAGTTGTAAGGCGTCCTACATTATACTAACGTGCTTTTCATGTTGCTAATATGCCATACAAAGTCGTAAGATGCCCTAATTTGCCGTACGATGTTCAAAGGACTCGTACGAATTCATTAGGTTTATTATGGAGCTTTAACGTTTCGTACGGTGTTGTAAGGTGTTGTTAGGAGTTGTAAGGCGTCCTACATTATACTAACGTGCTTTTCAAGGTGCTAATATGGCATACAGAGTCGTAAGATGCCTTAAGTTGCCGTACGACGTTCGAAGGATTCGGACGAATTCATTAGGTTTATTATGGAGCTTTAACGTTTCGTACGGTGTTGTAAAGTGTTGTTAGGAGTTGTAAGGCGTCATACATTATACTAACGTGCTTTTCAAGGTGCTAATATGGCATACAAAGTCGTAAGATGCCCTAATTTGCCGTACGATGTTCAACGGACTCGTACGAATTCATTAGGTTTATTATAGAGATTTATGGTTTTGTACGGTGTTTTAATGAGTTCTTAGGTGTTGTAAGACGTCCTAAATGATACTAACGTTATTTCCATGTTGCTAATACGGCACACAGAGTCGTAAGATGCCCTAATTTGCTGTACGATGTTCAAAGGACTCGTACGAGTTCATTAGTTTTATTATGGAGCTTAAACGTTTCGTACGGTGTTGTAAAGTGCTGTTAAGAGTTGTAAGGCGTCCTACATTATACTAACGTGCTTTTCATGTTGCTAATATGCCATACAAAGTCGTAAGATGCCCTAATTTGCCGTACGATGTTCAAAGGACTCGTACGAATTCATTAGGTTTATTATGGAGCTTTAACGTTTCGTACGGTGTTGTAAGGTGTTGTTAGGAGTTGTAAGGCGTCCTACATTATACTAACGTGCTTTTCAAGGTGCTAATATGGCATACAGAGTCGTAAGATGCCTTAAGTTGCCGTACGACGTTCGAAGGATTCGGACGAATTCATTAGGTTTATTATGGAGCTTTAACGTTTCGTACGGTGTTGTAAGGTGTTGTTAGGAGTTGTAAGGCGTCCTACATTATACTAACGTGCTTTTCGAGGTGCTAATATGGCATACAAAGTCGTAAGATGCCCTAATTTGCCGTACGATGTTCAAAGGACTCGTACGAATTCATTAGTTTTATTATGGAGCTTTAACGTTTCGTACTGTGTTGTAAGGTGCTGTTAGGAGTTGTAAGGCGTCCTACATTATATTAACGTGCTTTTCAAGGTGGTAATATGGCATACAGAGTCGTAAGATGCCTTAAGTTGTCGTACAACGTTCGAAGGATTCGGACGAATTCATTAGGTTTACTATGGAGATTTATGGTTTTGTACGGTGTTATAATGTCTTCTTAGGTGTTGTAAGGCGTCCTAAATGATACTAACGTGCTTTTCAAGGTGCTAATATGGCATACAGAGTCGTAAGATGCCTTAAGTTGTCGTACGACGTTCGGAGGATTCTTACGAATTCATTAGGTTTATTAAGGAGATTTATGGTTTTGTACGGTGTTTTAATGTGTTCTTAGGTGTTGAAAGGCGTCCTAAATGATACTAACGTTATTTTCATGTTGCTAATATGGCATACAAAGTCGTAAGATGCCCTAATTTGCCGTACGATGTTCAAAGGACTCGTACAAATTCATTAGTTTTATTATGAAGCTTTAACGTTTCGTACGGTGTTGTAAGGTGTTGTTAGGAGTTGTAAGGCGTCCTACATTATACTAACGTGCTTTTCAAGGTGCTAATATGGCATACAGAGTCGTAAGATGCCTTAAGTTGTCGTACGACGTTCGAAGGATTCGGACGAATTCATTAGGTTTATTATGGAGCTTTAACGTTTCGTACGGTGTTGTAAGGTGTTGTTAGGAGTTGTAAGGCGTCCTACATTATACTAACGTGCTTTTCGAGGTGCTAATATGGCATACAAAGTCGTAAGATGCCCTAATTTGCCGTACGATGTTCAAAGGACTCGTACGAATTCATTAGGTTTATTATAGAGATTTATGGTTTTGTACGGTGTTTTAATGAGTTCTTAGGTGTTGTAAGTCGTCCTAATTGATACTAACGTTATTTCCATGTTGCTAATACGGCACACAGAGTCGTAAGATACCCTAATTTACTGTACGATGTTCAAAGGACTCGTACGAGTTCATTAGTTTTATTATGGAGCTTTAACGTTTCGTACGGTGTTTTAAGGTGCTGTTAAGAGTTGTAAGGCGTCCTACATTATACTAACGTGCTTTTCATGTTGCTAATATGCCATACAAAGTCGTAAGATGCCCTAATTTGCCGTACGATGTTCAAAGGACTCGTACGAATTCATTAGGTTTATTATGGAGCTTTAACGTTTCGTACGGTGTTGTAAGGTGTTGTTAGGAGTTGTAAGGCGTCCTACATTATACTAACGTGCTTTTCAAGGTGCTAATATGGCATACAGAGTCGTAAGATGCCTTAAGTTGCCGTACGACGTTCGAAGGATTCGGACGAATTCATTAGGTTTATTATGGAGCTTTAACGTTTCGTACGGTGTTGTAAAGTGTTGTTAGGAGTTGTAAGGCGTCATACATTATACTAACGTGCTTTTCGAGGTGCTAATATGGCATACAAAGTCGTAAGATGCCCTAATTTGCCGTACGATGTTCAACGGACTCGTACGAATTCATTAGGTTTATTATAGAGATTTATGGTTTTGTACGGTGTTTTAATGAGTTCTTAGGTGTTGTAAGACGTCCTAAATGATACTAACGTTATTTCCATGTTGCTAATACGGCACACAGAGTCGTAAGATGCCCTAATTTGCTGTACGATGTTCAAAGGACTCGTACGAGTTCATTAGTTTTATTACGGAGCTTAAACGTTTCGTACGGTGTTGTAAAGTGCTGTTAAGAGTTGTAAGGCGTCCTACATTATACTAACGTGCTTTTCATGTTGCTAATATGCCATACAAAGTCGTAAGATGCCCTAATTTGCCGTACGATGTTCAAAGGACTCGTACGAATTCATTAGGTTTATTATGGAGCTTTAACGTTTCGTACGGTGTTGTAAGGTGTTGTTAGGAGTTGTAAGGCGTCCTACATTATACTAACGTGCTTTTCAAGGTGCTAATATGGCATACAGAGTCGTAAGATGCCTTAAGTTGCCGTACGACGTTCGAAGGATTCGGACGAATTCATTAGGTTTATTATGGAGCTTTAACGTTTCGTACGGTGTTGTAAGGTGTTGTTAGGAGTTGTAAGGCGTCCTACATTATACTAACGTGCTTTTCGAGGTGCTAATATGGCATACAAAGTCGTAAGATGCCCTAATTTGCCGTACGATGTTCAAAGGACTCGTACGAATTCATTAGTTTTATTATGGAGCTTTAACGTTTCGTACTGTGTTGTAAGGTGCTGTTAGGAGTTGTAAGGCGTCCTACATTATACTAACGTGCTTTTCAAGGTGGTAATATGGCATACAGAGTCGTAAGATGCCTTAAGTTGTCGTACAACGTTCGAAGGATTCGGACGAATTCATTAGGTTTACTATGGAGATTTATGGTTTTGTACGGTGTTATAATGTCTTCTTAGGTGTTGTAAGGCGTCCTAAATGATACTAACGTGCTTTTCAAGGTGCTAATATGGCATACAGAGTCGTAAGATGCCTTAAGTTGTCGTACGACGTTCGGAGGATTCTTACGAATTCATTAGGTTTATTAAGGAGATTTATGGTTTTGTACGGTGTTTTAATGTGTTCTTAGGTGTTGAAAGGCGTCCTAAATGATACTAACGTTATTTTCATGTTGCTAATATGGCATACAAAGTCGTAAGATGCCCTAATTTGCCGTACGATGTTCAAAGGACTCGTACAAATTCATTAGTTTTATTATGAAGCTTTAACGTTTCGTACGGTGTTGTAAGGTGTTGTTAGGAGTTGTAAGGCGTCCTACATTATACTAACGTGCTTTTCAAGGTGCTAATATGGCATACAGAGTCGTAAGATGCCTTAAGTTGTCGTACGACGTTCGAAGGATTCGGACGAATTCATTAGGTTTATTATGGAGCTTTAACGTTTCGTACGGTGTTGTAAGGTGTTGTTAGGAGTTGTAAGGCGTCCTACATTATACTAACGTGCTTTTCGAGGTGCTAATATGGCATACAAAGTCGTAAGATGCCCTAATTTGCCGTACGATGTTCAAAGGACTCATACGAATTCATTAGGTTTATTATAGAGATTTATGGTTTTGTACGGTGTTTTAATGAGTTCTTAGGTGTTGTAAGTCGTCCTAATTGATACTAACGTTATTTCCATGTTGCTAATACGGCACACAGAGTCGTAAGATGCCCTAATTTACTGTACGATGTTCAAAGGACTCGTACGAGTTCATTAGTTTTATTATGGAGCTTTAACGTTTCGTACGGTGTTTTAAGGTGCTGTTAAGAGTTGTAAGGCGTCCTACATTATACTAACGTGCTTTTCATGTTGCTAATATGCCATACAAAGTCGTAAGATGCCCTAATTTGCCGTACGATGTTCAAAGGACTCGTACGAATTCATTAGGTTTATTATGGAGCTTTAACGTTTCGTACGGTGTTGTAAGGTGTTGTTAGGAGTTGTAAGGCGTCCTACATTATACTAACGTGCTTTTCAAGGTGCTAATATGGCATACAGAGTCGTAAGATGCCTTAAGTTGCCGTACGACGTTCGAAGGATTCGGACGAATTCATTAGGTTTATTATGGAGCTTTAACGTTTCGTACGGTGTTGTAAGGTGTTGTTAGGAGTTGTAAGGCGTCCTACATTATACTAACGTGCTTTTCGAGGTGCTAATATGGCATACAAAGTCGTAAGATGCCCTAATTTGCCGTACGATGTTCAAAGGACTCGTACGAATTCATTAGTTTTATTATGGAGCTTTAACGTTTCGTACTGTGTTGTAAGGTGCTGTTAGGAGTTGTAAGGCGTCCTACATTATACTAACGTGCTTTTCAAGGTGGTAATATGGCATACAGAGTCGTAAGATGCCTTAAGTTGTCGTACAACGTTCGAAGGATTCGGACGAATTCATTAGGTTTACTATGGAGATTTATGGTTTTGTACGGTGTTATAATGTCTTCTTAGGTGTTGTAAGGCGTCCTAAATGATACTAACGTGCTTTTCAAGGTGCTAATATGGCATACAGAGTCGTAAGATGCCTTAAGTTGTCGTACGACGTTCGAAGGATTCTTACGAATTCATTAGGTTTATTAAGGAGATTTATGGTTTTGTACGGTGTTTTAATGTGTTCTTAGGTGTTGAAAGGCGTCCTAAATGATACTAACGTTATTTTCATGTTGCTAATATGGAATACAAAGTCGTAAGATGCCCTAATTTGCCGTACGATGTTCAAAGGACTCGTACAAATTCATTAGTTTTATTATGGAGCTTTAACGTTTCGTACGGTGTTGTAAGGTGTTGTTAGGAGTTGTAAGACGTCCTACATTATACTAACGTGCTTTTCAAGGTGCTAATATGGCATACAGAGTCGTAAGATGCCTTAAGTTGCCGTACGACGTTCGAAGGATTCGGACGAATTCATTAGGTTTATTATGGAGCTTTAACGTTTTGTACGGTGTTGTAAGGTGTTGTTAGGAGTTGTAAGGCGTCCTACATTATACTAACGTGTTTTTCGAGGTGCTAATTTGGCATACAAAGTCGTAAGATGCCCTAATTTGCCGTACGATGTTCAAAGGACTCGTACGAATTCATTAGTTTTATTATGGAGCTTTAACGTTTCGTACTGTGTTGTAAGGTGCTGTTAGGAGTTGTAAGGCGTCCTACATTATACTAACGTGCTTTTCAAGGTGGTAATATGGCATACAGAGTCGTAAGATGCCTTAAGTTGTCGTACAACGTTCGAAGGATTCGGACGAATTCATTAGGTTTACTATGGAGATTTATGGTTTTGTACGGTGTTATAATGTCTTCTTAGGTGTTGTAAAGCGTCCTAAATGATACTAACGTGCTTTTTTTTTGGGTAAAGGGTTACCCCGGTGATTCTATTATAAAGACAACCGTCAATGAAGTACAAGTAGTGAGGAAGCGTTCCACACTAGTTCATATACGGGACAGACCCCACATATGTGAACATAAAAACAAAACCAACAAAAAACCAAGACAAACCAAACAAACTAGCCTACCACATATTAATGACATAAAAAATCTAACTAAAAACCATTCCATCAGCCGCCGTCATCAAAAGTGTAGGTTCCACCACAAAGACACCACAAACAATTTTGCCAGCAGATCAAGTCCCTAGTAATCCAGAATATCAGACAAACCATTAACACCCGATGTAGAAGGGGTACCTGCCCTTTTAGTAGACGCTGGAGATTCTAGCGCCATGGCCATGTTCATCATAAACCTTGCCGTCCCATTATCCACCTCTAGAACCTCATCCACTTCCGAATCCGAGTCCAACCTAGAGATTTCATTGTCCCTTTTCCCTTTCACCTTGTCTGTGTCAATTTCTGCTATTTTCTCCACAGATAACGCCTCAAAAGGGTTTGATGTAGTTAGATCAGATTTACCCATATTTGAACCACCTTTAGTCTCCATAGTATCCATCCTAGTCACCTGCTTTTTAACATTTTGCACTTCCTTCCCTTTTTTATTAACTGGACGATACTCGAATTGGGGTTTTTTTAAAGCAACCCCAAATCTTTTTGCAGCCTTCTTATCCTTTACTTCCTTAAAACCATCATCCTCCTCTCTAGCCTTTGTTTTCTGCTCATGCTTAGTCGTCTTAGGGCATTCAGCATCATTATGGCCAAAAACACAACAATGACCACATCTTGGAGGCTTCCAATCATACTCAACCTTCACATTTGCTGCTCCAAACTCATCCCCCTCTAATTCCGGAATAGCAATAGATATCTCCTCCTTAAACCCCGCATCCGCCGAGATCTCAACCAAAGCTCTTGCAAAACTACTTCTACCCCACGTATTTGCACACATGGAGCTTGTGAATGAATCCAACAACTTCGGAGTTCCAATTTGCGAGACCAAAAGACTCAAACCAACATCAGAATAAGCTACCAACGGAATATCATGTAATTTTACCCAAACAGACACATTCTTGAGATCATCCTTGTGTAGCTTTGTGTTAGGGGACCAGACATTCAGAATAATTGGTTTATTACGAATTATCCAAGGACCTGCTTCAATCACATCCATCATCCCCTTCCTATCATTAAACTTAAAGAAGAAAAAACCATTTGCATTCATCATTGCCTTTTGCAAGCCAAATTTTTTCCAATGAGTTTTAGCAAAGTATTCAACCACTGGATACGCTAGCCTATCCCCCAAAAAGTAGCCATACAAAGTAAATTCAAGCTTATTACACATCATACGCACAGTCTCTTTGGGTAACACAACATCAAAACCTTGTTTCTTCTCCTCATTCACCATATAACGAAAATTAACTGGCGTTGCAGGTAAGTCAGACTTTGGTTGAACAATAGCAGCATACGTTGTATTCAAACCAGACTTACCCGGCGCATCATTCACATTAGTCGCATGAGCATGAGAACTATCAGATGCATCAGCCGTATGAACATAAGATGACATAGTCGTGTGAGCTGAATCATTCTTGTGAGATGAATCAGTCGTATGACTTGTTGCATCATTCATCTTAGCCGTGTCAACCCCATGAGGCGGATTAGGGTTTAAGGAGGAAACCCTAGTCGCCTTTTCCTTCTTCAACAAATTACAACGTGGATTGCCATCGATCTTTAGCACCTTACTAGCCAAATCACCACCCTCCATACTCGTTTTTATAATTAGAAACGAATCTGATCGTACAAACCCAAGAAAAAAACGGCCAAAGATCAAGAAAAACGAATTAAATAACCAAACCAAGATTCAAGAACCAAGAAGCAAGAATCAAGATTCAAGAAACAAGAATCAAGAAGCAAGATTCAAGAAACAAGAATCAAGAATCAAGATTCATGAACCAATTGCCAAATTCGTCCCTCTCTTTCAGCCGCCACAAACCCTAATCACGATCAGAAAAACCCTAACCACGATCAGAATTCAGCAAGCTCAAAACCTCTATTCTCTCGAAAAAGATCAAATCCAAGAACACCAACGCAGCAAAGCATCAATAACCCTAAAAAATCCAAGAAACGGCAGCCCCACAACACAAAACCCTAATCCTAGAATAAAAAACGGCAATAACAAGAAGAAAAACAGAAAACCTAATTCGCATAAGTGTTAGATCCGCAAATCATACACCAAGAACGAATTAGATTCTAAGAAGAAGGAAGAACACTTGAAATCGCCATTCTAGGGAGAGAAAATTTATACTAACATGCTTTTCAAGGTGCTAATATTACTAACGTGCTTTTCAAGGTGCTAATATGGCATACAAAGTCGTAAGATGCCTTAAGTTGTCGTACGACGTTCGAAGGATTCTTACGAATTCATTAGGTTTATTAAGGAGATTTATGGTTTTGTACGGTGTTTTAATGTGTTCTTAGGTGTTGAAAGGCGTCCTAAATGATACTAACGTTATTTTCATGTTGCTAATATGGAATACAAAGTCATAAGATGCCCTAATTTGCCGTACGATGTTCAAAGGACTCGTACGATTCATTAGTTTTATTATGTAGCTTTAACGTTTCGTACGGTGTTGTAAGGTGCTGTTAGGAGTTGTAAGGCGTCCTACATTATACTAACGTGCTTTTCAAGGTGCTAATATGGCATACAGAGTCGTAAGATGCCTTAAGTTGCCGTACGACGTTCGAAGGATTCGGACGAATTCATTAGGTTTATTATGGAGCTTTAACGTTTCGTACGGTGTTGTAAGGTGTTGTTAGGAGTTGTAAGGCGTCCTACATTATACTAACGTGCTTTTCGAGGTGCTAATATGGCATACAAAGTCGTAAGATGCCCTAATTTGCCGTACGATGTTCAAAGGACTCGTACGAATTCATTAGTTTTATTATGGAGCTTTAACGTTTCGTACTGTGTTGTAAGGTGCTGTTAGGAGTTGTAAGGCGTCCTACATTATACTAACGTGCTTTTCAATGTGGTAATATGGCATACAGAGTCGTAAGATGCCTTAATTTTCCGTACGACGTTCGAAGGATTCGGACGAATTCATTAGGTTTACTATGGAGATTTATGGTTTTGTACGGTGTTATAATGTCTTCTTAGGTGTTGTAAGGCGTCCTAAATGATACTAACGTGCTTTTCAAGGTGCTAATATGGCATACAGAGTCGTAAGATTCCTTAAGTTGTCGTACGACGTTCGAAGGATTCCTACGAATTCATTAGGTTTATTAAGGAGATTTATGGTTTTGTACGGTGTTTTAATGTGTTCTTAGGTGTTGAAAGGCGTCCTAAATGATACTAACGTTATTTTCATGTTGCTAATATGGAATACAAAGTCGTAAGATGCCCTAATTTGCCGTACGATGTTCAAAGGACTCGTACGAATTCATTAGTTTTATTATGGAGCTTTAACGTTTCGTACGGTGTTGTAAGGTGTTGTTAGGAGTTGTAAGACGTCCTACATTATACTAACGTGCTTTTCAAGGTGCTAATATGGCATACAGAGTCGTAAGATGCCTTAAGTTGCCGTACGACGTTCGAAGGATTCGGACGAATTCATTAGGTTTATTATGGAGCTTTAACGTTTTGTACGGTGTTGTAAGGTGTTGTTAGGAGTTGTAAGGCGTCCTACATTATACTAACGTGCTTTTCGAGGTGCTAATTTGGCATACAAAGTCGTAAGATGCCCTAATTTGCCGTACGATGTTCAAAGGACTCGTACGAATTCATTAGTTTTATTATGGAGCTTTAACGTTTCGTACTGTGTTGTAAGGTGCTGTTAGGAGTTGTAAGGCGTCCTACATTATACTAACGTGCTTTTCAAGGTGGTAATATGGCATACAGAGTCGTAAGATGCCTTAAGTTGTCGTACGACGTTCGAAGGATTCGGACGAATTCATTAGGTTTACTATGGAGATTTATGGTTTTGTACGGTGTTATAATGTCTTCTTAGGTGTTGTAAGGCGTCCTAAATGATACTAACGTGCTTTTCAAGGTGCTAATATGGCATACAAAGTCGTAAGATGCCTTAAGTTGTCGTACGACGTTCGAAGGATTCTTACGAATTCATTAGGTTTATTAAGGAGATTTATGGTTTTGTACGGTGTTTTAATGTGTTCTTAGGTGTTGAAAGGCGTCCTAAATGATACTAACGTTATTTTCATGTTGCTAATATGGAATACAAAGTCGTAAGATGCCCTAATTTGCCGTACGATGTTCAAAGGACTCGTACGATTCATTAGTTTTATTATGTAGCTTTAACGTTTCGTACGGTGTTGTAAGGTGCTGTTAGGAGTTGTAAGGCGTCCTACATTATACTAACGTGCTTTTCAAGGTGCTAATATGGCATACAGAGTCGTAAGATGCCTTAAGTTGCCGTACGACGTTCGAAGGATTCGGACGAATTCATTAGGTTTATTATGGAGCTTTAACGTTTCGTACGGTGTTGTAAGGTGTTGTTAGGAGTTGTAAGGCGTCCTACATTATACTAACGTGCTTTTCGAGGTGCTAATATGGCATACAAAGTCGTAAGATGCCCTAATTTGCCGTACGATGTTCAAAGGACTCGTACGAATTCATTAGTTTTATTATGGAGCTTTAACGTTTCGTACTGTGTTGTAAGGTGCTGTTAGGAGTTGTAAGGCGTCCTACATTATACTAACGTGCTTTTCAATGTGGTAATATGGCATACAGAGTCGTAAGATGCCTTAATTTTCCGTACGACGTTCGAAGGATTCGGACGAATTCATTAGGTTTACTATGGAGATTTATGGTTTTGTACGGTGTTATAATGTCTTCTTAGGTGTTGTAAGGCGTCCTAAATGATACTAACGTGCTTTTCAAGGTGCTAATATGGCATACAGAGTCGTAAGATTCCTTAAGTTGTCGTACGACGTTCGAAGGATTCCTACGAATTCATTAGGTTTATTAAGGAGATTTATGGTTTTGTACGGTGTTTTAATGTGTTCTTAGGTGTTGAAAGGCGTCCTAAATGATACTAACGTTATTTTCATGTTGCTAATATGGAATACAAAGTCGTAAGATGCCCTAATTTGCCGTACGATGTTCAAAGGACTCGTACGAATTCATTAGTTTTATTATGGAGCTTTAACGTTTCGTACGGTGTTGTAAGGTGTTGTTAGGAGTTGTAAGACGTCCTACATTATACTAACGTGCTTTTCAAGGTGCTAATATGGCATACAGAGTCGTAAGATGCCTTAAGTTGCCGTACGACGTTCGAAGGATTCGGACGAATTCATTAGGTTTATTATGGAGCTTTAACGTTTTGTACGGTGTTGTAAGGTGTTGTTAGGAGTTGTAAGGCGTCCTACATTATACTAACGTGCTTTTCGAGGTGCTAATTTGGCATACAAAGTCGTAAGATGCCCTAATTTGCCGTACGATGTTCAAAGGACTCGTACGAATTCATTAGTTTTATTATGGAGCTTTAACGTTTCGTACTGTGTTGTAAGGTGCTGTTAGGAGTTGTAAGGCGTCCTACATTATACTAACATGCTTTTCAAGGTGGTAATATGGCATACAGAGTCGTAAGATGCCTTAAGTTGTCGTACGACGTTCGAAGGATTCGGACGAATTCATTAGGTTTACTATGGAGATTTATGGTTTTGTACGGTGTTATAATGTCTTCTTAGGTGTTGTAAGGCGTCCTAAATGATACTAACGTGCTTTTCAAGGTGCTAATATGGCATACAAAGTCGTAAGATGCCTTAAGTTGTCGTACGACGTTCGAAGGATTCTTACGAATTCATTAGGTTTATTAAGGAGATTTATGGTTTTGTACGGTGTTTTAATGTGTTCTTAGGTGTTGAAAGGCGTCCTAAATGATACTAACGTTATTTTCATGTTGCTAATATGGAATACAAAGTCGTAAGATGCCCTAATTTGCCGTACGATGTTCAAAGGACTCGTACGATTCATTAGTTTTATTATGTAGCTTTAACGTTTCGTACGGTGTTGTAAGGTGCTGTTAGGAGTTGTAAGGCGTCCTACATTATACTAACGTGCTTTTCAAGGTGCTAATATGGCATACAGAGTCGTAAGATGCCTTAAGTTGCCGTACGACGTTCGAAGGATTCGGACGAATTCATTAGGTTTATTATGGAGCTTTAACGTTTCGTACGGTGTTGTAAGGTGTTGTTAGGAGTTGTAAGGCGTCCTACATTATACTAACGTGCTTTTCGAGGTGCTAATATGGCATACAAAGTCGTAAGATGCCCTAATTTGCCGTACGATGTTCAAAGGACTCGTACGAATTCATTAGTTTTATTATGGAGCTTTAACGTTTCGTACTGTGTTGTAAGGTGCTGTTAGGAGTTGTAAGGCGTCCTACATTATACTAACGTGCTTTTCAATGTGGTAATATGGCATACAGAGTCGTAAGATGCCTTAATTTTCCGTACGACGTTCGAAGGATTCGGACGAATTCATTAGGTTTACTATGGAGATTTATGGTTTTGTACGGTGTTATAATGTCTTCTTAGGTGTTGTAAGGCGTCCTAAATGATACTAACGTGCTTTTCAAGGTGCTAATATGGCATACAGAGTCGTAAGATTCCTTAAGTTGTCGTACGACGTTCGAAGGATTCCTACGAATTCATTAGGTTTATTAAGGAGATTTATGGTTTTGTACGGTGTTTTAATGTGTTCTTAGGTGTTGAAAGGTGTCCTAAATGATACTAACGTTATTTTCATGTTGCTAATATGGAATACAAAGTCGTAAGATGCCCTAATTTGCCGTACGATGTTCAAAGGACTCGTACGAATTCATTAGTTTTATTATGGAGCTTTAACGTTTCGTACGGTGTTGTAAGGTGTTGTTAGGAGTTGTAAGACGTCCTACATTATACTAACGTGCTTTTCAAGGTGCTAATATGGCATACAGAGTAGTAAGATGCCTTAAGTTGCCGTACGACGTTCGAAGGATTCGGACGAATTCATTAGGTTTATTATGGAGCTTTAACGTTTTGTACGGTGTTGTAAGGTGTTGTTAGGAGTTGTAAGGCGTCCTACATTATACTATCGTGCTTTTCGAGGTGCTAATTTGGCATACAAAATCGTAAGATGCCCTAATTTGCCGTACGATGTTCAAAGGACTCGTACGAATTCATTAGTTTTATTATGGAGCTTTAACGTTTCGTACTGTGTTGTAAGGTGCTGTTAGGAGTTGTAAGGCGTCCTACATTATACTAACGTGCTTTTCAAGGTGGTAATATGGCATACAGAGTCGTAAGATGCCTTAAGTTGTCGTACGACGTTCGAAGGATTCGGACGAATTCATTAGGTTTATTATGGAGCTTTAACGTTTCGTACGGTGTTGTAAGGTCCTGTTAGGAGTTTTAAGGCGTCCTACATTATACTAACGTGCTTTTCAAGGTGCTAATATGGCATACAGAGTCGTAAGATTCCTTAAGTTGTCGTACGACGTTCGAAGGATTCCTACGAATTCATTAGGTTTATTAAGGAGATTTATGGTTTTGTACGGTGTTTTAATGTGTTCTTAGGTGTTGAAAGGCGTCCTAAATGATACTAACGTTATTTTCATGTTGCTAATATGGAATACAAAGTCGTAAGATGCCCTAATTTGCCGTACGATGTTCAAAGGACTCGTACGAATTCATTAGTTTTATTATGGAGCTTTAACGTTTCGTACGGTGTTGTAAGGTGTTGTTAGGAGTTGTAAGACGTCCTACATTATACTAACGTGCTTTTCAAGGTGCTAATATGGCATACAGAGTAGTAAGATGCCTTAAGTTGCCGTACGACGTTCGAAGGATTCGGACGAATTCATTAGGTTTATTATGGAGCTTTAACGTTTTGTACGGTGTTGTAAGGTGTTGTTAGGAGTTGTAAGGCGTCCTACATTATACTATTGTGCTTTTCGAGGTGCTAATTTGGCATACAAAATCGTAAGATGCCCTAATTTGCCGTACGATGTTCAAAGGACTCGTACGAATTCATTAGTTTTATTATGGAGCTTTAACGTTTCGTACTGTGTTGTAAGGTGCTGTTAGGAGTTGTAAGGCGTCCTACATTATACTAACGTGCTTTTCAAGGTGGTAATATGGCATACAGAGTCGTAAGATGCCTTAAGTTGTCGTACGACGTTCGAAGGATTCGGACGAATTCATTAGGTTTATTATGGAGCTTTAACGTTTCGTACGGTGTTGTAAGGTGTTGTTAGGAGTTGTAAGGCGTCCTACATTATACTAACGTGCTTTTCGAGGTGCTAATATGGCATACAAAGTCGTAAGATGCTAATTTGCCGTACGATGTTCAAAGGACTCGTACGAATTCATTAGTTTTATTATGGAGCTTTAACTTTTCGTACTGTGTTGTAAGCTGCTGTTAGGAGTTGTAAGGCGCCCTACATTATACTAACGTGCTTTTCAAGGTGGTAATATGGCATATAGAGTCGTAAGATGCCTTAAGTTGTCGTACGACGTTCGAAGGATTCGGACGAATTCATTAGGTTTATTAGGGAGATTTATGGTTTTGTACGGTGTTTTAATGTGTTCTTAGGTGTTGTAAGGCGTCCTAAATGATACTAACGTTATTTTCATGTTGCTAATATGGCATACAGAGTCTTAAGATGTCCTAACTTGTCCTATGATGTTCAAAGGACTCGTACGAATTCATTAGGTTTATTATAGAGATTTATGGTTTTGTACGGTGTTTTAATGTGTTCTTAGGAGATTAGGAACGAAAAAAAAATAGAATGAATGGAATTGCACTAGAAAAAAGAGACTTTTTTCTCTATATAGAGATAGAAGTCTTACAGCACCTAATGTTGTAAGACGTACTAAATGATACTAACGTTATTTCCATGTTGCTAATACGGCATACAAAGTCGTAAGATGCCCTAATTTGTTGTAGATGTTCAAAGGACTCGTACGAGTTCATTAGTTTTATTATGGAGCTTTAACATTTCGTACGGTGTTGTAAGGTGCTGTTAGGAGTTTTAAGGCGTCCTACATTATACTAACGTGCTTTTCAAGGTGCTAATATGGCATACAGAGTCGTAAGATGCCTTAATTTTCCGTACGACGTTCGAAGGATTCGGACGAATTCATTAGGTTTATTAGGGAGATTTATGGTTTTGTACGGTGTTATAATGTCTTCTTAGGTGTTGTAAGGCGTCCTAAATGATACTAACGTTATTTTCATGTTGCTAATACGGCATACAGAGTCTTAAGATGTCCTAACTTGTCCTATGATGTTCAAAGGACTCGTATGAATTCATTAGGTTTATTATAGAGATTTATGGTTTTGTACGGTGTTTTAATGTGTTCTTAGGAGATTAGGAACGACAAAAAAATAGAATGAATGGAATTGCACTAGAAAAAAGAGACTTTTTTCTCTATATAGAGATAGAAGTCTTACAACACCTAAAGTTGTAAGACGTACTAAATGATACTAACGTTATTTCCATGTTGCTAATACGGCATACAAAGTCGTAAGATGCCCTAATTTGTTGTAGATGTTCAAAGGACTCGTACGAGTTCATTAGTTTTATTATGGAGCTTTAACATTTCGTACGGTGTTGTAAGGTGCTGTTAGGAGTTTTAAGGCGTCCTACATTATACTAACGTGCTTTTCAAGGTGCTAATATGGCATACAGAGTCGTAAGATGCCTTAATTTTCCGTACGACGTTCGAAGGATTCGGACGAATTCATTAGGTTTACTATGGAGATTTATGGTTTTGTACGGTGTTATAATGTCTTCTTAGGTGTTGTAAGGCGTCCTAAATGATACTAACGTGCTTTTCAAGGTGCTAATATGGCATACAGAGTCGTAAGATGCCTTAAGTTGTCGTACGACGTTCGAAGGATTCTTACGAATTCATTAGGTTTATTAAGGAGATTTATGGTTTTGTACGGTGTTTTAATGTGTTCTTAGGAGATTAGGAACGACAAAAAAATAGAATGAATGGAATTGCACTAGAAAAAAGAGACTTTTTTCTCTATATAGAGATAGAAGTCTTACAACACCTAAAGTTGTAAGACGTACTAAATGATACTAACGTTATTTCCATGTTGCTAATACGGCATACAAAGTCGTAAGATGCCCTAATTTGTTGTAGATGTTCAAAGGACTCGTACGAGTTCATTAGTTTTATTATGGAGCTTTAACATTTCGTACGGTGTTGTAAGGTGCTGTTAGGAGTTTTAAGGCGTCCTACATTATACTAACGTGCTTTTCAAGGTGCTAATATGGCATACAGAGTCGTAAGATGCCTTAATTTTCCGTACGACGTTCGAAGGATTCGGACGAATTCATTAGGTTTACTATGGAGATTTATGGTTTTGTACGGTGTTATAATGTCTTCTTAGGTGTTGTAAGGCGTCCTAAATGATACTAACGTGCTTTTCAAGGTGCTAATATGGCATACAGAGTCGTAAGATGCCTTAAGTTGTCGTACGACGTTCGAAGGATTCTTACGAATTCATTAGGTTTATTAAGGAGATTTATGGTTTTGTACGGTGTTTTAATGTGTTCTTAGGTGTTGAAAGGCGTCCTAAATGATACTAACGTTATTTTCATGTTGCTAATATGGCATACAGAGTCGTAAGATGCCCTAGTTTGCCATACGATGTTCAAAGGACTCGTACGATTCATTAGTTTTATTATGGAGCTTTAACGTTTCGTACGGTGTTGTAAGGTGCTGTTAGCAGTTGTAAGGCGTCCTACATTATACTAACGTGCTTTTCATGTTGCTAATATGGCATATAGAGTCGTAAGATGCCCTAATTTGCCGTACGATGTTCAAACGACTCATACGAATTCATTAGTTTTATTATGGAGCTTTAACGTTTCGTACGGTGTTGTAAGGTGTTGTTAGGAGTTGTAAGGCGTCCTACATTATACTAACGTGCTTTTCAAGGTGCTAATATGGCATACAGAGTCGTAAGATGCCTTAAGTTGCCGTACGACGTTCGAAGTATTCAGACGAATTCATTAGGTTTATTATGGAGCTTTAACGTTTCGTACGGTGTTGTAAGGTGTTGTTAGGAGTTGTAAGGCGTCCTACATTATACTAACGTGCTTTTCGAGGTGCTAATATGGCATACAAAGTCGTAAGATGCCTTAAGTTGTCGTACGACGTTCGAAGGATTCAGACGAATTCATTAGGTTTATTAGGGAGATTTATGGTTTTGTACAGTGTTTTAATGTGTTCTTAGGTGTTGTAAGGCGTCCTAAATGATACTAACATTATTTTCATGTTGCTAATATGGCATACAGAGTCGTAAGATGCCCTAGTTTGCCATACGATGTTCAAAGGACTCGTACGATTCATTAGTTTTATTATGGAGCTTTAACGTTTCGTACGGTGTTGTAAGGTGCTGTTAGCAGTTGTAAGGCGTCCTACATTATACTAACGTGCTTTTCATGTTGCTAATATGGCATATAGAGTCGTAAGATGCCCTAATTTGCCGTACGATGTTCAAACGACTCATACGAATTCATTAGTTTTATTATGGAGCTTTAACGTTTCGTACGGTGTTGTAAGGTGTTGTTAGGAGTTGTAAGGCGTCCTACATTATACTAACGTGCTTTTCAAGGTGCTAATATGGCATACAGAGTCGTAAGATGCCTTAAGTTGCTGTACGACGTTCGAAGGATTCGGACGAATTCATTAGGTTTATTATGGAGCTTTAACGTTTCGTACGGTGTTGTAAGGTGTTGTTAGGAGTTGTAAGGCGACCTACATTATACTAACGTGCTTTTCGAGGTGCTAATATGGCATACAAAGTCGTAAGATGCCTTAAGTTGTCGTACGACGTTCGAAGGATTCGGACGAATTCATTAGGTTTATTAGGGAGATTTATGGTTTTGTACAGTGTTTTAATGTGTTCTTAGGTGTTGTAAGGCGTCCTAAATGATACTAACGTTATTTTCATGTTGCTAATATGGCATACAGAGTCGTAAGATGCCCTAGTTTGCCGTACGATGTTCAAAGGACTCTTACGATTCATTAGTTTTATTATGGAGCTTTAACGTTCGGTGTTGTAAGGTGCTGTTAGGAGTTGTAAGGCGTCCTACATTATACTAACGTGCTTTTTCATGTTGCTAATATGGCATATAGAGTCGTAAGATGCCCTAATTTGCCGTACGATGTTCAAAGGACTCGTACGAATTCATTAGTTTTATTATGGAGCTTTAACGTTTCGTACGGTGTTGTAAGGTGTTGTTAGGAGTTGTAAGGCGTCCTACATTATACTAACGTGCTTTTCAAGGTGCTAATATGGCATACAGAGTCGTAAGATGCCTTAAGTTGCCGTACGACGTTCGAAGGATTCGGACGAATTCATTAGGTTTATTATGGAGCTTTAACGTTTCGTACGGTGTTGTAAGGTGTTGTTAGGAGTTGTAAGGCGTCCTAAATTATACTAACGTGCTTTTCGAGGTGCTAATATGGCATACAAAGTCGTAAGATGCCCTAATTTGCCGTACGATGTTCAAAGGACTCGTACGAATTCATTAGTTTTATTATGGAGCTTTAACGTTTCGTACTGTGTTGTAAGGTGCTGTTAGGAGTTGTAAGGCGCCCTACATTATACTAACGTGCTTTTCAAGGTGGTAATATGGCATACAGAGTCGTAAGATGCCTTAAGTTGTCGTACGACACTCGAAGGATTCGGACGAATTCATTAGGTTTATTAGGGAGATTTATGGTTTTGTACGGTGTTTTAATGTGTTCTTAGGTGTTGTAAGGCGTCTTAAATGATACTAACGTTATTTTCATGTTGCTAATATGGCATACAGAGTCGTAAGATGTCTTAACTTGTCCTATGATGTTCAAAGGACTCGTACGAATTCATTAGGTTTATTATAGAGATTTATGGTTTTGTACGTTGTTTTAATGTGTTCTTAGGTGTTGTAAGACGTCCTAAATGATACTAACGTTATTTCCATGTTGCTAATACGGCATACAGAGTCGTAAGATGCCCTAATTTGCTGTACGATGTTCAAAGGACTCGTTCGAATTCATTAGTTTTATTATGGAGCTTTAACGTTTCGTATGGTGTTGTAAGGTGTTGTTAGGAGTTGTAAGGCATCCTACATTATACTAACGTAATTTTCGAGGTGCTAATATGGCATACAAAGTCGTAAGATGCCCTAATTTGCCGTACGATGTTCAAAGGACTCGTACGATTCGTTAGTTTTATTATGGAGCTTTAACGTTTCGTACGGTGTTGTAAGGTGCTGTTAGGAGTTGTAAGGCGTCCTACATTATACTAACGTGCTTTTCAAGGTGTTAATATGGCATACAGAGTCGTAAGATGCCTTAAGTTGTCGTACGGCGTTCGAAGGATTCGGACGAATTCATTAGGTTTATTAGGGAGATTTATGGTTTTGTACGGTGTTTTAATGTGTTCTTAGGTGTTGTAAGGCGTCCTAAATGATACTAACGTTATTTTCATGTTGCTAATATGGCATACAGAGTCTTAAGATGTCCTAACTTGTCCTATGATGTTCAAAGGACTCGTACGAATTCATTAGGTTTATTATAGAGATTTATGGTTTTGTACGTTGTTTTAATGTGTTCTTAGGTGTTGTAAGACGTCCTAAATGATACTAACGTTATTTCAATGTTGCTAATACGGCATACAAAGTCGTAAGATGCCCTAATTTACCGTATGACGTTCAAAGGACTCGTACGAATTCATTAGTTTTATTATGGAGCTTTAACGTTTCGTACTGTGTTGTAAGGTGCTGTTAGGAGTTGTAAGGCGTCCTACATTATACTAACGTGCTTTTCAAGGTGGTAATATGGCATACAGAGTCGTAAGATGCCTTAAGTTGTCGTACGACGTTCGAAGGATTCGGACAAATTCATTAGGTTTATTAGGGAGATTTATGGTTTTGTACGGTGTTTTAATGTGTTCTTAGGTGTTGTAAGGCGTCCTAAATGATACTAACGTTATTTTCATGTTGCTAATATGGCATACAGAGTCGTAAGATGCCCTAGTTTGCCGTACGATGTTCAAAGGACTCGTACGATTCATTAGTTTTATTATGGAGCTTTAACGTTTCGTACGGTGTTGTAAGGTGTTGTTAGGAGTTGTAAGGCGTCCTACATTATACTAACGTGCTTTTCAAGGTGCTAATATGGCATACAGAGTCGTAAGATGCCTTAAGTTGCCGTACGACGTTCGAAGGATTCAGACGAATTCATTAGGTTTATTATGGAGCTTTAACGTTTCGTACGGTGTTGTAAGGTGTTGTTAGGAGTTGTAAGGCGTCCTACATTATACTAACGTGCTTTTCGAGGTGCTAATATGGCATACAAAGTCGTAAGATGCCTTAAGTTGTCGTACGACGTTCGAAGGATTCGGACGAATTCATTAGGTTTATTAGGGAGATTTATGGTTTTGTACAGTGTTTTAATGTGTTCTTAGGTGTTGTAAGGCGTCCTAAATGATACTAACATTATTTTCATGTTGCTAATATGGCATACAGAGTCGTAAGATGCCCTAGTTTGCCATACGATGTTCAAAGGACTCGTACGATTCATTAGTTTTATTATGGAGCTTTAATGTTTCGTACGGTGTTGTAAGGTGCTGTTAGCAGTTGTAAGGCGTCCTACATTATACTAACGTGCTTTTCATGTTGCTAATATGGCATATAGAGTCGTAAGATGCCCTAATTTGCCGTACGATGTTCAAACGACTCATACGAATTCATTAGTTTTATTATGGAGCTTTAACGTTTCGTACGGTGTTGTAAGGTGTTGTTAGGAGTAGTAAGGCGTCCTACATTATACTAACGTGCTTTTCAAGGTGCTAATATGGCATACAGAGTCGTAAGATGCCTTAAGTTGCCGTACGACGTTCGAAGGATTCGGACGAATTCATTAGGTTTATTATGGAGCTTTAACGTTTCGTACGGTGTTGTAAGGTGTTGTTAGGAGTTGTAAGGCGTCCTACATTATACTAACGTGCTTTTCGAGGTGCTAATATGGCATACAAAGTCGTAAGATGCCTTAAGTTGTCGTACGACGTTCGAAGGATTCGGACGAATTCATTAGGTTTATTAGGGAGATTTATGGTTTTGTACAGTGTTTTAATGTGTTCTTAGGTGTTGTAAGGCGTCCTAAATGATACTAACATTATTTTCATGTTGCTAATATGGCATACAGAGTCGTAAGATGCCCTAGTTTGCCATACGATGTTCAAAGGACTCGTACGATTCATTAGTTTTATTATGGAGCTTTAACGTTTCGTACGGTGTTGTAAGGTGCTGTTAGCAGTTGTAAGGCGTCCTACATTATACTAACGTGCTTTTCATGTTGCTAATATGGCATATAGAGTCGTAAGATGCCCTAATTTGCCGTACGATGTTCAAACGACTCATACGAATTCATTAGTTTTATTATGGAGCTTTAACGTTTCGTACGGTGTTGTAAGGTGTTGTTAGGAGTTGTAAGGCGTCCTACATTATACTAACGTGCTTTTCAAGGTGCTAATATGGCATACAGAGTCGTAAGATGCCTTAAGTTGCCGTACGACGTTCGAAGGATTCGGACGAATTCATTAGGTTTATTATGGAGCTTTAACGTTTCGTACGGTGTTGTAAGGTGTTGTTAGGAGTTGTAAGGCGTCCTACATTATACTAACGTGCTTTTCGAGGTGCTAATATGGCATACAAAGTCGTAAGATGCCTTAAGTTGTCGTACGACGTTCGAAGGATTCGGACGAATTCATTAGGTTTATTAGGGAGATTTATGGTTTTGTACAGTGTTTTAATGTGTTCTTAGGTGTTGTAAGGCGTCCTAAATGATACTAACGTTATTTTCATGTTGCTAATATGGCATACAGAGTCGTAAGATGCCCTAGTTTGCCGTACGATGTTCAAAGGACTCGTACGATTCATTAGTTTTATTATGGAGCTTTAACGTTCGGTGTTGTAAGGTGCTGTTAGGAGTTGTAAGGCGTCCTACATTATACTAACGTGCTTTTCATGTTGCTAATATGGCATATAGAGTCGTAAGATGCCCAAATTTGCCGTACGATGTTCAAAGGACTCGTACGAATTCATTAGTTTTATTATGGAGCTTTAACGTTTCGTACGGTGTTGTAAGGTGTTGTTAGGAGTTGTAAGGCGTCCTACATTATACTAACGTGCTTTTCAAGGTGCTAATATGGCATACAGAGTCGTAAGATGCCTTAAGTTGCCGTACGACGTTCGAAGGATTCGGACGAATTCATTAGGTTTATTATGGAGCTTTAACGTATCGTACGGTGTTGTAAGGTGTTGTTAGGAGTTGTAAGGCGTCTTAAATTATACTAACGTGCTTTTCGAGGTGCTAATATGGCATACAAAGTCGTAAGATGCCCTAATTTGCCGTACGATGTTCAAAGGACTCGTACGAATTCATTAGTTTTATTAGGGAGATTTATGGTTTTGTACGGTGTTTTAATGTGTTCTTAGGTGTTGTTAGGCGTCCTAAATGATACTAACGTTATTTTCATGTTGCTAATATGGCATACAGAGTCTTAAGATGTCCTAACTTGTCCTATGATGTTCAAAGGACTCGTACGAATTCATTAGGTTTATTATAGAGATTTATGGTTTTGTACGTTGTTTTAATGTGTTCTTAGGTGTTGTAAGACGTCCTAAATGATACTAACGTTATTTCAATGTTGCTAATACGGCATACAAAGTCGTAAGATGCCCTAATTTACCGTACGACGTTCAAAGGACTCGTACGAATTCATTAGTTTTATTATGGAGCTTTAACGTTTCGTACTGTGTTGTAAGGTGCTGTTAGGAGTTGTAAGGCGTCCTACATTATACTAACGTGCTTTTCAAGGTGGTAATATGGCATACAGAGTCGTAAGATGCCTTAAGTTGTCGTACGACGTTCGAAGGATTCGGACAAATTCATTAGGTTTATTAGGGAGATTTATGGTTTTGTACGGTGTTTTAATGTGTTCTTAGGTGTTGTAAGGCGTCCTAAATGATACTAACGTTATTTTCATGTTGCTAATATGGCATACAGAGTCGTAAGATGCCCTAGTTTGCCGTACGATGTTCAAAGGACTCGTACGATTCATTAGTTTTATTATGGAGCTTTAACGTTTCGTACGGTGTTGTAAGGTGTTGTTAGGAGTTGTAAGGCGTCCTACATTATACTAATGTGCTTTTCAAGGTGCTAATATGGCATACAGAGTCGTAAGATGCCTTAAGTTGCCGTACGACGTTCGAAGGATTCGGACGAATTCATTAGGTTTATTATGGAGCTTTAACGTTTCGTACGGTGTTGTAAGGTGTTGTTAGGAGTTGTAAGGCGTCCTACATTATACTAACGTGCTTTTCGAGGTGCTAATATGGCATACAAAGTCGTAAGATGCCCTAATTTGCCGTACGATGTTCAAAGGACTCGTACGAATTCATTAGTTTTATTATGGAGCTTTAACGTTTCGTACGGTGTTGTAAGGTCCTGTTAGGAGTTTTAAGGCGTCCTACATTATACTAACGTGCTTTTCAAGGTGCTAATATGGCATATAGAGTCGTAAGATGCCTTAATTTTCCGTACGACGTTCGAATGATTCGGACGAATTCATTAGGTTTACTATGGAGATTTATGGTTTTGTACGGTGTTATAATGTTTTCTTAGGTGTTGTAAGACGTCTTAAATGATACTAACGTGCTTTTCAAGGTGCTAATATGGCATACAGAGTCGTAAGATGCCTTAAGTTGTCGTACGACGTTCGAAGGATTCTTACGAATTCATTAGGTTTATTAAGGAGATTTATGGTTTTGTACGGTGTTTTAATGTGTTTTTAGGTGTTAAAAGGCGTCCTAAATGATACTAACGTTATTTTCATGTTGCTAATATGGCATACAGAGTCGTAAGATGCCCTAGTTTGCCGTACGATGTTCAAAGGACTCGTACGATTCGTTAATTTTATTATGGAGCTTTAACGTTTCGTACGGTGTTGTAAGGTGCTGTTAGGAGTTGTTAGGCGTCCTACATTATACTAATGTGCTTTTCAAGGTGTTAATATGGCATACAGAATTGTAAGATGCCTTAAGTTGTCGTACGACGTTCGAAGGATTCGGACGAATTCATTAGGTTTATTAGGGAGATTTATGGTTTTGTACGGTGTTTTAATGTGTTCTTAGGTGTTGTAAGGCGTCCTAAATGATACTAACGTTATTTTCATGTTGCTAATATGGCATACAGAGTCTTAAGATGTCCTAACTTGTCCTATGATGTTCAAAGGACTCGTACGAATTCATTAGGTTTATTATAGAGATTTATGGTTTTGTACGTTGTTTTAATGTGTTCTTAGGTGTTGTAAGACGTCCTAAATGATACTAACGTTATTTCAATGTTGCTAATACGGCATACAAAGTCGTAAGATGCCCTAATTTACCGTACGACGTTCAAAGGACTCGTACGAATTCATTAGTTTTATTATGGAGCTTTAACGTTTCGTACTGTGTTGTAAGGTGCTGTTAGGAGTTGTAAGGCGTCCTACATTATACTAACGTGCTTTTCAAGGTGGTAATATGGCATACAGAGTCGTAAGATGCCTTAAGTTGTCGTACGACGTTCGAAGGATTCGGACAAATTCATTAGGTTTATTAGGGAGATTTATGGTTTTGTACGGTGTTTTAATGTGTTCTTAGGTGTTGTAAGGCGTCCTAAATGATACTAACGTTATTTTCATGTTGCTAATATGGCATACAGAGTCGTAAGATGCCCTAGTTTGCCGTACGATGTTCAAAGGACTCGTACGATTCATTAGTTTTATTATGGAGCTTTAACGTTTCGTACGGTGTTGTAAGGTGTTGTTAGGAGTTGTAAGGCGTCCTACATTATACTAACGTGCTTTTCAAGGTGCTAATATGGCATACAGAGTCGTAAGATGCCTTAAGTTGCCGTACGACGTTCGAAGGATTCGGACGAATTCATTAGGTTTATTATGGAGCTTTAACGTTTCGTACGGTGTTGTAAGGTGTTGTTAGGAGTTGTAAGGCGTCCTACATTATACTAACGTGCTTTTCGAGGTGCTAATATGGCATACAAAGTCGTAAGATGCCCTAATTTGCCGTACGATGTTCAAAGGACTCGTACGAATTCATTAGTTTTATTATGGAGCTTTAACGTTTCGTACGGTGTTGTAAGGTCCTGTTAGGAGTTTTAAGGCGTCCTACATTATACTAACGTGCTTTTCAAGGTGCTAATATGGCATATAGAGTCGTAAGATGCCTTAATTTTCCGTACGACGTTCGAATGATTCGGACGAATTCATTAGGTTTACTATGGAGATTTATGGTTTTGTACGGTGTTATAATGTTTTCTTAGGTGTTGTAAGGCGTCTTAAATGATACTAAGGTGCTTTTCAAGGTGCTAATATGGCATACAGAGTCGTAAGATGCCTTAAGTTGTCGTACGACGTTCGAAGGATTCTTACGAATTCATTAGGTTTATTAAGGAGATTTATGGTTTTGTACGGTGTTTTAATGTGTTTTTAGGTGTTAAAAGGCGTCCTAAATGATACTAACGTTATTTTCATGTTGCTAATATGGCATACAGAGTCGTAAGATGCCCTAGTTTGCCGTACGATGTTCAAAGGACTCGTACGATTCGTTAATTTTATTATGGAGCTTTAACGTTTCGTACGGTGTTGTAAGGTGCTGTTAGGAGTTGTTAGGCGTCCTACATTATACTAATGTGCTTTTCAAGGTGTTAATATGGCATACAGAATTGTAAGATGCCTTAAGTTGTCGTACGACGTTCGAAGGATTCGGACAAATTCATTAGGTTTATTAGGGAGATTTATGGTTTTGTACGGTGTTTTAATGTGTTCTTAGGTGTTGTAAGGCGTCCTAAATGATACTAACGTTATTTTCATGTTGCTAATATGGCATACAGAGTCTTAAGATGTCTTAACTTGTCCTATGATGTTCAAAGGACTCGTACGAATTCATTAGGTTTATTATAGAGATTTATGGTTTTGTACGTTGTTTTAATGTGTTCTTAGGTGTTGTAAGACGTCCTAAATGATACTAACGTTATTTCCATGTTGCTAATACGGCATACAGAGTCGTAAGATGCCCTAATTTGCTGTACGATGTTCAAAGGACTCGTTCGAATTCATTAGTTTTATTATGGAGCTTTAACGTTTCGTATGGTGTTGTAAGGTGTTGTTAGGAGTTGTAAGGCATCCTACATTATACTAACGTGATTTTCGAGGTGCTAATATGGCATACAAAGTCGTAAGATGCCCTAATTTGCCGTACGATGTTCAAAGGACTCGTACGATTCGTTAGTTTTATTATGGAGCTTTAACGTTTCGTACAGTGTTGTAAGGTGCTGTTAGGAGTTGTAAGGCGTCCTACATTATACTAACGTGCTTTTCAAGGTGTTAATATGGCATACAGAGTCGTAAGATGCCTTAAGTTGTCGTACGGCGTTCGAAGGATTCGGACGAATTCATTAGGTTTATTAGGGAGATTTATGGTTTTGTACGGTGTTTTAATGTGTTCTTAGGTGTTGTAAGGCGTCCTAAATGATACTAACGTTATTTTCATGTTGCTAATATGGCATACAGAGTCTTAAGATGTCCTAACTTGTCCTATGATGTTCAAAGGACTCGTACGAATTCATTAGGTTTATTATAGAGATTTATGGTTTTGTACGTTGTTTTAATGTGTTCTTAGGTGTTGTAAGACGTCCTAAATGATACTAACGTTATTTCAATGTTGCTAATACGGCATACAGAGTCGTAAGATGCCCTAATTTGCTGTACGATGTTCAAAGGACTCGTACGAATTCATTAGTTTTATTATGGAGCTTTAACGTTTCGTACGGTGTTGTAAGGTCCTGTTAGGAGTTTTAAGGCGTCCTACATTATACTAACGTGCTTTTCAAGGTGCTAATATGGCATATAGAGTCGTAAGATGCCTTAATTTTCCGTACGACGTTCGAAGGATTCGGACGAATTCATTAGGTTTACTATGGAGATTTATGGTTTTGTACGGTGTTATAATGTCTTCTTAGGTGTTGTAAGGCGTCTTAAATGATACTAACGTGCTTTTCAAGGTGCTAATATGGCATACAGAGTCGTAAGATGCCTTAAGTTGTCGTACGACGTTCGAAGGATTCTTACGAATTCATTAGGTTTATTAAGGAGATTTATGGTTTTGTACGGTGTTTTAATGTGTATTAGGTGTTGAAAGGCGTCCTAAATGATACTAACGTTATTTTCATGTTGCTAATATGGCATACAGAGTCGTAAGATGCCCTAGTTTGCCGTACGATGTTCAAAGGACTCGTACGATTCGTTAGTTTTATTATGGAGCTTTAAGGTTTCGTACGGTGTTGTAAGGTGCTGTTAGGAGTTGTAAGGCGTCCTACATTATACTAACGTGCTTTTCATGTTGCTAATATGGCATACCAAGTCGTAAGATGCCCTAATTTGCCGTACGATGTTCAAAGGACTCGTACGAATTCATTAGGTTTATTATGGAGCTTTAACGTTTCGTATGGTGTTGTAAGGTGTTGTTAGGAGTTGTAAGGCGTCCTACATTATACTAATGTGCTTTTCGAGGTGCTAATATGGCATACAAAGTCGTAAGATGCCCTAATTTACCGTACGACGTTCAAAGGACTCGTACGAATTTATTAGTTTTATTATGGAGCTTTAACGTTTCGTACTGTGTTGTAAGGTGCTGTTAGGAGTTGTAAGGCGTCCTACATTATACTAACGTGCTTTTCAAGGTGGTAATATGGCATACAGAGTCGTAAGATGCCTTAAGTTGTCGTACGACGTTCGAAGGATTCGGACGAATTCATTAGGTTTATTAGGGAGATTTATAGTTTTGTACGGTGTTTTAATGTGTTCTTAGGTGCTGTAAGGCGTCCTAAATGATACTAACGTTATTTTCATGTTGCTAATATGGCATACAGAGTCGTAAGATGCCCTAGTTTGCCGTACGATGTTCAAAGGACTCGTACGATTCATTAGTTTTATTATGGAGCTTTAACGTTTCGTACGGTGTTGTAAGGTGTTGTTAGGAGTTGTAAGGCGTCCTACATTATACTAACGTGCTTTTCAAGGTGCTAATATGGCATACAGAGTCGTAAGATGCCTTAAGTTGCCGTACGACGTTCGAAGGATTCGGACGAATTCATTAGGTTTATTATGGAGCTTTAACGTTTCGTACGGTGTTGTAAGGTGTTGTTAGGAGTTGTAAGGCGTCCTACATTATACTAACGTGCTTTTCGAGGTGCTAATATGGCATACAAAGTCGTAAGATGCCCTAATTTGCCGTACGATGTTCAAAGGACTCGTACGAATTCATTAGTTTTATTATGGAGCTTTAACGTTTCGTACGGTGTTGTAAGGTCCTGTTAGGAGTTTTAAGGCGTCCTACATTATACTAACGTGCTTTTCAAGGTGCTAATATGGCATATAGAGTCGTAAGATGCCTTAATTTTCCGTACGACGTTCGAATGATTCGGACGAATTCATTAGGTTTACTATGGAGATTTATGGTTTTGTACGGTGTTATAATGTTTTCTTAGGTGTTGTAAGGCGTCTTAAATGATACTAACGTGCTTTTAAAGGTGCTAATATGGCATACAGAGTCGTAAGATGCCTTAAGTTGTCGTACGACGTTCGAAGGATTCTAACGAATTCATTAGGTTTATTAAGGAGATTTATGGTTTTGTACGGTGTTTTAATGTGTTCTTAGGTGTTAAAAGGCGTCCTAAATGATACTAACGTTATTTTCATGTTGCTAATATGGCATACAGAGTCGTAAGATGCCCTAGTTTGCCGTACGATGTTCAAAGGACTCGTACGATTCGTTAGTTTTATTATGGAGCTTTAACGTTTCGTACGGTGTTGTAAGGTGCTGTTAGGAGTTGTTAGGCGTCCTACATTATACTAATGTGCTTTTCAAGGTGTTAATATGGCATACAGAGTTGTAAGATGCCTTAAGTTGTCGTACGACGTTCGAAGGATTCAGACGAATTCATTAGGTTTATTAGGGAGATTTATGGTTTTGTACGGTGTTTTAATGTGTTCTTAGGTGTTGTAAGGCGTCCTAAATGATACTAACGTTATTTTCATGTTGCTAATATGGCATACAGAGTCTTAAGATGTCCTAACTTGTCCTATGATGTTCAAAGGACTCGTACGAATTCATTAGGTTTATTATAGAGATTTATGGTTTTGTACGTTATTTTAATGTGTTCTTAGGTATTGTAAGACGTCCTAAATGATACTAACGTTATTTCCATGTTGCTAATACGGCATACAGAGTCGTAAGATGCCCTAATTTGCTGTACGATGTTCAAAGGACTCGTACGAATTCATTAGTTTTATTATGGAGCTTTAACGTTTCGTATGGTGTTGTAAGGTGTTGTTAGGAGTTGTAAGGCGTCCTACATTATACTAACGTGATTTTCGAGGTGCTAATATGGCATACAAAGTCGTAAGATGCCCTAATTTGCCGTACGATGTTCAAAGGACTCGTACGATTCGTTAGTTTTATTATGGAGCTTTAACGTTTCGTACGGTGTTGTAAGGTGCTGTTAGGAGTTGTAAGGCGTCCTACATTATACTAACGTGCTTTTCAAGGTGTTAATATGGCATACAAAGTCGTAAGATGCCTTAAGTTGTC
Source organism: Tagetes erecta (assembly GCA_030867185.1). Lineage (NCBI taxonomy): Eukaryota > Viridiplantae > Streptophyta > Magnoliopsida > Asterales > Asteraceae > Tagetes > Tagetes erecta. The sequence goes on along the minus strand of CM061489.1, from coordinate 46,446,006 downwards.
GTACGACGTTCGAAGGATTCGGACGAATTCATTAGGTTTATTAGGGAGATTTATGGTTTTGTACGGTGTTTTAATGTGTTCTTAGGTGTTGTAAGGCGTCCTAAATGATACTAACGTTATTTTCATGTTGCTAATATGGCATACAGAGTCTTAAGATGTCCTAACTTGTCCTATGATGTTCAAAGGACTCGTACGAATTCATTAGGTTTATTATAGAGATTTATGGTTTTGTACGTTGTTTTAATGTGTTCTTAGGTGTTGTAAGACGTCCTAAATGATACTAACGTTATTTCAATGTTGCTAATACGGCATACAGAGTCGTAAGATGCCCTAATTTGTTGTACGATGTTCAAAGGACTCGTACGAATTCATTAGTTTTATTATGGAGCTTTAACGTTTCGTACGGTGTTGTAAGGTCCTGTTAGGAGTTTTAAGGCGTCCTACATTATACTAACGTGCTTTTCAAGGTGCTAATATGGCATATAGAGTCGTAAGATGCCTTAATTTTCCGTACGACGTTCGAAGGATTCGGACGAATTCATTAGGTTTACTATGGAGATTTATGGTTTTGTACGGTGTTATAATGTCTTCTTAGGTGTTGTAAGGCGTCTTAAATGATACTAACGTGCTTTTCAAGGTGCTAATATGGCATACAGAGTCGTAAGATGCCTTAAGTTGTCGTACGACGTTCGAAGGATTCTTACGAATTCATTAGGTTTATTAAGGAGATTTATGGTTTTGTACGGTGTTTTAATGTGTATTAGGTGTTGAAAGGCGTCCTAAATGATACTAACGTTATTTTCATGTTGCTAATATGGCATACAGAGTCGTAAGATGCCCTAGTTTGCCGTACGATGTTCAAAGGACTCGTACGATTCGTTAGTTTTATTATGGAGCTTTAACGTTTCGTACGGTGTTGTAAGGTGCTGTTAGGAGTTGTAAGGCGTCCTACATTATACTAACGTGCTTTTCATGTTGCTAATATGGCATACAAAGTCGTAAGATGCCCTAATTTGCCGTACGATGTTCAAAGGACTCGTACGAATTCATTAGGTTTATTATGGAGCTTTAACGTTTCGTACGGTGTTGTAAGGTGTTGTTAGGAGTTGTAAGGCGTCCTACATTATACTTACGTGCTTTTCGAGGTGCTAATATGGCATACAAAGTCGTAAGATGCCCTAATTTGCCGTACGACGTTCAAAGGACTCGTACGAATTCATTAGTTTTTTTATGGAGCTTTAACGTTTCGTACTGTGTTGTAATGTGCTGTTAGGAGTTGTAAGGCGTCCTACATTATACTAACGTGCTTTTCAAGTTGGTAATATGGCATACAGAGTCGTAAGATACCTTAAGTTGTCGTACGACGTTCGAAGGATTCGGACGAATTCATTAGGTTTATTAGGGAGATTTTTGGTTTTGTACGGTGTTTTAATGTGTTCTTAGGTGTTGTAAGGCGTCCTAAATGATACTAACGTTATTTTCATGTTGCTAATATGGCATACAGAGTCGTAAGATGCCCTAGTTTGCCGTACGATGTTCAAAGGACTCGTACGATTCATTAGTTTTATTATGGAGCTTTAACGTTTCGTACGGTGTTGTAAGGTGTTGTTAGGAGTTGTAAGGCGTCCTACATTATACTAACGTGCTTTTCAAGGTGCTAATATGGCATACAGAGTCGTAAGATGCCTTAAGTTGCCGTACGACGTTCGAAGGATTCGGACGAATTCATTAGGTTTATTATGGAGCTTTAACGTTTCGTACGGTGTTGTAAGGTGTTGTTAGGAGTTGTAAGGCGTCCTACATTATACTAACGTGCTTTTCGAGGTGCTAATATGGCATACAAAGTCGTAAGATGCCCTAATTTGCCGTACGATGTTCAAAGGACTCGTACGAATTCATTAGTTTTATTATGGAGCTTTAACGTTTCGTACGGTGTTGTAAGGTCCTGTTAGGAGTTTTAAGGCGTCCTACATTATACTAACGTGCTTTTCAAGGTGCTAATATGGCATATAGAGTCGTAAGATGCCTTAATTTTCCGTACGACGTTCGAATGATTCGGACGAATTCATTAGGTTTACTATGGAGATTTATGGTTTTGTACGGTGTTATAATGTTTTCTTAGGTGTTGTAAGGCGTCTTAAATGATACTAACGTGCTTTTCAAGGTGCTAATATGGCATACAGAGTCGTAAGATGCCTTAAGTTGTCGTACGACGTTCGAAGGATTCTTACGAATTCATTAGGTTTATTAAGGAGATTTATGGTTTTGTACGGTGTTTTAATGTGTTTTTAGGTGTTAAAAGGCGTCCTAAATGATACTAACGTTATTTTCATGTTGCTAATATGGCATACAGAGTCGTAAGATGCCCTAGTTTGCCGTACGATGTTCAAAGGACTCGTACGATTCGTTAATTTTATTATGGAGCTTTAACGTTTCGTACGGTGTTGTAAGGTGCTGTTAGGAGTTGTTAGGCGTCCTACATTATACTAATGTGCTTTTCAAGGTGTTAATATGGCATACAGAATTGTAAGATGCCTTAAGTTGTCGTACGACGTTCGAAGGATTCGGACGAATTCATTAGGTTTATTAGGGAGATTTATGGTTTTGTACGGTGTTTTAATGTGTTCTTAGGTGTTGTAAGGCGTCCTAAATGATACTAACGTTATTTTCATGTTGCTAATATGGCATACAGAGTCTTAAGATGTCCTAACTTGTCCTATGATGTTCAAAGGACTCGTACGAATTCATTAGGTTTATTATAGAGATTTATGGTTTTGTACGTTGTTTTAATGTGTTCTTAGGTGTTGTAAGACGTCCTAAATGATACTAACGTTATTTCAATGTTGCTAATACGGCATACAAAGTCGTAAGATGCCCTAATTTACCGTACGACGTTCAAAGGACTCGTACGAATTCATTAGTTTTATTATGGAGCTTTAACGTTTCGTACTGTGTTGTAAGGTGCTGTTAGGAGTTGTAAGGCGTCCTACATTATACTAACGTGCTTTTCAAGGTGGTAATATGGCATACAGAGTCGTAAGATGCCTTAAGTTGTCGTACGACGTTCGAAGGATTCGGACAAATTCATTAGGTTTATTAGGGAGATTTATGGTTTTGTACGGTGTTTTAATGTGTTCTTAGGTGTTGTAAGGCGTCCTAAATGATACTAACGTTATTTTCATGTTGCTAATATGGCATACAGAGTCGTAAGATGCCCTAGTTTGCCGTACGATGTTCAAAGGACTCGTACGATTCATTAGTTTTATTATGGAGCTTTAACGTTTCGTACGGTGTTGTAAGGTGTTGTTAGGAGTTGTAAGGCGTCCTACATTATACTAACGTGCTTTTCAAGGTGCTAATATGGCATACAGAGTCGTAAGATGCCTTAAGTTGCCGTACGACGTTCGAAGGATTCGGACGAATTCATTAGGTTTATTATGGAGCTTTAACGTTTCGTACGGTGTTGTAAGGTGTTGTTAGGAGTTGTAAGGCGTCCTACATTATACTAACGTGCTTTTCGAGGTGCTAATATGGCATACAAAGTCGTAAGATGCCCTAATTTGCCGTACGATGTTCAAAGGACTCGTACGAATTCATTAGTTTTATTATGGAGCTTTAACGTTTCGTACGGTGTTGTAAGGTCCTGTTAGGAGTTTTAAGGAGTCCTACATTATACTAACGTGCTTTTCAAGGTGCTAATATGGCATATAGAGTCGTAAGATGCCTTAATTTTCCGTACGACGTTCGAATGATTCGGACGAATTCATTAGGTTTACTATGGAGATTTATGGTTTTGTACGGTGTTATAATGTTTTCTTAGGTGTTGTAAGGCGTCTTAAATGATACTAACGTGCTTTTCAAGGTGCTAATATGGCATACAGAGTCGTAAGATGCCTTAAGTTGTCGTACGACGTTCGAAGGATTCTTACGAATTCATTAGGTTTATTAAGGAGATTTATGGTTTTGTACGGTGTTTTAATGTGTTTTTAGGTGTTAAAAGGCGTCCTAAATGATACTAACGTTATTTTCATGTTGCTAATATGGCATACAGAGTCGTAAGATGCCCTAGTTTGCCGTACGATGTTCAAAGGACTCGTACGCTTCGTTAATTTTATTATGGAGCTTTAACGTTTCGTACGGTGTTGTAAGGTGCTGTTAGGAGTTGTTAGGCGTCCTACATTATACTAATGTGCTTTTCAAGGTGTTAATATGGCATACAGAATTGTAAGATGCCTTAAGTTGTCGTACGACGTTCGAAGGATTCGGACGAATTCATTAGGTTTATTAGGGAGATTTATGGTTTTGTACGGTGTTTTAATGTGTTCTTAGGTGTTGTAAGGCGTCCTAAATGATACTAACGTTATTTTCATGTTGCTAATATGGCATACAGAGTCTTAAGATGTCCTAACTTGTCCTATGTTGTTCAAAGGACTCGTACGAATTCATTAGGTTTATTATAGAGATTTATGGTTTTGTACGTTGTTTTAATGTGTTCTTAGGTGTTGTAAGACGTCCTAAATGATACTAACGTTATTTCAATGTTGCTAATACGGCATACAAAGTCGTAAGATGCCCTAATTTACCGTACGACGTTCAAAGGACTCGTACGAATTCATTAGTTTTATTATGGAGCTTTAACGTTTCGTACTGTGTTGTAAGGTGCTGTTAGGAGTTGTAAGGCGTCCTACATTATACTAACGTGCTTTTCAAGGTGGTAATATGGCATACAGAGTCGTAAGATGCCTTAAGTTGTCGTACGACGTTCGAAGGATTCGGACAAATTCATTAGGTTTATTAGGGAGATTTATGGTTTTGTACGGTGTTTTAATGTGTTCTTAGGTGTTGTAAGGCGTCCTAAATGATACTAACGTTATTTTCATGTTGCTAATATGGCATACAGAGTCGTAAGATGCCCTAGTTTGCCGTACGATGTTCAAAGGACTCGTACGATTCATTAGTTTTATTATGGAGCTTTAACGTTTCGTACGGTGTTGTAAGGTGTTGTTAGGAGTTGTAAGGCGTCCTACATTATACTAACGTGCTTTTCAAGGTGCTAATATGGCATACAGAGTCGTAAGATGCCTTAAGTTGCCGTACGACGTTCGAAGGATTCGGACGAATTCATTAGGTTTATTATGGAGCTTTAACGTTTCGTACGGTGTTGTAAGGTGTTGTTAGGAGTTGTAAGGCGTCCTACATTATACTAACGTGCTTTTCGAGGTGCTAATATGGCATACAAAGTCGTAAGATGCCCTAATTTGCCGTACGATGTTCAAAGGACTCGTACGAATTCATTAGTTTTATTATGGAGCTTTAACGTTTCGTACGGTGTTGTAAGGTCCTGTTAGGAGTTTTAAGGCGTCCTACATTATACTAACGTGCTTTTCAAGGTGCTAATATGGCATATAGAGTCGTAAGATGCCTTAATTTTTCGTACGACGTTCGAATGATTCGGACGAATTCATTAGGTTTACTATGGAGATTTATGGTTTTGTACGGTGTTATAATGTTTTCTTAGGTGTTGTAAGGCGTCTTAAATGATACTAAGGTGCTTTTCAAGGTGCTAATATGGCATACAGAGTCGTAAGATGCCTTAAGTTGTCGTACGACGTTCGAAGGATTCTTACGAATTCATTAGGTTTATTAAGGAGATTTATGGTTTTGTACGGTGTTTTAATGTGTTTTTAGGTGTTAAAAGGCGTCCTAAATGATACTAACGTTATTTTCATGTTGCTAATATGGCATACAGAGTCGTAAGATGCCCTAGTTTGCCGTACGATGTTCAAAGGACTCGTACGATTCGTTAATTTTATTATGGAGCTTTAACGTTTCGTACGGTGTTGTAAGGTGCTGTTAGGAGTTGTTAGGCGTCCTACATTATACTAATGTGCTTTTCAAGGTGTTAATATGGCATACAGAATTGTAAGATGCCTTAAGTTGTCGTACGACGTTCGAAGGATTCGGACGAATTCATTAGGTTTATTAGGGAGATTTATGGTTTTGTACGGTGTTTTAATGTGTTCTTAGGTGTTGTAAGGCGTCCTAAATGATACTAACGTTATTTTCATGTTGCTAATATGGCATACAGAGTCTTAAGATGTCCTAACTTGTCCTATGATGTTCAAAGGACTCGTACGAATTCATTAGGTTTATTATAGAGATTTATGGTTTTGTACGTTGTTTTAATGTGTTCTTAGGTGTTGTAAGACGTCCTAAATGATACTAACGTTATTTCCATGTTGCTAATACGGCATACAGAGTCGTAAGATGCCCTAATTTGCTGTACGATGTTCAAAGGACTCGTTCGAATTCATTAGTTTTATTATGGAGCTTTAACGTTTCGTATGGTGTTGTAAGGTGTTGTTAGGAGTTGTAAGGCATCCTACATTATACTAACGTAATTTTCGAGGTGCTAATATGGCATACAAAGTCGTAAGATGCCCTAATTTGCCGTACGATGTTCAAAGGACTCGTACGATTCGTTAGTTTTATTATGGAGCTTTAACGTTTCGTACGGTGTGGTAAGGTGCTGTTAGGAGTTGTAAGGCGTCCTACATTATACTAACGTGCTTTTCAAGGTGTTAATATGGCATACAGAGTCGTAAGATGCCTTAAGTTGTCGTACGGCGTTCGAAGGATTCGGACGAATTCATTAGGTTTATTAGGGAGATTTATGGTTTTGTACGGTGTTTTAATGTGTTCTTAGGTGTTGTTAGGCGTCCTAAATGATACTAACGTTATTTTCATGTTGCTAATATGGCATACAGAGTCTTAAGATGTCCTAACTTGTCCTATGATGTTCAAAGGACTCGTACGAATTCATTAGGTTTATTATAGAGATTTATGGTTTTGTACGTTGTTTTAATGTGTTCTTAGGTGTTGTAAGACGTCCTAAATGATACTAACGTTATTTCAATGTTGCTAATACGGCATACAAAGTCGTAAGATGCCCTAATTTACCGTACGACGTTCAAAGGACTCGTACGAATTCATTAGTTTTATTATGGAGCTTTAACGTTTCGTACTGTGTTGTAAGGTGCTGTTAGGAGTTGTAAGGCGTCCTACATTATACTAACGTGCTTTTCAAGGTGGTAATATGGCATACAGAGTCGTAAGATGCCTTAAGTTGTCGTACGACGTTCGAAGGATTCGGACAAATTCATTAGGTTTATTAGGGAGATTTATGGTTTTGTACGGTGTTTTAATGTGTTCTTAGGTGTTGTAAGGCGTCCTAAATGATACTAACGTTATTTTCATGTTGCTAATATGGCATACAGAGTCGTAAGATGCCCTAGTTTGCCGTACGATGTTCAAAGGACTCGTACGATTCATTAGTTTTATTATGGAGCTTTAACGTTTCGTACGGTGTTGTAAGGTGTTGTTAGGAGTTGTAAGGCGTCCTACATTATACTAATGTGCTTTTCAAGGTGCTAATATGGCATACAGAGTCGTAAGATGCCTTAAGTTGCCGTACGACGTTCGAAGGATTCGGACGAATTCATTAGGTTTATTATGGAGCTTTAACGTTTCGTACGGTGTTGTAAGGTGTTGTTAGGAGTTGTAAGGCGTCCTACATTATACTAACGTGCTTTTCGAGGTGCTAATATGGCATACAAAGTCGTAAGATGCCCTAATTTGCCGTACGATGTTCAAAGGACTCGTACGAATTCATTAGTTTTATTATGGAGCTTTAACGTTTCGTACGGTGTTGTAAGGTCCTGTTAGGAGTTTTAAGGCGTCCTACATTATACTAACGTGCTTTTCAAGGTGCTAATATGGCATATAGAGTCGTAAGATGCCTTAATTTTCCGTACGACGTTCGAATGATTCGGACGAATTCATTAGGTTTACTATGGAGATTTATGGTTTTGTACGGTGTTATAATGTTTTCTTAGGTGTTGTAAGACGTCTTAAATGATACTAACGTGCTTTTCAAGGTGCTAATATGGCATACAGAGTCGTAAGATGCCTTAAGTTGTCGTACGACGTTCGAAGGATTCTTACGAATTCATTAGGTTTATTAAGGAGATTTATGGTTTTGTACGGTGTTTTAATGTGTTTTTAGGTGTTAAAAGGCGTCCTAAATGATACTAACGTTATTTTCATGTTGCTAATATGGCATACAGAGTCGTAAGATGCCCTAGTTTGCCGTACGATGTTCAAAGGACTCGTACGATTCGTTAATTTTATTATGGAGCTTTAACGTTTCGTACGGTGTTGTAAGGTGCTGTTAGGAGTTGTTAGGCGTCCTACATTATACTAATGTGCTTTTCAAGGTGTTAATATGGCATACAGAATTGTAAGATGCCTTAAGTTGTCGTACGACGTTCGAAGGATTCGGACGAATTCATTAGGTTTATTAGGGAGATTTATGGTTTTGTACGGTGTTTTAATGTGTTCTTAGGTGTTGTAAGGCGTCCTAAATGATACTAACGTTATTTTCATGTTGCTAATATGGCATACAGAGTCTTAAGATGTCCTAACTTGTCCTATGATGTTCAAAGGACTCGTACGAATTCATTAGGTTTATTATAGAGATTTATGGTTTTGTACGTTGTTTTAATGTGTTCTTAGGTGTTGTAAGACGTCCTAAATGATACTAACGTTATTTCAATGTTGCTAATACGGCATACAAAGTCGTAAGATGCCCTAATTTACCGTACGACGTTCAAAGGACTCGTACGAATTCATTAGTTTTATTATGGAGCTTTAACGTTTCGTACTGTGTTGTAAGGTGCTGTTAGGAGTTGTAAGGCGTCCTACATTATACTAACGTGCTTTTCAAGGTGGTAATATGGCATACAGAGTCGTAAGATGCCTTAAGTTGTCGTACGACGTTCGAAGGATTCGGACAAATTCATTAGGTTTATTAGGGAGATTTATGGTTTTGTACGGTGTTTTAATGTGTTCTTAGGTGTTGTAAGGCGTCCTAAATGATACTAACGTTATTTTCATGTTGCTAATATGGCATACAGAGTCGTAAGATGCCCTAGTTTGCCGTACGATGTTCAAAGGACTCGTACGATTCATTAGTTTTATTATGGAGCTTTAACGTTTCGTACGGTGTTGTAAGGTGTTGTTAGGAGTTGTAAGGCGTCCTACATTATACTAACGTGCTTTTCAAGGTGCTAATATGGCATACAGAGTCGTAAGATGCCTTAAGTTGCCGTACGACGTTCGAAGGATTCGGACGAATTCATTAGGTTTATTATGGAGCTTTAACGTTTCGTACGGTGTTGTAAGGTGTTGTTAGGAGTTGTAAGGCGTCCTACATTATACTAACGTGCTTTTCGAGGTGCTAATATGGCATACAAAGTCGTAAGATGCCCTAATTTGCCGTACGATGTTCAAAGGACTCGTACGAATTCATTAGTTTTATTATGGAGCTTTAACGTTTCGTACGGTGTTGTAAGGTCCTGTTAGGAGTTTTAAGGCGTCCTACATTATACTAACGTGCTTTTCAAGGTGCTAATATGGCATATAGAGTCGTAAGATGCCTTAATTTTCCGTACGACGTTCGAATGATTCGGACGAATTCATTAGGTTTACTATGGAGATTTATGGTTTTGTACGGTGTTATAATGTTTTCTTAGGTGTTGTAAGGCGTCTTAAATGATACTAAGGTGCTTTTCAAGGTGCTAATATGGCATACAGAGTCGTAAGATGCCTTAAGTTGTCGTACGACGTTCGAAGGATTCTTACGAATTCATTAGGTTTATTAAGGAGATTTATGGTTTTGTACGGTGTTTTAATGTGTTTTTAGGTGTTAAAAGGCGTCCTAAATGATACTAACGTTATTTTCATGTTGCTAATATGGCATACAGAGTCGTAAGATGCCCTAGTTTGCCGTACGATGTTCAAAGGACTCGTACGATTCGTTAATTTTATTATGGAGCTTTAACGTTTCGTACGGTGTTGTAAGGTGTTGTTAGGAGTTGTTAGGCGTCCTACATTATACTAATGTGCTTTTCAAGGTGTTAATATGGCATACAGAATTGTAAGATGCCTTAAGTTGTCGTACGACGTTCGAAGGATTCGGACAAATTCATTAGGTTTATTAGGGAGATTTATGGTTTTGTACGGTGTTTTAATGTGTTCTTAGGTGTTGTAAGGCGTCCTAAATGATACTAACGTTATTTTCATGTTGCTAATATGGCATACAGAGTCTTAAGATGTCTTAACTTGTCCTATGATGTTCAAAGGACTCGTACGAATTCATTAGGTTTATTATAGAGATTTATGGTTTTGTACGTTGTTTTAATGTGTTCTTAGGTGTTGTAAGACGTCCTAAATGATACTAACGTTATTTCCATGTTGCTAATACGGCATACAGAGTCGTAAGATGCCCTAATTTGCTGTACGATGTTCAAAGGACTCGTTCGAATTCATTAGTTTTATTATGGAGCTTTAACGTTTCGTATGGTGTTGTAAGGTGTTGTTAGGAGTTGTAAGGCACCCTACATTATACTAACGTGATTTTCGAGGTGCTAATATGGCATACAAAGTCGTAAGATGCCCTAATTTGCCGTACGATGTTCAAAGGACTCGTACGATTCGTTAGTTTTATTATGGAGCTTTAACGTTTCGTACAGTGTTGTAAGGTGCTGTTAGGAGTTGTAAGGCGTCCTACATTATACTAACGTGCTTTTCAAGGTGTTAATATGGCATACAGAGTCGTAAGATGCCTTAAGTTGTCGTACGGCGTTCGAAGGATTCGGACGAATTCATTAGGTTTATTAGGGAGATTTATGGTTTTGTACGGTGTTTTAATGTGTTCTTAGGTGTTGTAAGGCGTCCTAAATGATACTAACGTTATTTTCATGTTGCTAATATGGCATACAGAGTCTTAAGATGTCCTAACTTGTCCTATGATGTTCAAAGGACTCGTACGAATTCATTAGGTTTATTATAGAGATTTATGGTTTTGTACGTTGTTTTAATGTGTTCTTAGGTGTTGTAAGACGTCCTAAATGATACTAACGTTATTTCAATGTTGCTAATACGGCATACAGAGTCGTAAGATGCCCTAATTTGCTGTACGATGTTCAACGGACTCGTACGAATTCATTAGTTTTATTATGGAGCTTTAACGTTTCGTACGGTGTTGTAAGGTCCTGTTAGGAGTTTTAAGGCGTCCTACATTATACTAACGTGCTTTTCAAGGTGCTAATATGGCATATAGAGTCGTAAGATGCCTTAATTTTCCGTACGACGTTCGAAGGATTCGGACGAATTCATTAGGTTTACTATGGAGATTTATGGTTTTGTACGGTGTTATAATGTCTTCTTAGGTGTTGTAAGGCGTCTTAAATGATACTAACGTGCTTTTCAAGGTGCTAATATGGCATACAGAGTCGTAAGATGCCTTAAGTTGTCGTACGACGTTCGAAGGATTCTTACGAATTCTTTAGGTTTATTAAGGAGATTTATGGTTTTGTACGGTGTTTTAATGTGTATTAGGTGTTGAAAGGCGTCCTAAATGATACTAACGTTATTTTCATGTTGCTAATATGGCATACAGAGTCGTAAGATGCCCTAGTTTGCCGTACGATGTTCAAAGGACTCGTACGATTCGTTAGTTTTATTATGGAGCTTTAAGGTTTCGTACGGTGTTGTAAGGTGCTGTTAGGAGTTGTAAGGCGTCCTACATTATACTAACGTGCTTTTCATGTTGCTAATATGGCATACAAAGTCGTAAGATGCCCTAATTTGCCGTACGATGTTCAAAGGACTCGTACGAATTCATTAGGTTTATTATGGAGCTTTAACGTTTCGTATGGTGTTGTAAGGTGTTGTTAGGAGTTGTAAGGCGTCCTACATTATACTAATGTGCTTTTCGAGGTGCTAATATGGCATACAAAGTCGTAAGATGCCCTAATTTACCGTACGACGTTCAAAGGACTCGTACGAATTTATTAGTTTTATTATGGAGCTTTAACGTTTCGTACTGTGTTGTAAGGTGCTGTTAGGAGTTGTAAGGCGTCCTACATTATACTAACGTGCTTTTCAAGGTGGTAATATGGCATACAGAGTCGTAAGATGCCTTAAGTTGTCGTACGACGTTCGAAGGATTCGGACGAATTCATTAGGTTTATTAGGGAGATTTATGGTTTTGTACGGTGTTTTAATGTGTTCTTAGGTGTTGTAAGGCGTCCTAAATGATACTAACGTTATTTTCATGTTGCTAATATGGCATACAGAGTCGTAAGATGCCCTAGTTTGCCGTACGATGTTCAAAGGACTCGTACGATTCGTTAGTTTTATTATGGAGCTTTAAGGTTTCGTACGGTGTTGTAAGGTGCTGTTAGGAGTTGTAAGGCGTCCTACATTATACTAACGTGCTTTTCATGTTGCTAATATGGCATACAAAGTCGTAAGATGCCCTAATTTGCCGTACGATGTTCAAAGGACTCGTACGAATTCATTAGGTTTATTATGGAGCTTTAACGTTTCGTATGGTGTTGTAAGGTGTTGTTAGGAGTTGTAAGGCGTCCTACATTATACTAATGTGCTTTTCGAGGTGCTAATATGACATACAAAGTCGTAAGATGCCCTAATTTACCGTACGACGTTCAAAGGACTCGTACGAATTTATTAGTTTTATTATGGAGCTTTAACGTTTCGTACTGTGTTGTAAGGTGCTGTTAGGAGTTGTAAGGCGTCCTACATTATACTAACGTGCTTTTCAAGGTGGTAATATGGCATACAGAGTCGTAAGATGCCTTAAGTTGTCGTACGACGTTCGAAGGATTCGGACGAATTCATTAGGTTTATTAGGGAGATTTATGGTTTTGTACGGTGTTTTAATGTGTTCTTAGGTGTTGTAAGGCGTCCTAAATGATACTAACGTTATTTTCATGTTGCTAATATGGCATACAGAGTCGTAAGATGCCCTAGTTTGCCGTACGATGTTCAAAGGACTCGTACGATTCATTAGTTTTATTATGGAGCTTTAACGTTTCGTACGGTGTTGTAAGGTGTTGTTAGGAGTTGTAAGGCGTCCTACATTATACTAACGTGCTTTTCAAGGTGCTAATATGGCATACAGAGTCGTAAGATGCCTTAAGTTGCCGTACGACGTTCGAAGGATTCGGACGAATTCATTAGGTTTATTATGGAGCTTTAACGTTTCGTACGGTGTTGTAAGGTGTTGTTAGGAGTTGTAAGGCGTCCTACATTATACTAACGTGCTTTTCGAGGTGCTAATATGGCATACAAAGTCGTAAGATGCCCTAATTTGCCGTACGATGTTCAAAGGACTCGTACGAATTCATTAGTTTTATTATGGAGCTTTAACGTTTCGTACGGTGTTGTAAGGTCCTGTTAGGAGTTTTAAGGCGTCCTACATTATACTAACGTGCTTTTCAAGGTGCTAATATGGCATATAGAGTCGTAAGATGCCTTAATTTTCCGTACGACGTTCGAATGATTCGGACGAATTCATTAGGTTTACTATGGAGATTTATGGTTTTGTACGGTGTTATAATGTTTTCTTAGGTGTTGTAAGGCGTCTTAAATGATACTAACGTGCTTTTCAAGGTGCTAATATGGCATACAGAGTCGTAAGATGCCTTAAGTTGTCGTACGACGTTCGAAGGATTCTTACGAATTCATTAGGTTTATTAAGGAGATTTATGGTTTTGTACGGTGTTTTAATGTGTTCTTAGGTGTTAAAAGGCGTCCTAAATGATACTAACGTTATTTTCATGTTGCTAATATGGCATACAGAGTCGTAAGATGCCCTAGTTTGCCGTACGATGTTCAAAGGACTCGTACGATTCGTTAGTTTTATTATGGAGCTTTAACGTTTCGTACGGTGTTGTAAGGTGCTGTTAGGAGTTGTTAGGCGTCCTACATTATACTAATGTGCTTTTCAAGGTGTTAATATGGCATACAGAGTTGTAAGATGCCTTAAGTTGTCGTACGACGTTCGAAGGATTCAGACGAATTCATTAGGTTTATTAGGGAGATTTATGGTTTTGTACGGTGTTTTAATGTGTTCTTAGGTGTTGTAAGGCGTCCTAAATGATACTAACGTTATTTTCATGTTGCTAATATGGCATACAGAGTCTTAAGATGTCCTAACTTGTCCTATGATGTTCAAAGGACTCGTACGAATTCATTAGGTTTATTATAGAGATTTATGGTTTTGTACGTTATTTTAATGTGTTCTTAGGTATTGTAAGACGTCCTAAATGATACTAACGTTATTTCCATGTTGCTAATACGGCATACAGAGTCGTAAGATGCCCTAATTTGCTGTACGATGTTCAAAGGACTCGTACGAATTCATTAGTTTTATTATGGAGCTTTAACGTTTCGTATGGTGTTGTAAGGTGTTGTTAGGAGTTGTAAGGCGTCCTACATTATACTAACGTGATTTTCGAGGTGCTAATATGGCATACAAAGTCGTAAGATGCCCTAATTTGCCGTACGATGTTCAAAGGACTCGTACGATTCGTTAGTTTTATTATGGAGCTTTAACGTTTCGTACGGTGTTGTAAGGTGCTGTTAGGAGTTGTAAGGCGTCCTACATTATACTAACGTGCTTTTCAAGGTGTTAATATGGCATACAAAGTCGTAAGATGCCTTAAGTTGTCGTACGACGTTCGAAGGATTCGGACGAATTCATTAGGTTTATTAGGGAGATTTATGGTTTTGTACGGTGTTTTAATGTGTTCTTAGGTGTTGTAAGGCGTCCTAAATGATACTAACGTTATTTTCATGTTGCTAATATGGCATACAGAGTCTTAAGATGTCCTAACTTGTCCTATGATGTTCAAAGGACTCGTACGAATTCATTAGGTTTATTATAGAGATTTATGGTTTTGTACGTTGTTTTAATGTGTTCTTAGGTGTTGTAAGACGTCCTAAATGATACTAACGTTATTTCAATGTTGCTAATACGGCATACAGAGTCGTAAGATGCCCTAATTTGTTGTACGATGTTCAAAGGACTCGTACGAATTCATTAGTTTTATTATGGAGCTTTAACGTTTCGTACGGTGTTGTAAGGTCCTGTTAGGAGTTTTAAGGCGTCCTACATTATACTAACGTGCTTTTCAAGGTGCTAATATGGCATATAGAGTCGTAAGATGCCTTAATTTTCCGTACGACGTTCGAAGGATTCGGACGAATTCATTAGGTTTACTATGGAGATTTATGGTTTTGTACGGTGTTATAATGTCTTCTTAGGTGTTGTAAGGCGTCTTAAATGATACTAACGTGCTTTTCAAGGTGCTAATATGGCATACAGAGTCGTAAGATGCCTTAAGTTGTCGTACGACGTTCGAAGGATTCTTACGAATTCATTAGGTTTATTAAGGAGATTTATGGTTTTGTACGGTGTTTTAATGTGTATTAGGTGTTGAAAGGCGTCCTAAATGATACTAACGTTATTTTCATGTTGCTAATATGGCATACAGAGTCGTAAGATGCCCTAGTTTGCCGTACGATGTTCAAAGGACTCGTACGATTCGTTAGTTTTATTATGGAGCTTTAACGTTTCGTACGGTGTTGTAAGGTGCTGTTAGGAG
The DNA here is from genome assembly GCA_030867185.1 of Tagetes erecta. Taxonomy (NCBI): domain Eukaryota; kingdom Viridiplantae; phylum Streptophyta; class Magnoliopsida; order Asterales; family Asteraceae; genus Tagetes; species Tagetes erecta. The sequence goes on along the minus strand of CM061489.1, from coordinate 46,430,470 downwards.
TTGTAAGGCGTCCTACATTATACTAACGTGCTTTTCATGTTGCTAATATGGCATACAAAGTCGTAAGATGCCCTAATTTGCCGTACGATGTTCAAAGGACTCGTACGAATTCATTAGGTTTATTATGGAGCTTTAACGTTTCGTACGGTGTTGTAAGGTGTTGTTAGGAGTTGTAAGGCGTCCTACATTATACTTACGTGCTTTTCGAGGTGCTAATATGGCATACAAAGTCGTAAGATGCCCTAATTTGCCGTACGACGTTCAAAGGACTCGTACGAATTCATTAGTTTTTTTATGGAGCTTTAACGTTTCGTACTGTGTTGTAATGTGCTGTTAGGAGTTGTAAGGCGTCCCACATTATACTAACGTGCTTTTCAAGGTGGTAATATGGCATACAGAGTCGTAAGATACCTTAAGTTGTCGTACGACGTTCGAAGGATTCGGACGAATTCATTAGGTTTATTAGGGAGATTTATGGTTTTGTACGGTGTTTTAATGTGTTCTTAGGTGTTGTAAGGCGTCCTAAATGATACTAACGTTATTTTCATGTTGCTAATATGGCATACAGAGTCGTAAGATGCCCTAGTTTGCCGTACGATGTTCATAGGACTCGTACGATTCATTAGTTTTATTATGGAGCTTTAACGTTTCGTACGGTGTTGTAAGGTGCTGTTAGGAGTAGTAAGGCGTCCTACATTATACTAACGTGCTTTTCATGTTGCTAATATGGCATACAAAGTCGTAAGATGCCCTAATTTGCCGTACGATGTTCAAAGGACTCGTACGAATTCATTAGGTTTATTATGGAGCTTTAACGTTTCGTACGGTGTTGTAAGGTGTTGTTAGGAGTTGTAAGGCGTCCTACATTATACTTACGTGCTTTTCGAGGTGCTAATATGGCATACAAAGTCGTAAGATGCCCTAATTTGCCGTACGACGTTCAAAGGACTCGTACGAATTCATTAGTTTTTTTATGGAGCTTTAACGTTTCGTACTGTGTTGTAATGTGCTGTTAGGAGTTGTAAGGCGTCCTACATTATACTAACGTGCTTTTCAAGGTGGTAATATGGCATACAGAGTCGTAAGATACCTTAAGTTGTCGTACGACGTTCGAAGGATTCGGACGAATTCATTAGGTTTATTAGGGAGATTTATGGTTTTGTACGGTGTTTTAATGTGTTCTTAGGTGTTGTAAGGCGTCCTAAATGATACTAACGTTATTTTCATGTTGCTAATATGGCATACAGAGTCTTAAGATGTCCTAACTTGTCCTATGATGTTCAAAGGACTCGTACGAATTCATTAGGTTTATTATAGAGATTTATGGTTTTGTACGTTGTTTTAATGTGTTCTTAGGTGTTGTAAGACGTCCTAAATGATACTAACGTTATTTCAATGTTGCTAATACGGCATACAGAGTCGTAAGATGCCCTAATTTGTTGTACGATGTTCACAGGACTCGTACGAATTCATTAGTTTTATTATGGAGCTTTAACGTTTCGTACGGTGTTGTAAGGTCCTGTTAGGAGTTTTAAGGCGTCCTACATTATACTAACGTGCTTTTCAAGGTGCTAATATGGCATATAGAGTCGTAAGATGCCTTAATTTTCCGTACGACGTTCGAAGGATTCGGACGAATTCATTAGGTTTACTATGGAGATTTATGGTTTTGTACGGTGTTATAATGTCTTCTTAGGTGTTGTAAGGCGTCTTAAATGATACTAACGTGCTTTTCAAGGTGCTAATATGGCATACAGAGTCGTAAGATGCCTTAAGTTGTCGTACGACGTTCGAAGGATTCTTACGAATTCATTAGGTTTATTAAGGAGATTTATGGTTTTGTACGGTGTTTTAATGTGTATTAGGTGTTGAAAGGCGTCCTAAATGATACTAACGTTATTTTCATGTTGCTAATATGGCATACAGAGTCGTAAGATGCCCTAGTTTGCCGTACGATGTTCAAAGGACTCATACGATTCGTTAGTTTTATTATGGAGCTTTAACGTTTCGTACGGTGTTGTAAGGTGCTGTTAGGAGTTGTAAGGCGTCCTACATTATACTAACGTGCTTTTCATGTTGCTAATATGGCATACAAAGTCGTAAGATGCCCTAATTTGCCGTACGATGTTCAAAGGACTCGTACGAATTCATTAGGTTTATTATGGAGCTTTAACGTTTCGTACGGTGTTGTAAGGTGTTGTTAGGAGTTGTAAGGCGTCCTACATTATACTAACGTGCTTTTCAAGGTGGTAATATGGCATACAGAGTCGTAAGATACCTTAAGTTGTCGTACGACGTTCGAAGGATTCGGACGAATTCATTAGGTTTATTAGGGAGATTTATGGTTTTGTACGGTGTTTTAATGTGTTCTTAGGTGTTGTAAGGCGTCCTAAATGATACTAACGTTATTTTCATGTTGCTAATATGGCATACAGAGTCGTAAGATGCCCTAGTTTGCCGTACGATGTTCATAGGACTCGTACGATTCATTAGTTTTATTATGGAGCTTTAACGTTTCGTACGGTGTTGTAAGGTGCTGTTAGGAGTAGTAAGGCGTCCTACATTATACTAACGTGCTTTTCATGTTGCTAATATGGCATACAAAGTCGTAAGATGCCCTAATTTGCCGTACGATGTTCAAAGGACTCGTACGAATTCATTAGGTTTATTATGGAGCTTTAACGTTTCGTACGGTGTTGTAAGGTGTTGTTAGGAGTTGTAAGGCGTCCTACATTATACTTACGTGCTTTTCGAGGTGCTAATATGGCATACAAAGTCGTAAGATGCCCTAATTTGCCGTACGACGTTCAAAGGACTCGTACGAATTCATTAGTTTTTTTATGGAGCTTTAACGTTTCGTACTGTGTTGTAATGTGCTGTTAGGAGTTGTAAGGCGTCCTACATTATACTAACGTGCTTTTCAAGGTGGTAATATGGCATACAGAGTCGTAAGATACCTTAAGTTGTCGTACGACGTTCGAAGGATTCGGACGAATTCATTAGGTTTATTAGGGAGATTTATGGTTTTGTACGGTGTTTTAATGTGTTCTTAGGTGTTGTAAGGCGTCCTAAATGATACTAACGTTATTTTCATGTTGCTAATATGGCATACAGAGTCGTAAGATGCCCTAGTTTGCCGTACGATGTTCAAAGGACTCGTACGATTCATTAGTTTTATTATGGAGCTTTAACGTTTCGTACGGTGTTGTAAGGTGCTGTTAGGAGTAGTAAGGCGTCCTACATTATACTAACGTGCTTTTCATGTTGCTAATATGGCATACAAAGTCGTAAGATGCCCTAATTTGCCGTACGATGTTCAAAGGACTCGTACGAATTCATTAGGTTTATTATGGAGCTTTAACGTTTCGTACGGTGTTGTAAGGTGTTGTTAGGAGTTGTAAGGCGTCCTACATTATACTTACGTGCTTTTCGAGGTGCTAATACGGCATACAAAGTCGTAAGATGCCCTAATTTGCCGTACGACGTTCAAAGGACTCGTACGAATTCATTAGTTTTTTTATAGAGCTTTAACGTTTCGTACTGTGTTGTAATGTGCTGTTAGGAGTTGTAAGGCGTCCTACATTATACTAACGTGCTTTTCAAGGTGGTAATATGGCATACAGAGTCGTAAGATACCTTAAGTTGTCGTACGACGTTCGAAGGATTCGGACGAATTCATTAGGTTTATTAGGGAGATTTATGGTTTTGTACGGTGTTTTAATGTGTTCTTAGGTGTTGAAAGGCGTCCTAAATGATACTAACGTTATTTTCATGTTGCTAATACGGCATACAGAGTCGTAAGATGCCCTAGTTTGCCGTACGATGTTCAAAGGACTCGTACGATTCATTAGTTTTATTATGGAGCTTTAACGTTTCGTACTGTGTTGTAAGGTGCTGTTAGGAGTTGTAAGGCGTCCTACATTATACTAACGTGCTTTTCAAGGTGGTAATATGGCATACAGAGTCGTAAGATGCCTTAAGTTGTCGTACGACGTTCGAAGGATTCGGACGAATTCATTAGGTTTATTAGGGAGATTTATGGTTTTGTACGGTGTTTTAATGTGTTCTTAGGTGTTGTAAGGCGTCCTAAATGATACTAACGTTATTTTCATGTTGCTAATATGGCATACAGAGTCTTAAGATGTCCTAACTTGTCCTATGATGTTCAAAGGACTCGTACGAATTCATTAGGTTTATTATAGAGATTTATGGTTTTGTACGTTGTTTTAATGTGTTCTTAGGTGTTGTAAGACGTCCTAAATGATACTAACGTTATTTCAATGTTGCTAATACGGCATACAGAGTCGTAAGATGCCCTAATTTGTTGTACGATGTTCACAGGACTCGTACGAATTCATTAGTTTTATTATGGAGCTTTAACGTTTCGTACGGTGTTGTAAGGTCCTGTTAGGAGTTTTAAGGCGTCCTACATTATACTAACGTGCTTTTCAAGGTGCTAATATGGCATATAGAGTCGTAAGATGCCTTAATTTTCCGTACGACGTTCGAAGGATTCGGACGAATTCATTAGGTTTACTATGGAGATTTATGGTTTTGTACGGTGTTATAATGTCTTCTTAGGTGTTGTAAGGCGTCTTAAATGATACTAACGTGCTTTTCAAGGTGCTAATATGGCATACAGAGTCGTAAGATGCCTTAAGTTGTCGTACGACGTTCGAAGGATTCTTACGAATTCATTAGGTTTATTAAGGAGATTTATGGTTTTGTACGGTGTTTTAATGTGTATTAGGTGTTGAAAGGCGTCCTAAATGATACTAACGTTATTTTCATGTTGCTAATATGGCATACAGAGTCGTAAGATGCCCTAGTTTGCCGTACGATGTTCAAAGGACTCGTACGATTCGTTAGTTTTATTATGGAGCTTTAACGTTTCGTACGGTGTTGTAAGGTGCTGTTAGGAGTTGTAAGGCGTCCTACATTATACTAACGTGCTTTTCATGTTGCTAATATGGCATACAAAGTCGTAAGATGCCCTAATTTGCCGTACGATGTTCAAAGGACTCGTACGAATTCATTAGGTTTATTATGGAGCTTTAACGTTTCGTACGGTGTTGTAAGGTGTTGTTAGGAGTTGTAAGGCGTCCTACATTATACTAACGTGCTTTTCAAGGTGGTAATATGGCATACAGAGTCGTAAGATACCTTAAGTTGTCGTACGACGTTCGAAGGATTCGGACGAATTCATTAGGTTTATTAGGGAGATTTATGGTTTTGTACGGTGTTTTAATGTGTTCTTAGGTGTTGTAAGGCGTCCTAAATGATACTAACGTTATTTTCATGTTGCTAATATGGCATACAGAGTCGTAAGATGCCCTAGTTTGCCGTACGATGTTCATAGGACTCGTACGATTCATTAGTTTTATTATGGAGCTTTAACGTTTCGTACGGTGTTGTAAGGTGCTGTTAGGAGTAGTAAGGCGTCCTACATTATACTAACGTGCTTTTCATGTTGCTAATATGGCATACAAAGTCGTAAGATGCCCTAATTTGCCGTACGATGTTCAAAGGACTCGTACGAATTCATTAGGTTTATTATGGAGCTTTAACGTTTCGTACGGTGTTGTAAGGTGTTGTTAGGAGTTGTAAGGCGTCCTACATTATACTTACGTGCTTTTTTTTGGGTAAAGGGTTACCCCGGTGAATTTATATATTAACAAAACGAGCTGAAAACAAGTAGTGGGCAACATACCACACTAGTTCAAACACAGGACATGCCCCATGAATGTAAACAAAAAGATAAAAACCAACCACCAAACCACGACTCATTGTGATAAAAAGACAAAACCAACTAGCCAAATTACTAGAGCATACTCATAGAGTAAAATAATCAGCCTCCATCGTCAAAATTCCTGCATGAATCAATTCCCCATCCTCCCAGCACCCGAGCAGCATCTCCCCTTCTAGTCATTTTTAGCCCCATAAGCCTATAACGAACCGCATCAAATATAAGTTTCACTAGAGTATCCGGAGGTCTAGCATGATTAGCAAACATACGGTTATTCCTTTCCTGCCATATGAAATAAGTACCCGACGCCACTGCAAGCCGTCTCATAACATTACGAAGCGTTTTAGACTTGGCAGAAGTCTCCAACGATGATACAATATCAGAAATAGAAGGAGGAGTATCACCCAAGTCAGCCTTCGCCTTAATCCTACTCCAAACTTGACCCGAGTATTTACAACCAAAGAAAAGATGGTCATGTGAATCATAATCCGAATAACATAAAAGACAACACATCATGTCCATATCTCGCCTACTATCTCCCCAATTAATGATCTTATCTTGAGTCAATAATTTCCTCCTCATGATCAACCACAACATAAATGCATGTCTAGGAATACACTGAGGGAACCAGACCACTTTAAACCAACTAACTTCAGGCTTTGATAGTCTTAAAGAATGCCATACTGCAGCTGTAGAAAAAGGATCATTACAATTATCAGATTTCCATAATAATTTATCCCCGCTATTATTCAACCTCGGAACAGGAATGTCTTTAAGAACTTGAAAACGGTCAAACCACTCCAACGGCCATCTCCAATTATCATTGTGTATTACATCCACAAGCTTAGTCTCCATAGTAAACCCAGCACTATTTATAACACGAGGAGAAATAAATCTGCATAAAGGGCCCTCTTCACACCACTTATCCAGCCAAGCAAGCGTATCCTGACCATTACCAACTTCCGACCACACATGATCACGAATAATAGGCCTAAGGCTAGCCATCTTCTTGAAACTCCAACAACACCTATGAGGAATGTTGTACACCCAAAAAGATTTGCCCTTAAGACGATAAGAATGTACCCATGCAACCCATAAAGACTCCCGATTACTAATGATGCTCCATATATGGAACGTCATTAAGGCTATGTTCATGTCCCCAATCCGACGAATGCCCAATCCCCCTTCTGATTTTGGAACGCAAATATCCTCCCAAGAGACCTTAGCCTTACCTTTCTTCATCAAACCTTGACACCACAAAAACCCTCTCATCTTAGCTTCTAATTCTTCAATAAGCCGTTTAGGGAGAATGAAAACCGAAGACCAATAAACATGCATAGAAGATAACACTGAAGTAATAAGCTGCAATCTACCCGCAAACGACAAAAATTTATTCCTCCAACAAGTAATCCTTTTTTCCAGACGGTCAACCAAGATCTTACAGTCTTTATAGGTGAGTCTAGAAGATATCAATGGGACTCCAAGATACCTGACCGGGAGCTTCCCCTCCTCAAAAGGAAGGATCTCAAGTATAGCATCTTTCACATGAGACGGGACATGACAGAAAAAAGCCGTACTCTTCTGGACACTCGGCTTCAACCCAGATAAATTAGTGAACAATTGAAGTGACCTCATAATGCACAAAGCCGAGTTACAGTCCCCTCTAGCAAATAAGAACAAATCATCCGCAAAACATAGATTAACAATCTTTTGTTCCTCACATTTACTATGGAACCGAAACACAAGACTAGTCTCCACTTCCTTATGAAGCACAAGAGTCAAAACCTCCATAACTAGCGTAAACAGATAAGGGGACAAGGGATCACCTTGCCTCAGACCTCTCTGCGCTTTAAAGTACCCGTGCAAGTCCCCATTCACACTCACAGAAAAGGACACTGACGAAACACAAACCATAATCCATTGAACCATTTTATGATGAAAGCCAAACCCCATAAGGACACTCTTCAAAAAACCCCAGTCCACCGTGTCATAGGCTTTCTGAATATCCACTTTGAAAGCACACCTAGGCGGACCTTCATCCCGATGATAATTATGCATTAACTCTTGAGTAAGCAGGATATTATCAGATATTTTCCTCCCCGGAACAAAAGCTGACTGGTTTATACTCACAATATATTTCAAACTAAGCTTGATCCTGTCAGCAATGATTTTACTAATGCACTTATAAAACACATTGCAACAGGCAATAGGTCTATAATCCGTGACATACTGTGGAATCTCAACTTTAGGGACAAGAGCTATTATCGTATGATTAAGTTGAGTAAGCAATTTACCCGTTAAGAAGAACTCTTGGACCGCCGCAATAATATCATCTCCCACAATAGACCAAGCCTTCTTATAAAACGCTGCTGTATATCCATCCGGACCCGGAGCCTTATCATCTCCAATAGAGAACATAGCACTCTTTATTTCCTCCCTCGTCACCAACCGAACCATATCCATAGCATTACCAGTATCAAGTTGGTGGGAAAACAACTCACTCGACATATCAGCACTCGCCATCCCTTGAACACCAAGAAACGCCTGATAATGGTTTACAAAAGCTATCGGGACATTCCCTCCCTCATGTAAAACACCATTAGAATCCCTAATCTCATTAATACGATTCCGATGATTCTTGCATTTTAGAGACATATGAAAAAACTTTGTATTGGCATCCCCAACCGCCAACCAATTAACTTTAGATTTTTGCTTTAGAAATCTCTTCTCATCAAGACTAGCCACTTCAAATCTCCTAATACATGCAGCCTCTTTCTCTCGTAGAGTCATATTAGCCGGGTCACGATCAATATCAGCTTGGATCAAATCAAGTTCACTTCTAAGCATGATGACGTTTTTATGTAGGTTACCTTGGTTATGAAACAAAGACCGAATTGGAGACTTAAGCATCCTCAATTTCTTCATGACTTGAAATTGCATCACCCCTTCAATATTACAATTCCAACCTTTCCTCACAATATCAATGAACTCTGGCTTGTAAGTAAGAAAATTAGCAAATTTAAATAAAGTCGGTTTCTTACTTGTACAAGAAGGGATCTTTAGAACACACGGGCAGTGATCCGAAATCCGATAAGGTTTGAACAATGCTCCAGCATTCGGAAACTCATTAATAAACTCTATGTTACACATCACTCGATCAATCTTCTTTAGAGTACCAATCCCAGTCTTCGGCTTTTGAGTCCAAGTATATTGCAATCCTGAGCTATTGACATCAATAACCTCAATCTTATCCACGCACTCCCTAAATTCCAGCATACTAGTATCAATGGAAGATGAACCCATCGCTTTATCCTCAGGATTTAGGGCTGCATTGAAATCCCCCATTATCACCCACGAGCTATCCTTAACAAACCCTTTATGCATACACAAACTATGCCATAGATCCCTTCGGTTAATGTAGCTATTATCAGCATAAACCAATGAACAAAACAACACTTTCTTCTCAACTTTTAGATTTATCTGAGTGTGCATAACCTGATCTGTCTGAGCTATAATCATAACATCTATAATGGATGGATCCCACCCTAGAATGATACGAGCCCCCTTCTTGCATAAATTCCCATTTGACGTCCAATCCCAATTTTTGAATACAGCTTTACAAATCCCCACCAGCTTATCAATATTAACATGGGATTCTAAAATAGCACAAAAGTTCAACTGATTATCCTTTACTACCTGGCGAACCTCTTTTTGTTTCAGAGGGCGGTTCAACCCCCTAATATTCCAGGAGGCAAGATTAACCATTAAAACCAGTAGAAGCAGGAGTGCTTGCCCCTGTATTATGACCTTCTTTATCCCCAGCCGCCATGAATTCAGCAGTTTCATCATATACATTTTCCTCCACCTCCTCATCCCATTCCATACCATCCTTACTCGACTCCCCCTGACCCCCTTTAATACCATTTTCCCCATCCCCCTGTAACACATCAAACGAGTTCTTAATGCTCACCTTGTCCTTCTTTAACTGAGGAATCTGTTTAGGTTTATTCATATCATTCTCTTTTTGATCCACCTTAGGCCGATACACTAATTTAGGTTTCACCATAGACAGACCATGCTTTTTTCCAGCTTTCCTTCCTTTCACCTCCGTAAATCCTTCATTATCTACTTCAGGATGCGACTTAGAATTGGATTTCACGATCTTGGGACACACATCAACCTCATGACCAAAAATCTTACAATGAGCACATCTTGGCGGGTACCATTCATACTCAACTTGCATAGTTTCATTCACGAACCCCTCTCCCTCTATATCTGGAATTGCCAGGGTAATCTCCTCCTTAAAGTCATTATCTGCAGAGATCTCCAATAGTGCCCTTGCATAACTACTACGACCCCAAGAATGAGTACACATCGATGTAGTATAAGTATCCAGCAACTTTGGCGTCCCTATCAGAGAACCAAGTATACTCAGCCCATCCTCCGTATACGCTGCTAGTGGAACATCATGAATCTTGACCCAAACCGAGACAACTTTCCTATCCTCCTTCACAAGTTTAGAAGTAGCAGACCATATATTCAAGAACAAAGGTTTATTCCTAACGATCCAAGGCCCATTTTCTAATACATTCAACATCCCCTTGCGATCAGCAAATTTAAAGAAAAAATAACCATGCGCATTCATCATGATTCTTTGTAATCCAAACTTTTTCCAATGCAACTTAGTATAATTTTCAACCAAAGGGAACGCTTCTCTATCACCCAAGAAATACCCATAAAGAGTGTTTGCGAGTTTATCCTGAACCATTCTAACCGACTCTTTAGGTAGCACCGCATCAGCTCCATCGTGTTTAACTAGGTTATCAATTAATCTGAAATTAATCCCTCGGCCACCCTTATTATTCAAAGGCATATCAGTCTTCACCTTATCTACGTAAGATTCAGCTTCCATCTGCTGTACCTGTTCAGCAACAACAGCACCTGCCTCCTTTGGTTCTAATGATTTTTTAACAGGCACATTAATGTTTCCCACCTTAGTTACGACCGCCGGGTTCTTCAAGAAAGTAACAGGAACACTACCATCAATATTACGAATCTTACTAGCCAGACCCTCCAACGAACCTTTTCTCTCTTTACCAGCCATCACATGCAAAGCATGCACAAACAGGACGTCGTACACCACACCAAAAACCCACCAAACAGCACGAGAACAAACAAACCCTAGAACCTGATGCGAAAAAGAATCCCAGTAATACAACCCTTAATCGATTGAAATTAAGGTAACTTCAAAGCTGCTACCTTGAAAGACAGCCAATGAAACCCTAATCGCAATTGATCAGAATTGAAAACACGGAAAAACAAAAAACTCAAACCCTAATCGCTAACTTTTAAGTAATCTGTTAATTAATCTAATGCTACGCATCAAGGGAATCAGATTCCATAACGTAGAACTAGATAATCAATCAAATTACAGCCAAGAAATCGAACAGGATTTAAGCACAGAACAAATCGCCAAAAATCGCCATCAGGGAGAGAAAACTAGGGTTTTGCATACTACTTACGTGCTTTTCGAAACGTAGAACTAGATAATCAATCAAATTACAGCCAAGAAATCGAACAGGATTTAAGCACAGAACAAATCGCCAAAAATCGCCATCAGGGAGAGAAAACTAGGGTTTTGCATACTACTTACGTGCTTTTCGAGGTGCTAATATGGCATACAAAGTCGTAAGATGCCCTAATTTGCCGTACGACGTTCAAAGGACTCGTACGAATTCATTAGTTTTTTTATGGAGCTTTAACGTTTCGTACTGTGTTGTAATGTGCTGTTAGGAGTTGTAAGGCGTCCTACATTATACTAACGTGCTTTTCAAGGTGGTAATATGGCATACAGAGTCGTAAGATACCTTAAGTTGTCGTACGACGTTCGAAGGATTCGGACGAATTCATTAGGTTTATTAGGGAGATTTATGGTTTTGTACGGTGTTTTAATGTGTTCTTAGGTGTTGTAAGGCGTCCTAAATGATACTAACGTTATTTTCATGTTGCTAATATGGCATACAGAGTCGTAAGATGCCCTAGTTTGCCGTACGATGTTCAAAGGACTCGTACGATTCATTAGTTTTATTATGGAGCTTTAACGTTTCGTACGGTGTTGTAAGGTGCTGTTAGGAGTAGTAAGGCGTCCTACATTATACTAACGTGCTTTTCATGTTGCTAATATGGCATACAAAGTCGTAAGATGCCCTAATTTGCCGTACGATGTTCAAAGGACTCGTACGAATTCATTAGGTTTATTATGGAGCTTTAACGTTTCGTACGGTGTTGTAAGGTGTTGTTAGGAGTTGTAAGGCGTCCTACATTATACTTACGTGCTTTTCGAGGTGCTAATACGGCATACAAAGTCGTAAGATGCCCTAATTTGCCGTACGACGTTCAAAGGACTCGTACGAATTCATTAGTTTTTTTATAGAGCTTTAACGTTTCGTACTGTGTTGTAATGTGCTGTTAGGAGTTGTAAGGCGTCCTACATTATACTAACGTGCTTTTCAAGGTGGTAATATGGCATACAGAGTCGTAAGATACCTTAAGTTGTCGTACGACGTTCGAAGGATTCGGATGAATTCATTAGGTTTATTAGGGAGATTTATGGTTTTGTACGGTGTTTTAATGTGTTCTTAGGTGTTGAAAGGCGTCCTAAATGATACTAACGTTATTTTCATGTTGCTAATACGGCATACAGAGTCGTAAGATGCCCTAGTTTGCCGTACGATGTTCAAAGGACTCGTACGATTCATTAGTTTTATTATGGAGCTTTAACGTTTCGTACTGTGTTGTAAGGTGCTGTTAGGAGTTGTAAGGCGTCCTACATTATACTAACGTGCTTTTCAAGGTGGTAATATGGCATACAGAGTCGTAAGATGCCTTAAGTTGTCGTACGACGTTCGAAGGATTCGGACGAATTCATTAGGTTTATTAGGGAGATTTATGGTTTTGTACGGTGTTTTAATGTGTTCTTAGGTGTTGAAAGGCGTCCTAAATGATACTAACGTTATTTTCATGTTGCTAATACGGCATACAGAGTCGTAAGATGCCCTAGTTTGCCGTACGATGTTCAAAGGACTCGTACGATTCATTAGTTTTATTATGGAGCTTTAACGTTTCGTACGGTGTTGTAAGGTGCTGTTAGGAGTTGTAAGGCGTCCTACATTATACTAACGTGCTTTTCATGTTGCTAATATGGCATACAAAGTCGTAAGATGCCCTAATTTGCCGTACGATGTTCAAAGGACTCGTACGAATTCATTAGGTTTATTATGGAGCTTTAACGTTTCGTACGGTGTTGTAAGGTGTTGTTAGGAGTTGTAAGGCGTCCTACATTATACTAACGTGCTTTTCGAGGTGCTAATATGGCATACAAAGTCGTAAGATGCCCTAATTTGTCGTACGACGTTCAAAGGACTCGTACGAATTCATTAGTTTTATTATGGAGCTTTAACGTTTCGTACTGTGTTGTAATGTGCTGTTAGGAGTTGTAAGGCGTCCTACATTATACTAACGTGCTTTTCAAGGTGGTAATATGATGCAGATATATCGAAGATTATCAAGATATTTGAATAATATTTATTCTTTAATTATCGAGTCTATCTTAGTTATCATATCTTTTATTTATTTATGTTTATCTCTAAGGTTGTTAGGGTCTAGTATAAATATTAAGGTTGGTTTTCATTTGTAGTTAGTTAATGATTGATTTTGAATATAGAACTTTGTTCTTTGAACCTTTGGTTCGATTATTGTCTTTGATATGATCATTGTTCTTGAGCCATTTGATTGCGTACGAAACTGCATCAGTTGGTATCAGAGCTTTGGTTTTCAAATGGCTCAACGTGGAAGAGAAGACCCTCTAGCTTGTAGATTCGCCGACCGAGGCAACAACGGAGTTATTCCCAGGCCACGTGCTCGTGGAGATCGATTCAACTGTGACCGTAGATCCGCCGACCGAGGCAACGAGATCAGGAATCGTAACCCATGGGATTTTGAGATCGAACGACTCAAGAAACGAGTCCGAGATCTCAAAGCATCGCCAACATTGAAGGAAACTGAACCAGAAGAACCCGTCTGGGACGAGTATTTTGGGGAGGAGGAGTATCCTTCAAGTGGCGATTTGTCGCTGTTGAAGGAAACAGAACCGACAGAATCCGTCTGGGACGAGTCTGTTGGGGATGAGGAGTATCCTTCCAATGGCGGCTTTATCTATAATTCCCTACCCGTGTATGATGAATATAAGGATGAAGATTGGTATACTTGGTTTACCGGTGGTGTGATTGGACGAATTGAAGAACATGAGACGTCTAAAATCTCGCCAGGTATATTTGATTTGTTTTATAAAAATAACCGTGTGTTAGAAGAGGTGGAAACAACAAAGGCATCGACAAAAGGTGAAGATGAAGTCAATCAAGAAATTTTAGAAACTCAAACAAAATTATCGGTTTTTAAGATGAAGTTAAATACGTGTATCAAGTCAATTTTTAAAATTGAAGATATTGGTGGCAATGATACTTTTGTTATAAATAATGAGTCAGGAGATAATGTTACTTTATTGTATCATTTAAAAGATCACGAGGGATATAAAAATTGTTACAAGGTTGATTATTTGGTGACTAGCCCAAATAAAGTTTTTGACAAACGGAAGGCTGATCGTGAAAATAGTACGGAACCACTAATTAATCTCACTAGTAACTTTTGTGGGACATTAGTTATGGAACGACAATGGGGTGTGTTGACATTGAACACACCGTTGGTCGGGTTAAAACCAGACAACCCAATAGACCCGGGAGGAGACGTGACAGATTGCATTGATTTGGAACTGAGCAATACGAACCATGAGGTTGAACGGTTTGAGCAGGCTAAATTAATTGTTAACAAGAATCGGTTTGATGTTCCATTTGATCCAGGTGGTTTTGGTCCTAGAGACAAAACTCGAGGACGAGTTTTTTTTAAAGAAGGGGAGTATGATGCATATATCGAAGATTATCAAGATATTTGAATAATATTTATTCTTTAATTATCGAGTCTATCTTAGTTATCATATCTTTTATTTATTTATATTTATCTCTAAGGTTGTTAGGGTCTAGTATAAATATTAAGGTTGGTTTTCATTTGTAGTTAGTTAATGATTGATTTTGAATATAGAACTTTGTTCTTTGAACCTTTGGTTCGATTATTGTCTTTGATATGATCATTGTTCTTGAGCCATTTGATTGCGTACGAAACTGCATCATAATATGGCATACAGAGTCGTAAGATGCCTTAAGTTGTCGTACGACGTTCGAAGGATTCGGACGAATTCATTAGGTTTATTAGGGAGATTTATGGTTTTGTACGGTGTTTTAATGTGTTCTTAGGTGTTGTAAGGCGTCCTAAATGATACTAACGTTATTTTCATGTTGCTAATATGGCATACAGAGTCGTAAGATGCCCTAGTTTGCCGTACGATGTTCAAAGGACTCGTACGATTCATTAGTTTTATTATGGAGCTTTAACGTTTCGTACGGTGTTGTAAGGTGCTGTTAGGAGTAGTAAGGCGTCCTACATTATACTAACGTGCTTTTCATGTTGCTAATATGGCATACAAAGTCGTAAGATGCCCTAATTTGCCGTACGATGTTCAAAGGACTCGTACGAATTCATTAGGTTTATTATGGAGCTTTAACGTTTCGTACGGTGTTGTAAGGTGTTGTTAGGAGTTGTAAGGCGTGCTACATTATACTTACGTGCTTTTCGAGGTGCTAATACGGCATACAAAGTCGTAAGATGCCCTAATTTGCCGTACGACGTTCAAAGGACTCGTACGAATTCATTAGTTTTTTTATGGAGCTTTAACGTTTCGTACTGTGTTGTAATGTGCTGTTAGGAGTTGTAAGGCGTCCTACATTATACTAACGTGCTTTTCAAGGTGGTAATATGGCATACAGAGTCGTAAGATACCTTAAGTTGTCGTACGACGTTCAAAGGATTCGGACGAATTCATTAGGTTTATTAGGGAGATTTATGGTTTTGTACGGTGTGTTAATGTGTTCTTAGGTGTTGAAAGGCGTCCTAAATGATACTAACGTTATTTTCATGTTGCTAATACGGCATACAGAGTCGTAAGATGCCCTAGTTTGCCGTACGATGTTCAAAGGACTCGTACGATTCATTAGTTTTATTATGGAGCTTTAACGTTTCGTACTGTGTTGTAAGGTGCTGTTAGGAGTTGTAAGGCGTCCTACATTATACTAACGTGCTTTTCAAGGTGGTAATATGGCATACAGAGTCGTAAGATGCCTTAAGTTGTCGTACGACGTTCGAAGGATTCGGACGAATTCATTAGGTTTATTAGGGAGATTTATGGTTTTGTACGGTGTTTTAATGTGTTCTTAGGTGTTGAAAGGCGTCCTAAATGATACTAACATTATTTTCATGTTGCTAATACGGCATACAGAGTCGTAAGATGCCCTAGTTTGCCGTACGATGTTCAAAGGACTCGTACGTTTCATTAGTTTTATTATGGAGCTTTAACGTTTCGTACGGTGTTGTAAGGTGCTGTTAGGAGTTGTAAGGCGTCCTACATTATACTAACGTGCTTTTCATGTTGCTAATATGGCATACAAAGTCGTAAGATGCCCTAATTTGCCGTACGATGTTCAAAGGACTCGTACGAATTCATTAGGTTTATTATGGAGCTTTAACGTTTCGTACGGTGTTGTAAGGTGTTGTTAGGAGTTGTAAGGCGTCCTACATTATACTAACGTGCTTTTCGAGGTGCTAATATGGCATACAAAGTCGTAAGATGCCCTAATTTGTCGTACGACGTTCAAAGGACTCGTACGATTTCATTAGTTTTATTATGGAGCTTTAACGTTTCGTACTGTGTTGTAATGTGCTGTTAGGAGTTGTAAGGCGTCCTACATTATACTAACGTGCTTTTCAAGGTGGTAATATGGCATACAGAGTCGTAAGATGCCTTAAGTTGTCGTACGACGTTCGAAGGATTCGGATGAATTCATTAGGTTTATTAGGGAGATTTATGGTTTTGTACGGTGTTTTAATGTGTTCTTAGGTGTTGTAAGGCGTCCTAAATGATACTAACGTTATTTTCATGTTGCTAACATGGCATACAGAGTCGTAAGATGCCCTAGTTTGCCGTACGATGTTCAAAGGACTCGTACGATTCATTAGTTTTATTATGGAGCTTTAACGTTTCGTACGGTGTTGTAAGGTGCTGTTAGGAGTTGTAAGGCGTCCTACATTATACTAACGTGCTTTTCATGTTGCTAATATGGCATACAAAGTCGTAAGATGCCCTAATTTGCCGTACGATGTTCAAAGGACTCGTACGAATTCATTAGGTTTATTATGGAGCTTTAACGTTTCGTACGGTGTTGTAAGGTGTTGTTAGGAGTTGTAAGGCGTCCTACATTATACTAACGTGCTTTTCGAAGTGCTAATATGGCATACAAAGTCGAAAGATGCCCTAATTTGCCGTACGACGTTCAAAGGACTCGTACGAATTCATTAGTTTTATTATGGAGCTTTAACGTTTCGTACTGTGTTGTAATGTGCTGTTAGGAGTTGTAAGGCGTCCTACATTATACTAACGTGCTTTTCAAGGTGGTAATATGGCATACAGAGTCGTAAGATGCCTTAAGTTGTCGTACGACGTTCGAAGGATTCGGACGAATTCATTAGGTTTATTAGGGAGATTTATGGTTTTGTATGGTGTTTTAATGTGTTCTTAGGTGTTGTAAGGCGTCCTAAATGATACTAACGTTATTTTCATGTTGCTAATATGGCATACTGAGTCGTAAGATGCCCTAGTTTGCCGTAAGATGTTCAAAGGACTCATACGATTCATTAGTTTTATTATGGAGCTTTAACGTTTCATACGGTGTTGTAAGGTGCTGTTAGGAGTTGTAAGGCGTCCTACATTATACTAACGTGCTTTTCATGTTGCTAATATGGCATACAAAGTCGTAAGATGCCCTAATTTGCCGTATGATGTTCAAAGGACTCGTACGAATTCATTAGGTTTATTATGGAGCTTTAACGTTTCGTACGGTGTTGTAAGGTGTTGTTAGGAGTTGTAAGGCGTCCTACATTATACTAATGTGCTTTTCGAGGTGCTAATATGGCATACAAAGTCGTAAGATGCCCTAATTTACCGTACGACGTTCAAAGGACTCGTACGAATTCATTAGTTTTATTATGGAGCTTTAACGTTTCGTACTATGTTGTAAGGTGCTGTTAGGAGTTGTAAGGCGTTCTACAGTATACTAACGTGCTTTTCAAGGTGATAATATGGCATACAGAGTCGTAAGATGCCTTAAGTTGTCGTACGACGTTCGAAGGATTCGGATGAACTCATTAGGTTTATTAGGGAGATTTATGGTTTTGTACGGTGTTTTAATGTGTTCTTAGGTGTTGTAAGGCGTCCTAAATGCTACTAACGTTATTTTCATGTTGCTAATATGGCATACAGAGTCGTAAGATGCCCTAGTTTGCCGTACGAAGTTCAAAGGACTCGTACGATTCATTAGTTTTATTATGGAGCTTTAACGTTTCGTACGGTGTTGTAAGGTGCTGTTAGGAGTTGTAAGGCGTCCTACATTATACTAACGTGCTTTTCATGTTGCTAATATGGCATACAAAGTCGTAAGATGCCCTAATTTGCCGTACGATGTTCAAAGGACTCGTACGAATTCATTAGGTTTATTATGGAGCTTTAACGTTTCGTACGGTGTTGTAAGGTGTTGTTAGGAGTTGTAAGGCGTCCTACATTATACTTACGTGCTTTTCGAGGTGCTAATATGGCATACAAAGTCGTAAGATGCCCTAATTTGCCGTACGACGTTCAAAGGACTCGTACGAATTCATTAGTTTTATTATGGAGCTTTAACGTTTCGTACTGTGTTGTAATGTGCTGTTAGGAGTTGTAAGGCGTTCTACATTATACTAACGTGCTTTTCAAGGTGGTAATATGGCATACAGAGTCGTAAGATGCCTTAAGTTGTCGTACGACGTTCGAAGGATTCGGATGAATTCATTAGGTTTATTAGGGAGATTTATGGTTTTGTACGGTGTTTTAATGTGTTCTTAGGTGTTGTAAGGCGTCCTAAATGATACTAACGTTATTTTCATGTTGCTAATATGGCATACAGAGTCGTAAGATGCCCTAGTTTGCCGTAAGATGTTCAAAGGACTCATACGATTCATTAGTTTTATTATGGAGCTTTAACGTTTCGTACGGTGTTGTAAGGTGTTGTTAGGAGTTGTAAGGCGTCCTACATTATACTTACGTGCTTTTCGAGGTGCTAATATGGCATACAAAGTCGTAAGATGCCCTAATTTGCCGTACGACGTTCAAAGGACTCGTACGAATTCATTAGTTTTATTATGGAGCTTTAACGTTTCGTACTGTGTTGTAAGGTGTTGTTAGGAGTTGTAAGGCGTCCTACATTATACTTACGTGCTTTTCGAGGTGCTAATATGGCATACAAAGTCGTAAGATGCCCTAATTTGCCGTACGACGTTCAAAGGACTCGTACGAATTCATTAGTTTTATTATGGAGCTTTAACGTTTCGTACTGTGTTGTAATGTGCTGTTAGGAGTTGTAAGGCGTTCTACATTATACTAACGTGCTTTTCAAGGTGGTAATATGGCATACAGAGTCGTAAGATGCCTTAAGTTGTCGTACGACGTTCGAAGGATTCGGATGAATTCATTGGGTTTATTAGGGAGATTTATGGTTTTGTACGGTGTTTTAATGTGTTCTTAGGTGTTGTAAGGCGTCCTAAATGCTACTAACGTTATTTTCATGTTGCTAATATGGCATACAGAGTCGTAAGATGCCCTAGTTTGCCGTACGAAGTTCAAAGGACTCGTACGATTCATTAGTTTTATTATGGAGCTTTAACGTTTCGTACGGTGTTGTAAGGTGCTGTTAGGAGTTGTAAGGCGTCCTACATTATACTAACGTGCTTTTCATGTTGCTAATATGGCATACAAAGTCGTAAGATGCCCTAATTTGCCGTACGATGTTCAAAGGACTCGTACGAATTCATTAGGTTTATTATGGAGCTTTAACGTTTCGTACGGTGTTGAAAGGTGTTGTTAGGAGTTGTAAGGGGTCCTACATTATACTAACGTGCTTTTCGAAGTGCTAATATGGCATACAAAGTCGTAAGATGCCCTAATTTGCCGTACGACGTTCAAAGGACTCGTACGAATTCATTAGTTTTATTATGGAGCTTTAACGTTTCGTACTGTGTTGTAATGTGCTGTTAGGAGTTGTAAGGCGTTCTACATTATACTAACGTGCTTTTCAAGGTGGTAATATGGCATACAGAGTCGTAAGATGCCTTAAGTTGTCGTACGACGTTCGAAGGATTCGGATGAATTCATTAGGTTTATTAGGGAGATTTATGGTTTTGCACGGTGTTTTAATGTGTTCTTAGGTGTTGTAAGGCGTCCTAAATGCTACTAACGTTATTTTCATGTTGCTAATATCGCATACAGAGTCGTAAGATGCCCTAGTTTGCCGTACGAAGTTCAAAGGACTCGTACGATTCATTAGTTTTATTATGGAGCTTTAACGTTTCGTACGGTGTTGTAAGGTGCTGTTAGGAGTTGTAAGGCGTCCTACATTATACTAACGTGCTTTTCATGTTGCTAATATGGCATACAAAGTCGTAAGATGCCCTAATTTGCCGTACGATGTTCAAAGGACTCGTACGAATTCATTAGGTTTATTATGGAGCTTTAACGTTTCGTACGGTGTTGTAAGGTGTTGTTAGGAGTTGTAAGGGGTCCTACATTATACTAACGTGCTTTTCGAAGTGCTAATATGGCATACAAAGTCGTAAGATGCCCTAATTTGCCGTACGAAGTTCAAAGGACTCGTACGAATTCATTAGTTTTATTATGGAGCTTTAACGTTTCGTACTGTGTTGTAATGTGCTGTTAGGAGTTGTAAGGCGTCCTACATTATACTAACGTGCTTTTCAAGGTGGTAATATGATACAGAGTCGTAAGATGCCTTAAGTTGTCGTACGACGTTCGAAGGATTCGGATGAATTCATTAGGTTTATTAGGGAGATTTATGGTTTTGTACGGTGTTTTAATGTGTTCTTAGGTGTTGTAAGGCGTCCTAAATGCTACTAACGTTATTTTCATGTTGCTAATATCGCATACAGAGTCGTAAGATGCCCTAGTTTGCCGTACGAAGTTCAAAGGACTCGTACGATTCATTAGTTTTATTATGGAGCTTTAACGTTTCGTACGGTGTTGTAAGGTGCTGTTAGGAGTTGTAAGGCGTCCTACATTATACTAACGTGCTTTTCATGTTGCTAATATGGCATACAAAGTCGTAAGATGCCCTAATTTGCCGTACGATGTTCAAAGGACTCGTACGAATTCATTAGGTTTATTATGGAGCTTTAACGTTTCGTACGGTGTTGTAAGGTGTTGTTAAGAGTTGTAAGGCGTCCTACATTATACTAACGTGCTTTTCGAAGTGCTAATATGGCATACAAAGTCGTAAGATGCCCTAATTTGCCGTACGACGTTCAAAGGACTCGTACGAATTCATTAGTTTTATTATGGAGCTTTAACGTTTCGTACTGTGTTGTAATGTGCTGTTAGGAGTTGTAAGGCGTCCTACATTATACTAACGTGCTTTTCAAGGTGGTAATATGGCATACAGAGTCGTAAGATGCCTTAAGTTGTCGTACGACGTTCGAAGGATTCGGACGAATTCATTAGGTTTATTAGGGAGATTTATGGTTTTCTACGGTGTTTTAATGTGTTCTTAGGTGTTGTAAGGCGTCCTAAATGATACTAACGTTATTTTCATGTTGCTAACATGGCATACAGAGTCGTAAGATGCCCTAGTTTGCCGTACGATGTTCAAAGGACTCATACGATTCATTAGTTTTATTATGGAGCTTTAACGTTTCGTACGGTGTTGTAAGGTGTTGTTAGGAGTTGTAAGGCGTCCTACATTATACTTACGTGCTTTTCGAGGTGCTAATATGGCATACAAAGTCGTAAGATGCCCTAATTTGCCGTACGACGTTCAAAGGACTCGTACGAATTCATTAGTTTTATTATGGAGCTTTAACGTTTCGTACTGTGTTGTAAGGTGTTGTTAGGAGTTGTAAGGCGTCCTACATTATACTTACGTGCTTTTCGAGGTGCTAATATGGCATACAAAGTCGTAAGATGCCCTAATTTGCCGTACGACGTTCAAAGGACTCGTACGAATTCATTAGTTTTATTATGGAGCTTTAACGTTTCGTACTGTGTTGTAATGTGCTGTTAGGAGTTGTAAGGCGTTCTACATTATACTAACGTGCTTTTCAAGGTGGTAATATGGCATACAGAGTCGTAAGATGCCTTAAGTTGTCGTACGACGTTCGAAGGATTCGGATGAATTCATTAGGTTTATTAGGGAGATTTATGGTTTTGTACGGTGTTTTAATGTGTTCTTAGGTGTTGTAAGGCGTCCTAAATGCTACTAACGTTATTTTCATGTTGCTAATATCGCATACAGAGTCGTAAGATGCCCTAGTTTGCCGTACGAAGTTCAAAGGACTCGTACGATTCATTTGTTTTATTATGGAGCTTTAACGTTTCGTACGGTGTTGTAAGGTGCTGTTAGGAGTTGTAAGGCGTCCTACATTATACTAACGTGCTTTTCATGTTGCTAATATGGCATACAAAGTCGTAAGATGCCCTAATTTGCCGTACGATGTTCAAAGGACTCGTACGAATTCATTAGGTTTATTATGGAGCTTTAACGTTTCGTACGGTGTTGTAAGGTGTTGTTAGGAGTTGTAAGGGGTCCTACATTATACTAACGTGCTTTTCGAAGTGCTAATATGGCATACAAAGTCGTAAGATGCCCTAATTTGCCGTACGACGTTCAAAGGACTCGTACGAATTCATTAGTTTTATTATGGAGCTTTAACGTTTCGTACTGTGTTGTAATGTGCTGTTAGGAGTTGTAAGGCGTCCTACATTATACTAACGTGCTTTTCAAGGTGGTAATATGGCATACAGAGTCGTAAGATGCCTTAAGTTGTCGTACGACGTTCGAAGGATTCGGATGAATTCATTAGGTTTATTAGGGAGATTTATGGTTTTGTACGGTGTTTTAATGTGTTCTTAGGTGTTGTAAGGCGTCCTAAATGCAACTAACGTTATTTTCATGTTGCTAATATGGCATACAGAGTCGTAAGATGCCCTAGTTTGCCGTACGAAGTTCAAAGGACTCGTACGATTCATTAGTTTTATTATGGAGCTTTAACGTTTCGTACGGTGTTGTAAGGTGCTGTTAGGAGTTGTAAGGCGTCCTACATTATACTAACGTGCTTTTCATGTTGCTAATATGGCATACAAAGTCGTAAGATGCCCTAATTTGCCGTACGATGTTCAAAGGACTCGTACGAATTCATTAGGTTTATTATGGAGCTTTAACGTTTCGTACGGTGTTGTAAGGTGTTGTTAGGAGTTGTAAGGGGTCCTACATTATACTAACGTGCTTTTCGAAGTGCTAATATGGCATACAAAGTCGTAAGATGCCCTAATTTGCCGTACGACGTTCAAAGGACTCGTACGAATTCATTAGTTTTATTATGGAGCTTTAACGTTTCGTACTGTGTTGTAATGTGCTGTTAGGAGTTGTAAGGCGTCCTACATTATACTAACGTGCTTTTCAAGGTGGTAATATGGCATACAGAGTCGTAAGATGCCTTAAGTTGTCGTACGACGTTCGAAGGATTCGGATGAATTCATTAGGTTTATTAGGGAGATTTATGGTTTTGTACGGTGTTTTAATGTGTTCTTAGGTGTTGTAAGGCGTCCTAAATGCTACTAACGTTATTTTCATGTTGCTAATATGGCATACAGAGTCGTAAGATGCCCTAGTTTGCCGTACGAAGTTCAAAGGACTCGTACGATTCATTAGTTTTATTATGGAGCTTTAACGTTTCGTACGGTGTTGTAAGGTGCTGTTAGGAGTTGTAAGGCGTCCTACATTATACTAACGTGCTTTTCATGTTGCTAATATGGCATACAAAGTCGTAAGATGCCCTAATTTGCCGTACGATGTTCAAAGGACTCGTACGAATTCATTAGGTTTATTATGGAGCTTTAACGTTTCGTACGGTGTTGTAAGGTGTTGTTAGGAGTTGTAAGGGGTCCTACATTATACTAACGTGCTTTTCGAAGTGCTAATATGGCATACAAAGTCGTAAGATGCCCTAATTTGCCGTACGACGTTCAAAGGACTCGTACGAATTCATTATTTTTATTATGGAGCTTTAACGTTTCGTACTGTGTTGTAATGTGCCGTTAGGAGTTGTAAGGCGTCCTACATTATACTTATGTGCTTTTCGAGGTGCTAATATGGCATACAGAGTCGTAAGATGCCTTAAGTTGTCGTACGACGTTCGAAGGATTCGGACGAATTCATTAGGTTTATTAGGGAGATTTATGGTTTTGTACGGTGTTTTAATGTGTTCTTAGGTGTTGTAAGGCGTCCTAAATGATACTAACGTTATTTTCATGTTGCTAATATGGCATACAGAGTCGTAAGATGCCCTAGTTTGCCGTAAGATGTTCAAAGGACTCATACGATTCATTAGTTTTATTATGGAGCTTTAACGTTTCGTACGGTGTTGTAAGGTGCTGTTAGGAGTTGTAAGGAGTCCTACATTATACTAACGTGCTTTTCATGTTGCTAATATGGCATACAAAGTCGTAAGATGCCCTAATTTGCCGTATGATGTTCAAAGGACTCGTACGAATTCATTAGGTTTATTATGGAGCTGTAACGTTTCGTACGGTGTTGTAAGGTGTTGTTAGGAGTTGTAAGGCGTCCTACATTATACTAATGTGCTTTTCGAGGTGCTAATATGGCATACAAAGTCGTAAGATGCCCTAATTTACCGTACGACGTTCAAAGGACTCGTACGAATTCATTAGTTTTATTATGGAGCTTTAACGTTTCGTACTGTGTTGTAATGTGCTGTTAGGAGTTGTAAGGCGTCCTACATTATACTAACGTGCTTTTCAAGGTGGTAATATGGCATACAGAGTCGTAAGATGCCTTAAGTTGTCGTACGACGTTCGAAGGATTCGGATGAATTCATTAGGTTTATTAGGGAGATTTATGGTTTTGTACGGTGTTTTAATGTGTTCTTAGGTGTTGTAAGGCGTCCTAAATGCTACTAACGTTATTTTCATGTTGCTAATATGGCATACAGAGTCGTAAGATGCCCTAGTTTGCCGTACGAAGTTCAAAGGACTCGTACGATTCATTAGTTTTATTATGGAGCTTTAACGTTTCGTACGGTGTTGTAAGGTGCTGTTAGGAGTTGTAAGGCGTCCTACATTATACTAACGTGCTTTTCATGTTGCTAATATGGCATACAAAGTCGTAAGATGCCCTAATTTGCCGTACGATGTTCAAAGGACTCGTACGAATTCATTAGGTTTATTATGGAGCTTTAACGTTTCGTACGGTGTTGTAAGGTGTTGTTAGGAGTTGTAAGGGGTCCTACATTATACTAACGTGCTTTTCGAAGTGCTAATATGGCATACAAAGTCGTAAGATGCCCTAATTTGCCGTACGACGTTCAAAGGACTCGTACGAATTCATTAGTTTTATTATGGAGCTTTAACGTTTCGTACTGTGTTGTAATGTGCTGTTAGGAGTTGTAAGGCGTCCTACATTATACTAACGTGCTTTTCAAGGTGGTAATATGGCATACAGAGTCGTAAGATGCCTTAAGTTGTCGTACGACGTTCGAAGGATTCGGATGAATTCATTAGGTTTATTAGGGAGATTTATGGTTTTGTACGGTGTTTTAATGTGTTCTTAGGTGTTGTAAGGCGTCCTAAATGCAACTAACGTTATTTTCATGTTGCTAATATGGCATACAGAGTCGTAAGATGCCCTAGTTTGCCGTACGAAGTTCAAAGGACTCGTACGATTCATTAGTTTTATTATGGAGCTTTAACGTTTCGTACGGTGTTGTAAGGTGCTGTTAGGAGTTGTAAGGCGTCCTACATTATACTAACGTGCTTTTCATGTTGCTAATATGGCATACAAAGTCGTAAGATGCCCTAATTTGCCGTACGATGTTCAAAGGACTCGTACGAATTCATTAGGTTTATTATGGAGCTTTAACGTTTCGTACGGTGTTGTAAGGTGTTGTTAGGAGTTGTAAGGGGTCCTACATTATACTAACGTGCTTTTCGAAGTGCTAATATGGCATACAAAGTCGTAAGATGCCCTAATTTGCCGTACGACGTTCAAAGGACTCGTACGAATTCATTAGTTTTATTATGGAGCTTTAACGTTTCGTACTGTGTTGTAATGTGCTGTTAGGAGTTGTAAGGCGTCCTACATTATACTAACGTGCTTTTCAAGGTGGTAATATGGCATACAGAGTCGTAAGATGCCTTAAGTTGTCGTACGACGTTCGAAGGATTCGGATGAATTCATTAGGTTTATTAGGGAGATTTATGGTTTTGTACGGTGTTTTAATGTGTTCTTAGGTGTTGTAAGGCGTCCTAAATGCTACTAACGTTATTTTCATGTTGCTAATATGGCATACAGAGTCGTAAGATGCCCTAGTTTGCCGTACGAAGTTCAAAGGACTCGTACGATTCATTAGTTTTATTATGGAGCTTTAACGTTTCGTACGGTGTTGTAAGGTGCTGTTAGGAGTTGTAAGGCGTCCTACATTATACTAACGTGCTTTTCATGTTGCTAATATGGCATACAAAGTCGTAAGATGCCCTAATTTGCCGTACGATGTTCAAAGGACTCGTACGAATTCATTAGGTTTATTATGGAGCTTTAACGTTTCGTACGGTGTTGTAAGGTGTTGTTAGGAGTTGTAAGGGGTCCTACATTATACTAACGTGCTTTTCGAAGTGCTAATATGGCATACAAAGTCGTAAGATGCCCTAATTTGCCGTACGACGTTCAAAGGACTCGTACGAATTCATTATTTTTATTATGGAGCTTTAACGTTTCGTACTGTGTTGTAATGTGCCGTTAGGAGTTGTAAGGCGTCCTACATTATACTTATGTGCTTTTCGAGGTGCTAATATGGCATACAGAGTCGTAAGATGCCTTAAGTTGTCGTACGACGTTCGAAGGATTCGGACGAATTCATTAGGTTTATTAGGGAGATTTATGGTTTTGTACGGTGTTTTAATGTGTTCTTAGGTGTTGTAAGGCGTCCTAAATGATACTAACGTTATTTTCATGTTGCTAATATGGCATACAGAGTCGTAAGATGCCCTAGTTTGCCGTAAGATGTTCAAAGGACTCATACGATTCATTAGTTTTATTATGGAGCTTTAACGTTTCGTACGGTGTTGTAAGGTGCTGTTAGGAGTTGTAAGGAGTCCTACATTATACTAACGTGCTTTTCATGTTGCTAATATGGCATACAAAGTCGTAAGATGCCCTAATTTGCCGTATGATGTTCAAAGGACTCGTACGAATTCATTAGGTTTATTATGGAGCTGTAACGTTTCGTACGGTGTTGTAAGGTGTTGTTAGGAGTTGTAAGGCGTCCTACATTATACTAATGTGCTTTTCGAGGTGCTAATATGGCATACAAAGTCGTAAGATGCCCTAATTTACCGTACGACGTTCAAAGGACTCGTACGAATTCATTAGTTTTATTATGGAGCTTTAACGTTTCGTACTGTGTTGTAAGGTGCTGTTAGGAGTTGTAAGGCGTTCTACATTATACTAACGTGCTTTTCAAGGTGGTAATATGGCATACAGAGTCGTAAGATGCCTTAAGTTGTCGTACGACGTTCGAAGGATTCGGATGAATTCATTAGGTTTATTAGGGAGATTTATGGTTTTGTACGGTGTTTTAATGTGTTCTTAGGTGTTGTAAGGCGTCCTAAATGATACTAACGTTATTTTCATGTTGCTAATATGGCATACAGAGTCGTAAGATGCCCTAGTTTGCCGTAAGATGTTCAAAGGACTCATACGATTCATTAGTTTTATTATGGAGCTTTAACGTTTCGTACGGTGTTGTAAGGTGCTGTTAGGAGTTGTAAGGCGTCCTACATTATACTAACGTGCTTTTCATGTTGCTAATATGGCATACAAAGTCGTAAGATGCCCTAATTTGCCGTATGATGTTCAAAGGACTCGTACGAATTCATTAGGTTTATTATGGAGCTTTAACGTTTCGTACGGTGTTGTAAGGTGTTGTTAGGAGTTGTAAGGCGTCCTACATTATACTAACGTGCTTTTCGAAGTGCTAATATGGCATACAAAGTCGTAAGATGCCCTAATATGCCTTAAGTTGTCGTACGACGTTCGAAGGATTCGGATGAATTCATTAGGTTTATTAGGGAGATTTATGGTTTTGTACGGTGTTTTAATGTGTTCTTAGGTGTTGTAAGGCGTCCTAAATGCTACTAACGTTATTTTCATGTTGCTAATATGGCATACAGAGTCGTAAGATGCCCTAGTTTGCCGTACGAAGTTCAAAGGACTCGTACGATTCATTAGTTTTATTATGGAGCTTTAACGTTTCGTACGGTGTTGTAAGGTGCTGTTAGGAGTTGTAAGGCGTCCTACATTATACTAACGTGCTTTTCATGTTGCTAATATGGCATACAAAGTCGTAAGATGCCCTAATTTGCCGTACGATGTTCAAAGGACTCGTACGAATTCATTAGGTTTATTATGGAGCTTTAACGTTTCGTACGGTGTTGTAAGGTGTTGTTAGGAGTTGTAAGGCGTCCTACATTATACTAATGTGCTTTTCGAGGTGCTAATATGGCATACAAAGTCGTAAGATGCCCTAATTTACCGTACGACGTTCAAAGGACTCGTACAAATTCATTAGTTTTATTATGGAGCTTTAACGTTTCGTACTGTGTTGTAATGTGCTGTTAGGAGTTGTAAGGCGTCCTACATTATACTAACGTGCTTTTCATGTTGCTAATATGGCATACAAAGTCGTAAGATGCCCTAATTTGCCGTACGATGTTCAAAGGACTCGTACGAATTCATTAGGTTTATTATGGAGCTTTAACGTTTCGTACTGTGTTGTAAGGTGCTGTTAGGAGTTGTAAGGCGTTCTACATTATACTAACGTGCTTTTCAAGGTGGTAATATGGCATACAGAGTCGTAAGATGCCTTAAGTTGTCGTACGACGTTCGAAGGATTCGGATGAATTCATTAGGTTTATTAGGGAGATTTATGGTTTTGTACGGTGTTTTAATGTGTTCTTAGGTGTTGTAAGGCGTCCTAAATGATACTAACGTTATTTTCATGTTGCTAATATGGCATACAGAGTCGTAAGATGCCCTAGTTTGCCGTAAGATGTTCAAAGGACTCATACGATTCATTAGTTTTATTATGGAGCTTTAACGTTTCGTACGGTGTTGTAAGGTGCTGTTAGGAGTTGTAAGGCGTCCTACATTATACTAACGTGCTTTTCATGTTGCTAATATGGCATACAAAGTCGTAAGATGCCCTAATTTGCCGTATGATGTTCAAAGGACTCGTACGAATTCATTAGGTTTATTATGGAGCTTTAACGTTTCGTACGGTGTTGTAAGGTGTTGTTAGGAGTTGTAAGGCGTCCTACATTATACTAACGTGCTTTTCGAAGTGCTAATATGGCATACAAAGTCGTAAGATGCCCTAATATGCCTTAAGTTGTCGTACGACGTTCGAAGGATTCGGATGAATTCATTAGGTTTATTAGGGAGATTTATGGTTTTGTACGGTGTTTTAATGTGTTCTTAGGTGTTGTAAGGCGTCCTAAATGCTACTAACGTTATTTTCATGTTGCTAATATGGCATACAGAGTCGTAAGATGCCCTAGTTTGCCGTACGAAGTTCAAAGGACTCGTACGATTCATTAGTTTTATTATGGAGCTTTAACGTTTCGTACGGTGTTGTAAGGTGCTGTTAGGAGTTGTAAGGCGTCCTACATTATACTAACGTGCTTTTCATGTTGCTAATATGGCATACAAAGTCGTAAGATGCCCTAATTTGCCGTACGATGTTCAAAGGACTCGTACGAATTCATTAGGTTTATTATGGAGCTTTAACGTTTCGTACGGTGTTGTAAGGTGTTGTTAGGAGTTGTAAGGCGCCCTACATTATACTAATGTGCTTTTCGAGGTGCTAATATGGCATACAAAGTCGTAAGATGCCCTAATTTACCGTACGACGTTCAAAGGACTCGTACGAATTCATTAGTTTTATTATGGAGCTTTAACGTTTCGTACGGTGTTGTAAGGTGTTGTTAGGAGTTGTAAGGCGTCCTACATTATACCAACGTGCTTTTCAAGGTGGTAATATGGCATACAGAGTCGTAAGATGCCTTAAGTTGTCGTACGACGTTCGAAGGATTCGGACGAATTCATTAGGTTTATTAGGGAGATTTATGGTTTTGTACGGTGTTTTAATGTGTTCTTAGGTGTTGTAAGGCGTCCTAAATGATACTAACGTTATTTTCATGTTGCTAATATGGCATACAGAGTCGTAAGATGCCCTAGTTTGCCGTAAGATGTTCAAAGGACTCATACGATTCATTAGTTTTATTATGGAGCTTTAACGTTTCGTACGGTGTTGTAAGGTGCTGTTAGGAGTTGTAAGGCGTCCTACATTATACTAACGTGCTTTTCATGTTGCTAATATGGCATACAAAGTCGTAAGATGCCCTAATTTGCCGTACGATGTTCAAAGGACTCGTACGATTCATTAGTTTTATTATGGAGCTTTAACGTTTCGTACGGTGTTGTAAGGTGCTGTTAGGAGTTGTAAGGCGTCCTACATTATACTAACGTGCTTTTCATGTTGCTAATATGGCATACAAAGTCGTAAGATGCCCTAATTTGCCGTACGATGTTCAAAGGACTCGTACGATTCATTAGTTTTATTATGGAGCTTTAACGTTTCGTACGGTGTTGTAAGGTGCTGTTAGGAGTTGTAAGGCGTCCTACATTATACTAACGTGCTTTTCATGTTGCTAATATGGCATACAAAGTCGTAAGATGCCCTAATTTGCCGTACGATGTTCAAAGGACTCGTACGAATTCATTAGGTTTATTATGGAGCTTTAACGTTTCGTACGGTGTTGTAAGGTGTTGTTAGGAGTTGTAAGGCGTCCTACATTATACTAATGTGCTTTTCGAGGTGCTAATATGGCATACAGAGTCGTAAGATGCCCTAATTTACCGTACGACGTTCAAAGGACTCATACGAATTCATTAGTTTTATTATGGAGCTTTAACGTTTCGTACTGTGTTGTAAGGTGCTGTTAGGAGTTGTAAGGCGTCATACATTATAATAACGTGCTTTTCATGTTGCTAATATGGCATACAAAGTCGTAAGATGCCCTAATTTGCCGTACGATGTTCAAAGGACTCGTACGATTCATTAGTTTTATTATGGAGCTTTAACGTTTCGTACGGTGTTGTAAGGTGCTGTTAGGAGTTGTAAGGCGTCCTACATTATACTAACGTGCTTTTCATGTTGCTAATATGGCATACAAAGTCGTAAGATGCCCTAATTTGCCGTACGATGTTCAAAGGACTCGTACGAATTCATTAGGTTTATTATGGAGCTTTAACGTTTCGTACGGTGTTGTAAGGTGTTGTTAGGAGTTGTAAGGCGTCCTACATTATACTAATGTGCTTTTCGAGGTGCTAATATGGCATACAAAGTCGTAAGATGCCCTAATTTACCGTACGACGTTCAAAGGACTCATAAGAATTCATTAGTTTTATTATGGAGCTTTAACGTTTCGTACTGTGTTGTAAGGTGCTGTTAGGAGTTGTAAGGCGTGCTATATTATAATAACGTGCTTTTCAAGGTGGTAATATGGCATACAGAGTCGTAAGATGCCTTAAGTTGTCGTACGACGTTCGAAGGATTCGGATGAATTCATTAGGTTTATTAGGGAGATTTATGGTTTTCTACGGTGTTTTAATGTGTTCTTAGGTGTTGTAAGGCGTCCTAAATGATACTAACGTTATTTTCATGTTGCTAATATGGCATACAGAGTCGTAAGATGCCCTAGTTTGCCGTACGATGTTCAAAGGACTCGTACGATTCATTAGTTTTATTATGGAGCTTTAAAGTTTCGTACGGTGTTGTAAGGTGCTGTTAGGAGTTGTAAGGCGTCCTACATTATACTAACGTGCTTTTCATGTTGCTAATATGGCATACAAAGTCGTAAGATGCCCTAATTTGCCGTACGATGTTCAAAGGACTCGTACGAATTCATTAGGTTTATTATGGAGCTTTAACGTTTCGTACGGTGTTGTAAGGTGTTGTTAGGAGTTGTAAGGCGTCCTACATTATACTAATGTGCTTTTCGAGGTGCTAATATGGCATACAAAGTCGTAAGATGCCCTAATTTACCGTACGACGTTCAAAGGACTCGTACGAATTCATTAGGTTTATTATGGAGCTTTAACGTTTCGTACGGTGTTGTAAGGTGTTGTTAGGAGTTGTAAGGCGTCCTACATTATACTAACGTGCTTTTCGAAGTGCTAATATGGCATACAAAGTCGTAAGATGCCCTAATTTGCCGTACGACGTTCAAAGGACTCGTACGAATTCATTAGTTTTATTATGGAGCTTTAACGTTTCGTACTGTGTTGTAATGTGCTGTTAGGAGTTGTAAGGCGTTCTACATTATACTAATGTGCTTTTCAAGGTGGTAATATGGCATACAGAGTCGTAAGATGCCTTAAGTTGTCATACGACGTTCGAAGGATTCGGATGAATTCATTAGGTTTATTAGGGAGATTTATGGTTTTGTACGGTGTTTTAATGTGTTCTTAGGTGTTGTAAGGCGTCCTAAATGATACTAACGTTATTTTCATGTTGCTAATATGGCATACAGAGTCGTAAGATGCCCTAGTTTGCCGTACGAAGTTCAAAGGACTCGTACGATTCATTAGTTTTATTATGGAGCTTTAACGTTTCGTACGGTGTTGTAAGGTGCTGTTAGGAGTTGTAAGGCGTCCTACATTATACTAACGTGCTTTTCATGTTGCTAATATGGCATACAAAGTCGTAAGATGCCCTAATTTGCCGTACGATGTTCAAAGGACTCGTACGAATTCATTAGGTTTATTATGGAGCTTTAACGTTTCGTACGGTGTTGTAAGGTGTTGTTAGGAGTTGTAAGGCGTCCTACATTATACTAACGTGCTTTTCGAAGTGCTAATATGGCATACAAAGTCGTAAGATGCCCTAATTTGCCGTACGACGTTCAAAGGACTCGTACGAATTCATTAGTTTTATTATGGAGCTTTAACGTTTCGTACTGTGTTGTAATGTGCTGTTAGGAGTTGTAAGGCGTTCTACATTATACTAATGTGCTTTTCAAGGTGGTAATATGGCATACAGAGTCGTAAGATGCCTTAAGTTGTCGTACGACGTTCGAAGGATTCGGATGAATTCATTAGGTTTATTAGGGAGATTTATGGTTTTGTACGGTGTTTTAATGTGTTCTTAGGTGTTGTAAGGCGTCCTAAATGATACTAACGTTATTTTCATGTTGCTAATATGGCATACAGAGTCGTAAGATGCCCTAGTTTGCCGTACGAAGTTCAAAGGACTCGTACGATTCATTAGTTTTATTATGGAGCTTTAACGTTTCGTACGGTGTTGTAAGGTGCTGTTAGGAGTTGTAAGGCGTCCTACATTATACTAACGTGCTTTTCATGTTGCTAATATGGCATACAAAGTCGTAAGATGCCCTAATTTGCCGTACGATGTTCAAAGGACTCGTACGAATTCATTAGGTTTATTATGGAGCTTTAACGTTTCGTACGGTGTTGTAAGGTGTTGTTAGGAGTTGTAAGGCGTCCTACATTATACTAACGTGCTTTTCGAAGTGCTAATATGGCATACAAAGTCGTAAGATGCCCTAATTTGCCGTACGACGTTCAAAGGACTCGTACGAATTCATTAGTTTTATTATGGAGCTTTAACGTTTCGTACTGTGTTGTAATGTGCTGTTAGGAGTTGTAAGGCGTCCTACATTATACTAACGTGCTTTTCAAGGTGGTAATATGGCATACAGAGTCGTAAGATGCCTTAAGTTGTCGTACGACGTTCGAAGGATTCGGACGAATTCATTAGGTTTATTAGGGAGATTTATGGTTTTGTACGGTGTTTTAATGTGTTCTTAGGTGTTGTAAGGCGTTCTAAATGATACTAACGTTATTTTCATGTTGCTAATATGGCATACAGAGTCGTAAGATGCCCTAGTTTGCCGTAAGATGTTCAAAGGACTCATACGATTCATTAGTTTTATTATGGAGCTTTAACGTTTCGTACGGTGTTGTAAGGTGCTGTTAGGAGTTGTAAGGCGTCCTACATTATACTAACGTGCTTTTCATGTTGCTAATATGGCATACAAAGTCGTAAGATGCCCTAATTTGCCGTATGATGTTCAAAGGACTCGTACGAATTCATTAGGTTTATTATGGAGATTTAACGTTTCGTACGGTGTTGTAAGGTGTTGTTAGGAGTTGTAAGGCGTCCTACATTATACTAATGTGCTTTTCGAGGTGCTAATATGGCATACAAAGTAGTAAGATGCCCTAATTTACCGTACGACGTTCAAAGGACTCGTACGAATTCATTAGTTTTATTATGGAGCTTTAACGTTTCGTACTGTGTTGTAAGGTGCTGTTAGGAGTTGTAAGGCGTTCTACATTATACTAACGTGCTTTTCAAGGTGGTAATATGGCATACAGAGTCGTAAGATGCCTTAAGTTGTCGTACGACGTTCGAAGGATTCGGATGAATTTATTAGGTTTATTAGGGAGATTTATGGTTTTGTACGGTGTTTTAATGTGTTCTTAGGTGTTGTAAGGTGTCCTAAATGCTACTAACGTTATTTTCATGTTGCTAATATGGCATACAGAGTCGTAAGATGCCCTAGTTTGCCGTACGAAGTTCAAAGGACTCGTACGATTCATTAGTTTTATTATGGAGCTTTAACGTTTCGTACGGTGTTGTAAGGTGCTGTTAGGAGTTGTAAGGCGTCCTACATTATACTAACGTGCTTTTCATGTTGCTAATATGGCATACAAAGTCGTAAGATGCCCTAATTTGCCGTACGATGTTCAAAGGACTCGTACGATTCATTAGTTTTATTATGGAGCTTTAACGTTTCGTACGGTGTTGTAAGTTGCTGTTAGGAGTTGTAAGGCGTCCTACATTATACTAACGTGCTTTTAATGTTGCTAATATGGCATACAAAGTCGTAAGATGCCCTAATTTGCCGTACGATGTTCAAAGGACTCGTACGAATTCATTAGGTTTATTATGGAGCTTTAACGTTTCGTACGGTGTTGTAAGGTGTTGTTAGGAGTTGTAAGGCGTCCTACATTATACTAATGTGCTTTTTTTTTTTTTTGGGTAAAGGGTTACCCCGGTGATTCTATTATAAAGACAACCGTCAGTGAAGTACAAGTAGTGAGGAAGTATTCCACACTAGTTCATATATGGGACAGACCCCACATATGTGAACAAAAAAAAACAAATCAAACAAACCAAGACAACCAAACAAACTAGCCTACCACAATTAATGACATAAATAAAAATCTAAACAAAAAACTGTTCATCAGCCGCCATCATAAAAAATGTAGGTTCCGTCCCAAGAGCACCTCCGAACCTTAAGCCAACCAAACAACTCCTTAGTAGTCCAGAATGTCAGACAAACCATTTACACCAGATGTAGAAGGAGTATTTGACCTTTTAGTGGACGATGGAGATTCTAGGCCCATGGCCATGCTCATCATAAATCTAGCCATCCCATTATCTACCTCTAGAACCTCATCCACCTCTGAGTCTGAGTCCAACTTAGAAATTTCACTGTCCTGTTTCCCTACCACCTTACTCGTAGTCGGTTCTACAAACTTTTCTTCCGCTAAAGCCTCAAATGGGTTCGATGTAGCTAGATCAGATTTAGCTATATTTGAACTACCCTTAGCATTCAAAGTATCAATCCTAGTCAACTGCTCTGTAACATTCTGTACTTCCTTCCCCTTTTTATTGACTGGACGGTACTCAAATTGGGGTTTTTTTAGAGGAACCCCAAATTTCCTAGCAGCCTTCTTACCCTTCACTTCATTAAACCCATCACCATTTTCTCTAGCATTTGAATTTTGCTCATGCTTAGTCACATTTGGGCATCCAGCATCAATATGGCCAAAGACACAACATTGACCACATCTTGGAGGCTTCCATTCATACTCAACAGAAACCTTTGCAGATCCAAACTCATCCCCTTCTAATTCCGGAATAGCAATAGATAACTCCTCCTTAAAACCCGATTCCGCCGAGATCTCAACCAAAGCTCTCGCAAAACTACCTCTACCCCATGCATTTGCACACATGGAGCTAGTGAAAGAATCCAGTAGTTTTGGGGTCCCAATTTGTGAAAACAATAGACTCAACCCAACATCAGAATATGCTACTAGTGGGATATCATGTAACTTTACCCAGACGGACACGTTCTTGATATCATCCTTCTGTAACTTAGTGGTAGGGGACCACACATTCAGAATAATTGGCTTATTACGGATTATCCAAGGACTTGCTTCAATCACATCCATCATCCCCTTGCGATCATTAAACTTAAAGAAGAAAAATCCATTTGCATTCATCATTGATTTTTGCAGGCCATATCTTTTCCAATGTGTTTTAACAAAGAATTCAACCACTGGATAGGCTACTCTGTCGCCCAAAAAATATCCATACAGTGTAAATTCAAGCTTGTTACAAACCATACGCACCGTCTCTTTCGGTAAAACAACATCAAACCCTTGTTTCTTTTCATCATTCTCCATGTAACAGAACTTAACTGGTGTTGTAGATACATCAGATTTCGGTTGAACAATAGCAGCATAAGACAGCCCCATTGCACTCACATCATGTTTCACATCAGCCTTGGACGTATGAGACACCTTAGAGTTGTCATTAGCCGCATGAGCATAAGGATTAACCGCCTGAGAAAAGTTAGTTGCATGAACAACATTGGACGGGTCACCCTTAGCCGTGTCAGACTTGGACGGGTCAACACTAGCCGCATGAGACGAATCAGAAATAGTAGGAGACTTAGTCGTGTGAGTATGACCAGCCTCCTGATTCCTCTTAGCCGGGTCAGCCTTTAGAGGCAAATTAGGGTTTATAGACGAAACCCTAGTTGCCTCTTCCTTCTTCAACAAATTACAACGTGGATTACCATCAATCTTTAACACCTTACTAGCCAAATTACTGCCCTCCATACTCTTTTTTATAATCAGAAACGAATCTGATCGTAAAAATCAAAGAACCTGCCAAACCCTAATTATCCATACGAAATTAGGGTTTTAATAACCAAGAAATATGAAGAAAAACGGCCAAGATCAAGAAAAACGAATTAAATAACCAATCCAAGATTCAAGAACCAAGAAACAAGAATCAAGATTCAAGAAACAAGAATCAAGAATCAAGATTTATGAAGCAACAATTTCGAATCTTGAAACCCTAATCAAGAATCAAGAATCAAGAACAGGAACAGGAACAACAAGAAACCGTAATCTAGGATCAAGAATCAAGATCAAGAATCAATCAAGAATCTTGAAACCCTAGCGAACCCAAAATCACCAAAATCGCCCAGAGAACCCAAAAACCTTCAACCATATACCCCAACATCAACATGCTTTTCGAGGTGCTAATATGGCATACAAAGTCGTAAGATGCCCTAATTTACCGTACGACGTTCAAAGGACTCATACGAATTCATTAGTTTTATTATGGAGCTTTAACGTTTCGTACTGTGTTGTAAGGTGCTGTTAGGAGTTGTAAGGCGTCCTACATTATAATAACGTGCTTTTCAAGGTGGTAATATGGCATACAGAGTCGTTAGATGCCTTAAGTTGTCGTACGACGTTCGAAGGATTCGGATGAATTCATTAGGTTTATTAGGGAGATTTAAGGTTTTGTACGGTGTTTTAATGTGTTCTTAGGTGTTGTAAGGCGTCCTAAATGATACTAACGTTATTTTCATGTTGCTAATATGGCATACAGAGTCGTAAGATGCCCTAGTTTGCCGTACGAAGTTCAAAGGACTCGTACGATTCATTAGTTTTATTATGGAGCTTTAACGTTTCGTACGGTGTTGTAAGGTGCTGTTAGGAGTTGTAAGGCGTCCTACATTATACTAACGTGCTTTTCATGTTGCTAATATGGCATACAAAGTCGTAAGATGCCCTAATTTGCCGTACGATGTTCAAAGGACTCGTACGAATTCATTAGGTTTATTATGGAGCTTTAACGTTTCGTACGGTGTTGTAAGGTGTTGTTAGGAGTTGTAAGGCGTCCTACATTATACTAACGTGCTTTTCGAAGTGCTAATATGGCATACAAAGTCGTAAGATGCCCTAATTTGCCGTACGACGTTCAAAGGACTCGTACGAATTCATTAGTTTTATTATGGAGCTTTAACGTTTCGTACTGTGTTGTAATGTGCTGTTAGGAGTTGTAAGGCGTCCTACATTATACTAACGTGCTTTTCAGGGTGGTAATATGGCATACAGAGTCGTAAGATGCCTTAAGTTGTCGTACGACGTTCGAAGGATTCGGACGAATTCATTAGGTTTATTAGGGAGATTTATGGTTTTGTACGGTGTTTTAATGTGTTCTTAGGTGTTGTAAGGCGTTCTAAATGATACTAACGTTATTTTCATGTTGCTAATATGGCATACAGAGTCGTAAGATGCCCTAGTTTGCCGTAAGATGTTCAAAGGACCCATACGATTCATTAGTTTTATTATGGAGCTTTAACGTTTCGTACGGTGTTGTAAGGTGCTGTTAGGAGTTGTAAGGCGTCCTACATTATACTAACGTGCTTTTCATGTTGCTAATATGGCATACAAAGTCGTAAGATGCCCTAATTTGCCGTATGATGTTCAAAGGACTCGTACGAATTCATTAGGTTTATTATGGAGATTTAACGTTTCGTACGGTGTTGTAAGGTGTTGTTAGGAGTTGTAAGGCGTCCTACATTATACTAATGTGCTTTTCGAGGTGCTAATATGGCATATAAAGCAGTAAGATGCCCTAATTTACCGTACGACGTTCAAAAGACTCGTACGAATTCATTAGTTTTATTATGGAGCTTTAACGTTTCGTACTGTGTTGTAAGGTGCTGTTAGGAGTTGTAAGGCGTTCTACATTATACTAACGTGCTTTTCAAGGTGGTAATATGGCATACAGAGTCGTAAGATGCCTTAAGTTGTCGTACGACGTTCGAAGGATTCGGACGAATTCATTAGGTTTATTAGGGAGATTTATGGTTTTGTACGGTGTTTTAATGTGTTCTTAGGTGTTGTAAGGCGTTCTAAATGATACTAACGTTATTTTCATGTTGCTAATATGGCATACAGAGTCGTAAGATGCCCTAGTTTGCCGTAAGATGTTCAAAGGACTCGTACGATTCATTAGTTTTATTATGGAGCTTTAACGTTTCGTACGGTGTTGTAAGGTGCTGTTAGGAGTTGTAAGGCGTCCTACATTATACTAACGTGCTTTTCATGTTGCTAATATGGCATACAAAGTCGTAAGATGCCCTAATTTGCCGTATGATGTTCAAAGGACTCGTACGAATTCATTAGGTTTATTATGGAGATTTAACGTTTCGTACGGTGTTGTAAGGTGTTGTTAGGAGTTGTAAGGCGTCCTACATTATACTAATGTGCTTTTCGAGGTGCTAATATGGCATACAAAGTAGTAAGATGCCCTAATTTACCGTACGACGTTCAAAGGACTCGTACGAATTCATTAGTTTTATTATGGAGCTTTAACGTTTCGTACTGTGTTGTAAGGTGCTGTTAGGAGTTGTAAGGCGTTCTACATTATACTAACGTGCTTTTCAAGGTGGTAATATGGCATACAGAGTCGTAAGATGCCTTAAGTTGTCGTACGACGTTCGAAGGATTCGGATGAATTCATTAGGTTTATTAGGGAGATTTATGGTTTTGTACGGTGTTTTAATGTGTTCTTAGGTGTTGTAAGGTGTCCTAAATGCTACTAACGTTATTTTCATGTTGCTAATATGGCATACAGAGTCGTAAGATGCCCTAGTTTGCCGTACGAAGTTCAAAGGACTCGTACGATTCATTAGTTTTATTATGGAGCTTTAACGTTTCGTACGGTGTTGTAAGGTGCTGTTAGGAGTTGTAAGGCGTCCTACATTATACTAACGTGCTTTTCATGTTGCTAATATGGCATACAAAGTCGTAAGATGCCCTAATTTGCCGTACGATGTTCAAAGGACTCGTACGATTCATTAGTTTTATTATGGAGCTTTAACGTTTCGTACGGTGTTGTAAGGTGCTGTTAGGAGTTGTAAGGCGTCCTACATTATACTAACGTGCTTTTAATGTTGCTAATATGGCATACAAAGTCGTAAGATGCCCTAATTTGCCGTACGATGTTCAAAGGACTCGTACGAATTCATTAGGTTTATTATGGAGCTTTAACGTTTCATACGGTGTTGTAAGGTGTTGTTAGGAGTTGTAAGGCGTCCTACATTATACTAATGTGCTTTTCGAGGTGCTAATATGGCATACAAAGTCGTAAGATGCCCTAATTTACCGTACGACGTTCAAAGGACTCATACGAATTCATTAGTTTTATTATGGAGCTTTAACGTTTCGTACTGTGTTGTAAGGTGCTGTTAGGAGTTGTAAGGCGTCCTACATTATAATAACGTGCTTTTCAAGGTGGTAATATGGCATACAGAGTCGTTAGATGCCTTAAGTTGTCGTACGACGTTCGAAGGATTCGGATGAATTCATTAGGTTTATTAGGGAGATTTAAGGTTTTGTACGGTGTTTTAATGTGTTCTTAGGTGTTGTAAGGCGTCCTAAATGATACTAACGTTATTTTCATGTTGCTAATATGGCATACAGAGTCGTAAGATGCCCTAGTTTGCCGTACGATGTTCAAAGGACTCGTACGATTCATTAGTTTTATTATGGAGCTTTAACGTTTCGTACGGTGTTGTAAGGTGCTGTTAGGAGTTGTAAAGCGTCCTACATTATACTAACGTGCTTTTCATGTTGCTAATATGGCATACAAAGTCGTAAGATGCCCTAATTTGCCGTACGATGTTCAAAGGACTCGTACGAATTCATTAGGTTTATTATGGAGCTTTAACGTTTCGTACGGTGTTGTAAGGTGTTGTTAGGAGTTGTAAGGCGTCCTACATTATACTAATGTGCTTTTCGAGGTGCTAATATGGCATACAAAGTCGTAAGATGCCCTAATTTACCGTACGACGTTCAAAGGACTCGTACGAATTCATTAGTTTTATTATGGAGCTTTAACGTTTCGTACGGTGTTGTAAGGTGTTGTTAGGAGTTGTAAGGCGTCCTACATTATACTAACGTGCTTTTCGAAGTGCTAAAATGGCATACAAAGTCGTAAGATGCCCTAATTTCCCGTACGACGTTCAAAGGACTCGTACGAATTCATTAGTTTTATTATGGAGCTTTAACGTTTCGTACTGTGTTGTAATGTGCTGTTAGGAGTTGTAAGGCGTTCTACATTATACTAACGTGCTTTTCAAGGTGGTAATATGGCATACAGAGTCGTTAGATGCCTTAAGTTGTCGTACGACGTTCGACGTTAGATGCCTTAAGTTTTATTATGGAGCTTTAACGTTTCGTACTGTGTTGTAATGTGCTGTTAGGAGTTGTAAGGCGTTCTACATTATACTAACGTGCTTTTCAAGGTGGTAATATGGCATACAGAGTCGTAAGATGCCCTAGTTTGCCGTACGATGTTCAAAGGACTCGTACGATTCATTAGTTTTATTATGGAGCTTTAACGTTTCGTACGGTGTTGTAAGGTGCTGTTAGGAGTTGTAAGGCGTCCTACATTATACTAACGTGCTTTTCATGTTGCTAATATGGCATACAAAGTCGTAAGATGCCCTAATTTGCCGTACGATGTTCAAAGGACTCGTACGAATTCATTAGGTTTATTATGGAGCTTTAACGTTTCGTACGGTGTTGTAAGGTGTTGTTAGGAGTTGTAAGGCGTCCTACATTATACTAACGTGCTTTTCGAAGTGCTAATATGGCATACAAAGTCGTAAGATGCCCTAATTTGCCGTACGACGTTCAAAGGACTCGTACGAATTCATTAGTTTTATTATGGAGCTTTAACGTTTCGTACTGTGTTGTAATGTGCTGTTAGGAGTTGTAAGGCGTCCTACATTATACTAACGTGCTT
This sequence comes from Tagetes erecta, assembly GCA_030867185.1. NCBI lineage: Eukaryota > Viridiplantae > Streptophyta > Magnoliopsida > Asterales > Asteraceae > Tagetes > Tagetes erecta. The sequence goes on along the minus strand of CM061489.1, from coordinate 46,388,397 downwards.
TTCAAGGTGGTAATATGGCATACAGAGTCGTAAGATGCCTTAAGTTTGTCGTACGACGTTCGAAGGATTCGGACGAATTCATTAGGTTTATTAGGGAGATTTATGGTTTTGTACGGTGTTTTAATGTGTTCTTAGGTGTTGTAAGGCGTTCTAAATGATACTAACGTTATTTTCATGTTGCTAATATGGCATACAGAGTCGTAAGATGCCCTAGTTTGCCGTAAGATGTTCAAAGGACTCATACGATTCATTAGTTTTATTAGGGAGATTTAACGTTTCGTACGGTGTTGTAAGGTGTTGTTAGGAGTTGTAAGGCGTCCTACATTATACTAACGTGCTTTTCGAAGTGCTAATATGGCATACAAAGTCGTAAGATGCCCTAATTTGCCGTACGACGTTCAAAGGACTCGTACGAATTCATTAGTTTTATTATGGAGCTTTAACGTTTCGTACTGTGTTGTAATGTGCTGTTAGGAGTTGTAAGGCGTCCTACATTATACTAACGTGCTTTTCAAGGTGGTAATATGGCATACAGAGTCGTAAGATGCCTTAAGTTGTCGTACGACGTTCGAAGGATTCGGACGAATTCATTAGGTTTATTAGGGAGATTTATGGTTTTGTACGGTGTTTTAATGTGTTCTTAGGTGTTGTAAGGCGTTCTAAATGATACTAACGTTATTTTCATGTTGCTAATATGGCATACAGAGTCGTAAGATGCCCTAGTTTGCCGTAAGATGTTCAAAGGACTCATACGATTCATTAGTTTTATTATGGAGCTTTAACGTTTCGTACGGTGTTGTAAGGTGCTGTTAGGAGTTGTAAGGCGTCCTACATTATACTAACGTGCTTTTCATGTTGCTAATATGGCATACAAAGTCGTAAGATGCCCTAATTTGCCGTATGATGTTCAAAGGACTCGTACGAATTCATTAGGTTTATTATGGAGATTTAACGTTTCGTACGGTGTTGTAAGGTGTTGTTAGGAGTTGTAAGGCGTCCTACATTATACTAATGTGCTTTTCGAGGTGCTAATATGGCATACAAAGTCGTAAGATGCCCTAATTTACCGTACGACGTTCAAAGGACTCATACGAATTCATTAGTTTTATTATGGAGCTTTAACGTTTCGTACTGTGTTGTAAGGTGCTGTTAGGAGTTGTAAGGCGTCCTACATAATAATAACGTGCTTTTCAAGGTGGTAATATGGCATACAGAGTCGTTAGATGCCTTAAGTTGTCGTACGACGTTCGAAGGATTCGGATGAATTCATTAGGTTTATTAGGGAGATTTATGGTTTTGTACGGTGTTTTAATGTGTTCTTAGGTGTTGTAAGGCGTCCTAAATGATACTAACGTTATTTTCATGTTGCTAATATGGCATACAGAGTCGTAAGATGCCCTAGTTTGCCGTACGATGTTCAAAGGACTCGTACGATTCATTAGTTTTATTATGGAGCTTTAACGTTTCGTACGGTGTTGTAAGGTGCTGTTAGGAGTTGTAAGGCGTCCTACATTATACTAACGTGCTTTTCATGTTGCTAATATGGCATACAAAGTCGTAAGATGCCCTAATTTGCCGTACGATGTTCAAAGGACTCGTACGAATTCATTAGGTTTATTATGGAGCTTTAACGTTTCGTACGGTGTTGTAAGGTGTTGTTAGGAGTTGTAAGGCGTCCTACATTATACTAATGTGCTTTTCGAGGTGCTAATATGGCATACAAAGTCGTAAGATGCCCTAATTTACCGTACGACGTTCAAAGGACTCGTACGAATTCATTAGTTTTATTATGGAGCTTTAACGTTTCGTACGGTGTTGTAAGGTGTTGTTAGGAGTTGTAAGGCGTCCTACATTATACTAACGTGCTTTTCGAAGTGCTAATATGGCATACAAAGTCGTAAGATGCCCTAATTTGCCGTACGACGTTCAAAGGACTCGTACGAATTCATTAGTTTTATTATGGAGCTTTAACGTTTCGTACTGTGTTGTAATGTGCTGTTAGGAGTTGTAAGGCGTTCTACATTATACTAATGTGCTTTTCAAGGTGGTAATATGGCATACAAAGTCGTAAGATGCCTTAAGTTGTCATACGACGTTCGAAGGATTCGGATGAATTCATTAGGTTTATTAGGGAGATTTATGGTTTTGTACGGTGTTTTAATGTGTTCTTAGGTGTTGTAAGGCGTCCTAAATGCTACTAACGTTATTTTCATGTTGCTAATATGGCATACAGAGTCGTAAGATGCCCTAGTTTGCCGTACGAAGTTCAAAGGACTCGTACGATTCATTAATTTTATTATGGAGCTTTAACGTTTCGTACTGTGTTGTAAGGTGCTATTAGGAGTTGTAAGGCGTCCTACATTATACTAACGTGCTTTTCATGTTGCTAATATGGCATACAAAGTCGTAAGATGCCCTAATTTGCCGTACGATGTTCAAAGGACTCGTACGAATTCATTAGGTTTATTATGGAGCTTTAACGTTTCGTACGGTGTTGTAAGGTGTTGTTAGGAGTTGTAAGGCGTCCTACATTATACTAACGTGCTTTTCGAAGTGCTAATATGGCATACAAAGTCGTAAGATGCCCTAATTTGCCGTACGACGTTCAAAGGACTCGTACGAATTCATTAGTTTTATTATGGAGCTTTAACGTTTCGTACTGTGTTGTAATGTGCTGTTAGGAGTTGTAAGGCGTCGTACATTATACTAACGTGCTTTTCAAGGTGGTAATATGGCATACAGAGTCGTAAGATGCCTTAAGTTGTCGTACGACGTTCGAAGGATTCGGACGAATTCATTAGGTTTATTAGGGAGATTTATGGTTTTGTACGGTGTTTTAATGTGTTCTTAGGTGTTGTAAGGCGTTCTAAATGATACTAACGTTATTTTCATGTTGCTAATATGGCATACAGAGTCGTAAGATGCCCTAGTTTGCCGTAAGATGTTCAAAGGACTCATACGATTCATTAGTTTTATTATGGAGCTTTAACGTTTCGTACGGTGTTGTAAGGTGCTGTTAGGAGTTGTAAGGCGTCCTACATTATACTAACGTGCTTTTCATGTTGCTAATATGGCATACAAAGTCGTAAGATGCCCTAATTTGCCGTATGATGTTCAAAGGACTCGTACGAATTCATTAGGTTTATTATAGAGATTTAACGTTTCGTACGGTGTTGTAAGGTGTTGTTAGGAGTTGTAAGGCGTCCTACATTATACTAATGTGCTTTTCGAGGTGCTAATATGGCATATAAAGTAGTAAGATGCCCTAATTTACCGTACGACGTTCAAAGGACTCGTACGAATTCATTAGTTTTATTATGGAGCTTTAACGTTTCGTACTGTGTTGTAAGGTGCTGTTAGGAGTTGTAAGGCGTTCTACATTATACTAACGTGCTTTTCAAGGTGGTAATATGGCATACAGAGTCGTAAGATGCCTTAAGTTGTCGTACGACGTTCGAAGGATTCGGACGAATTCATTAGGTTTATTAGGGAGATTTATGGTTTTGTACGGTGTTTTAATGTGTTCTTAGGTGTTGTAAGGCGTTCTAAATGATACTAACGTTATTTTCATGATGCTAATATGGCATACAGAGTCGTAAGATGCCCTAGTTTGCCGTAAGATGTTCAAAGGACTCGTACGATTCATTAGTTTTATTATGGAGCTTTAACGTTTCGTACGGTGTTGTAAGGTGCTGTTAGGAGTTGTAAGGCGTCCTACATTATACTAACGTGCTTTTCATGTTGCTAATATGGTATACAAAGTCGTAAGATGCCCTAATTTGCCGTACGATGTTCAAAGGACTCGTACGAATTCATTAGGTTTATTATGGAGCTTTAACGTTTCGTACGGTGTTGTAAGGTGTTGTTAGGAGTTGTAAGGCGTCCTACATTATACTAATGTGCTTTTCGAGGTGCTAATATGGCATACAAAGTCGTAAGATGCCCTAATTTACCGTACGACGTTCAAAGGACTCGTACGAATTCATTAGTTTTATTATGGAGCTTTAACGTTTCGTACGGTGTTGTAAGGTGTTGTTAGGAGTTGTAAGGCGTCCTACATTATACTAACGTGCTTTTCGAAGTGCTAATATGGCATACAAAGTTGTAAGATGCCCTAATTTGCCGTACGACGTTCAAAGGACTCGTACGAATTCATTAGTTTTATTATGGAGCTTTAACGTTTCGTACTGTGTTGTAATGTGCTGTTAGGAGTTGTAAGGCGTTCTACATTATACTAATGTGCTTTTCAAGGTGGTAATATGGCATACAGAGTCGTAAGATGCCTTAAGTTGTCATACGACGTTCGAAGGATTCGGATGAATTCATTAGGTTTATTAGGGAGATTTATGGTTTTGTACGGTGTTTTAATGTGTTCTTAGGTGTTGTAAGGCGTCCTAAATGCTACTAACGTTATTTTCATGTTGCTAATATGGCATACAGAGTCGTAAGATGCCCTAGTTTGCCGTACGAAGTTCAAAGGACTCGTACGATTCATTAGTTTTATTATGGAGCTTTAACGTTTCGTACGGTGTTGTAAGGTGCTGTTAGGAGTTGTAAGGCGTCCTACATTATACTAACGTGCTTTTCATGTTGCTAATATGGCATACAAAGTCGTAAGATGCCCTAATTTGCCGTATGATGTTCAAAGGACTCGTACGAATTCATTAGGTTTATTATGGAGATTTAACGTTTCGTACGGTGTTGTAAGGTGTTGTTAGGAGTTGTAAGGCGTCCTACATTATACTAATGTGCTTTTCGAGGTGCTAATATGGCATATAAAGTAGTAAGATGCCCTAATTTACCGTACGACGTTCAAAGGACTCGTACGAATTCATTAGTTTTATTATGGAGCTTTAACGTTTCGTACTGTGTTGTAAGGTGCTGTTAGGAGTTGTAAGGCGTTCTACATTATACTAACGTGCTTTTCAAGGTGGTAATATGGCATACAGAGTCGTAAGATGCCTTAAGTTGTCGTACGACGTTCGAAGGATTCGGACGAATTCATTAGGTTTATTAGGGAGATTTATGGTTTTGTACGGTGTTTTAATGTGTTCTTAGGTGTTGTAAGGCGTTCTAAATGATACTAACGTTATTTTCATGTTGCTAATATGGCATACAGAGTCGTAAGATGCCCTAGTTTGCCGTAAGATGTTCAAAGGACTCGTACGATTCATTAGTTTTATTATGGAGCTTTAACGTTTCGTACGGTGTTGTAAGGTGCTGTTAGGAGTTGTAAGGCGTCCTACATTATACTAACGTGCTTTTCATGTTGCTAATATGGCATACAAAGTCGTAAGATGCCCTAATTTGCCGTACGATGTTCAAAGGACTCGTACGAATTCATTAGGTTTATTATGGAGCTTTAACGTTTCGTACGGTGTTGTAAGGTGTTGTTAGGAGTTGTAAGGCGTCCTACATTATACTAATGTGCTTTTCGAGGTGCTAATATGGCATACAAAGTCGTAAGATGCCCTAATTTGCCGTACGACGTTCAAAGGACTCGTACGAATTCATTAGTTTTATTATGGAGCTTTAACGTTTCGTACTGTGTTGTAATGTGCTGTTAGGAGTTGTAAGGCGTCCTACATTATACTAACGTGCTTTTCAAGGTGGTAATATGGCATACAGAGTCGTAAGATGCCTTAAGTTTGTCGTACGACGTTCGAAGGATTCGGACGAATTCATTAGGTTTATTAGGGAGATTTATGGTTTTGTACGGTGTTTTAATGTGTTCTTAGGTGTTGTAAGGCGTTCTAAATGATACTAACGTTATTTTCATGTTGCTAATATGGCATACAGAGTCGTAAGATGCCTTAAGTTGTCATACGACGTTCGAAGGATTCGGATGAATTCATTAGGTTTATTAGGGAGATTTATGGTTTTGTACGGTGTTTTAATGTGTTCTTAGGTGTTGTAAGGCGTCCTAAATGCTACTAACGTTATTTTCATGTTGCTAATATGGCATACAGAGTCGTAAGATGCCCTAGTTTGCCGTACGAAGTTCAAAGGACTCGTACGATTCATTAGTTTTATTATGGAGCTTTAACGTTTCGTACGGTGTTGTAAGGTGCTATTAGGAGTTGTAAGGCGTCCTACATTACACTAACGTGCTTTTCATGTTGCTAATATGGCATACAAAGTCGTAAGATGCCCTAATTTGCCGTACGATGTTCAAAGGACTCGTACGAATTCATTAGGTTTATTATGGAGCTTTAACGTTTCGTACGGTGTTGTAAGGTGTTGTTAGGAGTTGTAAGGCGTCCTACATTATACTAACGTGCTTTTCGAAGTGCTAATATGGCATACAAAGTCGTAAGATGCCCTAATTTGCCGTACGACGTTCAAAGGACTCGTACGAATTCATTAGTTTTATTATGGAGCTTTAACGTTTCGTACTGTGTTGTAATGTGCTGTTAGGAGTTGTAAGGCGTCCTACATTATACTAACGTGCTTTTCAAGGTGGTAATATGGCATACAGAGTCGTAAGATGCCTTAAGTTGTCGTACGACGTTCGAAGGATTCGGACGAATTCATTAGGTTTATTAGGGAGATTTATGGTTTTGTACGGTGTTTTAATGTGTTCTTAGGTGTTGTAAGGCGTTCTAAATGATACTAACGTTATTTTCATGTTGCTAATATGGCATACAGAGTCGTAAGATGCCCTAGTTTGCCGTAAGATGTTCAAAGGACTCATACGATTCATTAATTTTATTATGGAGCTTTAACGTTTCGTACGGTGTTGTAAGGTGCTGTTAGGAGTTGTAAGGCGTCCTACATTATACTAACGTGCTTTTCATGTTGCTAATATGGCATACAAAGTCGTAAGATGCCCTAATTTGCCGTATGATGTTCAAAGGACTCGTACGAATTCATTAGGTTTATTATGGAGATTTAACGTTTCGTACGGTGTTGTAAGGTGTTGTTAGGAGTTGTAAGGCGTCCTACATTATACTAATGTGCTTTTCGAGGTGCTAATATGGCATACAAAGTCGTAAGATGCCCTAATTTACCGTACGACGTTCAAAGGACTCATACGAATTCATTAGTTTTATTATGGAGCTTTAACGTTTCGTACTGTGTTGTAAGGTGCTGTTAGGAGTTGTAAGGCGTCCTACATAATAATAACGTGCTTTTCAAGGTGGTAATATGGCATACAGAGTCGTTAGATGCCTTAAGTTGTCGTACGACGTTCGAAGGATTCGGATGAATTCATTAGGTTTATTAGGGAGATTTATGGTTTTGTACGGTGTTTTAATGTGTTCTTAGGTGTTGTAAGGCGTCCTAAATGATACTAACGTTATTTTCATGTTGCTAATATGGCATACAGAGTCGTAAGATGCCCTAGTTTGCCGTACGATGTTCAAAGGACTCGTACGATTCATTAGTTTTATTATGGAGCTTTAACGTTTCGTACGGTGTTGTAAGGTGCTGTTAGGAGTTGTAAGGCGTCCTACATTATACTAACGTGCTTTTCATGTTGCTAATATGGCATACAAAGTCGTAAGATGCCCTAATTTGCCGTACGATGTTCAAAGGACTCGTACGAATTCATTAGGTTTATTATGGAGCTTTAACGTTTCGTACGGTGTTGTAAGGTGTTGTTAGGAGTTGTAAGGCGTCCTACATTATACTAATGTGCTTTTCGAGGTGCTAATATGGCATACAAAGTCGTAAGATGCCCTAATTTACCGTACGACGTTCAAAGGACTCGTACGAATTCATTAGTTTTATTATGGAGCTTTAACGTTTCGTACGGTGTTGTAAGGTGTTGTTAGGAGTTGTAAGGCGTCCTACATTATACTAACGTGCTTTTCGAAGTGCTAATATGGCATACAAAGTCGTAAGATGCCCTAATTTGCCGTACGACGTTCAAAGGACTCGTACGAATTCATTAGTTTTATTATGGAGCTTTAACGTTTCGTACTGTGTTGTAATGTGCTGTTAGGAGTTGTAAGGCGTTCTACATTATACTAATGTGCTTTTCAAGGTGGTAATATGGCATACAAAGTCGTAAGATGCCTTAAGTTGTCATACGACGTTCGAAGGATTCGGATGAATTCATTAGGTTTATTAGGGAGATTTATGGTTTTGTACGGTGTTTTAATGTGTTCTTAGGTGTTGTAAGGCGTCCTAAATGCTACTAACGTTATTTTCATGTTGCTAATATGGCATACAGAGTCGTAAGATGCCCTAGTTTGCCGTACGAAGTTCAAAGGACTCGTACGATTCATTAGTTTTATTATGGAGCTTTAACGTTTCGTACTGTGTTGTAAGGTGCTATTAGGAGTTGTAAGGCGTCCTACATTATACTAACGTGCTTTTCATGTTGCTAATATGGCATACAAAGTCGTAAGATGCCCTAATTTGCCGTACGATGTTCAAAGGACTCGTACGAATTCATTAGGTTTATTATGGAGCTTTAACGTTTCGTACGGTGTTGTAAGGTGTTGTTAGGAGTTGTAAGGCGTCCTACATTATACTAACGTGCTTTTCGAAGTGCTAATATGGCATACAAAGTCGTAAGATGCCCTAATTTGCCGTACGACGTTCAAAGGACTCGTACGAATTCATTAGTTTTATTATGGAGCTTTAACGTTTCGTACTGTGTTGTAATGTGCTGTTAGGAGTTGTAAGGCGTCGTACATTATACTAACGTGTTTTTAAAGGTGGTAATATGGCATACAGAGTCGTAAGATGCCTTAAGTTGTCGTACGACGTTCGAAGGATTCGGACGAATTCATTAGGTTTATTAGGGAGATTTATGGTTTTGTACGGTGTTTTAATGTGTTCTTAGGTGTTGTAAGGCGTTCTAAATGATACTAACGTTATTTTCATGTTGCTAATATGGCATACAGAGTCGTAAGATGCCCTAGTTTGCCGTAAGATGTTCAAAGGACTCATACGATTCATTAGTTTTATTATGGAGCTTTAACGTTTCGTACGGTGTTGTAAGGTGCTGTTAGGAGTTGTAAGGCGTCCTACATTATACTAACGTGCTTTTCATGTTGCTAATATGGCATACAAAGTCGTAAGATGCCCTAATTTGCCGTATGATGTTCAAAGGACTCGTACGAATTCATTAGGTTTATTATGGAGATTTAACGTTTCGTACGGTGTTGTAAGGTGTTGTTAGGAGTTGTAAGGCGTCCTACATTATACTAATGTGCTTTTCGAGGTGCTAATATGGCATACAAAGTCGTAAGATGCCCTAATTTACCGTACGACGTTCAAAGGACTCATACGAATTCATTAGTTTTATTATGGAGCTTTAACGTTTCGTACTGTGTTGTAAGGTGCTGTTAGGAGTTGTAAGGCGTCCTACATAATAATAACGTGCTTTTCAAGGTGGTAATATGGCATACAGAGTCGTTAGATGCCTTAAGTTGTCGTACGACGTTCGAAGGATTCGGATGAATTCATTAGGTTTATTAGGGAGATTTATGGTTTTGTACGGTGTTTTAATGTGTTCTTAGGTGTTGTAAGGCGTCCTAAATGATACTAACGTTATTTTCATGTTGCTAATATGGCATACAGAGTCGTAAGATGCCCTAGTTTGCCGTACGATGTTCAAAGGACTCGTACGATTCATTAGTTTTATTATGGAGCTTTAACGTTTCGTACGGTGTTGTAAGGTGCTGTTAGGAGTTGTAAGGCGTCCTACATTATACTAACGTGCTTTTCATGTTGCTAATATGGCATACAAAGTCGTAAGATGCCCTAATTTGCCGTACGATGTTCAAAGGACTCGTACGAATTCATTAGGTTTATTATGGAGCTTTAACGTTTCGTACGGTGTTGTAAGGTGTTGTTAGGAGTTGTAAGGCGTCCTACATTATACTAATGTGCTTTTCGAGGTGCTAATATGGCATACAAAGTCGTAAGATGCCCTAATTTACCGTACGACGTTCAAAGGACTCGTACGAATTCATTAGTTTTATTATGGAGCTTTAACGTTTCGTACGGTGTTGTAAGGTGTTGTTAGGAGTTGTAAGGCGTCCTACATTATACTAACGTGCTTTTCGAAGTGCTAATATGGCATACAAAGTCGTAAGATGCCCTAATTTGCCGTACGACGTTCAAAGGACTCGTACGAATTCATTAGTTTTATTATGGAGCTTTAACGTTTCGTACTGTGTTGTAATGTGCTGTTAGGAGTTGTAAGGCGTTCTACATTATACTAATGTGCTTTTCAAGGTGGTAATATGGCATACAAAGTCGTAAGATGCCTTAAGTTGTCATACGACGTTCGAAGGATTCGGATGAATTCATTAGGTTTATTAGGGAGATTTATGGTTTTGTACGGTGTTTTAATGTGTTCTTAGGTGTTGTAAGGCGTCCTAAATGCTACTAACGTTATTTTCATGTTGCTAATATGGCATACAGAGTCGTAAGATGCCCTAGTTTGCCGTACGAAGTTCAAAGGACTCGTACGATTCATTAGTTTTATTATGGAGCTTTAACGTTTCGTACTGTGTTGTAAGGTGCTATTAGGAGTTGTAAGGCGTCCTACATTATACTAACGTGCTTTTCATGTTGCTAATATGGCATACAAAGTCGTAAGATGCCCTAATTTGCCGTACGATGTTCAAAGGACTCGTACGAATTCATTAGGTTTATTATGGAGCTTTAACGTTTCGTACGGTGTTGTAAGGTGTTGTTAGGAGTTGTAAGGCGTCCTACATTATACTAACGTGCTTTTCGAAGTGCTAATATGGCATACAAAGTCGTAAGATGCCCTAATTTGCCGTACGACGTTCAAAGGACTCGTACGAATTCATTAGTTTTATTATGGAGCTTTAACGTTTCGTACTGTGTTGTAATGTGCTGTTAGGAGTTGTAAGGCGTCGTACATTATACTAACGTGCTTTTCAAGGTGGTAATATGGCATACAGAGTCGTAAGATGCCTTAAGTTGTCGTACGACGTTCGAAGGATTCGGACGAATTCATTAGGTTTATTAGGGAGATTTATGGTTTTGTACGGTGTTTTAATGTGTTCTTAGGTGTTGTAAGGCGTCCTAAATGCTACTAACGTTATTTTCATGTTGCTAATATGGCATACAGAGTCGTAAGATGCCCTAGTTTGCCGTACGAAGTTCAAAGGACTCGTACGATTCATTAGTTTTATTATGGAGCTTTAACGTTTCGTACGGTGTTGTAAGGTGCTGTTAGGAGTTGTAAGGCGTCCTACATTATACTAACGTGCTTTTCATGTTGCTAATATGGCATACAAAGTCGTAAGATGCCCTAATTTGCCGTATGATGTTCAAAGGACTCGTACGAATTCATTAGGTTTATTATGGAGATTTAACGTTTCGTACGGTGTTGTAAGGTGTTGTTAGGAGTTGTAAGGCGTCCTACATTATACTAATGTGCTTTTCGAGGTGCTAATATGGCATATAAAGTAGTAAGATGCCCTAATTTACCGTACGACGTTCAAAGGACTCGTACGAATTCATTAGTTTTATTATGGAGCTTTAACGTTTCGTACTGTGTTGTAAGGTGCTGTTAGGAGTTGTAAGGCGTTCTACATTATACTAACGTGCTTTTCAAGGTGGTAATATGGCATACAGAGTCGTAAGATGCCTTAAGTTGTCGTACGACGTTCGAAGGATTCGGACGAATTCATTAGGTTTATTAGGGAGATTTATGGTTTTGTACGGTGTTTTAATGTGTTCTTAGGTGTTGTAAGGCGTTCTAAATGATACTAACGTTATTTTCATGTTGCTAATATGGCATACAGAGTCGTAAGATGCCCTAGTTTGCCGTAAGATGTTCAAAGGACTCGTACGATTCATTAGTTTTATTATGGAGCTTTAACGTTTCGTACGGTGTTGTAAGGTGCTGTTAGGAGTTGTAAGGCGTCCTACATTATACTAACGTGCTTTTCATGTTGCTAATATGGCATACAAAGTCGTAAGATGCCCTAATTTGCCGTACGATGTTCAAAGGACTCGTACGAATTCATTAGGTTTATTATGGAGCTTTAACGTTTCGTACGGTGTTGTAAGGTGTTGTTAGGAGTTGTAAGGCGTCCTACATTATACTAATGTGCTTTTCGAGGTGCTAATATGGCATACAAAGTCGTAAGATGCCCTAATTTACCGTACGACGTTCAAAGGACTCGTACGAATTCATTAGTTTTATTATGGAGCTTTAACGTTTCGTACGGTGTTGTAAGGTGTTGTTAGGAGTTGTAAGGCGTCCTACATTATACTAACGTGCTTTTCGAAGTGCTAATATGGCATACAAAGTCGTAAGATGCCCTAATTTGCCGTACGACGTTCAAAGGACTCGTACGAATTCATTAGTTTTATTATGGAGCTTTAACGTTTCGTACTGTGTTGTAATGTGCTGTTAGGAGTTGTAAGGCGTTCTACATTATACTAATGTGCTTTTCAAGGTGGTAATATGGCATACAGAGTCGTAAGATGCCTTAAGTTGTCATACGACGTTCGAAGGATTCGGATGAATTCATTAGGTTTATTAGGGAGATTTATGGTTTTGTACGGTGTTTTAATGTGTTCTTAGGTGTTGTAAGGCGTCCTAAATGCTACTAACGTTATTTTCATGTTGCTAATATGGCATACAGAGTCGTAAGATGCCCTAGTTTGCCGTACGAAGTTCAAAGGACTCGTACGATTCATTAGTTTTATTATGGAGCTTTAACGTTTCGTACGGTGTTGTAAGGTGCTGTTAGGAGTTGTAAGGCGTCCTACATTATACTAACGTGCTTTTCATGTTGCTAATATGGCATACAAAGTCGTAAGATGCCCTAATTTGCCGTACGATGTTCAAAGGACTCGTACGAATTCATTAGGTTTATTATGGAGCTTTAACGTTTCGTACGGTGTTGTAAGGTGTTGTTAGGAGTTGTAAGGCGTCCTACATTATACTAACGTGCTTTTCGAAGTGCTAATATGGCATACAAAGTCGTAAGATGCCCTAATTTGCCGTACGACGTTCAAAGGACTCGTACGAATTCATTAGTTTTATTATGGAGCTTTAACGTTTCGTACTGTGTTGTAATGTGCTGTTAGGAGTTGTAAGGCGTCCTACATTATACTAACGTGCTTTTCAAGGTGGTAATATGGCATACAGAGTCGTAAGATGCCTTAAGTTGTCGTACGACGTTCGAAGGATTCAGACGAATTCATTAGGTTTATTAGGGAGATTTATGGTTTTGTACGGTGTTTTAATGTGTTCTTAGGTGTTGTAAGGCGTTCTAAATGATACTAACGTTATTTTCATGTTGCTAATATGGCATACAGAGTCGTAAGATGCCCTAGTTTGCCGTAAGATGTTCAAAGGACTCGTACGATTCATTAGTTTTATTATGGAGCTTTAACGTTTCGTACGGTGTTGTAAGGTGCTGTTAGGAGTTGTAAGGCGTCCTACATTATACTAACGTGCTTTTCATGTTGCTAATATGGCATACAAAGTCGTAAGATGCCCTAATTTGCCGTACGATGTTCAAAGGACTCGTACGAATTCATTAGGTTTATTATGGAGCTTTAACGTTTCGTACGGTGTTGTAAGGTGTTGTTAGGAGTTGTAAGGCGTCCTACATTATACTAATGTGCTTTTCGAGGTGCTAATATGGCATACAAAGTCGTAAGATGCCCTAATTTGCCGTACGACGTTCAAAGGACTCGTACGAATTCATTAGGTTTATTAGGGAGATTTATGGTTTTGTACGGTGTTTTAATGTGTTCTTAGGTGTTGTAAGGCGTTCTAAATGATACTAACGTTATTTTCATGTTGCTAATATGGCATACAGAGTCGTAAGATGCCCTAGTTTGCCGTAAGATGTTCAAAGGACTCATACGATTCATTAGTTTTATTATGGAGCTTTAACGTTTCGTACGGTGTTGTAAGGTGCTGTTAGGAATTGTAAGGCGTCCTACATTATACTAACGTGCTTTTCATGTTGCTAATATGGCATACAAAGTCGTAAGATGCCCTAATTTGCCGTATGATGTTCAAAGGACTCGTACGAATTCATTAGGTTTATTATGGAGATTTAACGTTTCGTACGGTGTTGTAAGGTGTTGTTAGGAGTTGTAAGGTGTCCTACATTATACTAATGTGCTTTTCGAGGTGCTAATATGGCATATAAAGTAGTAAGATGCCCTAATTTACCGTACGACGTTCAAAGGACTCGTACGAATTCATTAGTTTTATTATGGAGCTTTAACGTTTCGTACTGTGTTGTAAGGTGCTGTTAGGAGTTGTAAGGCGTTCTACATTATACTAACGTGCTTTTCAAGGTGGTAATATGGCATACAGAGTCGTAAGATGCCTTAAGTTGTCGTACGACGTTCGAAGGATTCGGACGAATTCATTAGGTTTATTAGGGAGATTTATGGTTTTGTACGGTGTTTTAATGTGTTCTTAGGTGTTGTAAGGCGTTCTAAATGATACTAACGTTATTTTCATGTTGCTAATATGGCATACAGAGTCGTAAGATGCCCTAGTTTGCCGTAAGATGTTCAAAGGACTCATACGATTCATTAGTTTTATTATGGAGCTTTAACGTTTCGTACGGTGTTGTAAGGTGCTGTTAGGAATTGTAAGGCGTCCTACATTATACTAACGTGCTTTTCATGTTGCTAATATGGCATACAAAGTCGTAAGATGCCCTAATTTGCCGTATGATGTTCAAAGGACTCGTACGAATTCATTAGGTTTATTATGGAGATTTAACGTTTCGTACGGTGTTGTAAGGTGTTGTTAGGAGTTGTAAGGCGTCCTACATTATACTAATGTGCTTTTCGAGGTGCTAATATGGCATATAAAGTAGTAAGATGCCCTAATTTACCGTACGACGTTCAAAGGACTCGTACGAATTCATTAGTTTTATTATGGAGCTTTAACGTTTCGTACTGTGTTGTAAGGTGCTGTTAGGAGTTGTAAGGCGTTCTACATTATACTAACGTGCTTTTCAAGGTGGTAATATGGCATACAGAGTCGTAAGATGCCTTAAGTTGTCGTACGACGTTCGAAGGATTCGGACGAATTCATTAGGTTTATTAGGGAGATTTATGGTTTTGTACGGTGTTTTAATGTGTTCTTAGGTGTTGTAAGGCGTTCTAAATGATACTAACGTTATTTTCATGTTGCTAATATGGCATACAGAGTCGTAAGATGCCCTAGTTTGCCGTAAGATGTTCAAAGGACTCATACGATTCATTAGTTTTATTATGGAGCTTTAACGTTTCGTACGGTGTTGTAAGGTGCTGTTAGGAGTTGTAAGGCGTCCTACATTATACTAACGTTTTTTCATGTTGCTAATATGGCATACAAAGTCGTAAGATGCCCTAATTTGCCGTATGATGTTCAAAGGACTCGTACGAATTCATTAGGTTTATTATGGAGATTTAACGTTTCGTACGGTGTTGTAAGGTGTTGTTAGGAGTTGTAAGGCGTCCTACATTATACTAATGTGCTTTTCGAGGTGCTAATATGGCATACAAAGTAGTAAGATGCCCTAATTTACCGTACGACGTTCAAAGGACTCGTACGAATTCATTAGTTTTATTATGGAGCTTTAACGTTTCGTACTGTGTTGTAAGGTGCTGTTAGGAGTTGTAAGGCGTTCTACATTATACTAACGTGCTTTTCAAGGTGGTAATATGGCATACAGAGTCGTAAGATGCCTTAAGTTGTCGTACGACGTTCGAAGGATTCGGATGAATTCATTAGGTTTATTAGGGAGATTTATGGTTTTGTACGGTGTTTTAATGTGTTCTTAGGTGTTGTAAGGTGTCCTAAATGCTACTAACGTTATTTTCATGTTGCTAATATGGCATACAGAGTCGTAAGATGCCCTAGTTTGCCGTACGAAGTTCAAAGGACTCGTACGATTCATTAGTTTTATTATGGAGCTTTAACGTTTCGTACGGTGTTGTAAGGTGCTGTTAGGAGTTGTAAGGCGTCCTACATTATACTAACGTGCTTTTCATGTTGCTAATATGGCATACAAAGTCGTAAGATGCCCTAATTTGCCGTACGATGTTCAAAGGACTCGTACGAATTCATTAGGTTTATTATGGAGCTTTAACGTTTCGTACGGTGTTGTAAGGTGTTGTTAGGAGTTGTAAGGCGTCCTACATTATACTAATGTGCTTTTCGAGGTGCTAATATGGCATACAAAGTCGTAAGATGCCCTAATTTACCGTACGACGTTCAAAGGACTCATACGAATTCATTAGTTTTATTATGGAGCTTTAACGTTTCGTACTGTGTTGTAAGGTGCTGTTAGGAGTTGTAAGGCGTCCTACATTATAATAACGTGCTTTTCAAGGTGGTAATATGGCATACAGAGTCGTAAGATGCCTTAAGTTGTCGTACGACGTTCGAAGGATTCGGATGAATTCATTAGGTTTATTAGGGAGATTTATGGTTTTGTACGGTGTTTTAATGTGTTCTTAGGTGTTGTAAGGCGTCCTAAATGATACTAACGTTATTTTCATGTTGCTAATATGGCATACAGAGTCTTAAGATGCCCTAGTTTGCCGTACGATGTTCAAAGGACTCGTACGATTCATTAGTTTTATTATGGAGCTTTAACGTTTCGTACGGTGTTGTAAGGTGCTGTTAGGAGTTGTAAGGCGTCCTACATTATACTAACGTGCTTTTCAAGGTGGTAATATGGCATACAGAGTCGTAAGATGCCTTAAGTTGTCGTACGACGTTCGAAGGATTCGGACGAATTCATTAGGTTTATTAGGGAGATTTATGGTTTTGTACGGTGTTTTAATGTGTTCTTAGGTGTTGTAAGGCGTCCTAAATGATACTAACGTTATTTTCATGTTGCTAATATGGCATACAGAGTCTTAAGATGTCCTAACTTGTCCTATGATGTTCAAAGGACTCGTACGAATTCATTAGGTTTATTATAGAGATTTATGGTTTTGTACGTTGTTTTAATGTGTTCTTAGGTGTTGTAAGACGTCCTAAATGATACTAACGTTATTTCCATGTTGCTAATACGGCATACAGAGTCGTAAGATGCCCTAATTTGCTATACGATGTTCAAAGGACTTGTACGAATTCATTAGTTTTATTATGGAGCTTTAACGTTTCGTACGGTGTTGTAAGGTGCTGTTAGGAGTTTTAAGGCGTCCTACATTATACTAACGTGCTTTTCAAGGTGCTAATATGGCATACAGAGTCGTAAGATGCCTTAATTTTCCGTACGACGTTCGAAGGATTCGGACGAATTCATTAGGTTTACTATGGAGATTTATGGTTTTGTACGGTGTTACAATGTCTTCTTAGGTGTTGTAAGGCGTCCTAAATGATACTAACGTGCTTTTCAAGGTGCTAATATGGCATACAGAGTCTTAAGATGCCTTAAGTTGTCGTACGACGTTCGAAGGATTCTTACGAATTCATTAGGTTTATTAAGGAGATTTATGGTTTTTTACGGTGTTTTTATGTGTTCTTAGGTGTTGAAAGGCGTCCTAAATGATACTAACGTTATTTTCATGTTGCTAATATGGCATACAGAGTCGTAAGATGCCCTAGTTTACCGTACGATGTTCAAAGGACTCGTACGATTCATTAGTTTTATTATGGAGCTTTAACGTTTCGTACGGTGTTGTAAGGTGCTGTTAGGAGTTGTAAGGCGCCCTACATTATACTAACGTGCTTTTCAAGGTGGTAATATGGCATACAGAGTCGTAAGATGCCTTAAGTTGTCGTACGACGTTCGAACGATTCGGACGAATTCATTAGGTTTATTAGGGAGATTTATGGTTTTGTAAGGTGTTACAATGTCTTCTTAGGTGTTGTAAGGCGTCCTAAATGATACTAACGTGCTTTTCAAGGTGCTAATATGGCATACAGAGTCGTAAGATGCCTTAAGTTGTCGTACGACGTTCGAAGGATTCTTACGAATTCATTAGGTTTATTAAGGAGATTTATGGTTTTTTACGGTGTTTTTTATGTGTTCTTAGGTGTTGAAAGGCGTCCTAAATGATACTAACGTTATTTTCATGTTGCTAATATGGCATACAGAGTCGTAAGATGCCCTAGTTTTCCGTACGATGTTCAAAGGACTCGTACGATTCATTAGTTTTATTATGGAGCTTTAACGTTTCGTACGGTGTTGTAAGGTGCTGTTAGGAGTTGTAAGGCGTCCTACATTATACTAACGTGCTTTTCAAGGTGGTAATATGGCATACAGAGTCGTAAGATGCCTTAAGTTGTCGTACGACGTTCGAAGGATTCGGATGAATTCATTAGGTTTATTAGGGAGATTTATGGTTTTGTACGGTGTTTTAATGTGTTCTTAGGTGTTGTAAGGCGTCCTAAATGATACTAACGTTATTTTCATGTTGCTAATATGGCATACAGAGTCGTAAGATGCCCTAGTTTGCCGTACGATGTTCAAAGGACTCGTACGATTCATTAGATTTATATAGCTTTAACGTTTCATACGGTGTTGGAAGGTGCTGTTAGGAGTTGTAAGGAGTCCTACATTATACTAACGTGCTTTTCAAGGTGGTAATATGGCATACAGAGTCGTAAGATGCCTTAAGTTGTCGTACGACGTTCGAAGGATTCGGATGAATTCATTAGGTTTATTAGGGAGATTTATGGTTTTGTACGGTGTTTTAATGTGTTCTTAGGTGTTGTAAGGCGTCCTAAATGATACTAACGTTATTTTCATGTTGCTAATATGGCATACAGAGTCGTAAGATGCCCTAGTTTGCCGTACGATGTTCAAAGGACTCGTACGATTCATTAGTTTTATTATGGAGCTTTAACGTTTCGTACGGTGTTGTAAGGTGCTGTTAGGAGTTGTAAGGCGTCCTACATTATACTAACGTGCTTTTCAAGGTGGTAATATGGCATACAGAGTCGTAAGATGCCTTAAGTTGTCGTACGACGTTCGAAGGATTCGGATGAATTCATTAGGTTTATTAGCTATGGTTTTGTACAGTGTTTTAATGTGTTCTTAGGTGTTGTAAGGCGTCCTAAATGATACTAATGTTATTTTCACGTTGCTAATATGGCATACAGAGTCGTAAGATGCCCTAGTTTGTCGTACGATGTTCAAAGGACTCGTACGATTCATTAGTTTTATTATGGAGCTTTAACGTTTCGTACGGTGTTGTAAGGTACTGTTAGGAGTTGTAAGGCGTCCTACATTTTACTAACGTGCTTTTCAAGGTGGTAATATGGCATACAGAGTCGTAAGATGCCTTAAGTTGTCGTACGACGTTCGAAGGATTCGGACGAATTCATTAGGTTTATTAGGGAGATTTATGGTTTTGTACGGTGTTTTAATGTGTTCTTAGGTGTTGTAAGGCGTCCTAAATGATACTAACGTTATTTTAATGTTGCTAATATGGCATACAGAGTCGTAAGATGCCCTAGTTTGCCGTACGATGTTCAAAGGACTCGTACGATTCATTAGTTTTATTATGGAGCTTTAACGTTTCGTACGGTGTTATAAGGTGCTGTTAGGAGTTGTAAGGCGTCCTACATTATACTAACGTGCTTTTCAAGGTGGTAATATGGCATACAGAGTCGTAATATGCCTTAAGTTGTCGTACGACGTTCGAAGGATTCGGACGAATTCATTAGGTTTATTAGGGAGATTTATGGTTTTGTACGGTGTTACAATGTCTTCTTAGGTGTTGTAAGGCGTCCTAAATGATACTAACGTGCTTTTCAAGGTGCTAATATGGCATACAGAGTCGTAAGATGCCTTAAGTTGTCGTACGACGTTCGAAGGATTCTTACGAATTCATTAGGTTTATTAAGGAGATTTATGGTTTTTTACGGTGTTTTTATGTGTTCTTAGGTGTTGTAAGGCGTCCTAAATGATACTAATGTTATTTTCACGTTGCTAATATGGCATACAGAGTCGTAAGATGCCCTAGTTTGTCGTACGATGTTCAAAGGACTCGTACGATTCATTAGTTTTATTATGGAGCTTTAACGTTTCGTACGGTGTTGTAAGGTACTGTTAGGAGTTGTAAGGCGTCCTACATTTTACTAACGTGCTTTTCAAGGTGGTAATATGGCATACAGAGTCGTAAGATGCCTTAAGTTGTCGTACGACGTTCGAGGGATTCGGACGAATTCATTAGGTTTATTAGGGAGATTTATGGTTTTGTACGGTGTTTTAATGTGTTCTTAGGTGTTGTAAGGCGTCCTAAATGATACTAACGTTATTTTCATGTTGCTAATATGGCATACAGAGTCGTAAGATGCCCTAGTTTGCCGTACGATGTTCAAAGGACTCGTACGATTCATTAGTTTTATTATGGAGCTTTAACGTTTCGTACGGTGTTATAAGGTGCTGTTAGGAGTTGTAAGGCGTCCTACATTATACTAACGTGCTTTTCAAGGTGGTAATATGGCATACAGAGTCGTAATATGCCTTAAGTTGTCGTACGACGTTCGAAGGATTCGGACGAATTCATTAGGTTTATTAGGGAGATTTATGGTTTTGTACGGTGTTACAATGTCTTCTTAGGTGTTGTAAGGCGTCCTAAATGATACTAACGTGCTTTTCAAGGTGCTAATATGGCATACAGAGTCGTAAGATGCCTTAAGTTGTCGTACGACGTTCGAAGGATTCTTACGAATTCATTAGGTTTATTAAGGAGATTTATGGTTTTTTACGGTGTTTTTATGTGTTCTTAGGTGTTGAAAGGCGTCCTAAATGATACTAACGTTATTTTCATGTTGCTAATATGGCATACAGAGTCGTAAGATGCCCTAGTTTTCCGTACGATGTTCAAAGGACTCGTACGATTCATTAGTTTTATTATGGAGCTTTAACGTTTCGTACGGTGTTGTAAGGTGCTGTTAGGAGTTGTAAGGCGTCCTACATTATACTAACGTGCTTTTCAAGGTGGTAATATGGCATACAGAGTCGAAAGATGCCTTAAGTTGTCGTACGACGTTCGAAGGATTCGGATGAATTCATTAGGTTTATTAGGGAGATTTATGGTTTTGTACGGTGTTTTAATGTGTTCTTAGGTGTTGTAAGGCGTCCTAAATGATACTAACGTTATTTTCATGTTGCTAATATGGCATACAGAGTCGTAAGATGCCCTAGTTTGCCGTACGATGTTCAAAGGACTCGTACGATTCATTAGTTTTATTATGGAGCTTTAACGTTTCATACGGTGTTGTAAGGTGCTGTTAGGAGTTGTAAGGCGTCCTACATTATACTAACGTGCTTTTCAAGGTGGTAATATGGCATACAGAGTCGTAAGATGCCTTAAGTTGTCGTACGACGTTCGAAGGATTCGGATGAATTCATTAGGTTTATTAGGGAGATTTATGGTTTTGTACGGTGTTTTAATGTGTTCTTAGGAGTTGTAAGGCGTCCTAAATGATACTAACGTTATTTTCATGTTGCTAATATGGCATACAGAGTCGTAAGATGCCCTAGTTTGCCGTACGATGTTCAAAGGACTCGTACGATTCATTAGTTTTATTAGGGAGCTTTAACGTTTTGTACGGTGTTGTAAGGTGCTGTTAGGAGTTGTAAGGCGTCCTACATTATACTAACGTGCTTTTCAAGGTGGTAATATGGCATACAGAGTCGTAAGATGCCTTAAGTTGTCGTACGACGTTCGAAGGATTCGGATGAACTCATTAGGTTTATTAGCTATGGTTTTGTACGGTGTTTTAATGTGTTCTTAGGTGTTGTAAGGCGTCCTAAATGATACTAACGTTATTTTCATGTTGCTAATATGGCATACAGAGTCGTAAGATGCCCTAGTTTGCCGTACGATGTTCAAAGGACTCGTACGATTCATTAGTTTTATTATGGAGCTTTAACGTTTCGTACGGTGTTGTAAGGTGCTGTTAGGAGTTGTAAGGCGTCCTACATTATACTAACGTGCTTTTCAAGGTGGTAATATGGCATACAGAGTCGTAAGATGCCTTAAGTTGTCGTACGACGTTCGAAGGATTCGGACGAATTCATTAGGTTTATTAGGGAGATTTATGGTTTTGTACGGTGTTTTAATGTGTTCTTAGGTGTTGTAAGGCGTCCTAAATGATACTAACGTTATTTTCATGTTGCTAATATGGCATACAGAGTCGTAAGATGCCCTAGTTTGCCGTACGATGTTCAAAGGACTCGTACGATTCATTAGTTTTATTATGGAGCTTTAACGTTTCGTACGGTGTTGTAAGGTGCTGTTAGGAGTTGTAAGGCGTCCTACATTATACTAACGTGCTTTTCAAGGTGGTAATATGGCATACAGAGTCGTAAGATGCCTTAAGTTGTCGTACAACGTTCGAACGATTCGGATGAATTCATTAGGTTTATTAGCTATGGTTTTGTACGGTGTTTTAATGTGTTCTTAGGTGTTGTAAGGCGTCCTAAATGATACTAATGTTATTTTCACGTTGCTAATATGGCATACAGAGTCGTAAGATGCCCTAGTTTGTCGTACGATGTTCAAAGGACTCGTACGATTCATTAGTTTTATTATGGAGCTTTAACGTTTCGTACGGTGTTGTAAGGTACTGTTAGGAGTTGTAAGGCGTCCTACATTTTACTAACGTGCTTTTCAAGGTGGTAATATGGCATACAGAGTCGTAAGATGCCTTAAGTTGTCGTACGACGTTCGAAGGATTCGGACGAATTCATTAGGTTTATTAGGGAGATTTATGGTTTTGTACGGTGTTTTAATGTGTTCTTAGGTGTTGTAAGGCGTCCTAAATGATACTAACGTTATTTTCATGTTGCTAATATGGCATACAGAGTCGTAAGATGCCCTAGTTTGCCGTACGATGTTCAAAGGACTCGTACGATTCATTAGTTTTATTATGGAGCTTTAACGTTTCGTACGGTGTTATAAGGTGCTGTTAGGAGTTGTAAGGCGTCCTACATTATACTAACGTGCTTTTCAAGGTGGTAATATGGCATACAGAGTCGTAATATGCCTTAAGTTGTCGTACGACGTTCGAAGGATTCGGACGAATTCATTAGGTTTATTAGGGAGATTTATGGTTTTGTACGGTGTTACAATGTCTTCTTAGGTGTTGTAAGGCGTCCTAAATGATACTAACGTGCTTTTCAAGGTGCTAATATGGCATACAGAGTCGTAAGATGCCTTAAGTTGTCGTACGACGTTCGAAGGATTCTTACGAATTCATTAGGTTTATTAAGGAGATTTATGGTTTTTTTACGGTGTTTTTATGTGTTCTTAGGTGTTGAAAGGCGTCCTAAATGATACTAACGTTATTTTCATGTTGCTAATATGGCATACAGAGTCGTAAGATGCCCTAGTTTTCCGTACGATGTTCAAAGGACTCGTACGATTCATTAGTTTTATTATGGAGCTTTAACGTTTCGTACGGTGTTGTAAGGTGCTGTTAGGAGTTGTAAGGCGTCCTACATTATACTAACGTGCTTTTCAAGGTGGTAATATGGCATACAGAGTCGAAAGATGCCTTAAGTTGTCGTACGACGTTCGAAGGATTCGGATGAATTCATTAGGTTTATTAGGGAGATTTATGGTTTTGTACGGTGTTTTAATGTGTTCTTAGGTGTTGTAAGGCGTCCTAAATGATACTAACGTTATTTTCATGTTGCTAATATGGCATACAGAGTCGTAAGATGCCCTAGTTTGCCGTACGATGTTCAAAGGACTCGTACGATTCATTAGTTTTATTATGGAGCTTTAACGTTTCATACGGTGTTGTAAGGTGCTGTTAGGAGTTGTAAGGCGTCCTACATTATACTAACGTGCTTTTCAAGGTGGTAATATGGCATACAGAGTCGTAAGATGCCTTAAGTTGTCGTACGACGTTCGAAGGATTCGGATGAATTCATTAGGTTTATTAGGGAGATTTATGGTTTTGTACGGTGTTTTAATGTGTTCTTAGGAGTTGTAAGGCGTCCTAAATGATACTAACGTTATTTTCATGTTGCTAATATGGCATACAGAGTCGTAAGATGCCCTAGTTTGTCGTACGATGTTCAAAGGACTCGTACGATTCATTAGTTTTATTATGGAGCTTTAACGTTTCGTACGGTGTTGTAAGGTGCTGTTAGGAGTTGTAAGGAGTCCTACATTATACTAACGTGCTATTCAAGGTGGTAATATGGCATACAGAGTCGTAAGATGCCTTAAGTTGTCGTACGACGTTCGAAGGATTCGGATGAACTCATTAGGTTTATTAGCTATGGTTTTGTACGGTGTTTTAATGTGTTCTTAGGTGTTGTAAGGCGTCCTAAATGATACTAACGTTATTTTCATGTTGCTAATATGGCATACAGAGTCGTAAGATGCCCTAGTTTGCCGTACGATGTTCAAAGGACTCGTACGATTCATTAGTTTTATTATGGAGCTTTAACGTTTCGTACGGTGTTGTAAGGTGCTGTTAGGAGTTGTAAGGCGTCCTACATTATACTAACGTGCTTTTCAAGGTGGTAATATGGCATACAGAGTCGTAAGATGCCTTAAGTTGTCGTACGACGTTCGAAGGATTCGGACGAATTCATTAGGTTTATTAGGGAGATTTATGGTTTTGTACGGTGTTTTAATGTGTTCTTAGGTGTTGTAAGGCGTCCTAAATGATACTAACGTTATTTTCATGTTGCTAATATGGCATACAGAGTCGTAAGATGCCCTAGTTTGCCGTACGATGTTCAAAGGACTCGTACGATTCATTAGTTTTATTATGGAGCTTTAACGTTTCGTACGGTGTTGTAAGGTGCTGTTAGAAGTTGTAAGGCGTCCTACATTATACTAACGTGCTTTTCAAGGTGGTAATATGGCATACAGAGTCGTAAGATGCCTTAAGTTGTCGTACGACGTTCGAACGATTCGGATGAATTCATTAGGTTTATTAGGGAGATTTATGGTTTTGTACGGTGTTTTAATGTGTTCTTAGGTGTTGTAAGGCGTTCTAAATGATACTAACGTTATTTTCATGTTGCTAATATGGCATACAGAGTCGTAAGATGCCCTAGTTTACCGTACGATGTTCAAAGGACTCGTACGATTCATTAGTTTTATTATGGAGCTTTAACGTTTCGTACGGTGTTGTAAGGTGCTGTTAGGAGTTGTAAGGCGCCCTACATTATACTAACGTGCTTTTCAAGGTGGTAATATGGCATACAGAGTCGTAAGATGCCTTAAGTTGTCGTACGACGTTCGAAGGATTCGGACGAATTCATTAGGTTTATTAGGGAGATTTATGGTTTTGTACGGTGTTACAATGTCTTCTTAGGTGTTGTAAGGCGTCCTAAATGATACTAACGTGCTTTTCAAGGTGCTAATATGGCATACAGAGTCGTAAGATGCCTTAAGTTGTCGTACGACGTTCGAAGGATTCTTACGAATTCATTAGGTTTATTAAGGAGATTTATGGTTTTTTACGGTGTTTTTATGTGTTCTTAGGTGTTGAAAGGCGTCCTAAATGATACTAACGTTATTTTCATGTTGCTAATATGGCATACAGAGTCGTAAGATGCCCTAGTTTTCCGTACGATGTTCAAAGGACTCGTACGATTCATTAGTTTTATTATGGAGCTTTAACGTTTCGTACGGTGTTGTAAGGTGCTGTTAGGAGTTGTAAGGAGTCCTACATTATACTAACGTGCTATTCAAGGTGGTAATATGGCATACAGAGTCGTAAGATGCCTTAAGTTGTCGTACGACGTTCGAAGGATTCGGATGAACTCATTAGGTTTATTAGCTATGGTTTTGTACGGTGTTTTAATGTGTTCTTAGGTGTTGTAAGGCGTCCTAAATGATACTAACGTTATTTTCATGTTGCTAATATGGCATACAGAGTCGTAAGATGCCCTAGTTTGCCGTACGATGTTCAAAGGACTCGTACGATTCATTAGTTTTATTATGGAGCTTTAACGTTTCGTACGGTGTTGTAAGGTGCTGTTAGGAGTTGTAAGGCGTCCTACATTATACTAACGTGCTTTTCAAGGTGGTAATATGGCATACAGAGTCGTAAGATGCCTTAAGTTGTCGTACGACGTTCGAAGGATTCGGACGAATTCATTAGGTTTATTAGGGAGATTTATGGTTTTGTACGGTGTTTTAATGTGTTCTTAGGTGTTGTAAGGCGTCCTAAATGATACTAACGTTATTTTCATGTTGCTAATATGGCATACAGAGTCGTAAGATGCCCTAGTTTGCCGTACGATGTTCAAAGGACTCGTACGATTCATTAGTTTTATTATGGAGCTTTAACGTTTCGTACGGTGTTGTAAGGTGCTGTTAGAAGTTGTAAGGCGTCCTACATTATACTAACGTGCTTTTCAAGGTGGTAATATGGCATACAGAGTCGTAAGATGCCTTAAGTTGTCGTACGACGTTCGAACGATTCGGATGAATTCATTAGGTTTATTAGGGAGATTTATGGTTTTGTACGGTGTTTTAATGTGTTCTTAGGTGTTGTAAGGCGTTCTAAATGATACTAACGTTATTTTCATGTTGCTAATATGGCATACAGAGTCGTAAGATGCCCTAGTTTACCGTACGATGTTCAAAGGACTCGTACGATTCATTAGTTTTATTATGGAGCTTTAACGTTTCGTACGGTGTTGTAAGGTGCTGTTAGGAGTTGTAAGGCGCCCTACATTATACTAACGTGCTTTTCAAGGTGGTAATATGGCATACAGAGTCGTAAGATGCCTTAAGTTGTCGTACGACGTTCGAAGGATTCGGACGAATTCATTAGGTTTATTAGGGAGATTTATGGTTTTGTACGGTGTTACAATGTCTTCTTAGGTGTTGTAAGGCGTCCTAAATGATACTAACGTGCTTTTCAAGGTGCTAATATGGCATACAGAGTCGTAAGATGCCTTAAGTTGTCGTACGACGTTCGAAGGATTCTTACGAATTCATTAGGTTTATTAAGGAGATTTATGGTTTTTTACGGTGTTTTTATGTGTTCTTAGGTGTTGAAAGGCGTCCTAAATGATACTAACGTTATTTTCATGTTGCTAATATGGCATACAGAGTCGTAAGATGCCCTAGTTTTCCGTACGATGTTCAAAGGACTCGTACGATTCATTAGTTTTATTATGGAGCTTTAACGTTTCGTACGGTGTTGTAAGGTGCTGTTAGGAGTTGTAAGGCGTCCTACATTATACTAACGTGCTTTTCAAGGTGGTAATATGGCATACAGAGTCGTAAGATGCCTTAAGTTGTCGTACGACGTTCGAAGGATTCGGATGAATTCATTAGGTTTATTAGGGAGATTTATGGTTTTGTACGGTGTTTTAATGTGTTCTTAGGTGTTGTAAGGCGTCCTAAATGATACTAACGTTATTTTCATGTTGCTAATATGGCATACAGAGTCGTAAGATGCCCTAGTTTGCCGTACGATGTTCAAAGGACTCGTACGATTCATTAGTTTTATTATGGAGCTTTAACGTTTCATACGGTGTTGTAAGGTGCTGTTAGGAGTTGTAAGGCGTCCTACATTATACTAACGTGCTTTTCAAGGTGGTAATATGGCATACAGAGTCGTAAGATGCCTTAAGTTGTCGTACGACGTTCGAAGGATTCGGATGAGTTCATTAGGTTTATTAGGGAGATTTATGGTTTTGTACGGTGTTTTAATGTGTTCTTAGGTGTTGTAAGGCGTCCTAAATGATACTAACGTTATTTTCATGTTGCTAATATGGCATACAGAGTCGTAAGATGCCCTAGTTTGCCGTACGATGTTCAAAGGACTCGTACGATTCATTAGTTTTATTATGGAGCTTTAACGTTTCGTACGGTGTTGTAAGGTGCTGTTAGGAGTTGTAAGGCGTCCTACATTATACTAACGTGCTTTTCAAGGTGGTAATATGGCATACAGAGTCGTAAGATGCCTTAAGTTGTCGTACGACGTTCGAAGGATTCGGATGAATTCATTAGGTTTATTAGGGAGATTTATGGTTTTGTACGGTGTTTTAATGTGTTCTTAGGTGTTGTAAGGCGTCCTAAATGATACTAACGTTATTTTCATGTTGCTAATATGGCATACAGAGTCGTAAGATGCCCTAGTTTGCCGTACGATGTTCAAAGGACTCGTACGATTCATTAGTTTTATTATGGAGCTTTAACGTTTCGTACGGTGTTGTAAGGTGCTGTTAGGAGTTGTAAGGCGTCCTACATTATACTAACGTGCTTTTCAAGGTGGTAATATGGCATACAGAGTCGTAAGATGCCTTAAGTTGTCGTACGACGTTCGAAGGATTCGGATGAATTCATTAGGTTTATTAGAGAGATTTATGGTTTTGTACGGTGTTTTAATGTGTTCTTAGGTGTTGTAAGGCGTCCTAAATGATACTAACGTTATTTTCATGTTGCTAATATGGCATACAGAGTCGTAAGATGCCCTAGTTTGCCGTACGATGTTCAAAGGACTCGTACGATTCATTAGTTTTATTATGGAGCTTTAACGTTTCGTACGGTGTTGTAAGGTGCTGTTAGGAGTTGTAAGGCGTCCTACATTATACTAACGTGCTTTTCAAGGTGGTAATATGGCATACAGAGTCGTAAGATGCCTTAAGTTGTCGTACGACGTTCGAAGGATTCGGATGAATTCATTAGGTTTATTAGAGAGATTTATGGTTTTGTACGGTGTTTTAATGTGTTCTTAGGTGTTGTAAGGCGTCCTAAATGATACTAACGTTATTTTCATGTTGCTAATATGGCATACAGAGTCGTAAGATGCCCTAGTTTGCCGTACGATGTTCAAAGGACTCGTACGATTCATTAGTTTTATTATGGAGCTTTAACGTTTCGTACGGTGTTGTAAGGTGCTGTTAGGAGTTGTAAGGCGTCCTACATTATACTAACGTGCTTTTCAAGGTGGTAATATGGCATACAGAGTCGTAAGATGCCTTAAGTTGTCGTACGACGTTCGAACGATTCGGATGAATTCATTAGGTTTATTAGGGAGATTTATGGTTTTGTACGGTGTTTTAATGTGTTCTTAGGTGTTGTAAGGCGTCCTAAATGATACTAACGTTATTTTCATGTTGCTAATATGGCATACAGAGTCGTAAGATGCCCTAGTTTACCGTACGATGTTCAAAGGACTCGTACGATTCATTAGTTTTATTATGGAGCTTTAACGTTTCGTACGGTGTTGTAAGGTGCTGTTAGGAGTTGTAAGGCGCCCTACATTATACTAACGTGCTTTTCAAGGTGGTAATATGGCATACAGAGTCGTAAGATGCCTTAAGTTGTCGTACGACGTTCGAAGGATTCGGACGAATTCATTAGGTTTATTAGGGAGATTTATGGTTTTGTACGGTGTTACAATGTCTTCTTAGGTGTTGTAAGGCGTCCTAAATGATACTAACGTGCTTTTCAAGGTGCTAATATGGCATACAGAGTCGTAAGATGCCTTAAGTTGTCTTACGACGTTCGAAGGATTCTTACGAATTCATTAGGTTTATTAAGGAGATTTATGGTTTTTTACGGTGTTTTTATGTGTTCTTAGGTGTTGAAAGGCGTCCTAAATGATACTAACGTTATTTTCATGTTGCTAATATGGCATACAGAGTCGTAAGATGCCCTAGTTTTCCGTACGATGTTCAAAGGACTCGTACGATTCATTAGTTTTATTATGGAGCTTTAACGTATCGTACGGTGTTGTAAGGTGCTGTTAGGAGTTGTAAGGCGCCCTACATTATACTAACGTGCTTTTCAAGGTGGTAATATGGCATACAGAGTCGTAAGATGCCTTAAGTTGTCGTACGACGTTCGAAGGATTCGGACGAATTCATTAGGTTTATTAGGGAGATTTATGGTTTTGTACGGTGTTACAATGTCTTCTTAGGTGTTGTAAGGCGTCCTAAATGATACTAACGTGCTTTTCAAGGTGCTAATATGGCATACAGAGTCGTAAGATGCCTTAAGTTGTCGTACGACGTTCGAAGGATTCTTACGAATTCATTAGGTTTATTAAGGAGATTTATGGTTTTTTACGGTGTTTTTATGTGTTCTTAGGTGTTGAAAGGCGTCCTAAATGATACTAACGTTATTTTCATGTTGCTAATATGGCATACAGAGTCGTAAGATGCCCTAGTTTTCCGTACGATGTTCAAAGGACTCGTACGATTCATTAGTTTTATTATGGAGCTTTAACGTTTCGTACGGTGTTGTAAGGTGCTGTTAGGAGTTGTAAGGCGTCCTACATTATACTAACGTGCTTTTCAAGGTGGTAATATGGCATACAGAGTCGTAAGATGCCTTAAGTTGTCGTACGACGTTCGAAGGATTCGGATGAATTCATTAGGTTTATTAAGGAGATTTATGGTTTTTTACGGTGTTTTTATGTGTTCTTAGGTGTTGAAAGGCGTCCTAAATGATACTAACGTTATTTTCATGTTGCTAATATGGCATACAGAGTCGTAAGATGCCCTAGTTTTCCGTACGATGTTCAAAGGACTCGTACGATTCATTAGTTTTATTATGGAGCTTTAACGTTTCGTACGGTGTTGTAAGGTGCTGTTAGGAGTTGTAAGGCGCCCTACATTATACTAACGTGCTTTTCAAGGTGGTAATATGGCATACAGAGTCGTAAGATGCCTTAAGTTGTCGTACGACGTTCGAAGGATTCGGACGAATTCATTAGGTTTATTAGGGAGATTTATGGTTTTGTACGGTGTTACAATGTCTTCTTAGGTGTTGTAAGGCGTCCTAAATGATACTAACGTGCTTTTCAAGGTGCTAATATGGCATACAGAGTCGTAAGATGCCTTAAGTTGTCGTACGACGTTCGAAGGATTCTTACGAATTCATTAGGTTTATTAAGGAGATTTATGGTTTTTTACGGTGTTTTTATGTGTTCTTAGGTGTTGAAAGGCGTCCTAAATGATACTAACGTTATTTTCATGTTGCTAATATGGCATACAGAGTCGTAAGATGCCCTAGTTTTCCGTACGATGTTCAAAGGACTCGTACGATTCATTAGTTTTATTATGGAGCTTTAACGTTTCGTACGGTGTTGTAAGGTGCTGTTAGGAGTTGTAAGGCGTCCTACATTATACTAACGTGCTTTTCAAGGTGGTAATATGGCATACAGAGTCGTAAGATGCCTTAAGTTGTCGTACGACGTTCGAAGGATTCGGATGAATTCATTAGGTTTATTAGGGAGATTTATGGTTTTGTACGGTGTTTTAATGTGTTCTTAGGTGTTGTAAGGCGTCCTAAATGATACTAACGTTATTTTCATGTTGCTAATATGGCATACAGAGTCGTAAAATGCCCTAGTTTGCCGTACGATGTTCAAAGGACTCGTACGATTCATTAGTTTTATTATGGAGCTTTAACGTTTCATACGGTGTTGTAAGGTGCTGTTAGGAGTTGTAAGGCGTCCTACATTATACTAACGTGCTTTTCAAGGTGGTAATATGGCATACAGAGTCGTAAGATGCCTTAAGTTGTCGTACGACGTTCGAAGGATTCGGATGAGTTCATTAGGTTTATTAGGGAGATTTATGGTTTTGTACGGTGTTTTAATGTGTTCTTAGGTGTTGTAAGGCGTCCTAAATGATACTAACGTTATTTTCATGTTGCTAATATGGCATACAGAGTCGTAAGATGCCCTAGTTTGCCGTACGATGTTCAAAGGACTCGTACGATTCATTAGTTTTATTATGGAGCTTTAACGTTTCGTACGGTGTTGTAAGGTGCTGTTAGGAGTTGTAAGGCGTCCTACATTATACTAACGTGCTTTTCAAGGTGGTAATATGGCATACAGAGTCGTAAGATGCCTTAAGTTGTCGTACGACGTTCGAAGGATTCGGATGAATTCATTAGGTTTATTAGGGAGATTTATGGTTTTGTACGGTGTTTTAATGTGTTCTTAGGTGTTGTAAGGCGTCCTAAATGATACTAACGTTATTTTCATGTTGCTAATATGACATACAGAGTCGTAAGATGCCCTAGTTTGCCGTACGATGTTCAAAGGATTCGTACGATTCATTAGTTTTATTATGGAGCTTTAACGTTTCGTACGGTGTTGTAAGGTGCTGTTAGGAGTTGTAAGGCGTCCTACATTATACTAACGTGCTTTTCAAGGTGGTAATATGGCATACAGAGTCGTAAGATGCCTTAAGTTGTCGTACGACGTTCGAAGGATTCGGATGAATTCATTAGGTTTATTAGAGAGATTTATGGTTTTGTACGGTGTTTTAATGTGTTCTTAGGTGTTGTAAGGCGTCCTAAATGATACTAACGTTATTTTCATGTTGCTAATATGGCATACAGAGTCGTAAGATGCCCTAGTTTGCCGTACGATGTTCAAAGGACTCGTACGATTCATTAGTTTTATTATGGAGCTTTAACGTTTCGTACGGTGTTGTAAGGTGCTGTTAGGAGTTGTAAGGCGTCCTACATTATACTAACGTGCTTTTCAAGGTGGTAATATGGCATACAGAGTCGTAAGATGCCTTAAGTTGTCGTACGACGTTCGAAGGATTCGGACGAATTCATTAGGTTTATTAGGGAGATTTATGGTTTTGTACGGTGTTTTAATGTGTTCTTAGGTGTTGTAAGGCGTCCTAAATGATACTAACGTTATTTTCATGTTGCTAATATGGCATACAGAGTCGTAAGATGCCCTAGTTTGCCGTACGATGTTCAAAGGACTCGTACGATAAATTAGTTTTATTATGGAGCTTTAACGTTTCGTACGGTGTTGTAAGGTGCTGTTAGGAGTTGTAAGGCGTTCTACATTATACTAACGTGCTTTTCAAGGTGGTAATATGGCATACAGAGTCGTAAGATGCCTTAAGTTGTCGTACGACGTTCGAACGATTCGGATGAATTCATTAGGTTTATTAGGGAGATTTATGGTTTTGTACGGTGTTTTAATGTGTTCTTAGGTGTTGTAAGGCGTCCTAAATGATACTAACGTTATTTTCATGTTGCTAATATGGCATACAGAGTCGTAAGATGCCCTAGTTTACCGTACGATGTTCAAAGGACTCGTACGATTCATTAGTTTTATTATGGAGCTTTAACGTTTCGTACGGTGTTGTAAGGTGCTGTTAGGAGTTGTAAGGCGCCCTACATTATACTAACGTGCTTTTCAAGGTGGTAATATGGCATACAGAGTCGTAAGATGCCTTAAGTTGTCGTACGACGTTCGAAGGATTCGGACGAATTCATTAGGTTTATTAGGGAGATTTATGGTTTTGTACGGTGTTACAATGTCTTCTTAGGTGTTGTAAGGCGTCCTAAATGATACTAACGTGCTTTTCAAGGTGCTAATATGGCATACAGAGTCGTAAGATGCCTTAAGTTGTCTTACGACGTTCGAAGGATTCTTACGAATTCATTAGGTTTATTAAGGAGATTTATGGTTTTTTACGGTGTTTTTATGTGTTCTTAGGTGTTGAAAGGCGTCCTAAATGATACTAACGTTATTTTCATGTTGCTAATATGGCATACAGAGTCGTAAGATGCCCTAGTTTTCCGTACGATGTTCAAAGGACTCGTACGATTCATTAGTTTTATTATGGAGCTTTAACGTTTCGTACGGTGTTGTAAGGTGCTGTTAGGAGTTGTAAGGCGTCCTACATTATACTAACGTGCTTTCAAGGTGGTAATATGGCATACAGAGTCGTAAGATGCCTTAAGTTGTCGTACGACGTTCGAAGGATTCGGATGAATTCATTAGGTTTATTAGGGAGATTTATGGTTTTGTACGGTGTTTTAATGTGTTCTTAGGTGTTGTAAGGCGTCCTAAATGATACTAACGTTATTTTCATGTTGCTAATATGGCATACAGAGTCGTAAGATGCCCTAGTTTGCCGTACGATGTTCAAAGGACTCGTACGATTCATTAGTTTTATTATGGAGCTTTAACGTTTCATACGGTGTTGTAAGGTGCTGTTAGGAGTTGTAAGGCGTCCTACATTATACTAACGTGCTTTTCAAGGTGGTAATATGGCATACAGAGTCGTAAGATGCCTTAAGTTGTCGTACGACGTTCGAAGGATGCGGATGAATTCATTATGTTTATTAGGGAGATTTAACGTTTCGTACGGTGTTGTAAGGTGTTGTTAGGAGTTGTAAGGCGTCCTACATTATACTAACGTGCTTTTCGAAGTGCTAATATGGCATACAAAGTCGTAAGATGCCCTAATTTGCCGTACGACGTTCAAAGGACTCGTACGAATTCATTAGTTTTATTATGGAGCTTTAACGTTTCGTACTGTGTTGTAATGTGCTGTTAGGAGTTGTAAGGCGTCCTACATTATACTAACGTGCTTTTCAAGGTGGTAATATGGCATACAGAGTCGTAAGATGCCTTAAGTTGTCGTACGACGTTCGAAGGATTCGGATGAATTCATTAGGTTTATTAGGGAGATTTATGGTTTTGTACGGTGTTTAATGTGTTCTTAGGTGTTGTAAGGCGTGCTAAATGATACTAACGTTATTTTCATGTTGCTAACATGGCATACAGAGTCGTAAGATGCCCTAGTTTGCCGTACGATGTTCAAAGGACTCGTACGATTCATTAGTTTTATTATGGAGCTTTAACGTTTC
The DNA here is from genome assembly GCA_030867185.1 of Tagetes erecta. NCBI lineage: Eukaryota > Viridiplantae > Streptophyta > Magnoliopsida > Asterales > Asteraceae > Tagetes > Tagetes erecta. The sequence continues at coordinate 46,353,879 of CM061489.1, read as the reverse complement.
GTACGGTGTTGTAAGGTGCTGTTAGGAGTTGTAAGGCGTCATACATTATACTAACGTGCTTTTCATGTTACTAATATGGCATACAAAGTCGTAAGATGCCCTAATTTGACGTACGATGTTCAAAGGACTAGTACGAATTCATTAGGTTTATTATGGAGCTTTAACGTTTCGTACGGTGTTGTAAGGTGTTGTTAGGAGTTGTAAGGCGTCCTACATTATACTAACGTGCTTTTCGAAGTGCTAATATGGCATACAAAGTCGTAAGATGCCCTAATTTGCCGTACGACGTTCAAAGGACTCGTACGAATTCATTAGTTTTTTTATGGAGCTTTAACGTTTCGTACTGTGTTGTAATGAGCTGTTAGGAGTTGTAAGGCGTCCTACATTATACTAAGGTGCTTTTCAAGGTGGTAATATGGCATACAGAGTCGTAAGATGCTTTAAGTTGTCGTACGACGTTCGAAGGATTCGGACGAATTCATTAGGTTTATTAGGGAGATTTATGGTTTTGTACGGTGTTTTAATGTGTTCTTACGTGTTGTAAGGCGTCCTAAATGATACTAACGTTATTTTCATGTTGCTAATATGGCATACAGAGTCGTAAGATGCCCTAGTTTGCCGTAAGATGTTCAAAGGACTCATACGATTCATTAGTTTTATTATGGAGCTTTAACGTTTCGTACGGTGTTGTAAGGTGCTGTTAGGAGTTGTAAGGCGTCCTACATTATACTAACGTGCTTTTCATGTTGCTAATATGGCATACAAAGTCGTAAGATGCCCTAATTTGCCGTATGATGTTCAAAGGACTCGTACGAATTCATTAGGTTTATTATGGAGCTTTAACGTTTCGGACGGTGTTGTAAGGTGTTGTTAGGAGTTGTAAGGCGTCCTACATTATACTAATGTGCTTTTAGAGGTGCTAATATGGCATACAAAGTCGTAAGATGCCCTAATTTACCGTACGACGTTCAAAGGACTCGTACGAATTCATTAGTTTTATTATGGAGCTTTAACGTTTCGTACTGTGTTGTAAGGTGCTGTTAGGAGTTGTAAGGCGTTCTACATTATACTAACGTGCTTTTCAAGGTGGTAATATGGCATACAGAGTCGTAAGATGCCTTAAGTTGTCGTACGACGTTCGAAGGATTCGGATGAATTCATTAGGTTTATTAGAGAGATTTATGGTTTTGTACGGTGTTTTAATGTGTTCTTAGGTGTTGTAAGGCGTCCTAAATGATACTAACGTTATTTTCATGTTGCTAATATGGCATACAGAGTCGTAAGATGCCCTAGTTTGCCGTACGATGTTCAAAGGACTCGTACGATTCATTAGTTTTATTATGGAGCTTTAACGTTTCGTACGGTGTTGTAAGGTGCTGTTAAGAGTTGTAAGGCGTCCTACATTATACTAACGTGCTTTTCAAAGTGGTAATATGGCATACAGAGTCGTAAGATGCCTTAAGTTGTCGTACGACGTTCGAAGGATTCGGATGAATTCATTAGGTTTATTAGAGAGATTTATGGTTTTGTACGGTGTTTTAATGTGTTCTTAGGTGTTGTAAGGCGTCCTAAATGATACTAACGTTATTTTCATGTTGCTAATATGGCATACAAAGTCGTAAGATGCCCTAATTTGCCGTACGACGTTCAAAGGACTCGTACGAATTCATTAGTTTTTTTATGGAGCTTTAACGTTTCGTACTGTGTTGTAATGAGCTGTTAGGAGTTGTAAGGCGTCCTACATTATACTAAGGTGCTTTTCAAGGTGGTAATATGGCATACAGAGTCGTAAGATGCTTTAAGTTGTCGTACGACGTTCGAAGGATTCGGACGAATTCATTAGGTTTATTAGGGAGATTTATGGTTTTGTACGGTGTTTTAATGTGTTCTTACGTGTTGTAAGGCGTCCTAAATGATACTAACGTTATTTTGATGTTGCTAATATGGCATACAGAGTCGTAAGATGCCCTAGTTTGCCGTAAGATGTTCAAAGGACTCATACGATTCATTAGTTTTATTATGGAGCTTTAACGTTTCGTACGGTGTTGTAAGGTGCTGTTAGGAGTTGTAAGGCGTCCTACATTATACTAACGTGCTTTTCATGTTGCTAATATGGCATACAAAGTCGTAAGATGCCCTAATTTGCCGTATGATGTTCAAAGGACTCGTACGAATTCATTAGGTTTATTATGGAGCTTTAACGTTTCGTACGGTGTTGTAAGGTGTTGTTAGGAGTTGTAAGGCGTCCTACATTATACTAATGTGCTTTTAGAGGTGCTAATATGGCATACAAAGTCGTAAGATGCCCTAATTTACCGTACGACGTTCAAAGGACTCGTACGAATTCATTAGTTTTATTATGGAGCTTTAACGTTTCGTACTGTGTTGTAAGGTGCTGTTAGGAGTTGTAAGGCGTTCTACATTATACTAACGTGCTTTTCAAGGTGGTAATATGGCATACAGAGTCGTAAGATGCCTTAAGTTGTCGTACGACGTTCGAAGGATTCGGATGAATTCATTAGGTTTATTAGAGAGATTTATGGTTTTGTACGGTGTTTTAATGTGTTCTTAGGTGTTGTAAGGCGTCCTAAATGATACTAACGTTATTTTCATGTTGCTAATATGGCATACAGAGTCGTAAGATGCCCTAGTTTGCCGTACGATGTTCAAAGGACTCGTACGATTCATTAGTTTTATTATGGAGCTTTAACGTTTCGTACGGTGTTGTAAGGTGCTGTTAGGAGTTGTAAGGCGTCCTACATTATACTAACGTGCTTTTCAAGGTGGTAATATGGCATACAGAGTCGTAAGATGCCTTAAGTTGTCGTACGACGTTCGAAGGATTCGGATGAATTCATTAGGTTTATTAGAGAGATTTATGGTTTTGTACGGTGTTTTAATGTGTTCTTAGGTGTTGTAAGGCGTCCTAAATGATACTAACGTTATTTTCATGTTGCTAATATGGCATACAAAGTCGTAAGATGCCCTAATTTACCGTACGACGTTCAAAGGACTCGTACGAATTCATTAGTTTTATTATGGAGCTTTAACGTTTCGTACTGTGTTGTAAGGTGCTGTTAGGAGTTGTAAGGCGTTCTACATTATACTAACGTGCTTTTCAAGGTGGTAATATGGCATACAGAGTCGTAAGATGCCTTAAGTTGTCGTACGACGTTCGAAGGATTCGGATGAATTCATTAGGTTTATTAGAGAGATTTATGGTTTTGTACGGTGTTTTAATGTGTTCTTAGGTGTTGTAAGGCGTCCTAAATGATACTAACGTTATTTTCATGTTGCTAATATGGCATACAGAGTCGTAAGATGCCCTAGTTTGCCGTACGATGTTCAAAGGACTCGTACGATTCATTAGTTTTATTATGGAGCTTTAACGTTTCGTACGGTGTTGTAAGGTGCTGTTAGGAGTTGTAAGGCGTCCTACATTATACTAACGTGCTTTTCAAGGTGGTAATATGGCATACAGAGTCGTAAGATGCCTTAAGTTGTCGTACGACGTTCGAAGGATTCGGATGAATTCATTAGGTTTATTAGAGAGATTTATGGTTTTGTACGGTGTTTTAATGTGTTCTTAGGTGTTGTAAGGCGTCCTAAATGATACTAACGTTATTTTCATGTTGCTAATATGGCATACAAAGTCGTAAGATGCCCTAATTTACCGTACGACGTTCAAAGGACTCGTACGAATTCATTAGTTTTATTATGGAGCTTTAACGTTTCGTACTGTGTTGTAAGGTGCTGTTAGGAGTTGTAAGGCGTTCTACATTATACTAACGTGCTTTTCAAGGTGGTAATATGGCATACAGAGTCGTAAGATGCCTTAAGTTGTCGTACGACGTTCGAAGGATTCGGATGAATTCATTAGGTTTATTAGAGAGATTTATGGTTTTGTACGGTGTTTTAATGTGTTCTTAGGTGTTGTAAGGCGTCCTAAATGATACTAACGTTATTTTCATGTTGCTAATATGGCATACAGAGTCGTAAGATGCCCTAGTTTGCCGTACGATGTTCAAAGGACTCGTACGATTCATTAGTTTTATTATGGAGCTTTAACGTTTCGTACGGTGTTGTAAGGTGCTGTTAGGAGTTGTAAGGCGTCCTACATTATACTAACGTGCTTTTCAAGGTGGTAATATGGCATACAGAGTCGTAAGATGCCTTAAGTTGTCGTACGACGTTCGAAGGATTCGGACGAATTCATTAGGTTTATTAGGGAGATTTATGGTTTTGTACGGTGTTTTAATGTGTTCTTAGGTGTTGTAAGGCGTCCTAAATGATACTAACGTTATTTTCATGTTGCTAATATGGCATACAGAGTCGTAAGATGCCCTAGTTTGCCGTACGATGTTCAAAGGATTCGTACGATAAATTAGTTTTATTATGGAGCTTTAACGTTTCGTACGGTGTTGTAAGGTGCTGTTAGGAGTTGTAAGGCGTCCTACATTATACTAACGTGCTTTTCAAGGTGGTAATATGGCATACAGAGTCGTAAGATGCCTTAAGTTGTCGTACGACGTTCGAACGATTCGGATGAATTCATTAGGTTTATTAGGGAGATTTATGGTTTTGTACGGTGTTTTAATGTGTTCTTAGGTGTTGTAAGGCGTCCTAAATGATACTAACGTTATTTACATGTTGCTAATATGGCATACAGAGTCGTAAGATGCCCTAGTTTACCGTACGATGTTCAAAGGACTCGTACGATTCATTAGTTTTATTATGGAGCTTTAACGTTTCGTACGGTGTTGTAAGGTGCTGTTAGGAGTTGTAAGGCGCCCTACATTATACTAACGTGCTTTTCAAGGTGGTAATATGGCATACAGAGTCGTAAGATGCCTTAAGTTGTCGTACGACGTTCGAAGGATTCGGACGAATTCATTAGGTTTATTAGGGAGATTTATGGTTTTGTACGGTGTTACAATGTCTTCTTAGGTGTTGTAAGGCGTCCTAAATGATACTAACGTGCTTTACAAGGTGCTAATATGGCATACAGAGTCGTAAGATGCCTTAAGTTGTCTTACGACGTTCGAAGGATTCTTACGAATTCATTAGGTTTATTAAGGAGATTTATGGTTTTTTACGGTGTTTTTATGTGTTCTTAGGTGTTGAAAGGCGTCCTAAATGATACTAACGTTATTTTCATGTTGCTAATATGGCATACAGAGTCGTAAGATGCCCTAGTTTTCCGTACGATGTTCAAAGGACTCGTACGATTCATTAGTTTTATTATGGAGCTTTAACGTTTCGTACGGTGTTGTAAGGTGCTGTTAGGAGTTGTAAGGCGCCCTACATTATACTAACGTGCTTTTCAAGGTGGTAATATGGCATACAGAGTCGTAAGATGCCTTAAGTTGTCGTACGACGTTCGAAGGATTCGGACGAATTCATTAGGTTTATTAGGGAGATTTATGGTTTTGTACGGTGTTTTAATGTGTTCTTAGGTGTTGTAAGGCGTCCTAAATGATACTAACGTTATTTTCATGTTGCTAATATGGCATACAGAGTCGTAAGATGCCCTAGTTTGCCGTACGATGTTCAAAGGACTCGTACGATTCATTAGTTTTATTATGGAGCTTTAACGTTTCGTACGGTGTTGTAAGGTGCTGTTAGGAGTTGTAAGGCGTCCTACATTATACTAACGTGCTTTTCAAGGTGGTAATATGGCATACAGAGTCGTAAGATGCCTTAAGTTGTCGTACGACGTTCGAAGGATTCGGACGAATTCATTAGGTTTATTAGGGAGATTTATGGTTTTGTACGGTGTTTTAATGTGTTCTTAGGTGTTGTAAGGCGTCCTAAATGATACTAACGTTATTTTCATGTTTCTAATATGGCATACAGAGTCGTAAGATGCCCTAGTTTGCCGTACGATGTTCAAAGGATTCGTACGATAAATTAGTTTTATTATGGAGCTTTAACGTTTCGTACGGTGTTGTAAGGTGCTGTTAGGAGTTGTAAGGTGTCCTACATTATACTAACGTGCTTTTCAAGGTGGTAATATGGCATACAGAGTCGTAAGATGCCTTAAGTTGTCGTACGACGTTCGAACGATTCGGATGAATTCATTAGGTTTATTAGGGAGATTTATGGTTTTGTACGGTGTTTTAATGTGTTCTTAGGTGTTGTAAGGCGTCCTAAATGATACTAACGTTATTTTCATGTTGCTAATATGGCATACAGAGTCGTAAGATGCCCTAGTTTACCGTACGATGTTCAAAGGACTCGTACGATTCATTAGTTTTATTATGGAGCTTTAACGTTTCGTACGGTGTTGTAAGGTGCTGTTAGGAGTTGTAAGGCGCCCTACATTATACTAACGTGCTTTTCAAGGTGGTAATATGGCATACAGAGTCGTAAGATGCCTTAAGTTGTCGTACGACGTTCGAAGGATTCGGACGAATTCATTAGGTTTATTAGGGAGATTTATGGTTTTGTACGGTGTTACAATGTCTTCTTAGGTGTTGTAAGGCGTCCTAAATGATACTAACGTGCTTTTCAAGGTGCTAATATGGCATACAGAGTCGTAAGATGCCTTAAGTTGTCTTACGACGTTCGAAGGATTCTTACGAATTCATTAGGTTTATTAAGGAGATTTATGGTTTTTTACGGTGTTTTTATGTGTTCTTAGGTGTTGAAAGGCGTCCTAAATGATACTAACGTTATTTTCATGTTGCTAATATGGCATACAGAGTCGTAAGATGCCCTAGTTTTCCGTACGATGTTCAAAGGACTCGTACGATTCATTAGTTTTATTATGGAGCTTTAACGTTTCGTACGGTGTTGTAAGGTGCTGTTAGGAGTTGTAAGGCGTCCTACATTATACTAACGTGCTTTTCATGTTACTAATATGGCATACAAAGTCGTAAGATGCCCTAATTTGCCGTACGATGTTCAAAGGACTCGTACGAATTCATTAGGTTTATTATGGAGCTTTAACGTTTCGTACGGTGTTGTAAGGTGCTGTTAGGAGTTGTAAGGCGCCCTACATTATACTAACGTGCTTTTCAAGGTGGTAATATGGCATACAGAGTCGTAAGATGCCTTAAGTTGTCGTACGACGTTCGAAGGATTCGGACGAATTCATTAGGTTTATTAGGGAGATTTATGGTTTTGTACGGTGTTTTAATGTGTTCTTAGGTGTTGTAAGGCGTCCTAAATGATACTAACGTTATTTTCATGTTGCTAATATGGCATACAGAGTCGTAAGATGCCCTAGTTTGCCGTACGATGTTCAAAGGACTCGTACGATTCATTAGTTTTATTATGGAGCTTTAACGTTTCGTACGGTGTTGTAAGGTGCTGTTAGGAGTTGTAAGGCGTCCTACATTATACTAACGTGCTTTTCAAGGTGGTAATATGGCATACAGAGTCGTAAGATGCCTTAAGTTGTCGTACGACGTTCGAAGGATTCGGACGAATTCATTAGGTTTATTAGGGAGATTTATGGTTTTGTACGGTGTTTTAATGTGTTCTTAGGTGTTGTAAGGCGTCCTAAATGATACTAACGTTATTTTCATGTTTCTAATATGGCATACAGAGTCGTAAGATGCCCTAGTTTGCCGTACGATGTTCAAAGGATTCGTACGATAAATTAGTTTTATTATGGAGCTTTAACGTTTCGTACGGTGTTGTAAGGTGCTGTTAGGAGTTGTAAGGTGTCCTACATTATACTAACGTGCTTTTCAAGGTGGTAATATGGCATACAGAGTCGTAAGATGCCTTAAGTTGTCGTACGACGTTCGAACGATTCGGATGAATTCATTAGGTTTATTAGGGAGATTTATGGTTTTGTACGGTGTTTTAATGTGTTCTTAGGTGTTGTAAGGCGTCCTAAATGATACTAACGTTATTTTCATGTTGCTAATATGGCATACAGAGTCGTAAGATGCCCTAGTTTACCGTACGATGTTCAAAGGACTCGTACGATTCATTAGTTTTATTATGGAGCTTTAACGTTTCGTACGGTGTTGTAAGGTGCTGTTAGGAGTTGTAAGGCGCCCTACATTATACTAACGTGCTTTTCAAGGTGGTAATATGGCATACAGAGTCGTAAGATGCCTTAAGTTGTCGTACGACGTTCGAAGGATTCGGACGAATTCATTAGGTTTATTAGGGAGATTTATGGTTTTGTATGGTGTTACAATGTCTTCTTAGGTGTTGTAAGGCGTCCTAAATGATACTAACGTGCTTTTCAAGGTGCTAATATGGCATACAGAGTCGTAAGATGCCTTAAGTTGTCTTACGACGTTCGAAGGATTCTTACGAATTCATTAGGTTTATTAAGGAGATTTATGGTTTTTTACGGTGTTTTTATGTGTTCTTAGGTGTTGAAAGGCGTCCTAAATGATACTAACGTTATTTTCATGTTGCTAATATGGCATACAGAGTCGTAAGATGCCCTAGTTTTCCGTACGATGTTCAAAGGACTCGTACGATTCATTAGTTTTATTATGGAGCTTTAACGTTTCGTACGGTGTTGTAAGGTGCTGTTAGGAGTTGTAAGGCGTCCTACATTATACTAACGTGCTTTTCAAGGTGGTAATATGGCATACAGAGTCGTAAGATGCCTTAAGTTGTCGTACGACGTTCGAAGGATTCGGATGAATTCATTAGGTTTATTAGGGAGATTTATGGTTTTGTACGGTGTTTTAATGTGTTCTTAGGTGTTGTAAGGCGTCCTAAATGATACTAACGTTATTTTCATGTTGCTAATATGGCATACAGAGTCGTAAGATGCCCTAGTTTGCCGTACGATGTTCAAAGGACTCGTACGATTCATTAGTTTTATTATGGAGCTTTAACGTTTCATACGGTGTTGTAAGGTGCTGTTAGGAGTTGTAAGGCGTCCTACATTATACTAACGTGCTTTTCAAGGTGGTAATATGGCATACAGAGTCGTAAGATGCCTTAAATTGTCGTACGACATTCGAAGGATGCGGATGAATTCATTAGGTTTATTAGGGAGATTTAACGTTTCGTACGGTGTTGTAAGGTGTTGTTAGGAGTTGTAAGGCGTCCTACATTATACTAACGTGCTTTTCGAAGTGCTAATATGGCATACAAAGTCGTAAGATGCCCTAATTTGCCGTACGACGTTCAAAGGACTCGTACGAATTCATTAGTTTTATTATGGAGCTTTAACGTTTCGTACTGTGTTGTAATGTGCTGTTAGGAGTTGTAAGGCGTCCTACATTATACTAACGTGCTTTTCAAGGTGGTAATATGGCATACAGAGTCGTAAGATGCCTTAAGTTGTCGTACGACGTTCGAAGGATTCGGACGAATTCATTAGGTTTATTAGGGAGATTTATGGTTTTGTACGGTGTTACAATGTCTTCTTAGGTGTTGTAAGGCGTCCTAAATGATACTAACGTGCTTTTCAAGGTGCTAATATGGCATACAGAGTCGTAAGATGCCTTAAGTTGTCTTACGACGTTCGAAGGATTCTTACGAATTCATTAGGTTTATTAAGGAGATTTATGGTTTTTTACGGTGTTTTTATGTGTTCTTAGGTGTTGAAAGGCGTCCTAAATGATACTAACGTTATTTTCATGTTGCTAATATGGCATACAGAGTCGTAAGATGCCCTAGTTTTCCGTACGATGTTCAAAGGACTCGTACGATTCATTAGTTTTATTATGGAGCTTTAACGTTTCGTACGGTGTTGTAAGGTGCTGTTAGGAGTTGTAAGGCGTCCTACATTATACTAACGTGCTTTTCAAGGTGGTAATATGGCATACAGAGTCGTAAGATGCCTTAAGTTGTCGTACGACGTTCGAAGGATTCGGATGAATTCATTAGGTTTATTAGGGAGATTTATGGTTTTGTACGGTGTTTTAATGTGTTCTTAGGTGTTGTAAGGCGTCCTAAATGATACTAACGTTATTTTCATGTTGCTAATATGGCATACAGAGTCGTAAGATGCCCTAGTTTGCCGTACGATGTTCAAAGGACTCGTACGATTCATTAGTTTTATTATGGAGCTTTAACGTTTCATACGGTGTTGTAAGGTGCTGTTAGGAGTTGTAAGGCGTCCTACATTATACTAACGTGCTTTTCAAGGTGGTAATATGGCATACAGAGTCGTAAGATGCCTTAAGTTGTCGTACGACATTCGAAGGATGCGGATGAATTCATTAGGTTTATTAGGGAGATTTAACGTTTCGTACGGTGTTGTAAGGTGTTGTTAGGAGTTGTAAGGCGTCCTACATTATACTAACGTGCTTTTCGAAGTGCTAATATGGCATACAAAGTCGTAAGATGCCCTAATTTGCCGTACGACGTTCAAAGGACTCGTACGAATTCATTAGTTTTATTATGGAGCTTTAACGTTTCGTACTGTGTTGTAATGTGCTGTTAGGAGTTGTAAGGCGTCCTACATTATACTAACGTGCTTTTCAAGGTGGTAATATGGCATACAGAGTCGTAAGATGCCTTAAGTTGTCGTACGACGTTCGAAGGATTCGGACGAATTCATTAGGTTTATTAGGGAGATTTATGGTTTTGTACGGTGTTACAATGTCTTCTTAGGTGTTGTAAGGCGTCCTAAATGATACTAACGTGCTTTTCAAGGTGCTAATATGGCATACAGAGTCGTAAGATGCCTTAAGTTGTCTTACGACGTTCGAAGGATTCTTACGAATTCATTAGGTTTATTAAGGAGATTTATGGTTTTTTACGGTGTTTTTATGTGTTCTTAGGTGTTGAAAGGCGTCCTAAATGATACTAACGTTATTTTCATGTTGCTAATATGGCATACAGAGTCGTAAGATGCCCTAGTTTTCCGTACGATGTTCAAAGGACTCGTACGATTCATTAGTTTTATTATGGAGCTTTAACGTTTCGTACGGTGTTGTAAGGTGCTGTTAGGAGTTGTAAGGCGTCCTACATTATACTAACGTGCTTTTCAAGGTGGTAATATGGCATACAGAGTCGTAAGATGCCTTAAGTTGTCGTACGACGTTCGAAGGATTCGGATGAATTCATTAGGTTTATTAGGGAGATTTATGGTTTTGTACGGTGTTTTAATGTGTTCTTAGGTGTTGTAAGGCGTCCTAAATGATACTAACGTTATTTTCATGTTGCTAATATGGCATACAGAGTCGTAAGATGCCCTAGTTTGCCGTACGATGTTCAAAGGACTCGTACGATTCATTAGTTTTATTATGGAGCTTTAACGTTTCATACGGTGTTGTAAGGTGCTGTTAGGAGTTGTAAGGCGTCCTACATTATACTAACGTGCTTTTCAAGGTGGTAATATGGCATACAGAGTCGTAAGATGCCTTAAGTTGTCGTACGACATTCGAAGGATGCGGATGAATTCATTAGGTTTATTAGGGAGATTTAACGTTTCGTACGGTGTTGTAAGGTGTTGTTAGGAGTTGTAAGGCGTCCTACATTATACTAACGTGCTTTTCGAAGTGCTAATATGGCATACAAAGTCGTAAGATGCCCTAATTTGCCGTACGACGTTCAAAGGACTCGTACGAATTCATTAGTTTTATTATGGAGCTTTAACGTTTCGTACTGTGTTGTAATGTGCTGTTAGGAGTTGTAAGGCGTCCTACATTATACTAACGTGCTTTTCAAGGTGGTAATATGGCATACAGAGTCGTAAGATGCCTTAAGTTGTCGTACGACGTTCGAAGGATTCAGATGAATTCATTAGGTTTATTAGGGAGATTTATGGTTTTGTACGGTGTTTTAATGTGTTCTTAGGTGTTGTAAGGCGTCCTAAATGATACTAACGTTATTTTCATGTTGCTAACATGGCATACAGAGTCGTAAGATGCCCTAGTTTGCCGTACGATGTTCAAAGGACTCGTACGATTCATTAGTTTTATTATGGAGCTTTAACGTTTCGTACGGTGTTGTAAGGTGCTGTTAGGAGTTGTAAGGCGTCCTACATTATACTAACGTGCTTTTCATGTTACTAATATGGCATACAAAGTCGTAAGATGCCCTAATTTGCCGTACGATGTTCAAAGGACTCGTACGAATTCATTAGGTTTATTATGGAGCTTTAACGTTTCGTACGGTGTTGTAAGGTGTTGTTAGGAGTTGTAAGGCGTCCTACATTATACTAACGTGCTTTTCGAAGTGCTAATATGGCATACAAAGTCGTAAGATGCCCTAATTTGCCGTACGACGTTCAAAGGACTCGTACGAATTCATTAGTTTTATTATGGAGCTTTAACGTTTCGTACTGTGTTGTAATGAGCTGTTAGGAGTTGTAAGGCGTCCTACATTATACTAACGTGCTTTTCAAGGTGGTAATATGGCATACAGAGTCGTAAGATGCCTTAAGTTGTCGTACGACGTTCGAAGGATTCGGACGAATTCATTAGGTTTATTAGGGAGATTTATGGTTTTGTACGGTGTTTTAATGTGTTCTTACGTGTTGTAAGGCGTCCTAAATGATACTAACGTTATTTTCATGTTGCTAATATGGCATACAGAGTCGTAAGATGCCCTAGTTTGCCGTAAGATGTTCAAAGGACTCATACGATTCATTAGTTTTATTATGGAGCTTTAACGTTTCGTACGGTGTTGTAAGGTGCTGTTAGGAGTTGTAAGGCGTCCTACATTATACTAACGTGCTTTTCATGTTGCTAATATGGCATACAAAGTCGTAAGATGCCCTAATTTGCCGTATGATGTTCAAAGGACTCGTACGAATTCATTAGGTTTATTATGGAGCTTTAACGTTTCGTACGGTGTTGTAAGGTGTTGTTAGGAGTTGTAAGGCGTCCTACATTATACTAATGTGCTTTTCGAGGTGCTAATATGGCATACAAAGTTGTAAGATGCCCTAATTTACCGTACGACGTTCAAAGGACTCGTACGAATTCATTAGTTTTATTATGGAGCTTTAACGTTTCGTACTGTGTTGTAAGGTGCTGTTAGGAGTTGTAAGGCGTTCTACATTATACTAACGTGCTTTTCAAGGTGGTAAATGGTATTAAAGGGGGTCAGGGGGAGTCGAGTAAGGATGGTATGGAATGGGATGAGGAGGTGGAGGAGAATGTATATGATGAAACTGCTGAATTCATGGCGGCTGGGGATAAAGAAGGTCATAATACAGGGGCAAGCACTCCTGTTTCTACTGGTTTTAATGGTTAATCTTGCCTCCTGGAATATTAGGGGGTTGAACCGCCCTCTGAAACAAAAAGAGGTTCGCCAGGTAGTAAAGGATAATCAGTTGAACTTTTGTGCTATTTTAGAATCCCATGTTAATATTGATAAGCTGGTGGGGATTTGTAAAGCTGTATTCAAAAATTGGGATTGGACGTCAAATGGGAATGTATGCAAGAAGGGGGCTCGTATCATTCTAGGGTGGGATCCATCCATTATAGATGTTATGATTATAGCTCAGACAGATCAGGTTATGCACACTCAGATAAATCTAAAAGTTGAGAAGAAAGTGTTGTTTTGTTCATTGGTTTATGCTGATAATAGCTACATTAACCGAAGGGATCTATGGCATAGTTTGCGTATGCATAAAGGGTTTGTTAAGGATAGCTCGTGGGTGATAATGGAGGATTTCAATGCAGCCCTAAATCCTGAGGATAAAGCGATGGGTTCATCTTCCATTGATACTAGTATGCTGGAATTTAGGGAGTGCGTGGATAAGATTGAGGTTATTGATGTCAATAGCTCAGGATTGCAATATACTTGGACTCAAAAGCCGAAGACTGGGATTGGTACTTTAAAGAAGATTGATCGAGTTATGTGTAACATAGAGTTCATTAATGTGTTTCCGAATGCTGGAGCATTGTTCAAACCTTATCGGATTTCGGATCACTGCCCGTGTGTTCTAAAGATTCCTTCTTGTACAAGTAAGAAACCGACTTTATTTAAATTTGCTAATTTTCTTACTTACAAGCCAGAATTCATTGATATTGTGAGGAAAGGTTGGAATTGTAATATTGAAGGGGTGATGCAATTTCAAGTCATGAAGAAATTGAGGATGCTTAAGTCTCCAATTCGGTCTTTGTTTCATAACCAAGGTAACCTACATAAAAACGTCATCATGCTTAGAAGTGAACTTGATTTGATCCAAGCTGATATTGATCGTGACCCGGCTAATATGACTCTACGAGAGAAAGAGGCTGCATGTATTAGGAGATTTGAAGTGGCTAGTCTTGATGAGGAGAGATTTCTAAAGCAAAAATCTAAAGTTAATTGGTTGGCGGTTGGGGATGCCAATACAAAGTTTTTTCATATGTCTCTAAAATGCAAGAATCATAGGAATCGTATTAATGAAATTAGGGATTCTAATGGTGTTTTACATGAGGGAGGGAATGTCCCGATAGCGTTTGTAAACCATTATCAGGCGTTTCTTGGTGTTCAAGGGATGGCGAGTGCTGATATGTCGATTGAGTTGTTTTCCCACCAACTTGATACTGGTAATGCTATGGATATGGTTCGGTTGGTGACGAGGGAGGAAATAAAGAGTGCTATGTTCTCTATTGGTGATGATAAGGCTCCGGGGCCGGATGGATATACAGCAGCGTTTTATAAGAAGGCTTGGTCTATTGTGGGAGATGATATTATTGCGGCGGTCCAAGAGTTCTTTTTAACGGGTAAATTGCTTACTCAACTTAATCATACGATTATAGCTCTTGTCCCTAAAGTTGAGGTTCCACAGTATGTCACGGATTATAGACCTATTGCCTGTTGCAATGTGTTTTATAAGTGCATTAGTAAAATCATTGCTGACAGGATCAAGCTTAGTTTGAAATATATTGTGAGTATAAACCAGTCAGCTTTTGTTCCGGGGAGGAAAATATCTGATAATATCCTGCTTACTCAAGAGTTAATGCATAATTATCATCGGGATGAAGGTCCGCCTAGGTGTGCTTTCAAAGTGGATATTCAGAAAGCCTATGACACGGTGGACTGGGGTTTTTTGAAGAGGGTCCTTATGGGGTTTGGCTTTCATCATAAAATGGTTCAATGGATTATGGTTTGTGTTTCGTCAGTGTCCTTTTCTGTGAGTGTGAATGGGGACTTGCACGGGTACTTTAAAGCGCAGAGAGGTCTGAGGCAAGGTGATCCCTTGTCCCCTTATCTGTTTACGCTAGTTATGGAGGTTTTGACTCTTGTGCTTCATAAGGAAGTGGAGACTAGTCTTGTTTTTAGGTTCCATAGTAAATGTGAGGAACAAAAGATTGTTAATCTATGTTTTGCGGATGATTTGTTCTTATTTGCTAGAGGGGATTGTAACTCGGCTTTGTGCATTATGAGGTCACTTCAATTGTTCACTAATTTATCTGGGTTGAAGCCGAGTGTCCAGAAGAGTACGGCTTTTTTCTGTCATGTCCCATCTCATGTGAAAGATGCTATACTTGAGATCCTTCCTTTTGAGGAGGGGACGCTCCCGGTCAGGTACCTTGGAGTCCCATTGATCTCTTCTAGACTCACCTATAAAGACTGTAAGATCTTGGTTGACCGTCTGGAAAAAAGGATTACTTGTTGGAGGAATAAATTTTTGTCGTTTGCGGGTAGATTGCAGCTTATTATTTCAGTGTTATCTTCTATGCATGTTTATTGGTCTTCGGTTTTCATTCTCCCTAAACGGCTTATTGAAGAATTAGAAGCTAAGATGAGAGGGTTTTTGTGGTGTCAAGGTTTGATGAAGAAGGGTAAGGCTAAGGTCTCTTGGGAGGATATTTGCGTTCCAAAATCAGAAGGGGGATTGGGCATTCGTCGAATTGGGGACATGAACATAGCCTTAATGACGTCCCATATATGGAGCATCATTAGTAATCGGGAGTCTTTATGGGTTGCATGGGTACATTCTTATCGTCTTAAGGGCAAATCTTTTTGGGTGTACAACATTCCTCATAGGTGTTGTTGGAGTTTCAAGAAGATGGCTAGCCTTAGACCTATTATTCGTGATTATGTGTGGTCGGAAGTTGGTAATGGTCAGGGTACGCTTGCTTGGCTGGATAAGTGGTGTGAAGAGGGCCCTTTATGCAGATTTATTTCTCCTCGTGTTATAAATAGTGCTGGGTTTACTATGGAGTCTAAGCTTGTGGATGTAATACACAATGATAATTGGAGATGGCCGCTGGAGTGGTTTGACCGTTTTCAAGTTCTTAAAGACATTCCTGTTCCGAGGTTGAATAATAGCGGGGATAAATTATTATGGAAATCTGATAATTGTAATGATCCTTTTTCTACAGCTGCAGTATGGCATTCTTTAAGACTATCAAAGCCTGAAGTTAGTTGGTTTAAAGTGGTCTGGTTCCCTCAGTGTATTCCTAGACATGCATTTATGTTGTGGTTGATCATGAGGAGGAAATTATTGACTCAAGATAAGATCATTAATTGGGGAGATAGTAGGCGAAATATGGACATGATGTGTTGTCTTTTATGTTATTCGGATTATGATTCACATGACCATCTTTTCTTTGGTTGTAAATACTCAGGTCAAGTTTGGAGTAGGATTAAGGCGAAGGCTGACTTGGGTGATAGTCCTCCTTCTATTTCTGATATTGTATCATCTTTGGAGACTTCTGCCAAGTCTAAAACGCTTCGTAATGTTATGAGACGGCTTGCAGTGGCGTCGGGTACTTATTTCATATGGCAGGAAAGGAATAACCGTATGTTTGCTAATCATGCTAGACCTCCGGATACTCTAGTGAAACTTATATTTGATGCGGTTCGTTATAGGCTTATGGGGCTGAAAATGACTAGAAGGGGAGATGCTGCTCGGGTGCTGGGAGGATGGGGAATTGATTCATGCAGGAATTTTGACGATGGAGGCTGATTATTTTACTCTATGAGTATGCTCTAGTAATTTGGCTAGTTGGTTATTTGTCTTGGAGTTTATTGTTTTTGAGTCGTGGTTTGGTGGTTGGTTTTTTATCTTTTTGTTTACATTCATGGGGCATGTCCTGTGTTTGAACTAGTGTGGTATGTTGCCCACTACTTGTTTTCAGCTGGTTTTGTTAATATATAAATTCACCGGGGTAACCCTTTACCCAAAAATATGGCATACAGAGTCGTAAGATGCCTTAAGTTGTCGTACGACGTTCGAAGGATTCGGATGAATTCATTAGGTTTATTAGGGAGATTTATGGTTTTGTACGGTGTTTTAATGTGTTTTAGGTGTTGTAAGGCGTCCTAAATGATACTAACGTTATTTTCATGTTGCTAACATGGCATACAGAGTCGTAAGATGCCCTAGTTTGCCGTACGATGTTCAAAGGACTCGTACGATTCATTAGTTTTATTATGGAGCTTTAACGTTTCGTACGGTGTTGTAAGGTGCTGTTAGGAGTTGTAAGGCGTCCTACATTATACTAACGTGCTTTTCATGTTGCTAATATGGCATACAAAGTCGTAAGATGCCCTAATTTGCCGTACGATGTTCAAAAGACTCGTACGAATTCATTAGGTTTATTATGGAGCTTTAACGTTTCGTACTGTGTTGTAAGGTGCTGTTAGGAGTTGTAAGGCGTCCTACATTTTACTAACGTGCTTTTCAAGGTGGTAATATGGCATACAGAGTCGTAAGATGCCTTGAGTTGTCGTACGACGTTCGAAGGATTCGGATGAATTCATTAGGTTTATTAGGGAGATTTATCGTTTTGTACGGTGTTTTAATGTGTTCTTAGGTGTTGTAAGGCGTCCTAAATGATACTAACGTTATTTTCATGTTGCTAATATGGCATACAGAGTCGTAAGATGCCCTAGTTTGCCGTAAGATGTTCAAAGGACTCATACGATTCATTAGTTTTATTATGGAGCTTTAACGTTTCGTACGGTGTTGTAAGGTGCTGTTAGGAGTTGTAAGGCGTCCTACATTATACTAACGTGCTTTTCATGTTGCTAATATGGCATACAAAGTCGTAAGATGCCCTAATTTGCCGTATGATGTTCAAAGGACTCGTACGAATTCATTAGGTTTATTATGGAGCTTTAACGTTTCGTACGGTGTTGTAAGGTGTTGTTAGGAGTTGTAAGGCGTCCTACATTATACTAATGTGCTTTTCGAGGTGCTAATATGGCATACAAAGTCGTAAGATGCCCTAATTTACGGTACTGTAAGGTGTTGTTAGGAGTTGTGTTGTGTAAGGCGATGGGCGATTTTGGCGATATTGAGTTTTCACAGCCGATCTAGGGTTTGCATGCTCTTGATTACGTCTGAAGTTTGGTGTTCTGATTGTTTCCTTGTTACCTCATCGATTTAATCTCTAATCTTGTGTACCAACCCTGAGATAACGTGGTGTTCATCATATTGTTCGAGTGTTGGTAGCGAGAATTAGGGTTTTTTCGAGTAGGGTTACACGGCTGATCTTGTTTCTGATTGTTTCCTTGTTACCTGCTCGATTTAATCTCTAACATTGTGTAACAACCCTGAGATAACGTGATTCTAATCATATTGTTCGAGTGTTGTTAGCAAGAATTAGGGTTTTGTCGACCTGGGTGCTGTTTTGTTCCTGCTGTTTTCTCATAATCGTCCTCGTCGTATCTGATTGGTTCATCATATCAGATTTGGATGGAGAAAAAATCATTGGCTGCGAGGGTGACTAATATTGATGGTTTGCCGAGGAGAGGAGTTTTGAGGAGGAATGGTAATGATGTGCTGAAAAATGTTCATGCGGCTACTTGTGGTGACACAGCTAGGGTTGTTGAGCCGGCTAAATGTTCTACACATGCTGACCCGGCTAGATCCCCTCACCCGGCAAAACATTCTGATCAATCTCTACATGTTGACCCGGCTACACATGTTGGCCCGGCTAAACATGCTGATCAATCTGCACATGTTGACCCGGCTACACGTGTTGACCCGGCTACACATGCTTTAAAGGTTGACAATGCGTCAAAGGCTGACCCGGCTAAGAGCTCTCATGGGGGTGTTGACCCGGCTAGACCAACTGACCCGGCTAGTATAAGTGACCCGGCTGATATTGCAACTAATACTTTGGATCCTTCATCTAGTGTGGAAAAGGCTAGTGGTAACTCCTATGCGGATATGACTAGAAAATCCGGGTTAGAATCAGGGTCATTGGGTAAAAAACTTAATTTTAGGTATTTGATAAGTGATGAGGTAAAAAATGGATTTGATGTTGTTCTTCCAAGAGAATCTGTTCGTGCGGTTTGTAATAAACTGGAGTTTACGTTGTATGGGTATTTTTTAGGGGACAAGGTGGCATATCCAGTAGTTGAGTATTTTGTGCGTCTGAATTGGAAGAAATATGGGCTTCAGAAGTCTATGATGAATGCGAATGGGTTTTTTTTCTTCAAATTTAATGACAGGAAAGGTATGATGGATGTTCTGGAGGGTGGTCCTTGGATGATTAGAAATAAACCTATTATTCTGAATGTTTGGTCGCCATCGTCAAGGCTCCATAAGGATGATATTAAGAAGGTGCCTGTTTGGGTCAAGCTGCATGATGTTCCCCTAGTGGCTTACACAGATGTGGGTTTGAGCCTCTTAGCCTCACAACTTGGCACTCCTAGGTTGCTGGACTCATTTACTACTTCAATGTGTACTAATACTTGGGGCAGAAGCAGTTTTGCAAGGGCTCTGGTTGAAATTTCAGCTGACACTGGGTTTAAGGATGAACTTACTATTGCAGTCCCTGAACTGGAGGGTGATGGTTTTGGATCGGCTAAGGTGTCGGTGGAATATGAATGGAATCCTCCTAGATGTGGTCATTGTTGTGTATTTGGTCATAATGAAGATGGTTGCCCGTTAATGGTCAAACAAGAGATCAGTAATGAGCCTACTGTTGATAATGATGGTTTTAAGGAGGTGAGGAATAAGAAGACTGCTAAGAGGAATGGGATTCAAATTAAGAAACAACAATTTGAATACCGTCCGGTGATTAAAAAAGATAAGAAAACCAATGATATAAAGGGGGATACTTGTAATGTAGAGGTAAGTAAATTAAAGGAAACTGTTGTAGAGAACGTCATATCTGCAAACCCCTTTGATGTCTTATCGAGTGAGGTTGAGAATAGTATGGGGGAGGATAGACAGAAGGGTGTTGTGGATGATGGAATTAATCACTTGGATTCAGACTCGGAGGTTGATGAGGTTCTTGATGTGGATAGTGGTATGGCGAGATTTGTGAACACATTTAAAGGGGCAAGCACTCCTTCCACTTCAGGTCTTAATGGTTAGTATGGCTGCATGGAATATTAGGGGTTTGAACCAATCCCTAAAACAAAAGGAGGTTCGGCAGGTTGTCAGGGATAATAAGTTGAGTTTGTGTGCTATTTTGGAGTCTCATGTGGAGTTGGACAGATTAATGGGGGTTTGTAATAGTGTGTTTCGAAAGTGGGATTGGACGTCAAATGGTAACATGTGCTCGAAGGGATCCAGGATTATTCTGGGATGGGACCCTCTGATTATGGATGTGATGGTTCTTGCCCAATCGGAACAGGTTATGCACCTTCAGATTTTCTTTAAACTTGATAAGAGGAAGCTGTTTTGCTCTGTTGTATATGCTGCTAATTACTATGTCCATAGAAGAGAGTTGTGGGCTAGTTTATGCAGACATAGTCTGGTGGTTAAAGGGGAACCTTGGGTTATGATGGGGGATTTTAATTCGGCTCTATTCTCTCATGATTCATATACTGGGTCATCATCTTCAACTATTGGTATGAGAGAATTTATGGAGTGTGTTAATCAGATCAGGATGTTTGATGTTAATAGATCTGGAATGCAATTTACCTGGAATCAAAAACCCAAACAGGGGAATGGGGTGTTCAAAAAGATAGATAGGGTCATGGCTAATGTTCGGTTTACTGATATCTACCCTACGGCTGGTGCTATTTTTCAACCGAATGGTATTTCTGATCATTCTCCATGTATCCTTAGAATTCCAGAAGTGGAAAGGTCTAAACCGCCGCCATTTAAATTTGCAAATTTTTTGACCCATAAACCGGAATTTAAGGAGATTGTGTCTGATATTTGGGGTAAGAATATTGGTGGTGTTCACCAATTCAGAGTGGTTAAGAGACTCAAACTCCTGAAGCCTCCCCTTAGAGGTTTATTATACAAGCAAGGTAACCTTCACTCTAAGGTGGCTTCTTTTCGTACCCAGCTTGATCAAATCCAACGTTTGATTGATGACGATCCTATGAATCAGCAGCTAATTGATCAAGAGTCTGAGCTTCTTGCTTCTTTTAGAGTGGCAAGTCTTGATGAAGAAAGATTCTTGAAGCAGAAATCGAAGGTGCATTGGCTTGCTGAGGGGATGCCAATACAAAGTATTTCCATAACACATTGAAATGCAGGAACCATAGGGCCCGGATTGATGTCATTACTGATAGTAATGGTATTCTGCATGAGGGGAAGGAGGTTCCCAAGGCTTTTGTGGATCATTATGTGGGGTTTCTGGGGAAGGAGGAGGCTGTTATTATTCCTATAACTCAGGAGTTATTTGATGTTCGTATTGATCAGGCTATGTCAGTTGATATGATTCGAGAGGTTACAGTTGATGAGATCAAAAGGACTATTTTCGATTTTGCTGATGATAAAGCTCCTGGGCCTGATGGATTTACTGCTGCTTTCTATAAGAAGGCTTGGGAGATTGTGGGTAATGATATTTGTCTTGCTGTTCAGGATTTTTTTCGGGAGGGGAAATTACTTATGGAGCTGAACCATACGTTGATTGCTCTTATACCCAAAGTTAGTACTCCCTCTTTGATTACGGATTATAGGCCGATTGCTTGTTGTAATGTTCTATTTAAGTGCATTACTAAGATCCTTGCGGATAGAATGAAAGTGGGTCTGCATACGATTATCAGTTCCAATCAATCCGCTTTTATCCCAGGTAGAAGAATATCAGACAATATTCTATTGACCCAAGAGCTCATGCACGGTTATCATCTTAATAGTGGTCCTCCTAGATGTGCTTTTAAAGTGGATATTCAGAAAGCGTATGATACTGTGGACTGGAAATTCTTGAAGATGGTTTTATTGGGGTTTGGTTTTCATCCTGTTATGGTTAATTGGGTCATGATTTGTGTTACCACTGTTTCGTTCTCTATATCTGTCAATGGTAGTCTACATGGCTATTTTAGGGGAAAACGTGGCCTCCGTCAGGGGGATCCTATGTCCCCGTATCTATTTACTATGGTTATGGAGATCCTTACGCTAGTGTTGAGAAGGGCGATCTCAATGGATTCTTCCTTTCGATTCCATAACAGATGTGAGAAGCTCATGTTGATTAACCTGTGTTTTGCAGATGACCTGTTTTTATTTGCTAGAGGTGAGCTGAGTTCAGCGAAGGTTATTATGAACTCTTTGATTGAATTTGCTGGTATGTCTGGTTTGAGTCCGAGCAACCAGAAAAGTACTATATTTTTCTGTAATGTTCCTACGCAAACAAAGAACAATATTCTGAATATTATGCCTTTTGTGGAGGGTAAGTTGCCGGTTAGGTATTTGGGTGTTCCCCTTGTGGCGGCTAGAGTGAAGACCACGGATTGTCGGGTTCTTATTGAGAAGGTTGATACTCGTATTGGTGACTGGAAAAATAAGTTGCTGTCTTTTGCTGGTAGATGTCAACTGATTAATTCTGTTATCTCTTCTTTGCATGTGTTTTGGTCTTCTGTGTTTATTCTTCCAATCCGGATTATGCATGATATTGAAGCTAAGATGAGGGATTTTCTATGGGCTCGGGGCCCTTTGAAGAGGAGTCGTGCTAGAGTTTCTTGGAAGGATGTTTGTAGGCCTAAATCTGAAGGTGGGCTGGGTATTAAACGCATTAGGGACATGAATAAAGCTCTGATGTCGTTTCATATTTGGAGCATCGTCTCTAAACGTCCTTCTATTTGGGTTGATTGGATCCAGCAATACAGGTTGAAGGGGAGAAATATATGGAGTGTGGAAGTCCCTAGAAATTGTTCCTGGGGTTGGCGAAAGATTCTGCAGCTTCGTCCTGTTATTCGTAAGTTTGTGTGGTCTAAAGTTGGGAATGGTTGTAATACTTCTGTCTGGTATGATATCTGGTTTGATGGGGGCCCTTTAATTGAGATGCTTTCGAATAGGGACATCAGAAATGGGGGATTTTCGTTGGAGGATAAAGTGAGTAGTATGTATGTGAATGGTAGTTGGAGATGGCCAACTACATGGTTACACTCTTTTCCGGTTCTCAATCGGGTTACTCATATAAGTTTATATCCAGACGCTCTGGACCGGTTTTTCTTGTATTAGAGTTCAAGGTACTGTTGTTGACTGGGCTAAAGGAGTTTGGTTCTCTCAGTGTATTCCGAAGCATGCTTTTCTTTTATGGTTAGTAATGAAGGAAAGGTTACTCACTCAAGACAAGATCATATCCTGGGATCCGGGTAGAAGGGGTAATATGAATATGATGTGTTGTCCGTTATGTTGCAGGAGCTATGATTCTCATGACCATCTTTTCTTTGAATGCTCTTTTGCGACTAGAGTTTGGCATCCTATAAAATCTATGGCTAGATTACAACACTTATCAAATCGTCGATTGGATATTATTGCCTGGCTAAGGCTGGCGAACACGAAGTCAATGTTTCATGTGGTTGGTAAACTTTGTATTGCTGCTGCTGTTTATTTGATTTGGCAGGAACGGAACTCCCGGATTTTCAAAAATCAGTCTCGGCCGCCGGAAGTGATAGTGGAAGATATTCGCAGTACGATAAGATGCAAGTTGTTGGGCCTGAAGTTCAAAAATACGACTCGTGTATGGGCTACTCTGAGGGAGTGGAAGATCGACCGGGGAAGTGATCTGGTGGACACAGGATGATTGTCTCGATTGGATTTGTTGTTCTAGTTTGGGTTTACCTAGGCTAGTGGTTGCTTTTGTTTTCTTTGCTTTTGTAATGTTTGCCTAGTTTTGGGCTTGTTGGTCTTCTTGTTCACATTCATGGGGCATGTCCCAGGAATGAACTAGTTTGGTTTTTCTGCCATGCTACTTGTACTTTCTTTTTTTGATGTTAATATATAGAATCACCGGGGTAACCCTTTACCCAAAAAAAAGATGCCCTAATTTACCGTACGACGTTCAAAGGACTCGTACGAATTCATTAGTTTTATTATGGAGCTTTAACGTTTCGTACTGTGTTGTAAGGTGCTGTTAGGAGTTGTAAGGCGTTCTACATTATACTAACGTGCTTTTCAAGGTGGTAATACGGCATACAGAGTCGTAAGATGCCTTAAGTTGTCGTACGACGTTCGAAGGATTCGGATGAATTCATTAGGTTTATTAGGGAGATTTATGGTTTTGTACGGTGTTTTAATGTGTTTTAGGTGTTGTAAGGCGTCCTAAATGATACTAACGTTATTTTCATGTTGCTAACATGGCATACAGAGTCGTAAGATGCCCTAGTTTGCCGTACGATGTTCAAAGGACTCGTACGATTCATTAGTTTTATTATGGAGCTTTAACGTTTCGTACGGTGTTGTAAGGTGCTGTTAGGAGTTGTAAGGCGTCCTACATTATACTAACGTGCTTTTCATGTTGTTAATATGGCATACAAAGTCGTAAGATGCCCTAATTTGCCGTACGATGTTCAAAGGACTCGTACGAATTCATTAGGTTTATTATGGAGCTTTAACGTTTCGTACGGTGTTGTAAGGTGTTGTTAGGAGTTGTAAGGCGTCCTACATTATACTAACGTGCTTTTCGAAGTGCTAATATGGCATACAAAGTCGTAAGATGCCCTAATTTGCCGTACGACGTTCAAAGGACTCGTACGAATTCATTAGTTTTATTATGGAGCTTTAACGTTTCGTACTGTGTTGTAATGTGCTGTTAGGAGTTGTAAGGCGTCCTACATTATACTAACGTGCTTTTCAAGGTGGTAATATGGCATACAGAGTCGTAAGATGCCTTAAGTTGTCGTACGACGTTCGAAGGATTCGGATGAATTCATTAGGTTTATTAGGGAGATTTATGGTTTTGTACGGTGTTTTAATGTGTTCTTAGGTGTTGTAAGGCGTCCTAAATGACACTAACGTTATTTTCATGTTGCTAACATGGCATACAGAGTCGTAAGATGCCCTAGTTTGCCGTACGATGTTCAAAGGACTCGTACGATTCATTAGTTTTATTATGGAGCTTTAACGTTTCGTACGGTGTTGTAAGGTGCTGTTAGGAGTTGTAAGGCGTCCTACATTATACTAACGTGCTTTTCATGTTACTAATATGGCATACAAAGTCGTAAGATGCCCTAATTTGCCGTACGATGTTCAAAGGACTCGTACGAATTTATTAGGTTTATTATGGAGCTTTAACGTTTCGTACGGTGTTGTAAGGTGTTGTTAGGAGTTGTAAGGCGTCCTACATTATACTAACGTGCTTTTCGAAGTGCTAATATGGCATACAAAGTCGTAAGATGCCCTAATTTGCCGTACGACGTTCAAAGGACTCGTACGAATTCATTAGTTTTTTATGGAGCTTTAACGTTTCGTACTGTGTTGTAATGAGCTGTTAGGAGTTGTAAGGCGTCCTACATTATACTAACGTGCTTTTCAAGGTGGTAATATGGCATACAGAGTCGTAAGATGCCTTAAGTTGTCGTACGACGTTCGAAGGATTCGGACGAATTCATTAGGTTTATTAGGGAGATTTATGGTTTTGTACGGTGTTTTAATGTGTTCTTACGTGTTGTAAGGCGTCCTAAATGATACTAACGTTATTTTCATGTTGCTAATATGGCATACAGAGTCGTAAGATGCCTTAGTTTGCCGTAAGATGTTCAAAGGACTCATACGATTCATTAGTTTTATTATGGAGCTTTAACGTTTCGTACGGTGTTGTAAGGTGCTGTTAGGAGTTGTAAGGCGTCCTACATTTTACTAACGTGCTTTTCATGTTGCTAATATGGCATACAAAGTCGTAAGATGCCCTAATTTGCCGTATGATGTTCAAAGGACTCGTACGAATTCATTAGGTTTATTATGGAGCTTTAACGTTTCGTACGGTGTTGTAAGGTGTTGTTAGGAGTTGTAAGGCGTCCTACATTATACTAATGTGCTTTTCGAGGTGCTAATATGGCATACAAAGTCGTAAGATGCCCTAATTTACCGTACGACGTTCAAAGGACTCGTACGAATTCATTAGTTTTATTATGGAGCTTTAACGTTTCGTACTGTGTTGTAAGGTGCTGTTAGGAGTTGTAAGGCGTTCTACATTATACTAACGTGCTTTTCAAGGTGGTAATATGGCATACAGAGTCGTAAGATGCATTAAGTTGTCGTACGACGTTCGAAGGATTCGGACGAATTCATTAGGTTTATTAGGGAGATTTATGGTTTTGTACGGTGTTTTAATGTGTTCTTACGTGTTGTAAGGCGTCCTAAATGATAGTAACGTTATTTTCATGTTGCTAATATGGCATACAGAGTCGTAAGATGCCCTAGTTTGCCGTAAGATGTTCAAAGGACTCATACGATTCATTAGTTTTATTAGGGAGATTTAACGTTTCGTACGGTGTTGTAAGGTGTTGTTAGGAGTTGTAAGGCGTCCTACATTATACTAACGTGCTTTTCGAAGTGCTAATATGGCATACAAAGTCGTAAGATGCCCTAATTTGCCGTACGACGTTCAAAGGACTCGTACGAATTCATTAGTTTTATTATGGAGCTTTAACGTTTCGTACTGTGTTGTAATGTGCTGTTAGGAGTTGTAAGGCGTCCTACATTATACTAACGTGCTTTTCAAGGTGGTAATATGGCATACAGAGTCGTAAGATGCCTTAAGTTGTCGTACGACGTTCGAAGGATTCGGATGAATTCATTAGGTTTATTAGGGAGATTTATGGTTTTGTACGGTGTTTAAATGTGTTCTTAGGTGTTGTAAGGCGTCCTAAATGATACTAACGTTATTTTCATGTTGCTAACATGGCATACAGAGTCGTAAGATGCCCTAGTTTGCCGTACGATGTTCAAAGGACTCGTACGATTCATTAGTTTTATTATGGAGCTTTAACGTTTCGTACGGTGTTGTAAGGTGCTGTTAGGAGTTGTAAGGCGTCCTACATTATACTAACGTGCTTTTCATGTTACTAATATGGCATACAAAGTCGTAAGATGCCCTAATTTGCCGTACGATGTTCAAAGGACTCGTACGAATTCATTAGGTTTATTATGGAGCTTTAACGTTTCGTACGGTGTTGTAAGGTGTTGTTAGGAGTTGTAAGGCGTCCTACATTATACTAACGTGCTTTTCATGTTACTAATATGGCATACAAAGTCGTAAGATGCCCTAATTTGCCGTACGACGTTCAAAGGACTCGTACGAATTCATTAGTTTTATTATGGAGCTTTAACGTTTCGTACTGTGTTGTAATGTGCTGTTAGGAGTTGTAAGGCGTCCTACATTATACTAACGTGCTTTTCAAGGTGGTAATATGGCATACAGAGTCGTAAGATGCCTTAAGTTGTCGTACGACGTTCGAAGGATTCGGATGAATTCATTAGGTTTATTAGGGAGATTTATGGTTTTGTACGGTGTTTTATTGTGTTCTTAGGTGTTGTAAGGCGTCCTAAATGACACTAACGTTATTTTCATGTTGCTAACATGGCATACAGAGTCGTAAGATGCCCTAGTTTGCCGTACGATGTTCAAAGGACTCGTACGATTCATTAGTTTTATTATGGAGCTTTAACGTTTCGTACGGTGTTGTAAGGTGCTGTTAGGAGTTGTAAGGCGTCCTACATTATACTAACGTGCTTTTCATGTTACTAATATGGCATACAAAGTCGTAAGATGCCCTAATTTGCCGTACGATGTTCAAAGGACTCGTACGAATTTATTAGGTTTATTATGGAGCTTTAACGTTTCGTACGGTGTTGTAAGGTGTTGTTAGGAGTTGTAAGGCGTCCTACATTATACTAACGTGCTTTTCGAAGTGCTAATATGGCATACAAAGTCGTAAGATGCCCTAATTTGCCGTACGACGTTCAAAGGACTCGTACGAATTCATTAGTTTTTTATGGAGCTTTAACGTTTCGTACTGTGTTGTAATGAGCTGTTAGGAGTTGTAAGGCGTCCTACATTATACTAACGTGCTTTTCAAGGTGGTAATATGGCATACAGAGTCGTAAGATGCCTTAAGTTGTCGTACGACGTTCGAAGGATTCGGACGAATTCATTAGGTTTATTAGGGAGATTTATGGTTTTGTACGGTGTTTTAATGTGTTCTTACGTGTTGTAAGGCGTCCTAAATGATACTAACGTTATTTTCATGTTGCTAATATGGCATACAGAGTCGTAAGATGCCTTAGTTTGCCGTAAGATGTTCAAAGGACTCATACGATTCATTAGTTTTATTATGGAGCTTTAACGTTTCGTACGGTGTTGTAAGGTGCTGTTAGGAGTTGTAAGGCGTCCTACATTTTACTAACGTGCTTTTCATGTTGCTAATATGGCATACAAAGTCGTAAGATGCCCTAATTTGCCGTATGATGTTCAAAGGACTCGTACGAATTCATTAGGTTTATTATGGAGCTTTAACGTTTCGTACGGTGTTGTAAGGTGTTGTTAGGAGTTGTAAGGCGTCCTACATTATACTAATGTGCTTTTCGAGGTGCTAATATGGCATACAAAGTCGTAAGATGCCCTAATTTACCGTACGACGTTCAAAGGACTCGTACGAATTCATTAGTTTTATTATGGAGCTTTAACGTTTCGTACTGTGTTGTAAGGTGCTGTTAGGAGTTGTAAGGCGTTCTACATTATACTAACGTGCTTTTCAAGGTGGTAATATGGCATACAGAGTCGTAAGATGCATTAAGTTGTCGTACGACGTTCGAAGGATTCGGACGAATTCATTAGGTTTATTAGGGAGATTTATGGTTTTGTACGGTGTTTTAATGTGTTCTTACGTGTTGTAAGGCGTCCTAAATGATAGTAACGTTATTTTCATGTTGCTAATATGGCATACAGAGTCGTAAGATGCCCTAGTTTGCCGTAAGATGTTCAAAGGACTCATACGATTCATTAGTTTTATTAGGGAGATTTAACGTTTCGTACGGTGTTGTAAGGTGTTGTTAGGAGTTGTAAGGCGTCCTACATTATACTAACGTGCTTTTCGAAGTGCTAATATGGCATACAAAGTCGTAAGATGCCCTAATTTGCCGTACGACGTTCAAAGGACTCGTACGAATTCATTAGTTTTATTATGGAGCTTTAACGTTTCGTACTGTGTTGTAATGTGCTGTTAGGAGTTGTAAGGCGTCCTACATTATACTAACGTGCTTTTCAAGGTGGTAATATGGCATACAGAGTCGTAAGATGCCTTAAGTTGTCGTACGACGTTCGAAGGATTCGGATGAATTCATTAGGTTTATTAGGGAGATTTATGGTTTTGTACGGTGTTTAAATGTGTTCTTAGGTGTTGTAAGGCGTCCTAAATGATACTAACGTTATTTTCATGTTGCTAACATGGCATACAGAGTCGTAAGATGCCCTAGTTTGCCGTACGATGTTCAAAGGACTCGTACGATTCATTAGTTTTATTATGGAGCTTTAACGTTTCGTACGGTGTTGTAAGGTGCTGTTAGGAGTTGTAAGGCGTCCTACATTATACTAACGTGCTTTTCATGTTACTAATATGGCATACAAAGTCGTAAGATGCCCTAATTTGCCGTACGATGTTCAAAGGACTCGTACGAATTCATTAGGTTTATTATGGAGCTTTAACGTTTCGTACGGTGTTGTAAGGTGTTGTTAGGAGTTGTAAGGCGTCCTACATTATACTAACGTGCTTTTCGAAGTGCTAATATGGCATACAAAGTCGTAAGATGCCCTAATTTGCCGTACGACGTTCAAAGGACTCGTACGAATTCATTAGTTTTATTATGGAGCTTTAACGTTTCGTACTGTGTTGTAATGAGCTGTTAGGAGTTGTAAGGCGTCCTACATTATACTAACGTGCTTTACAAGGTGGTAATATGGCATACAGAGTCGTAAGATGCCTTAAGTTTTCGTACGACGTTCGAAGGATTCGGACGAATTCATTAGGTTTATTAGGGAGATTTATGGTTTTGTACGGTGTTTTAATGTGTTCTTACGTGTTGTAAGGCGTCCTAAATGATACTAACGTTATTTTCATGTTGCTAATATGGCATACAGAGTCGTAAGATGCCCTAGTTTGCCGTACGAAGTTCAAAGGACTCGTACGATTCATTAGTTTTATTATGGAGCTTTAACGTTTCGTACGGTGTTGTAAGGTGCTATTAGGAGTTGTAAGGCGTCCTACATTATACTAACGTGCTTTTCATGTTGCTAATATGGCATACAAAGTCGTAAGATGCCCTAATTTGCCGTACGATGTTCAAAGGACTCGTACGAATTCATTAGGTTTATTATGGAGCTTTAACGTTTCGTACGGTGTTGTAAGGTGTTGTTAGGAGTTGTAAGGCGTCCTACATTATACTAACGTGCTTTTCGAAGTGCTAATATGGCATACAAAGTCGTAAGATGCCCTAATTTGCCGTACGACGTTCAAAGGACTCGTACGAATTCATTAGTTTTATTATGGAGCTTTAACGTTTCGTACTGTGTTGTAATGTGCTGTTAGGAGTTGTAAGGCGTCCTACATTATACTAACGTGCTTTTCAAGGTGGTAATATGGCATACAGAGTCGTAAGATGCCTTAAGTTGTCGTACGACGTTCGAAGGATTCGGATGAATTCATTAGGTTTATTAGGGAGATTTATGGTTTTGTACGGTGTTTAAATGTGTTCTTAGGTGTTGTAAGGCGTCCTAAATGATACTAACGTTATTTTCATGTTGCTAACATGGCATACAGAGTCGTAAGATGCCCTAGTTTGCCGTACGATGTTCAAAGGACTCGTACGATTCATTAGTTTTATTATGGAGCTTTAACGTTTCGTACGGTGTTGTAAGGTGCTGTTAGGAGTTGTAAGGCGTCCTACATTATACTAACGTGCTTTTCATGTTACTAATATGGCATACAAAGTCGTAAGATGCCCTAATTTGCCGTACGATGTTCAAAGGACTCGTACGAATTCATTAGGTTTATTATGGAGCTTTAACGTTTCGTACGGTGTTGTAAGGTGTTGTTAGGAGTTGTAAGGCGTCCTACATTATACTAACGTGCTTTTCGAAGTGCTAATATGGCATACAAAGTCGTAAGATGCCCTAATTTGCCGTACGACGTTCAAAGGACTCGTACGAATTCATTAGTTTTATTATGGAGCTTTAACGTTTCGTACTGTGTTGTAATGAGCTGTTAGGAGTTGTAAGGCGTCCTACATTATACTAACGTGCTTTACAAGGTGGTAATATGGCATACAGAGTCGTAAGATGCCTTAAGTTTTCGTACGACGTTCGAAGGATTCGGACGAATTCATTAGGTTTATTAGGGAGATTTATGGTTTTGTACGGTGTTTTAATGTGTTCTTACGTGTTGTAAGGCGTCCTAAATGATACTAACGTTATTTTCATGTTGCTAATATGGCATACAGAGTCGTAAGATGCCCTAGTTTGCCGTACGAAGTTCAAAGGACTCGTACGATTCATTAGTTTTATTATGGAGCTTTAACGTTTCGTACGGTGTTGTAAGGTGCTATTAGGAGTTGTAAGGCGTCCTACATTATACTAACGTGCTTTTCATGTTGCTAATATGGCATACAAAGTCGTAAGATGCCCTAATTTGCCGTACGATGTTCAAAGGACTCGTACGAATTCATTAGGTTTATTATGGAGCTTTAACGTTTCGTACGGTGTTGTAAGGTGTTGTTAGGAGTTGTAAGGCGTCCTACATTATACTAACGTGCTTTTCGAAGTGCTAATATGGCATACAAAGTCGTAAGATGCCCTAATTTGCCGTACGACGTTCAAAGGACTCGTACGAATTCATTAGTTTTATTATGGAGCTTTAACGTTTCGTACTGTGTTGTAATGTGCTGTTAGGAGTTGTAAGGCGTCCTACATTATACTAACGTGCTTTTCAAGGTGGTAATATGGCATACAGAGTCGTAAGATGCCTTAAGTTGTCGTACGACGTTCGAAGGATTCGGATGAATTCATTAGGTTTATTAGGGAGATTTATGGTTTTGTACGGTGTTTTAATGTGTTCTTAGGTGTTGTAAGGCGTCCTAAATGATACTAACGTTATTTTCATGTTGCTAACATGGCATACAGAGTCGTAAGATGCCCTAGTTTGCCGTACGATGTTCAAAGGACTCGTACGATTCATTAGTTTTATTATGGAGCTTTAACGTTTCGTACGGTGTTGTAAGGTGCTGTTAGGAGTTGTAAGGCGTCCTACATTATACTAACGTGCTTTTCATGTTACTAATATGGCATACAAAGTCGTAAGATGCCCTAATTTGCCGTACGATGTTCAAAGGACTCGTACGAATTCATTAGGTTTATTATGGAGCTTTAACGTTTCGTACGGTGTTGTAAGGTGTTGTTAGGAGTTGTAAGGCGTCCTACATTATACTAACGTGCTTTTCGAAGTGCTAATATGGCATACAAAGTCGTAAGATGCCCTAATTTGCCGTACGACGTTCAAAGGACTCGTACGAATTCATTAGTTTTTTATGGAGCTTTAACGTTTCGTACTGTGTTGTAATGAGCTGTTAGGAGTTGTAAGGCGTCCTACATTATACTAACGTGCTTTTCAAGGTGGTAATATGGCATACAGAGTCGTAAGATGCCTTAAGTTGTCGTACGACGTTCGAAGGATTCGGACGAATTCATTAGGTTTATTAGGGAGATTTATGGTTTTGTACGGTGTTTTAATGTGTTCTTACGTGTTGTAAGGCGTCCTAAATGATACTAACGTTATTTTCATGTTGCTAATATGGCATACAGAGTCGTAAGATGCCCTAGTTTGCCGTACGAAGTTCAAAGGACTCGTACGATTCATTAGTTTTATTATGGAGCTTTAACGTTTCGTACGGTGTTGTAAGGTGCTGTTAGGAGTTGTAAGGCGTCCTACATTATACTAACGTGCTTTTCATGTTGCTAATATGGCATACAAAGTCGTAAGATGCCCTAATTTGCCGTACGATGTTCAAAGGACTCGTACGAATTCATTAGGTTTATTATGGAGCTTTAACGTTTCGTACGGTGTTGTAAGGTGTTGTTAGGAGTTGTAAGGCGTCCTACATTATACTAACGTGCTTTTCGAAGTGCTAATATGGCATACAAAGTCGTAAGATGCCCTAATTTGCCGTACGACGTTCAAAGGACTCGTACGAATTCATTAGTTTTATTATGGAGCTTTAACGTTTCGTACTGTGTTGTAATGTGCTGTTAGGAGTTGTAAGGCGTCCTACATTATACTAACGTGCTTTTCAAGGTGGTAATATGGCATACAGAGTCGTAAGATGCCTTAAGTTGTCGTACGACGTTCGAAGGATTCGGATGAATTCATTAGGTTTATTAGGGAGATTTATGGTTTTGTACGGTGTTTTAATGTGTTCTTAGGTGTTGTAAGGCGTCCTAAATGATACTAACGTTATTTTCATGTTGCTAACATGGCATACAGAGTCGTAAGATGCCCTAGTTTGCCGTACGATGTTCAAAGGACTCGTACGATTCATTAGTTTTATTATGGAGCTTTAACGTTTCGTACGGTGTTGTAAGGTGCTGTTAGGAGTTGTAAGGCGTCCTACATTATACTAACGTGCTTTTCATGTTACTAATATGGCATACAAAGTCGTAAGATGCCCTAATTTGCCGTACGATGTTCAAAGGACTCGTACGAATTTATTAGGTTTATTATGGAGCTTTAACGTTTCGTACGGTGTTGTAAGGTGTTGTTAGGAGTTGTAAGGCGTCCTACATTATACTAACGTGCTTTTCGAAGTGCTAATATGGCATACAAAGTCGTAAGATGCCCTAATTTGCCGTACGACGTTCAAAGGACTCGTACGAATTCATTAGTTTTTTATGGAGCTTTAACGTTTCGTACTGTGTTGTAATGAGCTGTTAGGAGTTGTAAGGCGTCCTACATTATACTAACGTGCTTTTCAAGGTGGTAATATGGCATACAGAGTCGTAAGATGCCTTAAGTTGTCGTACGACGTTCGAAGGATTCGGACGAATTCATTAGGTTTATTAGGGAGATTTATGGTTTTGTACGGTGTTTTAATGTGTTCTTACGTGTTGTAAGGCGTCCTAAATGATACTAACGTTATTTTCATGTTGCTAATATGGCATACAGAGTCGTAAGATGCCCTAGTTTGCCGTAAGATGTTCAAAGGACTCATACGATTCATTAGTTTTATTATGGAGCTTTAACGTTTCGTACGGTGTTGTAAGGTGCTGTTAGGAGTTGTAAGGCGTCCTACATTATACTAACGTGCTTTTCATGTTGCTAATATGGCATACAAAGTCGTAAGATGCCCTAATTTGCCGTATGATGTTCAAAGGACTCGTACGAATTCATTAGGTTTATTATGGAGCTTTAACGTTTCGTACGGTGTTGTAAGGTGTTGTTAGGAGTTGTAAGGCGTCCTACATTATACTAATGTGCTTTTCGAGGTGCTAATATGGCATACAAAGTTGTAAGATGCCCTAATTTACCGTACGACGTTCAAAGGACTCGTACGAATTCATTAGTTTTTTATGGAGCTTTAACGTTTCGTACTGTGTTGTAATGAGCTGTTAGGAGTTGTAAGGCGTCCTACATTATACTAACGTGCTTTTCAAGGTGGTAATATGGCATACAGAGTCGTAAGATGCCTTAAGTTGTCGTACGACGTTCGAAGGATTCGGACGAATTCATTAGGTTTATTAGGGAGATTTATGGTTTTGTACGGTGTTTTAATGTGTTCTTACGTGTTGTAAGGCGTCCTAAATGATACTAACGTTATTTTCATGTTGCTAATATGGCATACAGAGTCGTAAGATGCCCTAGTTTGCCGTAAGATGTTCAAAGGACTCATACGATTCATTAGTTTTATTATGGAGCTTTAACGTTTCGTACGGTGTTGTAAGGTGCTGTTAGGAGTTGTAAGGCGTCCTACATTATACTAACGTGCTTTTCATGTTGCTAATATGGCATACAAAGTCGTAAGATGCCCTAATTTGCCGTACGACGTTCAAAGGACTCGTACGAATTCATTAGTTTTATTATGGAGCTTTAACGTTTCGTACTGTGTTGTAATGTGCTGTTAGGAGTTGTAAGGCGTCCTACATTATACTAACGTGCTTTTCAAGGTGGTAATATGGCATACAGAGTCGTAAGATGCCTTAAGTTGTCGTACGACGTTCGAAGGATTCGGATGAATTCATTAGGTTTATTAGGGAGATTTATGGTTTTGTACGGTGTTTAAATGTGTTCTTAGGTGTTGTAAGGCGTCCTAAATGATACTAACGTTATTTTCATGTTGCTAACATGGCATACAGAGTCGTAAGATGCCCTAGTTTGCCGTACGATGTTCAAAGGACTCGTACGATTCATTAGTTTTATTATGGAGCTTTAACGTTTCGTACGGTGTTGTAAGGTGCTGTTAGGAGTTGTAAGGCGTCCTACATTATACTAACGTGCTTTTCATGTTACTAATATGGCATACAAAGTCGTAAGATGCCCTAATTTGCCGTACGATGTTCAAAGGACTCGTACGAATTCATTAGGTTTATTATGGAGCTTTAACGTTTCGTACGGTGTTGTAAGGTGTTGTTAGGAGTTGTAAGGCGTCCTACATTATACTAACGTGCTTTTCGAAGTGCTAATATGGCATACAAAGTCGTAAGATGCCCTAATTTGCCGTACGACGTTCAAATGACTCGTACGAATTCATTAGTTTTATTATGGAGCTTTAACGTTTCGTACTGTGTTGTAATGAGCTGTTAGGAGTTGTAAGGCGTCCTACATTATACTAACGTGCTTTACAAGGTGGTAATATGGCATACAGAGTCGTAAGATGCCTTAAGTTTTCGTACGACGTTCGAAGGATTCGGACGAATTCATTAGGTTTATTAGGGAGATTTATGGTTTTGTACGGTGTTTTAATGTGTTCTTACGTGTTGTAAGGCGTCCTAAATGATACTAACGTTATTTTCATGTTGCTAATATGGCATACAGAGTCGTAAGATGCCCTAGTTTGCCGTACGAAGTTCAAAGGACTCGTACGATTCATTAGTTTTATTATGGAGCTTTAACGTTTCGTACGGTGTTGTAAGGTGCTGTTAGGAGTTGTAAGGCGTCCTACATTATACTAACGTGCTTTTCATGTTGCTAATATGGCATACAAAGTCGTAAGATGCCCTAATTTGCCGTACGATGTTCAAAGGACTCGTACGAATTCATTAGGTTTATTATGGAGCTTTAACGTTTCGTACGGTGTTGTAAGGTGTTGTTAAGAGTTGTAAGGCGTCCTACATTATACTAACGTGCTTTTCGAAGTGCTAATATGGCATACAAAGTCGTAAGATGCCCTAATTTGCCGTACGACGTTCAAAGGACTCGTACGAATTCATTAGTTTTATTATGGAGCTTTAACGTTTCGTACTGTGTTGTAATGTGCTGTTAGGAGTTGTAAGGCGTCCTACATTATACTAACGTGCTTTTCAAGGTGGTAATATGGCATACAGAGTCGTAAGATGCCTTAAGTTGTCGTACGACGTTCGAAGGATTCGGATGAATTCATTAGGTTTATTAGGGAGATTTATGGTTTTGTACGGTGTTTTAATGTGTTCTTAGGTGTTGTAAGGCGTCCTAAATGATACTAACGTTATTTTCATGTTGCTAACATGGCATACAGAGTCGTAAGATGCCCTAGTTTGCCGTACGATGTTCAAAGGACTCGTACGATTCATTAGTTTTATTATGGAGCTTTAACGTTTCGTACGGTGTTGTAAGGTGCTGTTAGGAGTTGTAAGGCGTCCTACATTATACTAACGTGCTTTTCATGTTACTAATATGGCATACAAAGTCGTAAGATGCCCTAATTTGCCGTACGATGTTCAAAGGACTCGTACGAATTCATTAGGTTTATTATGGAGCTTTAACGTTTCGTACGGTGTTGTAAGGTGTTGTTAGGAGTTGTAAGGCGTCCTACATTATACTAACGTGCTTTTCGAAGTGCTAATATGGCATACAAAGTCGTAAGATGCCCTAATTTGCCGTACGACGTTCAAAGGACTCGTACGAATTCATTAGTTTTTTATGGAGCTTTAACGTTTCGTACTGTGTTGTAATGAGCTGTTAGGAGTTGTAAGGCGTCCTACATTATACTAACGTGCTTTTCAAGGTGGTAATATGGCATACAGAGTCGTAAGATGCCTTAAGTTGTCGTACGACGTTCGAAGGATTCGGACGAATTCATTAGGTTTATTAGGGAGATTTATGGTTTTGTACGGTGTTTTAATGTGTTCTTACGTGTTGTAAGGCGTCCTAAATGATACTAACGTTATTTTCATGTTGCTAATATGGCATACAGAGTCGTAAGATGCCCTAGTTTGCCGTACGAAGTTCAAAGGACTCGTACGATTCATTAGTTTTATTATGGAGCTTTAACGTTTCGTACGGTGTTGTAAGGTGCTGTTAGGAGTTGTAAGGCGTCCTACATTATACTAACGTGCTTTTCATGTTGCTAATATGGCATACAAAGTCGTAAGATGCCCTAATTTGCCGTACGATGTTCAAAGGACTCGTACGAATTCATTAGGTTTATTATGGAGCTTTAACGTTTCGTACGGTGTTGTAAGGTGTTGTTAGGAGTTGTAAGGCGTCCTACATTATACTAACGTGCTTTTCGAAGTGCTAATATGGCATACAAAGTCGTAAGATGCCCTAATTTGCCGTACGACGTTCAAAGGACTCGTACGAATTCATTAGTTTTATTATGGAGCTTTAACGTTTCGTACTGTGTTGTAATGTGCTGTTAGGAGTTGTAAGGCGTCCTACATTATACTAACGTGCTTTTCAAGGTGGTAATATGGCATACAGAGTCGTAAGATGCCTTAAGTTGTCGTACGACGTTCGAAGGATTCGGATGAATTCATTAGGTTTATTAGGGAGATTTATGGTTTTGTACGGTGTTTTAATGTGTTCTTAGGTGTTGTAAGGCGTCCTAAATGATACTAACGTTATTTTCATGTTGCTAACATGGCATACAGAGTCGTAAGATGCCCTAGTTTGCCGTACGATGTTCAAAGGACTCGTACGATTCATTAGTTTTATTATGGAGCTTTAACGTTTCGTACGGTGTTGTAAGGTGCTGTTAGGAGTTGTAAGGCGTCCTACATTATACTAACGTGCTTTTCATGTTACTAATATGGCATACAAAGTCGTAAGATGCCCTAATTTGCCGTACGATGTTCAAAGGACTCGTACGAATTTATTAGGTTTATTATGGAGCTTTAACGTTTCGTACGGTGTTGTAAGGTGTTGTTAGGAGTTGTAAGGCGTCCTACATTATACTAACGTGCTTTTCGAAGTGCTAATATGGCATACAAAGTCGTAAGATGCCCTAATTTGCCGTACGACGTTCAAAGGACTCGTACGAATTCATTAGTTTTTTATGGAGCTTTAACGTTTCGTACTGTGTTGTAATGAGCTGTTAGGAGTTGTAAGGCGTCCTACATTATACTAACGTGCTTTTCAAGGTGGTAATATGGCATACAGAGTCGTAAGATGCCTTAAGTTGTCGTACGACGTTCGAAGGATTCGGACGAATTCATTAGGTTTATTAGGGAGATTTATGGTTTTGTACGGTGTTTTAATGTGTTCTTACGTGTTGTAAGGCGTCCTAAATGATACTAACGTTATTTTCATGTTGCTAATATGGCATACAGAGTCGTAAGATGCCCTAGTTTGCCGTAAGATGTTCAAAGGACTCATACGATTCATTAGTTTTATTATGGAGCTTTAACGTTTCGTACGGTGTTGTAAGGTGCTGTTAGGAGTTGTAAGGCGTCCTACATTATACTAACGTGCTTTTCATGTTGCTAATATGGCATACAAAGTCGTAAGATGCCCTAATTTGCCGTATGATGTTCAAAGGACTCGTACGAATTCATTAGGTTTATTATGGAGCTTTAACGTTTCGTACGGTGTTGTAAGGTGTTGTTAGGAGTTGTAAGGCGTCCTACATTATACTAATGTGCTTTTCGAGGTGCTAATATGGCATACAAAGTTGTAAGATGCCCTAATTTACCGTACGACGTTCAAAGGACTCGTACGAATTCATTAGTTTTTTATGGAGCTTTAACGTTTCGTACTGTGTTGTAATGAGCTGTTAGGAGTTGTAAGGCGTCCTACATTATACTAACGTGCTTTTCAAGGTGGTAATATGGCATACAGAGTCGTAAGATGCCTTAAGTTGTCGTACGACGTTCGAAGGATTCGGACGAATTCATTAGGTTTATTAGGGAGATTTATGGTTTTGTACGGTGTTTTAATGTGTTCTTACGTGTTGTAAGGCGTCCTAAATGATACTAACGTTATTTTCATGTTGCTAATATGGCATACAGAGTCGTAAGATGCCCTAGTTTGCCGTAAGATGTTCAAAGGACTCATACGATTCATTAGTTTTATTATGGAGCTTTAACGTTTCGTACGGTGTT
This sequence comes from Tagetes erecta, assembly GCA_030867185.1. Lineage (NCBI taxonomy): Eukaryota > Viridiplantae > Streptophyta > Magnoliopsida > Asterales > Asteraceae > Tagetes > Tagetes erecta. The sequence continues at coordinate 46,314,358 of CM061489.1, read as the reverse complement.
GTAAGGTGCTGTTAGGAGTTGTAAGGCGTCCTACATTATACTAACGTGCTTTTCATGTTGCTAATATGGCATACAAAGTCGTAAGATGCCCTAATTTGCCGTACGACGTTCAAAGGACTCGTACGAATTCATTAGTTTTATTATGGAGCTTTAACGTTTCGTACTGTGTTGTAATGTGCTGTTAGGAGTTGTAAGGCGTCCTACATTATACTAACGTGCTTTTCAAGGTGGTAATATGGCATACAGAGTCGTAAGATGCCTTAAGTTGTCGTACGACGTTCGAAGGATTCGGATGAATTCATTAGGTTTATTAGGGAGATTTATGGTTTTGTACGGTGTTTAAATGTGTTCTTAGGTGTTGTAAGGCGTCCTAAATGATACTAACGTTATTTTCATGTTGCTAACATGGCATACAGAGTCGTAAGATGCCCTAGTTTGCCGTACGATGTTCAAAGGACTCGTACGATTCATTAGTTTTATTATGGAGCTTTAACGTTTCGTACGGTGTTGTAAGGTGCTGTTAGGAGTTGTAAGGCGTCCTACATTATACTAACGTGCTTTTCATGTTACTAATATGGCATACAAAGTCGTAAGATGCCCTAATTTGCCGTACGATGTTCAAAGGACTCGTACGAATTCATTAGGTTTATTATGGAGCTTTAACGTTTCGTACGGTGTTGTAAGGTGTTGTTAGGAGTTGTAAGGCGTCCTACATTATACTAACGTGCTTTTCGAAGTGCTAATATGGCATACAAAGTCGTAAGATGCCCTAATTTGCCGTACGACGTTCAAATGACTCGTACGAATTCATTAGTTTTATTATGGAGCTTTAACGTTTCGTACTGTGTTGTAATGAGCTGTTAGGAGTTGTAAGGCGTCCTACATTATACTAACGTGCTTTACAAGGTGGTAATATGGCATACAGAGTCGTAAGATGCCTTAAGTTTTCGTACGACGTTCGAAGGATTCGGACGAATTCATTAGGTTTATTAGGGAGATTTATGGTTTTGTACGGTGTTTTAATGTGTTCTTACGTGTTGTAAGGCGTCCTAAATGATACTAACGTTATTTTCATGTTGCTAATATGGCATACAGAGTCGTAAGATGCCCTAGTTTGCCGTACGAAGTTCAAAGGACTCGTACGATTCATTAGTTTTATTATGGAGCTTTAACGTTTCGTACGGTGTTGTAAGGTGCTGTTAGGAGTTGTAAGGCGTCCTACATTATACTAACGTGCTTTTCATGTTGCTAATATGGCATACAAAGTCGTAAGATGCCCTAATTTGCCGTACGATGTTCAAAGGACTCGTACGAATTCATTAGGTTTATTATGGAGCTTTAACGTTTCGTACGGTGTTGTAAGGTGTTGTTAAGAGTTGTAAGGCGTCCTACATTATACTAACGTGCTTTTCGAAGTGCTAATATGGCATACAAAGTCGTAAGATGCCCTAATTTGCCGTACGACGTTCAAAGGACTCGTACGAATTCATTAGTTTTATTATGGAGCTTTAACGTTTCGTACTGTGTTGTAATGTGCTGTTAGGAGTTGTAAGGCGTCCTACATTATACTAACGTGCTTTTCAAGGTGGTAATATGGCATACAGAGTCGTAAGATGCCTTAAGTTGTCGTACGACGTTCGAAGGATTCGGATGAATTCATTAGGTTTATTAGGGAGATTTATGGTTTTGTACGGTGTTTTAATGTGTTCTTAGGTGTTGTAAGGCGTCCTAAATGATACTAACGTTATTTTCATGTTGCTAACATGGCATACAGAGTCGTAAGATGCCCTAGTTTGCCGTACGATGTTCAAAGGACTCGTACGATTCATTAGTTTTATTATGGAGCTTTAACGTTTCGTACGGTGTTGTAAGGTGCTGTTAGGAGTTGTAAGGCGTCCTACATTATACTAACGTGCTTTTCATGTTACTAATATGGCATACAAAGTCGTAAGATGCCCTAATTTGCCGTACGATGTTCAAAGGACTCGTACGAATTCATTAGGTTTATTATGGAGCTTTAACGTTTCGTACGGTGTTGTAAGGTGTTGTTAGGAGTTGTAAGGCGTCCTACATTATACTAACGTGCTTTTCGAAGTGCTAATATGGCATACAAAGTCGTAAGATGCCCTAATTTGCCGTACGACGTTCAAAGGACTCGTACGAATTCATTAGTTTTTTATGGAGCTTTAACGTTTCGTACTGTGTTGTAATGAGCTGTTAGGAGTTGTAAGGCGTCCTACATTATACTAACGTGCTTTTCAAGGTGGTAATATGGCATACAGAGTCGTAAGATGCCTTAAGTTGTCGTACGACGTTCGAAGGATTCGGACGAATTCATTAGGTTTATTAGGGAGATTTATGGTTTTGTACGGTGTTTTAATGTGTTCTTACGTGTTGTAAGGCGTCCTAAATGATACTAACGTTATTTTCATGTTGCTAATATGGCATACAGAGTCGTAAGATGCCCTAGTTTGCCGTACGAAGTTCAAAGGACTCGTACGATTCATTAGTTTTATTATGGAGCTTTAACGTTTCGTACGGTGTTGTAAGGTGCTGTTAGGAGTTGTAAGGCGTCCTACATTATACTAACGTGCTTTTCATGTTGCTAATATGGCATACAAAGTCGTAAGATGCCCTAATTTGCCGTACGATGTTCAAAGGACTCGTACGAATTCATTAGGTTTATTATGGAGCTTTAACGTTTCGTACGGTGTTGTAAGGTGTTGTTAGGAGTTGTAAGGCGTCCTACATTATACTAACGTGCTTTTCGAAGTGCTAATATGGCATACAAAGTCGTAAGATGCCCTAATTTGCCGTACGACGTTCAAAGGACTCGTACGAATTCATTAGTTTTTTATGGAGCTTTAACGTTTCGTACTGTGTTGTAATGAGCTGTTAGGAGTTGTAAGGCGTCCTACATTATACTAACGTGCTTTTCAAGGTGGTAATATGGCATACAGAGTCGTAAGATGCCTTAAGTTGTCGTACGACGTTCGAAGGATTCGGACGAATTCATTAGGTTTATTAGGGAGATTTATGGTTTTGTACGGTGTTTTAATGTGTTCTTACGTGTTGTAAGGCGTCCTAAATGATACTAACGTTATTTTCATGTTGCTAATATGGCATACAGAGTCGTAAGATGCCCTAGTTTGCCGTACGAAGTTCAAAGGACTCTTACGATTCATTAGTTTTATTATGGAGCTTTAACGTTTCGTACGGTGTTGTAAGGTGCTGTTAGGAGTTGTAAGGCGTCCTACATTATACTAACGTGCTTTTCATGTTGCTAATATGGCATACAAAGTCGTAAGATGCCCTAATTTGCCGTACGATGTTCAAAGGACTCGTACGAATTCATTAGGTTTATTATGGAGCTTTAACGTTTCGTACGGTGTTGTAAGGTGTTGTTAGGAGTTGTAAGGCGTCCTACATTATACTAACGTGCTTTTCGAAGTGCTAATATGGCATACAAAGTCGTAAGATGCCCTAATTTGCCGTACGACGTTCAAAGGACTCGTACGAATTCATTAGTTTTATTATGGAGCTTTAACGTTTCGTACTGTGTTGTAATGTGCTGTTAGGAGTTGTAAGGCGTCCTACATTATACTAACGTGCTTTTCAAGGTGGTAATATGGCATACAGAGTCGTAAGATGCCTTAAGTTGTCGTACGACGTTCGAAGGATTCGGATGAATTCATTAGGTTTATTAGGGAGATTTATGGTTTTGTACGGTGTTTTAATGTGTTCTTAGGTGTTGTAAGGCGTCCTAAATGATACTAACGTTATTTTCATGTTGCTAACATGGCATACAGAGTCGTAAGATGCCCTAGTTTGCCGTACGATGTTCAAAGGACTCGTACGATTCATTAGTTTTATTATGGAGCTTTAACGTTTCGTACGGTGTTGTAAGGTGCTGTTAGGAGTTGTAAGGCGTCCTACATTATACTAACGTGCTTTTCATGTTACTAATATGGCATACAAAGTCGTAAGATGCCCTAATTTGCCGTACGATGTTCAAAGGACTCGTACGAATTTATTAGGTTTATTATGGAGCTTTAACGTTTCGTACGGTGTTGTAAGGTGTTGTTAGGAGTTGTAAGGCGTCCTACATTATACTAACGTGCTTTTCGAAGTGCTAATATGGCATACAAAGTCGTAAGATGCCCTAATTTGCCGTACGACGTTCAAAGGACTCGTACGAATTCATTAGTTTTTTATGGAGCTTTAACGTTTCGTACTGTGTTGTAATGAGCTGTTAGGAGTTGTAAGGCGTCCTACATTATACTAACGTGCTTTTCAAGGTGGTAATATGGCATACAGAGTCGTAAGATGCCTTAAGTTGTCGTACGACGTTCGAAGGATTCGGACGAATTCATTAGGTTTATTAGGGAGATTTATGGTTTTGTACGGTGTTTTAATGTGTTCTTACGTGTTGTAAGGCGTCCTAAATGATACTAACGTTATTTTCATGTTGCTAATATGGCATACAGAGTCGTAAGATGCCCTAGTTTGCCGTAAGATGTTCAAAGGACTCATACGATTCATTAGTTTTATTAGGGAGATTTAACGTTTCGTACGGTGTTGTAAGGTGTTGTTAGGAGTTGTAAGGCGTCCTACATTATACTAACGTGCTTTTCGAAGTGCTAATATGGCATACAAAGTCGTAAGATGCCCTAATTTGCCGTACGACGTTCAAAGGACTCGTACGAATTCATTAGTTTTATTATGGAGCTTTAACGTTTCGTACTGTGTTGTAATGTGCTGTTAGGAGTTGTAAGGCGTCCTACATTATACTAACGTGCTTTTCAAGGTGGTAATATGGCATACAGAGTCGTAAGATGCCTTAAGTTGTCGTACGACGTTCGAAGGATTCGGATGAATTCATTAGGTTTATTAGGGAGATTTATGGTTTTGTACGGTGTTTAAATGTGTTCTTAGGTGTTGTAAGGCGTCCTAAATGATACTAACGTTATTTTCATGTTGCTAACATGGCATACAGAGTCGTAAGATGCCCTAGTTTGCCGTACGATGTTCAAAGGCTCGTACGATTCATTAGTTTTATTATGGAGCTTTAACGTTTCGTACGGTGTTGTAAGGTGCTGTTAGGAGTTGTAAGGCGTCCTACATTATACTAACGTGCTTTTCATGTTACTAATATGGCATACAAAGTCGTAAGATGCCCTAATTTGCCGTACGATGTTCAAAGGACTCGTACGAATTCATTAGGTTTATTATGGAGCTTTAACGTTTCGTACGGTGTTGTAAGGTGTTGTTAGGAGTTGTAAGGCGTCCTACATTATACTAACGTGCTTTTCGAAGTGCTAATATGGCATACAAAGTCGTAAGATGCCCTAATTTGCCGTACGACGTTCAAAGGACTCGTACGAATTCATTAGTTTTATTATGGAGCTTTAACGTTTCGTACTGTGTTGTAATGAGCTGTTAGGAGTTGTAAGGCGTCCTACATTATACTAACGTGCTTTACAAGGTGGTAATATGGCATACAGAGTCGTAAGATGCCTTAAGTTTTCGTACGACGTTCGAAGGATTCGGACGAATTCATTAGGTTTATTAGGGAGATTTATGGTTTTGTACGGTGTTTTAATGTGTTCTTACGTGTTGTAAGGCGTCCTAAATGATACTAACGTTATTTTCATGTTGCTAATATGGCATACAGAGTCGTAAGATGCCCTAGTTTGCCGTAAGATGTTCAAAGGACTCATACGATTCATTAGTTTTATTATGGAGCTTTAACGTTTCGTACGGTGTTGTAAGGTGCTGTTAGGAGTTGTAAGGCGTCCTACATTATACTAACGTGCTTTTCATGTTGCTAATATGGCATACAAAGTCGTAAGATGCCCTAATTTGCCGTACGATGTTCAAAGGACTCGTACGAATTCATTAGGTTTATTATGGAGCTTTAACGTTTCGTACGGTGTTGTAAGGTGTTGTTAGGAGTTGTAAGGCGTCCTACATTATACTAACGTGCTTTTCGAAGTGCTAATATGGCATACAAAGTCGTAAGATGCCCTAATTTGCCGTACGACGTTCAAAGGACTCGTACGAATTCATTAGTTTTATTATGGAGCTTTAACGTTTCGTACTGTGTTGTAATGAGCTGTTAGGAGTTGTAAGGCGTCCTACATTATACTAACGTGCTTTACAAGGTGGTAATATGGCATACAGAGTCGTAAGATGCCTTAAGTTGTCGTACGACGTTCGAAGGATTCGGACGAATTCATTAGGTTTATTAGGGAGATTTATGGTTTTGTACGGTGTTTTAATGTGTTCTTACGTGTTGTAAGGCGTCCTAAATGATACTAACGTTATTTTCATGTTGCTAATATGGCATACAGAGTCGTAAGATGCCCTAGTTTGCCGTAAGATGTTCAAAGGACTCATACGATTCATTAGTTTTATTATGGAGCTTTAACGTTTCGTACGGTGTTGTAAGGTGCTGTTAGGAGTTGTAAGGCGTCCTACATTATACTAACGTGCTTTTCATGTTGCTAATATGGCATACAAAGTCGTAAGATGCCCTAATTTGCCGTATGATGTTCAAAGGACTCGTACGAATTCATTAGGTTTATTATGGAGCTTTAACGTTTCGTACGGTGTTGTAAGGTGTTGTTAGGAGTTGTAAGGCGTCCTACATTATACTAATGTGCTTTTCGAGGTGCTAATATGGCATACAAAGTTGTAAGATGCCCTAATTTACCGTACGACGTTCAAAGGACTCGTACGAATTCATTAGTTTTATTATGGAGCTTTAACGTTTCGTACTGTGTTGTAAGGTGCTGTTAGGAGTTGTAAGGCGTTCTACATTATACTAACGTGCTTTTCAAGGTGGTAATATGGCATACAGAGTCGTAAGATGCCTTAAGTTTTCGTACGACGTTCGAAGGATTCGGACGAATTCATTAGGTTTATTAGGGAGATTTATGGTTTTGTACGGTGTTTTAATGTGTTCTTACGTGTTGTAAGGCGTCCTAAATGATACTAACGTTATTTTCATGTTGCTAATATGGCATACAGAGTCGTAAGATGCCCTAGTTTGCCGTAAGATGTTCAAAGGACTCATACGATTCATTAGTTTTATTAGGGAGATTTAACGTTTCGTACGGTGTTGTAAGGTGTTGTTAGGAGTTGTAAGGCGTCCTACATTATACTAACGTGCTTTTCGAAGTGCTAATATGGCATACAAAGTCGTAAGATGCCCTAATTTGCCGTACGACGTTCAAAGGACTCGTACGAATTCATTAGTTTTATTATGGAGCTTTAACGTTTCGTACTGTGTTGTAATGAGCTGTTAGGAGTTGTAAGGCGTCCTACATTATACTAACGTGCTTTACAAGGTGGTAATATGGCATACAGAGTCGTAAGATGCCTTAAGTTGTCGTACGACGTTCGAAGGATTCGGACGAATTCATTAGGTTTATTAGGGAGATTTATGGTTTTGTACGGTGTTTTAATGTGTTCTTACGTGTTGTAAGGCGTCCTAAATGATACTAACGTTATTTTCATGTTGCTAATATGGCATACAGAGTCGTAAGATGCCCTAGTTTGCCGTAAGATGTTCAAAGGACTCATACGATTCATTAGTTTTATTATGGAGCTTTAACGTTTCGTACGGTGTTGTAAGGTGCTGTTAGGAGTTGTAAGGCGTCCTACATTATACTAACGTGCTTTTCATGTTGCTAATATGGCATACAAAGTCGTAAGATGCCCTAATTTGCCGTATGATGTTCAAAGGACTCGTACGAATTCATTAGGTTTATTATGGAGCTTTAACGTTTCGTACGGTGTTGTAAGGTGTTGTTAGGAGTTGTAAGGCGTCCTACATTATACTAATGTGCTTTTCGAGGTGCTAATATGGCATACAAAGTTGTAAGATGCCCTAATTTACCGTACGACGTTCAAAGGACTCGTACGAATTCATTAGTTTTATTATGGAGCTTTAACGTTTCGTACTGTGTTGTAAGGTGCTGTTAGGAGTTGTAAGGCGTTCTACATTATACTAACGTGCTTTTCAAGGTGGTAATATGGCATACAGAGTCGTAAGATGCCTTAAGTTTTCGTACGACGTTCGAAGGATTCGGACGAATTCATTAGGTTTATTAGGGAGATTTATGGTTTTGTACGGTGTTTTAATGTGTTCTTACGTGTTGTAAGGCGTCCTAAATGATACTAACGTTATTTTCATGTTGCTAATATGGCATACAGAGTCGTAAGATGCCCTAGTTTGCCGTAAGATGTTCAAAGGACTCATACGATTCATTAGTTTTATTAGGGAGATTTAACGTTTCGTACGGTGTTGTAAGGTGTTGTTAGGAGTTGTAAGGCGTCCTACATTATACTAACGTGCTTTTCGAAGTGCTAATATGGCATACAAAGTCGTAAGATGCCCTAATTTGCCGTACGACGTTCAAAGGACTCGTACGAATTCATTAGTTTTATTATGGAGCTTTAACGTTTCGTACTGTGTTGTAATGAGCTGTTAGGAGTTGTAAGGCGTCCTACATTATACTAACGTGCTTTACAAGGTGGTAATATGGCATACAGAGTCGTAAGATGCCTTAAGTTGTCGTACGACGTTCGAAGGATTCGGACGAATTCATTAGGTTTATTAGGGAGATTTATGGTTTTGTACGGTGTTTTAATGTGTTCTTACGTGTTGTAAGGCGTCCTAAATGATACTAACGTTATTTTCATGTTGCTAATATGGCATACAGAGTCGTAAGATGCCCTAGTTTGCCGTAAGATGTTCAAAGGACTCATACGATTCATTAGTTTTATTATGGAGCTTTAACGTTTCGTACGGTGTTGTAAGGTGCTGTTAGGAGTTGTAAGGCGTCCTACATTATACTAACGTGCTTTTCATGTTGCTAATATGGCATACAAAGTCGTAAGATGCCCTAATTTGCCGTATGATGTTCAAAGGACTCGTACGAATTCATTAGGTTTATTATGGAGCTTTAACGTTTCGTACGGTGTTGTAAGGTGTTGTTAGGAGTTGTAAGGCGTCCTACATTATACTAATGTGCTTTTCGAGGTGCTAATATGGCATACAAAGTTGTAAGATGCCCTAATTTACCGTACGACGTTCAAAGGACTCGTACGAATTCATTAGTTTTATTATGGAGCTTTAACGTTTCGTACTGTGTTGTAAGGTGCTGTTAGGAGTTGTAAGGCGTTCTACATTATACTAACGTGCTTTTCAAGGTGGTAATATGGCATACAGAGTCGTAAGATGCCTTAAGTTTTCGTACGACGTTCGAAGGATTCGGACGAATTCATTAGGTTTATTAGGGAGATTTATGGTTTTGTACGGTGTTTTAATGTGTTCTTACGTGTTGTAAGGCGTCCTAAATGATACTAACGTTATTTTCATGTTGCTAATATGGCATACAGAGTCGTAAGATGCCCTAGTTTGCCGTAAGATGTTCAAAGGACTCATACGATTCATTAGTTTTATTAGGGAGATTTAACGTTTCGTACGGTGTTGTAAGGTGTTGTTAGGAGTTGTAAGGCGTCCTACATTATACTAACGTGCTTTTCGAAGTGCTAATATGGCATACAAAGTCGTAAGATGCCCAAATTTGCCGTACGACGTTCAAAGGACTCGTACGAATTCATTAGTTTTATTATGGAGCTTTAACGTTTCGTACTGTGTTGTAATGTGCTGTTAGGAGTTGTAAGGCGTCCTACATTATACTAACGTGCTTTTCAAGGTGGTAATATGGCATACAGAGTCGTAAGATGCCTTAAGTTGTCGTACGACGTTCGAAGGATTCGGATGAATTCATTAGGTTTATTAGGGAGATTTATGGTTTTGTACGGTGTTTAAATGTGTTCTTAGGTGTTGTAAGGCGTCCTAAATGATACTAACGTTATTTTCATGTTGCTAACATGGCATACAGAGTCGTAAGATGCCCTAGTTTGCCGTACGATGTTCAAAGGCTCGTACGATTCATTAGTTTTATTATGGAGCTTTAACGTTTCGTACGGTGTTGTAAGGTGCTGTTAGGAGTTGTAAGGCGTCCTACATTATACTAACGTGCTTTTCATGTTACTAATATGGCATACAAAGTCGTAAGATGCCCTAATTTGCCGTACGATGTTCAAAGGACTCGTACGAATTCATTAGGTTTATTATGGAGCTTTAACGTTTCGTACGGTGTTGTAAGGTGTTGTTAGGAGTTGTAAGGCGTCCCACATTATACTAACGTGCTTTTCGAAGTGCTAATATGGCATACAAAGTCGTAAGATGCCCTAATTTGCCGTACGACGTTCAAAGGACTCGTACGAATTCATTAGTTTTATTATGGAGCTTTAACGTTTCGTACTGTGTTGTAATGAGCTGTTAGGAGTTGTAAGGCGTCCTACATTATACTAACGTGCTTTACAAGGTGGTAATATGGCATACAGAGTCGTAAGATGCCTTAAGTTTTCGTACGACGTTCGAAGGATTCGGACGAATTCATTAGGTTTATTAGGGAGATTTATGGTTTTGTACGGTGTTTTAATGTGTTCTTACGTGTTGTAAGGCGTCCTAAATGATACTAACGTTATTTTCATGTTGCTAATATGGCATACAGAGTCGTAAGATGCCCTAGTTTGCCGTAAGATGTTCAAAGGACTCATACGATTCATTAGTTTTATTATGGAGCTTTAACGTTTCGTACGGTGTTGTAAGGTGCTGTTAGGAGTTGTAAGGCGTCCTACATTATACTAACGTGCTTTTCATGTTGCTAATATGGCATACAAAGTCGTAAGATGCCCTAATTTGCCGTACGATGTTCAAAGGACTCGTACGAATTCATTAGGTTTATTATGGAGCTTTAACGTTTCGTACGGTGTTGTGAGGTGTTGTTAGGAGTTGTAAGGCGTCCTACATTATACTAACGTGCTTTTCGAAGTGCTAATATGGCATACAAAGTCGTAAGATGCCCTAATTTGCCGTACGACGTTCAAAGGACTCGTACGAATTCATTAGTTTTATTATGGAGCTTTAACGTTTCGTACTGTGTTGTAATGAGCTGTTAGGAGTTGTAAGGCGTCCTACATTATACTAACGTGCTTTACAAGGTGGTAATATGGCATACAGAGTCGTAAGATGCCTTAAGTTTTCGTACGACGTTCGAAGGATTCGGACGAATTCATTAGGTTTATTAGGGAGATTTATGGTTTTGTACGGTGTTTTAATGTGTTCTTACGTGTTGTAAGGCGTCCTAAATGATACTAACGTTATTTTCATGTTGCTAATATGGCATACAGAGTCGTAAGATGCCCTAGTTTGCCGTAAGATGTTCAAAGGACTCATACGATTCATTAGTTTTATTATGGAGCTTTAACGTTTCGTACGGTGTTGTAAGGTGCTGTTAGGAGTTGTAAGGCGTCCTACATTATACTAACGTGCTTTTCATGTTGCTAATATGGCATACAAAGTCGTAAGATGCCCTAATTTGCCGTACGATGTTCAAAGGACTCGTACGAATTCGTTAGGTTTATTATGGAGCTTTAACGTTTCGTACTGTGTTGTAAGGTGCTGTTAGGAGTTGTAAGGCGTCCTACATTATACTAACGTGCTTTTCAAGGTGGTAATATGGCATACAGAGTCGTAAGATGCCTTGAGTTGTCGTACGACGTTCGAAGGATTCGGATGAATTCATTAGGTTTATTAGGGAGATTTATCGTTTTGTACGGTGTTTTAATGTGTTCTTAGGTGTTGTAAGGCGTCCTAAATGATACTAACGTTATTTTCATGTTGCTAATATGGCATACAGAGTCGTAAGATGCCCTAGTTTGCCGTAAGATGTTCAAAGGACTCATACGATTCATTAGTTTTATTATGGAGCTTTAACGTTTCGTACGGTGTTGTAAGGTGCTGTTAGGAGTTGTAAGGCGTCCTACATTATACTAACGTGCTTTTCGAAGTGCTAATATGGCATACAAAGTCGTAAGATGCCCTAATTTGCCGTACGACGTTCAAAGGACTCGTACGAATTCATTAGTTTTATTATGGAGCTTTAACGTTTCGTACTGTGTTGTAATGTGCTGTTAGGAGTTGTAAGGCGTCCTACATTATACTAACGTGCTTTTCAAGGTGGTAATATGGCATACAGAGTCGTAAGATGCCTTAAGTTGTCGTACGACGTTCGAAGGATTCGGATGAATTCATTAGGTTTATTAGGGAGATTTATGGTTTTGTACGGTGTTTTAATGTGTTCTTAGGTGTTGTAAGGCGTCCTAAATGATACTAACGTTATTTTCATGTTGCTAACATGGCATACAGAGTCGTAAGATGCCCTAGTTTGCCGTACGATGTTCAAAGGACTCGTACGATTCATTAGTTTTATTATGGAGCTTTAACGTTTCGTACGGTGTTGTAAGGTGCTGTTAGGAGTTGTAAGGCGTCCTACATTATACTAACGTGCTTTTCATGTTACTAATATGGCATACAAAGTCGTAAGATGCCCTAATTTGCCGTACGATGTTCAAAGGACTCGTACGAATTTATTGGTTTATTATGGAGCTTTAACGTTTCGTACGGTGTTGTAAGGTGTTGTTAGGAGTTGTAAGGCGTCCTACATTATACTAACGTGCTTTTCGAAGTGCTAATATGGCATACAAAGTCGTAAGATGCCCTAATTTGCCGTACGACGTTCAAAGGACTCGTACGAATTCATTAGTTTTATTATGGAGCTTTAACGTTTCGTACTGTGTTGTAATGAGCTGTTAGGAGTTGTAAGGCGTCCTACATTATACTAACGTGCTTTACAAGGTGGTAATATGGCATACAGAGTCGTAAGATGCCTTAAGTTTTCGTACGACGTTCGAAGGATTCGGACGAATTCATTAGGTTTATTAGGGAGATTTATGGTTTTGTACGGTGTTTTAATGTGTTCTTACGTGTTGTAAGGCGTCCTAAATGATACTAACGTTATTTTCATGTTGCTAATATGGCATACAGAGTCGTAAGATGCCCTAGTTTGCCGTAAGATGTTCAAAGGACTCATACGATTCATTAGTTTTATTATGGAGCTTTAACGTTTCGTACGGTGTTGTAAGGTGCTGTTAGGAGTTGTAAGGCGTCCTACATTATACTAACGTGCTTTTCATGTTGCTAATATGGCATACAAAGTCGTAAGATGCCCTAATTTGCCGTACGATGTTCAAAGGACTCGTACGAATTCGTTAGGTTTATTATGGAGCTTTAACGTTTCGTACTGTGTTGTAAGGTGCTGTTAGGAGTTGTAAGGCGTCCTACATTATACTAACGTGCTTTTCAAGGTGGTAATATGGCATACAGAGTCGTAAGATGCCTTGAGTTGTCGTACGACGTTCGAAGGATTCGGATGAATTCATTAGGTTTATTAGGGAGATTTATCGTTTTGTACGGTGTTTTAATGTGTTCTTAGGTGTTGTAAGGCGTCCTAAATGATACTAACGTTATTTTCATGTTGCTAATATGGCATACAGAGTCGTAAGATGCCCTAGTTTGCCGTAAGATGTTCAAAGGACTCATACGATTCATTAGTTTTATTATGGAGCTTTAACGTTTCGTACGGTGTTGTAAGGTGCTGTTAGGAGTTGTAAGGCGTCCTACATTATACTAACGTGCTTTTCGAAGTGCTAATATGGCATACAAAGTCGTAAGATGCCCTAATTTGCCGTACGACGTTCAAAGGACTCGTACGAATTCATTAGTTTTATTATGGAGCTTTAACGTTTCGTACTGTGTTGTAATGTGCTGTTAGGAGTTGTAAGGCGTCCTACATTATACTAACGTGCTTTTCAAGGTGGTAATATGGCATACAGAGTCGTAAGATGCCTTAAGTTGTCGTACGACGTTCGAAGGATTCGGATGAATTCATTAGGTTTATTAGGGAGATTTATGGTTTTGTACGGTGTTTTAATGTGTTCTTAGGTGTTGTAAGGCGTCCTAAATGATACTAACGTTATTTTCATGTTGCTAACATGGCATACAGAGTCGTAAGATGCCCTAGTTTGCCGTACGATGTTCAAAGGACTCGTACGATTCATTAGTTTTATTATGGAGCTTTAACGTTTCGTACGGTGTTGTAAGGTGCTGTTAGGAGTTGTAAGGCGTCCTACATTATACTAACGTGCTTTTCATGTTACTAATATGGCATACAAAGTCGTAAGATGCCCTAATTTGCCGTACGATGTTCAAAGGACTCGTACGAATTTATTGGTTTATTATGGAGCTTTAACGTTTCGTACGGTGTTGTAAGGTGTTGTTAGGAGTTGTAAGGCGTCCTACATTATACTAACGTGCTTTTCGAAGTGCTAATATGGCATACAAAGTCGTAAGATGCCCTAATTTGCCGTACGACGTTCAAAGGACTCGTACGAATTCATTAGTTTTATTATGGAGCTTTAACGTTTCGTACTGTGTTGTAATGAGCTGTTAGGAGTTGTAAGGCGTCCTACATTATACTAACGTGCTTTACAAGGTGGTAATATGGCATACAGAGTCGTAAGATGCCTTAAGTTTTCGTACGACGTTCGAAGGATTCGGACGAATTCATTAGGTTTATTAGGGAGATTTATGGTTTTGTACGGTGTTTTAATGTGTTCTTACGTGTTGTAAGGCGTCCTAAATGATACTAACGTTATTTTCATGTTGCTAATATGGCATACAGAGTCGTAAGATGCCCTAGTTTGCCGTAAGATGTTCAAAGGACTCATACGATTCATTAGTTTTATTATGGAGCTTTAACGTTTCGTACGGTGTTGTAAGGTGCTGTTAGGAGTTGTAAGGCGTCCTACATTATACTAACGTGCTTTTCATGTTGCTAATATGGCATACAAAGTCGTAAGATGCCCTAATTTGCCGTACGATGTTCAAAGGACTCGTACGAATTCGTTAGGTTTATTATGGAGCTTTAACGTTTCGTACTGTGTTGTAAGGTGCTGTTAGGAGTTGTAAGGCGTCCTACATTATACTAACGTGCTTTTCAAGGTGGTAATATGGCATACAGAGTCGTAAGATGCCTTGAGTTGTCGTACGACGTTCGAAGGATTCGGATGAATTCATTAGGTTTATTAGGGAGATTTATCGTTTTGTACGGTGTTTTAATGTGTTCTTAGGTGTTGTAAGGCGTCCTAAATGATACTAACGTTATTTTCATGTTGCTAATATGGCATACAGAGTCGTAAGATGCCCTAGTTTGCCGTAAGATGTTCAAAGGACTCATACGATTCATTAGTTTTATTATGGAGCTTTAACGTTTCGTACGGTGTTGTAAGGTGCTGTTAGGAGTTGTAAGGCGTCCTACATTATACTAACGTGCTTTTCGAAGTGCTAATATGGCATACAAAGTCGTAAGATGCCCTAATTTGCCGTACGACGTTCAAAGGACTCGTACGAATTCATTAGTTTTATTATGGAGCTTTAACGTTTCGTACTGTGTTGTAATGTGCTGTTAGGAGTTGTAAGGCGTCCTACATTATACTAACGTGCTTTTCAAGGTGGTAATATGGCATACAGAGTCGTAAGATGCCTTAAGTTGTCGTACGACGTTCGAAGGATTCGGATGAATTCATTAGGTTTATTAGGGAGATTTATGGTTTTGTACGGTGTTTTAATGTGTTCTTAGGTGTTGTAAGGCGTCCTAAATGATACTAACGTTATTTTCATGTTGCTAACATGGCATACAGAGTCGTAAGATGCCCTAGTTTGCCGTACGATGTTCAAAGGACTCGTACGATTCATTAGTTTTATTATGGAGCTTTAACGTTTCGTACGGTGTTGTAAGGTGCTGTTAGGAGTTGTAAGGCGTCCTACATTATACTAACGTGCTTTTCATGTTACTAATATGGCATACAAAGTCGTAAGATGCCCTAATTTGCCGTACGATGTTCAAAGGACTCGTACGAATTTATTGGTTTATTATGGAGCTTTAACGTTTCGTACGGTGTTGTAAGGTGTTGTTAGGAGTTGTAAGGCGTCCTACATTATACTAACGTGCTTTTCGAAGTGCTAATATGGCATACAAAGTCGTAAGATGCCCTAATTTGCCGTACGACGTTCAAAGGACTCGTACGAATTCATTAGTTTTTTATGGAGCTTTAACGTTTCGTACTGTGTTGTAATGAGCTGTTAGGAGTTGTAAGGCGTCCTACATTATACTAACGTGCTTTTCAAGGTGGTAATATGGCATACAGAGTCGTAAGATGCCTTAAGTTGTCGTACGACGTTCGAAGGATTCGGACGAATTCATTAGGTTTATTAGGGAGATTTATGGTTTTGTACGGTGTTTTAATGTGTTCTTACGTGTTGTAAGGCGTCCTAAATGATACTAACGTTATTTTCATGTTGCTAATATGGCATACAGAGTCGTAAGATGCCCTAGTTTGCCGTAAGATGTTCAAAGGACTCATACGATTCATTAGTTTTATTAGGGAGATTTAACGTTTCGTACGGTGTTGTAAGGTGTTGTTAGGAGTTGTAAGGCGTCCTACATTATACTAACGTGCTTTTCGAAGTGCTAATATGGCATACAAAGTCGTAAGATGCCCTAAT
This sequence comes from Tagetes erecta, assembly GCA_030867185.1. Lineage (NCBI taxonomy): Eukaryota > Viridiplantae > Streptophyta > Magnoliopsida > Asterales > Asteraceae > Tagetes > Tagetes erecta. Next base: position 46,297,809 of record CM061489.1, on the reverse strand, counting down.
TTGCCGTACGACGTTCAAAGGACTCGTACGAATTCATTAGTTTTATTATGGAGCTTTAACGTTTCGTACTGTGTTGTAATGTGCTGTTAGGAGTTGTAAGGCGTCCTACATTATACTAACGTGCTTTTCAAGGTGGTAATATGGCATACAGAGTCGTAAGATGCCTTAAGTTGTCGTACGACGTTCGAAGGATTCGGATGAATTCATTAGGTTTATTAGGGAGATTTATGGTTTTGTACGGTGTTTAAATGTGTTCTTAGGTGTTGTAAGGCGTCCTAAATGATACTAACGTTATTTTCATGTTGCTAACATGGCATACAGAGTCGTAAGATGCCCTAGTTTGCCGTACGATGTTCAAAGGCTCGTACGATTCATTAGTTTTATTATGGAGCTTTAACGTTTCGTACGGTGTTGTAAGGTGCTGTTAGGAGTTGTAAGGCGTCCTACATTATACTAACGTGCTTTTCATGTTACTAATATGGCATACAAAGTCGTAAGATGCCCTACTTTGCCGTACGATGTTCAAAGGACTCGTACGAATTCATTAGGTTTATTATGGAGCTTTAACGTTTCGTACGGTGTTGTAAGGTGTTGTTAGGAGTTGTAAGGCGTCCTACATTATACTAACGTGCTTTTCGAAGTGCTAATATGGCATACAAAGTCGTAAGATGCCCTAATTTGCCGTACGACGTTCAAAGGACTCGTACGAATTCATTAGTTTTATTATGGAGCTTTAACGTTTCGTACTGTGTTGTAATGAGCTGTTAGGAGTTGTAAGGCGTCCTACATTATACTAACGTGCTTTACAAGGTGGTAATATGGCATACAGAGTCGTAAGATGCCTTAAGTTTTCGTACGACGTTCGAAGGATTCGGACGAATTCATTAGGTTTATTAGGGAGATTTATGGTTTTGTACGGTGTTTTAATGTGTTCTTACGTGTTGTAAGGCGTCCTAAATGATACTAACGTTATTTTCATGTTGCTAATATGGCATACAGAGTCGTAAGATGCCCTAGTTTGCCGTAAGATGTTCAAAGGACTCATACGATTCATTAGTTTTATTATGGAGCTTTAACGTTTCGTACGGTGTTGTAAGGTGCTGTTAGGAGTTGTAAGGCGTCCTACATTATACTAACGTGCTTTTCATGTTGCTAATATGGCATACAAAGTCGTAAGATGCCCTAATTTGCCGTACGATGTTCAAAGGACTCGTACGAATTCATTAGGTTTATTATGGAGCTTTAACGTTTCGTACTGTGTTGTAAGGTGCTGTTAGGAGTTGTAAGGCGTCCTACATTATACTAACGTGCTTTTCAAGGTGGTAATATGGCATACAGAGTCGTAAGATGCCTTGAGTTGTCGTACGACGTTCGAAGGATTCGGATGAATTCATTAGGTTTATTAGGGAGATTTATCGTTTTGTACGGTGTTTTAATGTGTTCTTAGGTGTTGTAAGGCGTCCTAAATGATACTAACGTTATTTTCATGTTGCTAATATGGCATACAGAGTCGTAAGATGCCCTAGTTTGCCGTAAGATGTTCAAAGGACTCATACGATTCATTAGTTTTATTAGGGAGATTTAACGTTTCGTACGGTGTTGTAAGGTGTTGTTAGGAGTTGTAAGGCGTCCTACATTATACTAACGTGCTTTTCGAAGTGCTAATATGGCATACAAAGTCGTAAGATGCCCTAATTTGCCGTACGACGTTCAAAGGACTCGTACGAATTCATTAGTTTTATTATGGAGCTTTAACGTTTCGTACTGTGTTGTAATGTGCTGTTAGGAGTTGTAAGGCGTCCTACATTATACTAACGTGCTTTTCAAGGTGGTAATATGGCATACAGAGTCGTAAGATGCCTTAAGTTGTCGTACGACGTTCGAAGGATTCGGATGAATTCATTAGGTTTATTAGGGAGATTTATGGTTTTGTACGGTGTTTAAATGTGTTCTTAGGTGTTGTAAGGCGTCCTAAATGATACTAACGTTATTTTCATGTTGCTAACATGGCATACAGAGTCGTAAGATGCCCTAGTTTGCCGTACGATGTTCAAAGGCTCGTACGATTCATTAGTTTTATTATGGAGCTTTAACGTTTCGTACGGTGTTGTAAGGTGCTGTTAGGAGTTGTAAGGCGTCCTACATTATACTAACGTGCTTTTCATGTTACTAATATGGCATACAAAGTCGTAAGATGCCCTACTTTGCCGTACGATGTTCAAAGGACTCGTACGAATTCATTAGGTTTATTATGGAGCTTTAACGTTTCGTACGGTGTTGTAAGGTGTTGTTAGGAGTTGTAAGGCGTCCTACATTATATTAACGTGCTTTTCGAAGTGCTAATATGGCATACAAAGTCGTAAGATGCCCTAATTTGCCGTACGACGTTCAAAGGACTCGTACGAATTCATTAGTTTTATTATGGAGCTTTAACGTTTCGTACTGTGTTGTAATGAGCTGTTAGGAGTTGTAAGGCGTCCTACATTATACTAACGTGCTTTACAAGGTGGTAATATGGCATACAGAGTCGTAAGATGCCTTAAGTTTTCGTACGACGTTCGAAGGATTCGGACGAATTCATTAGGTTTATTAGGGAGATTTATGGTTTTGTACGGTGTTTTAATGTGTTCTTACGTGTTGTAAGGCGTCCTAAATGATACTAACGTTATTTTCATGTTGCTAATATGGCATACAGAGTCGTAAGATGCCCTAGTTTGCCGTAAGATGTTCAAAGGACTCATACGATTCATTAGTTTTATTATGGAGCTTTAACGTTTCGTACGGTGTTGTAAGGTGCTGTTAGGAGTTGTAAGGCGTCCTACATTATACTAACGTGCTTTTCATGTTGCTAATATGGCATACAAAGTCGTAAGATGCCCTAATTTGCCGTACGATGTTCAAAGGACTCGTACGAATTCATTAGGTTTATTATGGAGCTTTAACGTTTCGTACTGTGTTGTAAGGTGCTGTTAGGAGTTGTAAGGCGTCCTACATTATACTAACGTGCTTTTCAAGGTGGTAATATGGCATACAGAGTCGTAAGATGCCTTGAGTTGTCGTACGACGTTCGAAGGATTCGGATGAATTCATTAGGTTTATTAGGGAGATTTATCGTTTTGTACGGTGTTTTAATGTGTTCTTAGGTGTTGTAAGGCGTCCTAAATGATACTAACGTTATTTTCATGTTGCTAATATGGCATACAGAGTCGTAAGATGCCCTAGTTTGCCGTAAGATGTTCAAAGGACTCATACGATTCATTAGTTTTATTATGGAGCTTTAACGTTTCGTACGGTGTTGTAAGGTGCTGTTAGGAGTTGTAAGGCGTCCTACATTATACTAACGTGCTTTTCGAAGTGCTAATATGGCATACAAAGTCGTAAGATGCCCTAATTTGCCGTACGACGTTCAAAGGACTCGTACGAATTCATTAGTTTTATTATGGAGCTTTAACGTTTCGTACTGTGTTGTAATGTGCTGTTAGGAGTTGTAAGGCGTCCTACATTATACTAACGTGCTTTTCAAGGTGGTAATATGGCATACAGAGTCGTAAGATGCCTTAAGTTGTCGTACGACGTTCGAAGGATTCGGATGAATTCATTAGGTTTATTAGGGAGATTTATGGTTTTGTACGGTGTTTTAATGTGTTCTTAGGTGTTGTAAGGCGTCCTAAATGATACTAACGTTATTTTCATGTTGCTAACATGGCATACAGAGTCGTAAGATGCCCTAGTTTGCCGTACGATGTTCAAAGGACTCGTACGATTCATTAGTTTTATTATGGAGCTTTAACGTTTCGTACGGTGTTGTAAGGTGCTGTTAGGAGTTGTAAGGCGTCCTACATTATACTAACGTGCTTTTCATGTTACTAATATGGCATACAAAGTCGTAAGATGCCCTAATTTGCCGTACGATGTTCAAAGGACTCGTACGAATTTATTAGGTTTATTATGGAGCTTTAACGTTTCGTACGGTGTTGTAAGGTGTTGTTAGGAGTTGTAAGGCGTCCTACATTATACTAACGTGCTTTTCGAAGTGCTAATATGGCATACAAAGTCGTAAGATGCCCTAATTTGCCGTACGACGTTCAAAGGACTCGTACGAATTCATTAGTTTTATTATGGAGCTTTAACGTTTCGTACTGTGTTGTAATGAGCTGTTAGGAGTTGTAAGGCGTCCTACATTATACTAACGTGCTTTTCAAGGTGGTAATATGGCATACAGAGTCGTAAGATGCCTTAAGTTGTCGTACGACGTTCGAAGGATTCGGACGAATTCATTAGGTTTATTAGGGAGATTTATGGTTTTGTACGGTGTTTTAATGTGTTCTTACGTGTTGTAAGGCGTCCTAAATGATACTAACGTTATTTTCATGTTGCTAATATGGCATACAGAGTCGTAAGATGCCCTAGTTTGCCGTAAGATGTTCAAAGGACTCATACGATTCATTAGTTTTATTATGGAGCTTTAACGTTTCGTACGGTGTTGTAAGGTGCTGTTAGGAGTTGTAAGGCGTCCTACATTATACTAACGTGCTTTTCATGTTGCTAATATGGCATACAAAGTCGTAAGATGCCCTAATTTGCCGTACGATGTTCAAAGGACTCGTACGAATTCATTAGGTTTATTATGGAGCTTTAACGTTTCGTACTGTGTTGTAAGGTGCTGTTAGGAGTTGTAAGGCGTCCTACATTATACTAACGTGCTTTTCAAGGTGGTAATATGGCATACAGAGTCGTAAGATGCCTTGAGTTGTCGTACGACGTTCGAAGGATTCGGATGAATTCATTAGGTTTATTAGGGAGATTTATCGTTTTGTACGGTGTTTTAATGTGTTCTTAGGTGTTGTAAGGCGTCCTAAATGATACTAACGTTATTTTCATGTTGCTAATATGGCATACAGAGTCGTAAGATGCCCTAGTTTGCCGTAAGATGTTCAAAGGACTCATACGATTCATTAGTTTTATTATGGAGCTTTAACGTTTCGTACGGTGTTGTAAGGTGCTGTTAGGAGTTGTAAGGCGTCCTACATTATACTAACGTGCTTTTCGAAGTGCTAATATGGCATACAAAGTCGTAAGATGCCCTAATTTGCCGTACGACGTTCAAAGGACTCGTACGAATTCATTAGTTTTATTATGGAGCTTTAACGTTTCGTACTGTGTTGTAATGTGCTGTTAGGAGTTGTAAGGCGTCCTACATTATACTAACGTGCTTTTCAAGGTGGTAATATGGCATACAAAGTCGTAAGATGCCTTAAGTTGTCGTACGACGTTCGAAGGATTCGGATGAATTCATTAGGTTTATTAGGGAGATTTATGGTTTTGTACGGTGTTTTAATGTGTTCTTAGGTGTTGTAAGGCGTCCTAAATGATACTAACGTTATTTTCATGTTGCTAACATGGCATACAGAGTCGTAAGATGCCCTAGTTTGCCGTACGATGTTCAAAGGACTCGTACGATTCATTAGTTTTATTATGGAGCTTTAACGTTTCGTACGGTGTTGTAAGGTGCTGTTAGGAGTTGTAAGGCGTCCTACATTATACTAACGTGCTTTTCATGTTACTAATATGGCATACAAAGTCGTAAGATGCCCTAATTTGCCGTACGATGTTCAAAGGACTCGTACGAATTTATTGGTTTATTATGGAGCTTTAACGTTTCGTACGGTGTTGTAAGGTGTTGTTAGGAGTTGTAAGGCGTCCTACATTATACTAACGTGCTTTTCGAAGTGCTAATATGGCATACAAAGTCGTAAGATGCCCTAATTTGCCGTACGACGTTCAAAGGACTCGTACGAATTCATTAGTTTTATTATGGAGCTTTAACGTTTCGTACTGTGTTGTAATGTGCTGTTAGGAGTTGTAAGGCGTCCTACATTATACTAACGTGCTTTTCAAGGTGGTAATATGGCATACAAAGTCGTAAGATGCCTTAAGTTGTCGTACGACGTTCGAAGGATTCGGATGAATTCATTAGGTTTATTAGGGAGATTTATGGTTTTGTACGGTGTTTTAATGTGTTCTTAGGTGTTGTAAGGCGTCCTAAATGATACTAACGTTATTTTCATGTTGCTAACATGGCATACAGAGTCGTAAGATGCCCTAGTTTGCCGTACGATGTTCAAAGGACTCGTACGATTCATTAGTTTTATTATGGAGCTTTAACGTTTCGTACGGTGTTGTAAGGTGCTGTTAGGAGTTGTAAGGCGTCCTACATTATACTAACGTGCTTTTCATGTTACTAATATGGCATACAAAGTCGTAAGATGCCCTAATTTGCCGTACGATGTTCAAAGGACTCGTACGAATTTATTGGTTTATTATGGAGCTTTAACGTTTCGTACGGTGTTGTAAGGTGTTGTTAGGAGTTGTAAGGCGTCCTACATTATACTAACGTGCTTTTCGAAGTGCTAATATGGCATACAAAGTCGTAAGATGCCCTAATTTGCCGTACGACGTTCAAAGGACTCGTACGAATTCATTAGTTTTTTATGGAGCTTTAACGTTTCGTACTGTGTTGTAATGAGCTGTTAGGAGTTGTAAGGCGTCCTACATTATACTAACGTGCTTTTCAAGGTGGTAATATGGCATACAGAGTCGTAAGATGCCTTAAGTTGTCGTACGACGTTCGAAGGATTCGGACGAATTCATTAGGTTTATTAGGGAGATTTATGGTTTTGTACGGTGTTTTAATGTGTTCTTACGTGTTGTAAGGCGTCCTAAATGATACTAACGTTATTTTCATGTTGCTAATATGGCATACAGAGTCGTAAGATGCCCTAGTTTGCCGTAAGATGTTCAAAGGACTCATACGATTCATTAGTTTTATTATGGAGCTTTAACGTTTCGTACGGTGTTGTAAGGTGCTGTTAGGAGTTTTAAGGCGTCCTACATTATACTAACGTGCTTTTCATGTTGCTAATATGGCATACAAAGTCGTAAGATGCCCTAATTTGCCGTACGATGTTCAAAGGACTCGTACGAATTCATTAGGTTTATTATGGAGCTTTAACGTTTCGTACGGTGTTGTAAGGTGTTGTTAGGAGTTGTAAGGCGTCCTACATTATACTAACGTGCTTTTCGAAGTGCTAATATGGCATACAAAGTCGTAAGATGCCCTAATTTGCCGTACGGCGTTCAAAGGACTCGTACGAATTCATTAGTTTTATTATGGAGCTTTAACGTTTCGTACTGTGTTGTAATGTGCTGTTAGGAGTTGTAAGGCGTCCTACATTATACTAACGTGCTTTTCAAGGTGGTAATATGGCATACAGAGTCGGAAGATGCCTTAAGTTGTCGTACGACGTTCGAAGGATTCGGATGAATTCATTAGGTTTATTAGGGAGATTTATGGTTTTGTACGGTGTTTTAATGTGTTCTTAGGTGTTGTAAGGCGTCCTAAATGATACTAACGTTATTTTCATGTTGCTAACATGGCATACAGAGTCGTAAGATGCCCTAGTTTGCCGTACGATGTTCAAAGGACTCGTACGATTCATTAGTTTTATTATGGAGCTTTAACGTTTCGTACGGTGTTGTAAGGTGCTGTTAGGAGTTGTAAGGCGTCCTACATTATACTAACGTGCTTTTCATGTTGCTAATATGGCATACAAAGTCGTAAGATGCCCTAATTTGCCGTACGATGTTCAAAGGACTCGTACGAATTCATTAGGTTTATTATGGAGCTTTAACGTTTCGTACGGTGTTGTAAGGTGTTGTTAGGAGTTGTAAGGCGTCCTACATTATACTAACGTGCTTTTCGAAGTGCTAATATGGCATACAAAGTCGTAAGATGCCCTAATTTGCCGTACGACGTTCAAAGGACTTGTACGAATTCATTAGTTTTATTATGGAGCTTTAACGTTTCGTACTGTGTTGTAATGAGCTGTTAGGAGTTGTAAGGCGTCCTACATTATACTAACGTGCTTTTCAAGGTGGTAATATGGCATACAGAGTCGTAAGATGCCTTAAGTTGTCGTACGACGTTCGAAGGATTCGGACGAATTCATTAGGTTTATTAGGGAGATTTATGGTTTTGTACGGTGTTTTAATGTGTTCTTACGTGTTGTAAGGCGTCCTAAATGATACTAACGTTATTTTCATGTAGCTAATATGGCATACAGAGTCGTAAGATGCCCTAGTTTGCCGTAAGATGTTCAAAGGACTCATACGATTCATTAGTTTTATTATGGAGCTTTAACGTTTCGTACGGTGTTGTAAGGTGCTGTTAGGAGTTGTAAGGCGTCCTACATTATACTAACGTGCTTTTCATGTTGCTAATATGGCATACAAAGTCGTAAGATGCCCTAATTTGCCGTACGACGTTCAAAGGACTCGTACGAATTCATTAGGTTTATTATGGAGCTTTAACGTTTCGTACTGTGTTGTAATGTGCTGTTAGGAGTTGTAAGGCGTCCTACATTATACTAACGTGCTTTTCAAGGTGGTAATATGGCATACAGAGTCGGAAGATGCCTTAAGTTGTCGTACGACGTTCGAAGGATTCGGATGAATTCATTAGGTTTATTAGGGAGATTTATGGTTTTGTACGGTGTTTTAATGTGTTCTTAGGTGTTGTAAGGCGTCCTAAATGATACTAACGTTATTTTCATGTTGCTAACATGGCATACAGAGTCGTAAGATGCCCTAGTTTGCCGTACGATGTTCAAAGGACTCGTACGATTCATTAGTTTTATTATGGAGCTTTAACGTTTCGTACGGTGTTGTAAGGTGCTGTTAGGAGTTGTAAGGCGTCCTACATTATACTAACGTGCTTTTCATGTTACTAATATGGCATACAAAGTCGTAAGATGCCCTAATTTGCCGTACGATGTTCAAAGGACTCGTACGAATTTATTGGTTTATTATGGAGCTTTAACGTTTCGTACGGTGTTGTAAGGTGTTGTTAGGAGTTGTAAGGCGTCCTACATTATACTAACGTGCTTTTCGAAGTGCTAATATGGCATACAAAGTCGTAAGATGCCCTAATTTGCCGTACGACGTTCAAAGGACTCGTACGAATTCATTAGTTTTTTTATGGAGCTTTAACGTTTCGTACTGTGTTGTAATGAGCTGTTAGGAGTTGTAAGGCGTCCTACATTATACTAACGTGCTTTTCAAGGTGGTAATATGGCATACAGAGTCGTAAGATGCCTTAAGTTGTCGTACGACGTTCGAAGGATTCGGACGAATTCATTAGGTTTATTAGGGAGATTTATGGTTTTGTACGGTGTTTTAATGTGTTCTTACGTGTTGTAAGGCGTCCTAAATGATACTAACGTTATTTTCATGTTGCTAATATGGCATACAGAGTCGTAAGATGCCCTAGTTTGCCGTAAGATGTTCAAAGGACTCATACGATTCATTAGTTTTATTATGGAGCTTTAACGTTTCGTACGGTGTTGTAAGGTGCTGTTAGGAGTTGTAAGGCGTCCTACATTATACTAACGTGCTTTTCATGTTGCTAATATGGCATACAAAGTCGTAAGATGCCCTAATTTGCCGTACGATGTTCAAAGGACTCGTACGAATTCATTAGGTTTATTATGGAGCTTTAACGTTTCGTACGGTGTTGTAAGGTGTTGTTAGGAGTTGTAAGGCGTCCTACATTATACTAACGTGCTTTTCGAAGTGCTAATATGGCATACAAAGTCGTAAGATGCCCTAATTTGCCGTACGACGTTCAAAGGACTCGTACGAATTCATTAGTTTTATTATGGAGCTTTAACGTTTCGTACTGTGTTGTAATGTGCTGTTAGGAGTTGTAAGGCGTCCTACATTATACTAACGTGCTTTTCAAGGTGGTAATATGGCATACAGAGTCGGAAGATGCCTTAAGTTGTCGTACGACGTTCGAAGGATTCGGATGAATTCATTAGGTTTATTAGGGAGATTTATGGTTTTGTACGGTGTTTTAATGTGTTCTTAGGTGTTGTAAGGCGTCCTAAATGATACTAACGTTATTTTCATGTTGCTAACATGGCATACAGAGTCGTAAGATGCCCTAGTTTGCCGTACGATGTTCAAAGGACTCGTACGATTCATTAGTTTTATTATGGAGCTTTAACGTTTCGTACGGTGTTGTAAGGTGCTGTTAGGAGTTGTAAGGCGTCCTACATTATACTAACGTGCTTTTCATGTTGCTAATATGGCATACAAAGTCGTAAGATGCCCTAATTTGCCGTACGATGTTCAAAGGACTCGTACGAATTCATTAGGTTTATTATGGAGCTTTAACGTTTCGTACGGTGTTGTAAGGTGTTGTTAGGAGTTGTAAGGCGTCCTACATTATACTAACGTGCTTTTCGAAGTGCTAATATGGCATACAAAGTCGTAAGATGCCCTAATTTGCCGTACGACGTTCAAAGGACTCGTACGAATTCATTAGTTTTATTATGGAGCTTTAACGTTTCGTACTGTGTTGTAATGTGCTGTTAGGAGTTGTAAGGCGTCCTACATTATACTAACGTGCTTTTCAAGGTGGTAATATGGCATACAGAGTCGGAAGATGCCTTAAGTTGTCGTACGACGTTCGAAGGATTCGGATGAATTCATTAGGTTTATTAGGGAGATTTATGGTTTTGTACGGTGTTTTAATGTGTTCTTAGGTGTTGTAAGGCGTCCTAAATGATACTAACGTTATTTTCATGTTGCTAACATGGCATACAGAGTCGTAAGATGCCCTAGTTTGCCGTACGATGTTCAAAGGACTCGTACGATTCATTAGTTTTATTATGGAGCTTTAACGTTTCGTACGGTGTTGTAAGGTGCTGTTAGGAGTTGTAAGGCGTCCTACATTATACTAACGTGCTTTTCATGTTGCTAATATGGCATACAAAGTCGTAAGATGCCCTAATTTGCCGTACGATGTTCAAAGGACTCGTACGAATTCATTAGGTTTATTATGGAGCTTTAACGTTTCGTACGGTGTTGTAAGGTGTTGTTAGGAGTTGTAAGGCGTCCTACATTATACTAACGTGCTTTTCGAAGTGCTAATATGGCATACAAAGTCGTAAGATGCCCTAATTTGCCGTACGACGTTCAAAGGACTTGTACGAATTCATTAGTTTTATTATGGAGCTTTAACGTTTCGTACTGTGTTGTAATGAGCTGTTAGGAGTTGTAAGGCGTCCTACATTATACTAACGTGCTTTTCAAGGTGGTAATATGGCATACAGAGTCGTAAGATGCCTTAAGTTGTCGTACGACGTTCGAAGGATTCGGACGAATTCATTAGGTTTATTAGGGAGATTTATGGTTTTGTACGGTGTTTTAATGTGTTCTTACGTGTTGTAAGGCGTCCTAAATGATACTAACGTTATTTTCATGTAGCTAATATGGCATACAGAGTCGTAAGATGCCCTAGTTTGCCGTAAGATGTTCAAAGGACTCATACGATTCATTAGTTTTATTATGGAGCTTTAACGTTTCGTACGGTGTTGTAAGGTGCTGTTAGGAGTTGTAAGGCGTCCTACATTATACTAACGTGCTTTTCATGTTGCTAATATGGCATACAAAGTCGTAAGATGCCCTAATTTGCCGTACGACGTTCAAAGGACTCGTACGAATTCATTAGGTTTATTATGGAGCTTTAACGTTTCGTACTATGTTGTAATGTGCTGTTAGGAGTTGTAAGGCGTCCTACATTATACTAACGTGCTTTTCAAGGTGGTAATATGGCATACAGAGTCGGAAGATGCCTTAAGTTGTCGTACGACGTTCGAAGGATTCGGATGAATTCATTAGGTTTATTAGGGAGATTTATGGTTTTGTACGGTGTTTTAATGTGTTCTTAGGTGTTGTAAGGCGTCCTAAATGATACTAACGTTATTTTCATGTTGCTAACATGGCATACAGAGTCGTAAGATGCCCTAGTTTGCCGTACGATGTTCAAAGGACTCGTACGATTCATTAGTTTTATTATGGAGCTTTAACGTTTCGTACGGTGTTGTAAGGTGCTGTTAGGAGTTGTAAGGCGTCCTACATTATACTAACGTGCTTTTCATGTTGCTAATATGGCATACAAAGTCGTAAGATGCTCTAATTTGCCGTACGATGTTCAAAGGACTCGTACGAATTCATTAGGTTTATTATGGAGCTTTAACGTTTCGTACGGTGTTGTAAGGTGTTGTTAGGAGTTGTAAGGCGTCCTACATTATACTAACGTGCTTTTCGAAGTGCTAATATGGCATACAAAGTCATAAGATGCCCTAATTTGCCGTACGACGTTCAAAGGACTCGTACGAATTCATTAGTTTTATTATGGAGCTTTAACGTTTCGTACTGTGTTGTAATGTGCTGTTAGGAGTTGTAAGGCGTCCTACATTATACTAACGTGCTTTTCAAGGTGGTAATATGGCATACAGAGTCGGAAGATGCCTTAAGTTGTCGTACGACGTTCGAAGGATTCGGATGAATTCATTAGGTTTATTAGGGAGATTTATGGTTTTGTACGGTGTTTTAATGTGTTCTTAGGTGTTGTAAGGCGTCCTAAATGATACTAACGTTATTTTCATGTTGCTAACATGGCATACAGAGTCGTAAGATGCCCTAGTTTGCCGTACGATGTTCAAAGGACTCGTACGATTCATTAGTTTTATTATGGAGCTTTAACGTTTCGTACGGTGTTGTAAGGTGCTGTTAGGAGTTGTAAGGCGTCCTACATTATACTAACGTGCTTTTCATGTTGCTAATATGGCATACAAAGTCGTAAGATGCCCTAATTTGCCGTACGATGTTCAAAGGACTCGTACGAATTCATTAGGTTTATTATGGAGCTTTAACGTTTCGTACGGTGTTGTAAGGTGTTGTTAGGAGTTGTAAGGCGTCCTACATTATACTAACGTGCTTTTCGAAGTGCTAATATGGCATACAAAGTCGTAAGATGCCCTAATTTGCCGTACGACGTTCAAAGGACTTGTACGAATTCATTAGTTTTATTATGGAGCTTTAACGTTTCGTACTGTGTTGTAATGAGCTGTTAGGAGTTGTAAGGCGTCCTACATTATACTAACGTGCTTTTCAAGGTGGTAATATGGCATACAGAGTCGTAAGATGCCTTAAGTTGTCGTACGACGTTCGAAGGATTCGGACGAATTCATTAGGTTTATTAGGGAGATTTATGGTTTTGTACGGTGTTTTAATGTGTTCTTACGTGTTGTAAGGCGTCCTAAATGATACTAACGTTATTTTCATGTAGCTAATATGGCATACAGAGTCGTAAGATGCCCTAGTTTGCCGTAAGATGTTCAAAGGACTCATACGATTCATTAGTTTTATTATGGAGCTTTAACGTTTCGTACGGTGTTGTAAGGTGCTGTTAGGAGTTGTAAGGCGTCCTACATTATACTAACGTGCTTTTCATGTTGCTAATATGGCATACAAAGTCGTAAGATGCCCTAATTTGCCGTACGACGTTCAAAGGACTCGTACGAATTCATTAGGTTTATTATGGAGCTTTAACGTTTCGTACTGTGTTGTAATGTGCTGTTAGGAGTTGTAAGGCGTCCTACATTATACTAACGTGCTTTTCAAGGTGGTAATATGGCATACAGAGTCGGAAGATGCCTTAAGTTGTCGTACGACGTTCGAAGGATTCGGATGAATTCATTAGGTTTATTAGGGAGATTTATGGTTTTGTACGGTGTTTTAATGTGTTCTTAGGTGTTGTAAGGCGTCCTAAATGATACTAACGTTATTTTCATGTTGCTAACATGGCATACAGAGTCGTAAGATGCCCTAGTTTGCCGTACGATGTTCAAAGGACTCGTACGATTCATTAGTTTTATTATGGAGCTTTAACGTTTCGTACGGTGTTGTAAGGTGCTGTTAGGAGTTGTAAGGCGTCCTACATTATACTAACGTGCTTTTCATGTTGCTAATATGGCATACAAAGTCGTAAGATGCCCTAATTTGCCGTACGATGTTCAAAGGACTCGTACGAATTCATTAGGTTTATTATGGAGCTTTAACGTTTCGTACGGTGTTGTAAGGTGTTGTTAGGAGTTGTAAGGCGTCCTACATTATACTAACGTGCTTTTCGAAGTGCTAATATGGCATACAAAGTCGTAAGATGCCCTAATTTGCCGTACGACGTTCAAAGGACTCGTACGAATTCATTAGTTTTATTATGGAGCTTTAACGTTTCGTACTGTGTTGTAATGTGCTGTTAGGAGTTGTAAGGCGTCCTACATTATACTAACGTGCTTTTCAAGGTGGTAATATGGCATACAGAGTCGGAAGATGCCTTAAGTTGTCGTACGACGTTCGAAGGATTCGGATGAATTCATTAGGTTTATTAGGGAGATTTATGGTTTTGTACGGTGTTTTAATGTGTTCTTAGGTGTTGTAAGGCGTCCTAAATGATACTAACGTTATTTTCATGTTGCTAACATGGCATACAGAGTCGTAAGATGCCCTAGTTTGCCGTACGATGTTCAAAGGACTCGTACGATTCATTAGTTTTATTATGGAGCTTTAACGTTTCGTACGGTGTTGTAAGGTGCTGTTAGGAGTTGTAAGGCGTCCTACATTATACTAACGTGCTTTTCATGTTGCTAATATGGCATACAAAGTCGTAAGATGCCCTAATTTGCCGTACGATGTTCAAAGGACTCGTACGAATTCATTAGGTTTATTATGGAGCTTTAACGTTTCGTACGGTGTTGTAAGGTGTTGTTAGGAGTTGTAAGGCGTCCTACATTATACTAACGTGCTTTTCGAAGTGCTAATATGGCATACAAAGTCGTAAGATGCCCTAATTTGCCGTACGACGTTCAAAGGACTTGTACGAATTCATTAGTTTTATTATGGAGCTTTAACGTTTCGTACTGTGTTGTAATGAGCTGTTAGGAGTTGTAAGGCGTCCTACATTATACTAACGTGCTTTTCAAGGTGGTAATATGGCATACAGAGTCGTAAGATGCCTTAAGTTGTCGTACGACGTTCGAAGGATTCGGACGAATTCATTAGGTTTATTAGGGAGATTTATGGTTTTGTACGGTGTTTTAATGTGTTCTTACGTGTTGTAAGGCGTCCTAAATGATACTAACGTTATTTTCATGTAGCTAATATGGCATACAGAGTCGTAAGATGCCCTAGTTTGCCGTAAGATGTTCAAAGGACTCATACGATTCATTAGTTTTATTATGGAGCTTTAACGTTTCGTACGGTGTTGTAAGGTGCTGTTAGGAGTTGTAAGGCGTCCTACATTATACTAACGTGCTTTTCATGTTGCTAATATGGCATACAAAGTCGTAAGATGCCCTAATTTGCCGTATGATGTTCAAAGGACTCGTACGAATTCATTAGGTTTATTATTGAGCTTTAACGTTTCGTACGGTGTTGTAAGGTGTTGTTAGGAGTTGTAAGGCGTCCTACATTATACTAATGTGCTTTTCGAGGTGCTAATATGGCATACAAAGTCGTAAGATGCCCTAATTTACCGTACGACGTTCAAAGGACTCGTACGAATTCATTAGTTTTATTATGGAGCTTTAACGTTTCGTACTGTGTTGTAAGGTGCTGTTAGGAGTTGTAAGGCGTTCTACATTATACTAACGTGCTTTTCAAGGTGGTAATATGGCATACAGAGTCGTAAGATGCCTTAAGTTGTCGTACGACGTTCGAAGGATTCGGACGAATTCATTAGGTTTATTAGGGAGATTTATGGTTTTGTACGGTGTTTTAATGTGTTCTTACGTGTTGTAAGGCGTCCTAAATGATACTAACGTTATTTTCATGTAGCTAATATGGCATACAGAGTCGTAAGATGCCCTAGTTTGCCGTAAGATGTTCAAAGGACTCATACGATTCATTAGTTTTATTATGGAGCTTTAACGTTTCGTACGGTGTTGTAAGGTGCTGTTAGGAGTTGTAAGGCGTCCTACATTATACTAACGTGCTTTTCATGTTGCTAATATGGCATACAAAGTCGTAAGATGCCCTAATTTGCCGTATGATGTTCAAAGGACTCGTACGAATTCATTAGGTTTATTATTGAGCTTTAACGTTTCGTACGGTGTTGTAAGGTGTTGTTAGGAGTTGTAAGGCGTCCTACATTATACTAATGTGCTTTTCGAGGTGCTAATATGGCATACAAAGTCGTAAGATGCCCTAATTTACCGTACGACGTTCAAAGGACTCGTACGAATTCATTAGTTTTATTATGGAGCTTTAACGTTTCGTACTGTGTTGTAAGGTGCTGTTAGGAGTTGTAAGGCGTTCTACATTATACTAACGTGCTTTTCAAGGTGGTAATATGGCATACAGAGTCGTAAGATGCCTTAAGTTGTCGTACGACGTTCGAAGGATTCGGATGAATTCATTAGGTTTATTAGGGAGATTTATGGTTTTGTACGGTGTTTTATTGTGTTCTTAGGTGTTGTAAGGCGTCCTAAATGCTACTAACGTTATTTTCATGTTGCTAATATGGCATACAGAGTCGTAAGATGCCCTAGTTTGCCGTACGAAGTTCAAAGGACTCGTACGATTCATTAGTTTTATTATGGAGCTTTAACGTTTCGTACGGTGTTGTAAGGTGCTGTTAGGAGTTGTAAGGCGTCCTACATTATACTAACGTGCTTTTCAAGGTGGTAATATGGCATACAGAGTCGTAAGATGCCCTAATTTGCCGTACGATGTTCAAAGGACTCGTACGAATTCATTAGGTTTATTAGCTATGGTTTTGTACGGTGTTTTAATGTGTTCTTAGGTGTTGTAAGGCGTCCTAAATGATACTAACGTTATTTTCATGTTGCTAATATGGCATACAGAGTCGTAAGATGCCCTAGTTTGCCGTACGATGTTCAAAGGACTCGTACGATTCATTAGTTTTATTATGGAGCTTTAACGTTTCGTACGGTGTTGTAAGGTGCTGTTAGGAGTTGTAAGGCGTCCTACATTATACTAACGTGCTTTTCAAGGTGGTAATATGGCATACAGAGTCGTAAGATGCCTTAAGTTGTCGTACGACGTTCGAAGGATTCGGACGAATTCATTAGGTTTATTAGGGAGATTTATGGTTTTGTACGGTGTTTTAATGTGTTCTTAGGTGTTGTAAGGCGTCCTAAATGATACTAACGTTATTTTCATGTTGCTAATATGGCATACAGAGTCGTAAGATGCCCTAGTTTGTCGTACGATGTTCAAAGGACTCGTACGATTCATTAGTTTTATTATGGAGCTTTAACGTTTCGTACGGTGTTGTAAGGTGCTGTTAGGAGTTGTAAGGCGTCCTACATTATACTAACGTGCTTTTCAAGGTGGTAATATGGCATACAGAGTCGTAAGATGCCTTAAGTTGTCGTACGACGTTCGAAGGATTCAGATGAATTCATTAGGTTTATTAGGGAGATTTATGGTTTTGTACGGTGTTTTAATGTGTTCTTAGGTGTTGTAAGGCGTCCTAAATGATACTAACGTTATTTTCATGTTGCTAATATGGCATACAGAGTCGTAAGATGCCCTAGTTTGCCGTACGATGTTCAAAGGACTCGTACGATTCATTAGTTTTATTATGGAGCTTTAACGTTTCGTACGGTGTTGTAAGGTGCTGTTCTAGGGTTTCATTCCTGAAACTTTAGATCAAATCGTTTTTTGGTCGAAGTTCAATTTTCATAGCCATAATCTGATCAACAATAACTTCGATTGAAGGTTTTCGAGTCTGATTCTGGTTAGTAATCACTTTATTTCGTTTTTAATTGGAAATCTGTGGAGTTTTTGTTATTCAAACGGCTAGGGTTTTAGAGTTAAAGGGTTGTTTGCCTGATTGGGTGTTGCTAATCACGATTGAAGCTTATTTTGATCGTGGTTAGGGTTCTTAAGGGTGCAACGCTGAATATCACTTGTTGAGGGTGTCTTAATTCATCTTAAACGGCTGATTTGATTAAACCCTTGCTTGGGTTCGCAACCCTAATCAGCCTATTGGAAAAAACGGAATTTGGGTGTTGTGGGGCTGCAAATTAGGGTTTGTGGTGGCTGTAATTGTTTGAAACCTGATTTCGAAATTAGGGTTTTCAACTCAGCCATATGGAGACGGAAATTAGTCCAAAACCTATCAGTGCTCGAAAAGTAAGATTTGTAGAGAATACAGAGCCAAAAATTGAGGGTATTGCTCGGAAGGTGGTGAATATTGATGGTGTTCGTCTTCCTCGTCGTGGTAAGATGATAAATCAAGCGGGTGTTCAAATTGGAGAACAAGCTGTGATTTTTCCTGACAAAGTTAATGAGGCTGCCACTAGTGACCAGTTTTTTGAGCCTAATGTGAATTCTTATGCTGCTACTCTACAATCCGGTACGTCCAAAAGTAGAATAAATTTTCGTTTTTTGGAGTCTTTGGATACACAACAAGGTGTTGATGTGGTTCTCCCTAGGGAATCGGTTAAAATTGTCCAAGATAAATTAGCTTTCACTCCATATGGGTATTTTCTAGGAGATAGAGTTGCATATCCGGTTGTTGAGCATTTTGTGAAAACAAATTGGAAGAAGTATGGTCTTCAAAAATGTATGATGAATGCAAATGGCTTCTTTTTCTTCAAATTTGTTGATAACAAGAGTATGCTTGATGTGCTTGAAGGGGGACCTTGGCTAATTCGCAATAAACCGATCGTTCTAAATACATGGTCTCCTACTACTGTCCTTAAAAAAGAAGACATTAGGAAAGTGGCGGTTTGGGTTAAATTGCATGATGTGCCTATTGCAGCTTATACGGATGATGGGTTAAGCATGCTTGCTTCAAAGATTGGTTCTCCAAGGTTATTAGATTCCTACACTGCTTCTATGTGTTCTGAAAGCTGGGGTAGAAGTAGTTATGCAAGGGCTCTTATTGAAATTTCAGCAGAGCACGAGTTTAAGGATGTGCTAACTATGGCTATTCCCGATGTGGATGGAGATAAATACGCTACTGAGAGTGTTGGTGTGGAGTATGAATGGACGCCCCCGAGGTGTACGCAGTGTTGTGTGTTTGGACATCTAAATGATGAATGTCCTAAACAGGTTCGTGTTACATCTAATCCAGAACAGGTTAGTGCTAAACCTAATGTTGCACCTAAACCAAAGGTTAATAGGGATGGGTTCACTGAAGTAAAGGGGAGGAAAAAGGATAACAAAAGTGGGTTTCAAGTTACCAACCAGAAACAAAAATCTGAATATCGAGCGTTTGACTTCAAGAAAATGATGGGAGCAAGACCCACTACTTCGGCTGGTAAAGGTAGAGATCACCTGAGGGTCCAAGTACAAAACTCCTTTAGTGCTCTAGAATCAGAGCATGTGAAGGATGGGGGGGCATTGAAATCTATCAAAGCGAAGGATAAATTGAAGAGAGAGGTGCTTGAAGTCATGGATGAGGAAGAGGTTGAAGAAATCTTTGATGAAATAAGAGATATATCTAGAGATAAATCAGGGGAAAGCTCCTCGTCTCATGTGGTTTCCAATGGATAATAATTTGCTCGGGTTTTGGAGGTGGATTTCCAAGGGTGGAGAGTTCGTATTTGATGATGGCGGATGATGGTTTGGTTTTTGTTAGTTTCTTTCTACTAGGTCGTTTATCTGTGGTAGACTAGTTTGTTTGGATTGTTTTGGTTAGGTATCTTTTTTGTTCACATATGTGGGGGTTTGTCCCACATATGAACTAGTGGGGAACACATCCTCACTACTTGTACTTCATTGACGGTTGTCTTTATAACAGAATCACCGGGGTAACCCTTTACCCAAAAAAAGGTGCTGTTAGGAGTTGTAAGGCGCCCTACATTATACTAACGTGCTTTTCAAGGTGGTAATATGGCATACAGAGTCGTAAGATGCCTTAAGTTGTCGTACGACGTTCGAAGGATTCGGATGAATTCATTAGGTTTATTAGGGAGATTTATGGTTTTGTACGGTGTTACAATGTCTTCTTTGGTGTTGTAAGGCGTCCTAAATGATACTAACGTGCTTTTCAAGGTGCTAATATGGCATACAGAGTCGTAAGATGCCTTAAGTTGTCGTACGACGTTCGAAGGATTCTTACGAATTCATTAGGTTTATTAAGGAGATTTATGGTTTTTTACGGTGTTTTTATGTGTTCTTAGGTGTTGAAAGGCGTCCTAAATGATACTAACGTTATTTTCATGTTTCTAATATGGCATACAGAGTCGTAAGATGCCCTAGTTTTCCGTACGATGTTCAAAGGACTCGTACGATTCATTAGTTTTATTATGGAGGTTTAACGTTTCGTACGGTGTTGTAAGGTGGTGTTAGGAGTTTTAAGGCGTCCTACATTATACTAACGTGCTTTTCAAGGTGCTAATATGGCATACAGAGTCGTAAGATGCCTTAATTTTCCGTACGACGTTCGAAGGATTCGGACGAATTCATTAGGTTTACTATGGAGATTTATGGTTTTGTACGGTGTTACAATGTCTTCTTAGGTGTTGTAAGGCGTCCTAAATGATACTAACGTGCTTTTCAAGGTGCTAATATGGCATACAGAGTCGTAAGATGCCTTAAGTTGTCGTACGACGTTCGAAGGATTCTTACGAATTCATTAGGTTTATTAAGGAGATTTATGGTTTTTTACGGTGTTTTTATGTGTTCTTAGGTGTTGAAAGGCGTCCTAAATGATACTAACGTTATTTTCATGTTGCTAATATGGCATACAGAGTCGTAAGATGCCCTAGTTTGCCGTACGATGTTCAAAGGACTCGTACGATTCATTAGTTTTATTATGGAGCTTTAACGTTTCGTACTGTGTTGTAAGGTGCTGTTAGGAGTTGTAAGGCGTCCTACATTATACTAACGTGCTTTTCAAGGTGGTAATATGGCATACAGAGTCGTAAGATGCCTTAAGTTGTCGTACGACGTTCGAAGGATTCGGATGAATTCATTAGGTTTATTAGGGAGATTTATGGTTTTGTACGGTGTTTTAATGTGTTCTTAGGTGTTGTAAGGCGTCCTAAATGATACTAACGTTATTTTCATGTTGCTAATATGGCATACAGAGTCGTAAGATGCCCTAGTTTGCCGTACGATGTTCAAAGGACTCGTACGATTCATTAGTTTTATTATGGAGCTTTAACGTTTCGTACGGTGTTGTAAGGTGCTGTTAGGAGTTGTAAGGCGCCCTACATTATACTAACGTGCTTTTCAAGGTGGTAATATGGCATACAGAGTCGTAAGATGCCTTAAGTTGTCGTACGACGTTCGAAGGATTCGGACGAATTCATTAGGTTTATTAGGGAGATTTATGGTTTTGTACGGTGTTACAATGTCTTCTTAGGTGTTGTAAGGCGTCCTAAATGATACTAACGTGCTTTTCAAGGTACTAGTATGGCATACAGAGTCGTAAGATGCCTTAAGTTGTCATACGACGTTCGAAGGATTCTTACGAATTCATTAGGTTTATTAAGGAGATTTATGGTTTTTTACGGTGTTTTTATGTGTTCTTAGGTGTTGAAAGGCGCCCTAAATGATACTAACGTTATTTTCATGTTGCTAATATGGCATACAGAGTCGTAAAATGCCCTAGTTTGCCGTACGATGTTCAAAGGACTCGTACGATTCATTAGTTTTATTATGGAGCTTTAAAGTTTCGTACGGTGTTGTAAGGTGCTGTTAGGAGTTGTAAGGCGTCCTACATTATACTAACGTGCTTTTCAAGGTGGTAATATGGCATACAGAGTCGTAAGATGCCTTAAGTTGTCGTACGACGTTCGAAGGATTCGGATGAATTCATTAGGTTTATTAGGGAGATTTATGGTTTTGTACGGTGTTTTAATGTGTTCTTAGGTGTTGTAAGGCGTCCTAAATGATACTAACGTTATTTTCATGTTGCTAATATGGCATACAGAGTCGTAAGATGCCCTAGTTTGCCGTACGATGTTCAAAGGACTCGTACGATTCATTAGTTTTATTATGGAGCTTTAACGTTTCGTACAGTGTTGTAAGGTGCTGTTAGGAGTTGTAAGGCGTCCTACATTATACTAACGTGCTTTTCAAGGTGGTAATATGGCATACAGAGTCGTAAGATGCCTTAAGTTGTCGTACGACGTTCGAAGGATTCGGACGAATTCATTAGGTTTATTAGGGAGATTTATGGTTTTGTACGGTGTTTTAATGTGTTCTTAGGTGTTGTAAGGCGTCCTAAATGATACTAACGTTATTTTCATGTTGCTAATATGGCATACAGAGTCGTAAGATGCCCTAGTTTGCCGTACGATGTTCAAAGGACTCGTACGATTCATTAGTTTTATTATGGAGCTTTAACGTTTCGTACGGTGTTGTAAGGTGCTGTTAGGAGTTGTAAGGCGTCCTACATTATACTAACGTGCTTTTCAAGGTGGTAATATGGCATACAGAGTCGTAAGATGCCTTAAGTTGTCGTACGACGTTCGAAGGATTCGGATGAACTCATTAGGTTTATTAGGGAGATTTATGGTTTTGTACAGTGTTTTAATGTGTTCTTAGGTGTTGTAAGGCGTCCTAAATGATACTAACGTTATTTTCATGTTGCTAATATGGCATACAGAGTCGTAAGATGCCCTAGTTTGCCGTACGATGTTCAAAGGACTAGTACGATTCATTAGTTTTATTATGGAGCTTTAACGTTTCGTACGGTGTTGTAAGGTGCTGCTAGGAGTTGTAAGGCGCCCTACATTATACTAACGTGCTTTTCAAGGTGGTAATATGGCATACAGAGTCGTAAGATGCCTTAAGTTGTCGTACGACGTTCGAAGGATTCGGACGAATTCATTAGGTTTATTAGGGAGATTTATGGTTTTGTACGGTGTTACAATGTCTTCTTAGGTGTTGTAAGGCGTCCTAAATGATACTAACGTGCTTTTCAAGGTGCTAATATGGCATACAGAGTCGTAAGATGCCTTAAGTTGTCGTACGACGTTCGAAGGATTCTTACGAATTCATTAGGTTTATTAAGGAGATTTATGGTTTTTTACGGTGTTTTTATGTGTTCTTAGGAAGGCGTCCTAAATGATACTAACGTTATTTTCATGTTTCTAATATGGCATACAGAGTCGTAAGATGCCCTAGTTTTCCGTACGATGTTCAAAGGACTCGTACGATTCATTAGTTTTATTATGGAGGTTTAACGTTTCGTACGGTGTTGTAAGGTGCTGTTAGGAGTTTTAAGGCGTCCTACATTATACTAACGTGCTTTTCAAGGTGCTAATATGGCATACAGAGTCGTAAGATGCCTTAATTTTCCGTACGACGTTCGAAGGATTCGGACGAATTTATTAGGTTTACTATGGAGATTTATGGTTTTGTACGGTGTTACAATGTCTTCTTAGGTGTTGTAAGGCGTCCTAAATGATACTAACGTGCTTTTCAAGGTGCTAATATGGCATACAGAGTCGTAAGATGCCTTAAGTTGTCGTACGACGTTCGAAGGATTCTTACGAATTCATTAGGTTTATTAAGGAGATTTATGGTTTTTACGGTGTTTTTATTTGTTCTTAGGTGTTGAAAGGCGTCCTAAATGATACTAACGTTATTTTCATGTTGCTAATATGGCATACAGAGTCGTAAGATGCGCTAGTTTGCCGTACGATGTTCAAAGGACTCGTACGATTAATTAGTTTTATTATGGAGCTTTAACGTTTCGTACTGTGTTGTAAGGTGCTGTTAGGAGTTGTAAGGCGTCATACATTATACTAACGTGCTTTTCAAGGTGGTAATATGGCATACAGAGTCGTAAGATGCCTTAAGTTGTCGTACGACGTTCGAAGGATTCGGATGAATTCATTAGGTTTATTTGGGAGATTTATGGTTTTGTACGGTGTTTTAATGTGTTCTTAGGTGTTGTAAGGCGTCCTAAATGATACTAACGTTATTTTCATGTTGCTAATATGGCATACAGAGTCGTAAGATGCCCTAGTTTGCCGTACGATGTTCAAAGGACTCGTACGATTCATTAGTTTTATTATGGAGCTTTAACGTTTCGTACGGTGTTGTAAGGTGCTGTTAGGAGTTGTAAGGCGCCCTACATTATACTAACGTGCTTTTCAAGGTGGTTATATGGCATACGGAGTCGTAAGATGCCTTAAGTTGTCGTACGACGTTCGACGGATTCGGACGAATTCATTAGGTTTATTAGGGAGATTTATGGTTTTGTACGGTGTTACAATGTCTTCTTAGGTGTTGTAAGGCGTCCTAAATGATACTAACGTGCTTTTCAAGGTACTAATATGGCATACAGAGTCGTAAGATGCCTTAAGTTGTCGTACGACGTTCGAAGGATTCTTACGAATTCATTAGGTTTATTAAGGAGATTTATGGTTTTTTACGGTGTTTTTATGTGTTCTTAGGTGTTGAAAGGCGTCCTAAATGATACTAACGTTATTTTCATGTTGCTAATATGGCTACGGAGTCGTAAGATGCCCTAGTTTGCCGTACGATGTTCAAAGGACTCGTACGATTCATTAGTTTTATTATGGAGCTTTAACGTTTCGTACGGTGTTGTAAGGTGCTGTTAGGAGTTGTAAGGCGACATACATTATACTAACGTGCTTTTCAAGGTGCTAATATGGCATACAGAGTCGTAAGATGCCTTAAGTTGTCGTACGACGTTCGAAGGATTCGGATGAATTCATTAGGTTTATTAGGGAGATTTATGGTTTTGTACGGTGTTTTAATGTGTTCTTAGGTGTTGTAAGGCGTCCTAAATGATACTAACGTTATTTTCATGTTGCTAATATGGCATACAGAGTCGTAAGATGCCCTAGTTTGCCGTACGATGTTCAAAGGACTCGTACGATTCATTAGTTTTATTATGGAGCTTTAACGTTTCGTACGGTGTTGTAAGGTGCTGTTAGGAGTTGTAAGGCGTCATACATTATACTAACGTGCTTTTCAAGGTGGTAATATGGCATACAGAGTCGTAAGATGCCTTAAGTTGTCGTACGACGTTCGAAGGATTCGGATGAATTCATTAGGTTTATTAGGGAGATTTATGGTTTTGTACGGTGTTTTAATGTGTTCTTAGGTGTTGTAAGGCGTCCTAAATGATACTAACGTTATTTTCATGTTGCTAATATGGCATACAGAGTCGTAAGATGCCCTAGTTTGCCGTACGATGTTCAAAGGACTCGTACGATTCATTAGTTTTATTATGGAGCTTTAACGTTTCGTACGGTGTTGTAAGGTGCTGTTAGGAGTTGTAAGGCGCCCTACATTATACTAACGTGCTTTTCAAGGTGGTAATATGGCATACAGAGTCGTAAGATGCCTTAAGTTGTCGTACGATGTTCGAAGGATTCGGACGAATTCATTAGGTTTATTAGGGAGATTTATGGTTTTGTACGGTGTTACAATGTCTTCTTAGGTGTTGTAAGGCGTCCTAAATGATACTAACGTGCTTTTCAAGGTATTAATATGGCATACAGAGTCGTAAGATGCCTTAAGTTGTCGTACGACGTTCGAAGGATTCTTACGAATTCATTAGGTTTATTAAGGAGATTTATGGTTTTTTACGGTGTTTTTATGTGTTCTTAGGTGTTGAAAGGCGTCCTAAATGATACTAACGTTATTTTCATGTTGCTAATATGGCTACGGAGTCGTAAGATGCCCTAGTTTGCCGTACGATGTTCAAAGGACTCGTACGATTCATTAGTTTTATTATGGAGCTTTAACGTTTCGTACGGTGTTGTAAGGTGCTGTTAGGAGTTGTAAGGCGTCCTACATTATACTAACGTGCTTTTCAAGGTGGTAATATGGCATACAGAGTCGTAAGATGCCTTAAGTTGTCGTACGACGTTCGAAGGATTCGGATGAATTCATTAGGTTTATTAGGGAGATTTATGGTTTTGTACGGTGTTTTAATGTGTTCTTAGGTGTTGTAAGGCGTCCTAAATGATACTAACGTTATTTTCATGTTGCTAATATGGCATACAGAGTCGTAAGATGCCCTAGTTTGCCGTACGATGTTCAAAGGACTCGTACGATTCATTAGTTTTATTATGGAGCTTTAACGTTTCGTACTGTGTTGTAAGGTGCTGTTAGGAGTTGTAAGGCGTCCTACATTATACTAACGTGCTTTTCAAGGTGGTAATATGGCATACAGAGTCGTAAGATGCCTTAAGTTGTCGTACGACGTTCGAAGGATTCAGATGAATTCATTAGGTTTATTAGGGAGATTTATGGTTTTGTACGGTGTTTTAATGTGTTCTTAGGTGTTGTAAGGCGTCCTAAATGATACTAACGTTATTTTCATGTTGCTAATATGGCATACAGAGTCGTAAGATGCCCTAGTTTGCCGTACGATGTTCAAAGGACTCGTACGATTCATTAGTTTTATTATGGAGCTTTAACGTTTCGTACGGTGTTGTAAGGTGCTGTTAGGAGTTGTAAGGTGCCCTACATTATACTAACGTGCTTTTCAAGGTGGTAATATGGCATACAGAGTCGTAAGATGCCTTAAGTTGTCGTACGATGTTCGAAGGATTCGGACGAATTCATTAGGTTTATTAGGGAGATTTATGGTTTTGTACGGTGTTACAATGTCTTCTTAGGTGTTGTAAGGCGTCCTAAATGATACTAACGTGCTTTTCAAGGTACTAATATGGCATACAGAGTCGTAAGATGCCTTAAGTTGTCGTACGACGTTCGAAGGATTCTTACGAATTCATTAGGTTTATTAAGGAGATTTATGGTTTTTTACGGTGTTTTTATGTGTTCTTAGGTGTTGAAAGGCGTCCTAAATGATACTAACGTTATTTTCATGTTGCTAATATAGCATACAGAGTCGTAAGATGCCCTAGTTTGCCGTACGATGTTCAAAGGACTCGTACGATTCATTAGTTTTATTATGGAGCTTTAACGTTTCGTACGGTGTTGTAAGGTGCTGTTAGGAGTTGTAAAGCGTCCTACATTATACTAACGTGCTTTTCAAGGTGGTA
Source organism: Tagetes erecta (assembly GCA_030867185.1). Classification (NCBI taxonomy): domain Eukaryota; kingdom Viridiplantae; phylum Streptophyta; class Magnoliopsida; order Asterales; family Asteraceae; genus Tagetes; species Tagetes erecta. Next base: position 46,270,921 of record CM061489.1, on the reverse strand, counting down.
ATATGGCATACAGAGTCGTAAGATGCCTTAAGTTGTCGTACGACGTTCGAAGGATTCGGATGAATTCATTAGGTTTATTAGGGAGATTTATGGTTTTGTACGGTGTTTTAATGTGTTCTTAGGTGTTGTAAGGCGTCCTAAATGATACTAACGTTATTTTCATGTTGCTAACATGGCATACAGAGTCGTAAGATGCCCTAGTTTGTCGTACGATGTTCAAAGGACTCGTACGATTCATTAGTTTTATTATGGAGCTTTAACGTTTCGTACGGTGTTGTAAGGTGCTGTTACGAGTTGTAAGGCGTCCTACATTATACTAACGTGCTTTTCAAGGTGGTAATATGGCATACAGAGTCGTAAGATGCCTTAAGTTGTCGTACGACGTTCGAAGGATTCAGATGAATTCATTAGGTTTATTAGGGAGATTTATGGTTTTGTACGGTGTTTTAATGTGTTCTTAGGTGTTGTAAGGCGTCCTAAATGATACTAACGTGCTTTTCAAGGTACTAATATGGCATACAGAGTGTAAGATGCCTTAAGTTGTCGTATGACGTTCGAAGGATTCTTACGAATTCATTAGGTTTATTAAGGAGATTTATGGTTTTTTACGGTGTTTTTATGTGTTCTTAGGTGTTGAAAGGCGTCCTAAATGATACTAACGTTATTTTCATGTTGCTAATATGGCATACAGAGTCGTAAGATGCCCTAGTTTGCCGTACGATGTTCAAAGGACTCGTACGATTCATTAGTTTTATTATGGAGCTTTAACGTTTCGTACGGTGTTGTAAGGTGCTGTTAGGAGTTGTAAGGCGTCCTACATTATACTAACGTGCTTTTTTTGGGTAAAGGGTTACCCCGGTGATTCTATTATAAAGACAACCGTCAATGAAGTACAAGTAGTGAGGAAGCATTCCACACTAGTTCATATATGGGACAGACCCCCACATATGTTAACAAAAAAAAACAAACCAAATAAAACCAAGACAAACCAAACAAACTAGCCTACCACAGTTAATGACATAAACAAAAAACCGTTCAATTAGCCGCCATCATCAAAAGTGTAGGTTCCACCACAAGCGTACCACAGAAGCTTTGGCCTGTCAAACTACTTCTTAGTAGTCCAAAATATCCGACAAACCATTTACACCAGATGTAGAAGGAGTACTTGACCTTTTGTTGGACGATGGAGATTCTAGTGCCATGGCCATACTCGTCATAAATCTAGCCATCCCATTATCTACCTCCATAACCTCATCCACCTCTGAATCTGAATCCAACTGAGAGATTTCACTGTCCATTTTCCCTACCACCTTACTCGTAGTTAATTCTACAAACTTTTCTTCCGATAGCGCCTCAAATGGGTTTGATGTAGCAAGGTCAGATTTACCCATATTAGAACTACCATTGGCATCCATAGCATCAATCCTAGTCAACTGATTTTTACCATTCTGTATTTCCTTCCCTTTTTTATTGACTGGACGGTACTCGAAATGGGGTTTTTTTAGAGGAACCCCAAACTTTCTAGCAACCTTCTTACCCTTCACTTCATTAAAACCATCACCATCTTCTCTAGCATTTGAATTTTGCTCATTCGTAGTCATCTTCGGGCATCCATCATCAATATGGCCAAAAACACAACAGTGACCACATCTTGGAGGCTTCCATTCATACTCGACAGAAACCTTTGCGGATCCAAACTCATTCCCTTCTAATTCAGGAATAGCAATAGATAACTCCTCCTTAAACCCCGAATCCGCCGAGATCTCAACCAAAGCTCTTGCAAAACTACTTCTACCCCATGCATTTGCACACATGGAGCTTGTGAACGAATCCAGCAGCTTTGGTATCCCTATTTGCGAAACCAGAAGACTCAACCCAACATCAGAATAAGCTACTAGCGGAATATCATGTAACTTTACCCAGACAGACACATTCTTGATATCATCCTTGTGTAACTTAGTGGTAGGGGACCAGATATTCAGAATAATTGGTTTATTACGGATTATCCAAGGGCTTGCTTCAATCACATCCATCATCCCCTTGCGATCATTAAACTTAAAGAAGAAAAAACCATTTGCATTCATCATTGACTTTTGCAGGCCATATTTTTTCCAATGTGTTTTAGCAAAGAATTCAACCACTGGATAAGCTAACCTGTCGCCCAAAAAGTATCCGTACAATGTAAATTCAAGCTTATTACAAACCATACGGACATTCTCTTTCGGTAAAACAACATCAAACCCTTGTTTCTTTTCATCATTCACCAAGTAACGAAAATTAACTGGTGTTGCAGGTAAATCAGATTTCGGTTGAACAACAGCAGCATAAGACAACCCCATTGCACTCACATCATGTTTCACATCAGCCTTGGACGTATGAAACACCTTAGAAACATTATCATTAGTCGCATGAGAATCCCTACTTGCATCAACTTCAATTGAAGCATGTAATGCATCAGCCGCATGAGACGAATCAGAAATAGCAGAAGACTTAGGCGTGTGAGATGAATCAGTCGTATGACCAGCCTCCTGATTCCTCTTAGTCGTGTCAGCCTTTAGAGGCGAATTAGGGTTTATAGAAGAAACCCTAGTTGCCTTTTCCTTCTTCAACAAATTACAACGTGGATTACCATCAATCTTTAACACCTTACTAGCCAAATTACCGCCCTCCATACTCTTTTTTATAATCAGAAACGAATCTGATCGTAGAAATCAAAGAAACGGCCAAACCCTAATTATCCATACGAAATTAGGGTTTTAATAACCAAGAAATATGAAGAAAACCGGCCAAGATCAAGAAAAACGAATTAAATAACCAAACCAAGATTCAAGAACCAAGAAACAAGAATCAAGATTCAAGAAACAAGAATTATAATAACAAGCTTTTCAAGGTGCTTATGGTATGTTGTTTGTTGTTCTGATCATGAAACATAAGGTCTCGGGTTCGAGTCCAAGAGCCATATTTTATACTAACGTGCTTTTCAAGGTGGTAATATGGCATACAGAGTCGTAAGATGCCTTAAGTTGTCGTACGACGTTCGAAGGATTCAGATGAATTCATTAGGTTTATTAGGGAGATTTATGGTTTTGTACGGTGTTTTAATGTGTTCTTAGGTGTTGTAAGGCGTCCTAAATGATACTAACGTTATTTTCATGTTGCTAACATGGCATACAGAGTCGTAAGATGCCCTAGTTTGCCGTACGATGTTCAAAGGACTCGTACGATTCATTAGTTTTATTATGGAGCTTTAACGTTTCGTACGGTGTTGTAAGGTGCTGTTACGAGTTGTAAGGCGTCCTACATTATACTAACGTGCTTTTCAAGGTGGTAATATGGCATACAGAGTCGTAAGATGCCTTAAGTTGTCGTACGACGTTCGAAGGATTCGGATGAATTCATTAGGTTTATTAGGGAGATTTATGGTTTTGTACGGTGTTTTAATGTGTTCTTAGGTGTTGTAAGGCGTCCTAAATGATACTAACGTTATTTTCATGTTGCTAATATGGCATACAGAGTCGTAAGATGCCCTAGTTTGCCGTACGATGTTCAAAGGACTCGTACGATTCATTAGTTTTATTTTGGAGCTTTAACGTTTCGTACGGTGTTGTAAGGTGCTGTTAGGAGTTGTAAGGCGCCCTACATTATACTAACGTGCTTTTCAAGGTGGTAATATGGCATACAGAGTCGTAAGATGCCTTAAGTTGTCGTACGATGTTCGAAGGATTCGGACGAATTCATTAGGTTTATTAGGGAGATTTATGGTTTTGTACGGTGTTACAATGTCTTCTTAGGTGTTGTAAGGCGTCCTAACTGATACTAAGGTGCTTTTCAAGGTACTAATATGGCATACAGAGTCGTAAGATGCCTTAAGTTGTCGTACGACGTTCGAAGGATTCTTACGAATTCATTAGGTTTATTAAGGAGATTTATGGTTTTTTACGGTATTTTTATGTGTTCTTAGGTGTTGAAAGGCGTCCTAAATGATACTAACGTTATTTTCATGTTGCTAATATGGCATACAGAGTCGTAAGATGCCCTAGTTTGCCGTACGATGTTCAAAGGACTCGTACGATTCATTAGTTTTATTATGGAGCTTTAACGTTTCGTACGGTGTTGTAAGGTGCTGTTAGGAGTTGTAAGGCGTCCTACATTATACTAACGTGCTTTTCAAGGTGGTAATATGGCATACAGAGTCGTAAGTTGCCTTAAGTTGTCGTACGACGTTCGAAGGATTCGGATGAATTCATTAGGTTTATTAGGGAGATTTATGGTTTTGTACGGTGTTTTAATGTGTTCTTAGGTGTTGTAAAGCGTCCTAAATGATACTAACGTTATTTTCATGTTGCTAATATGGCATACAGAGTCGTAAAATGCCCTAGTTTGCCGTACGATGTTCAAAGGACTCGTACGATTCATTAGTTTTATTATGGAGCTTTAACGTTTCGTACGGTGTTGTAAGGTGCTGTTAGGAGTTGAAAGGCGTCCTACATTATACTAACGTGCTTTTCAAGGTGGTAATATGGCATACAGAGTCGTAAGATGCCTTAAGTTGTCGTACGACGTTCGAAGGATTCGGATGAATTCATTAGGTTTATTAGGGAGATTTATGGTTTTGTACGGTGTTTTAATGTGTTCTTAGGTGTTGTAAAGCGTCCTAAATGATACTAACGTTATTTTCATGTTGCTAATATGGCATACAGAGTCGTAAAATGCCCTAGTTTGCCGTACGATGTTCAAAGGACTCGTACGATTCATTAGTTTTATTATGGAGCTTTAACGTTTCGTACGGTGTTGTAAGGTGCTGTTAGGAGTTGTAAGGCGACCTACATTATACTAACGTGCTTTTCAAGGTGGTAATATGGCATACAGAGTCGTAAGATGCCTTAAGTTGTCGTACGACGTTCGAAGGATTCGGATGAATTCATTAGGTTTATTAGGGAGATTTATGGTTTTGTACGGTGTTTTAATGTGTTCTTAGGTGTTGTAAGGCGTCCTAAATGATACTAACGTTATTTTCATGTTGCTAATATGGCATACAGAGTCGTAAGATGCCCTAGTTTGCCGTACGATGTTCAAAGGACTCGTACGATTCATTAGTTTTATTTTGGAGCTTTAACGTTTCGTACGGTGTTGTAAGGTGCTGTTAGGAGTTGTAAGGCGCCCTACATTATACTAACGTGCTTTTCAAGGTGGTAATATGGCATACAGAGTCGTAAGATGCCTTAAGTTGTCGTACGATGTTCGAAGGATTCGGACGAATTCATTAGGTTTATTAGGGAGATTTATGGTTTTGTACGGTGTTACAATGTCTTCTTAGGTGTTGTAAGGCGTCCTAACTGATACTAAGGTGCTTTTCAAGGTACTAATATGGCATACAGAGTCGTAAGATGCCTTAAGTTGTCGTACGACGTTCGAAGGATTCTTACGAATTCATTAGGTTTATTAAGGAGATTTATGGTTTTTTACGGTGTTTTTATGTGTTCTTAGGTGTTGAAAGGCGTCCTAAATGATACTAACGTTATTTTCATGTTGCTAATATGGCATACAGAGTCGTAAGATGCCCTAGTTTGCCGTACGATGTTCAAAGGACTCGTACGATTCATTAGTTTTATTATGGAGCTTTAACGTTTCGTACGGTGTTGTAAGGTGCTGTTAGGAGTTGTAAGGCGTCCTACATTATACTAACGTGCTTTTCAAGGTGGTAATATGGCATACAGAGTCGTAAGTTGCCTTAAGTTGTCGTACGACGTTCGAAGGATTCGGATGAATTCATTAGGTTTATTAGGGAGATTTATGGTTTTGTACGGTGTTTTAATGTGTTCTTAGGTGTTGTAAAGCGTCCTAAATGATACTAACGTTATTTTCATGTTGCTAATATGGCATACAGAGTCGTAAAATGCCCTAGTTTGCCGTACGATGTTCAAAGGACTCGTACGATTCATTAGTTTTATTATGGAGCTTTAACGTTTCGTACGGTGTTGTAAGGTGCTGTTAGGAGTTGAAAGGCGTCCTACATTATACTAACGTGCTTTTCAAGGTGGTAATATGGCATACAGAGTCGTAAGATGCCTTAAGTTGTCGTACGACGTTCGAAGGATTCGGATGAATTCATTAGGTTTATTAGGGAGATTTATGGTTTTGTACGGTGTTTTAATGTGTTCTTAGGTGTTGTAAAGCGTCCTAAATGATACTAACGTTATTTTCATGTTGCTAATATGGCATACAGAGTCGTAAAATGCCCTAGTTTGCCGTACGATGTTCAAAGGACTCGTACGATTCATTAGTTTTATTATGGAGCTTTAACGTTTCGTACGGTGTTGTAAGGTGCTGTTAGGAGTTGTAAGGCGACCTACATTATACTAACGTGCTTTTCAAGGTGGTAATATGGCATACAGAGTCGTAAGATGCCTTAAGTTGTCGTACGACGTTCGAAGGATTCGGATGAATTCATTAGGTTTATTAGGGAGATTTATGGTTTTGTACGGTGTTTTAATGTGTTCTTAGGTGTTGTAAGGCGTCCTAAATGATACTAACGTTATTTTCATGTTGCTAATATGGCATACAGAGTCGTAAGATGCCCTAGTTTGCCGTACGATGTTCAAAGGACTCGTACGATTCATTAGTTTTATTTTGGAGCTTTAACGTTTCGTACGGTGTTGTAAGGTGCTGTTAGGAGTTGTAAGGCGCCCTACATTATACTAACGTGCTTTTCAAGGTGGTAATATGGCATACAGAGTCGTAAGATGCCTTAAGTTGTCGTACGATGTTCGAAGGATTCGGACGAATTCATTAGGTTTATTAGGGAGATTTATGGTTTTGTACGGTGTTACAATGTCTTCTTAGGTGTTGTAAGGCGTCCTAACTGATACTAAGGTGCTTTTCAAGGTACTAATATGGCATACAGAGTCGTAAGATGCCTTAAGTTGTCGTACGACGTTCGAAGGATTCTTACGAATTCATTAGGTTTATTAAGGAGATTTATGGTTTTTTACGGTGTTTTTATGTGTTCTTAGGTGTTGAAAGGCGTCCTAAATGATACTAACGTTATTTTCATGTTGCTAATATGGCATACAGAGTCGTAAGATGCCCTAGTTTGCCGTACGATGTTCAAAGGACTCGTACGATTCATTAGTTTTATTATGGAGCTTTAACGTTTCGTACGGTGTTGTAAGGTGCTGTTAGGAGTTGTAAGGCGTCCTACATTATACTAACGTGCTTTTCAAGGTGGTAATATGGCATACAGAGTCGTAAGTTGCCTTAAGTTGTCGTACGACGTTCGAAGGATTCGGATGAATTCATTAGGTTTATTAGGGAGATTTATGGTTTTGTACGGTGTTTTAATGTGTTCTTAGGTGTTGTAAAGCGTCCTAAATGATACTAACGTTATTTTCATGTTGCTAATATGGCATACAGAGTCGTAAAATGCCCTAGTTTGCCGTACGATGTTCAAAGGACTCGTACGATTCATTAGTTTTATTATGGAGCTTTAACGTTTCGTACGGTGTTGTAAGGTGCTGTTAGGAGTTGAAAGGCGTCCTACATTATACTAACGTGCTTTTCAAGGTGGTAATATGGCATACAGAGTCGTAAGATGCCTTAAGTTGTCGTACGACGTTCGAAGGATTCGGATGAATTCATTAGGTTTATTAGGGAGATTTATGGTTTTGTACGGTGTTTTAATGTGTTCTTAGGTGTTGTAAAGCGTCCTAAATGATACTAACGTTATTTTCATGTTGCTAATATGGCATACAGAGTCGTAAAATGCCCTAGTTTGCCGTACGATGTTCAAAGGACTCGTACGATTCATTAGTTTTATTATGGAGCTTTAACGTTTCGTACGGTGTTGTAAGGTGCTGTTAGGAGTTGTAAGGCGACCTACATTATACTAACGTGCTTTTCAAGGTGGTAATATGGCATACAGAGTCGTAAGATGCCTTAAGTTGTCGTACGACGTTCGAAGGATTCGGATGAATTCATTAGGTTTATTAGGGAGATTTATGGTTTTGTACGGTGTTTTAATGTGTTCTTAGGTGTTGTAAGGCGTCCTAAATGATACTAACGTTATTTTCATGTTGCTAATATGGCATACAGAGTCGTAAGATGCCCTAGTTTGCCGTACGATGTTCAAAGGACTCGTACGATTCATTAGTTTTATTTTGGAGCTTTAACGTTTTGTACTGTGTTGTAAGGTGCTGTTAGGAGTTGTAAGGCGTCCTACATTATACTAACGTGCTTTTCAAGGTGGTAATATGGCATACAGAGTCGTAAGATGCCTTAAGTTGTCGTACGACGTTCGAAGGATTCGGACGAATTCATTAGGTTTATTAGGGAGATTTATGGTTTTGTACGGTGTTTTAATGTGTTCTTAGGTGTTGTAAGGCGTCCTAAATGATACTAACGTTATTTTCATGTTGCTAATATGGCATACAGAGTCGTAAGATGCCCTAGTTTGCCGTACGATGTTCAAAGGACACGTACGATTCATTAGTTTTATTATGGAGCTTTAACGTTTCGTACGGTGTTGTAATGTGTTGTTAGGAGTTGTAAGGCGTCCTACATTATACTAACGTGCTTTTCAAGGTGGTAATATGGCATACAGAGTCGTAAGATGCCCTAATTTGCCGTACGATGTTCAAAGGACTCGTACAAATTCATTAGGTTTATTATGGAGCTTTAACGTTTCGTACGGTGTTGTAAGGTGATGTTAGGAGTTGTAAGGCGTCCTACATTATACTAATGTGCTTTTCGAGGTGCTAATATGGCATACAAAGTCGTAAGATGCCCTAATTTACCGTACGACGTTCAAAGGACTCGTACGAATTCATTAGTTTTATTATGGAGCTTTAACGTTTCGTACTGTGTTGTAAGGTGCTGCTAGGAGTTGTAAGGCGTCCTACATTATACTAACGTGCTTTTCAAGGTGGTAATATGGCATACAGAGTCGTAAGATGCCTTAAGTTGTCGTACGACGTTCGAAGGATTCGGACGAATTCATTAGGTTTATTAGGGAGATTTATGGTTTTGTACGGTGTTTTAATGTGTTCTTAGGTGTTGTAAGGCGTCCTAAATGATACTAACGTTATATTCATGTTGCTAATATGGCATACAGAGTCGTAAGATGCCCTAGTTTGCCGTACGATGTTCAAAGGACTCGTACGATTCATTAGTTTTATTATGGAGCTTTAACGTTTCGTACGGTGTTGTAAGGTGCTGTTAGGAGTTGTAAGGCGTCCTACATTATACTAACGTGCTTTTCAAGGTGGTAATATGGCATACAGAGTCGTAAGATGCCCTAATTTGCCGTACGATGTTCAAAGGACTCGTACAAATTCATTAGGTTTATTATGGAGCTTTAACGTTTCGTACGGTGTTGTAAGGTGATGTTAGGAGTTGTAAGGCGTCCTACATTATACTAATGTGCTTTTCGAGGTGCTAATATGGCATACAAAGTCGTAAGATGCCCTAATTTACCGTACGACGTTCAAAGGACTCGTACGAATTCATTAGTTTTATTATGGAGCTTTAACGTTTCGTACTGTGTTGTAAGGTGCTGCTAGGAGTTGTAAGGCGTCCTACATTATACTAACGTGCTTTTCAAGGTGGTAATATGGCATACAGAGTCGTAAGATGCCTTAAGTTGTCGTACGACGTTCGAAGGATTCGGACGAATTCATTAGGTTTATTAGGGAGATTTATGGTTTTGTACGGTGTTTTAATGTGTTCTTAGGTGTTGTAAGGCGTCCTAAATGATACTAACGTTATATTCATGTTGCTAATATGGCATACAGAGTCGTAAGATGCCCTAGTTTGCCGTACGATGTTCAAAGGACTCGTACGATTCATTAGTTTTATTATGGAGCTTTAACGTTTCGTACGGTGTTGTAAGGTGCTGTTACGAGTTGTAAGGCGTCCTACATTATACTAACGTGCTTTTCAAGGTGGTAATATGGCATACAGAGTCGTAAGATGCCTTAAGTTGTCGTACGACGTTCGAAGGATTCGGATGAATTCATTAGGTTTATTAGGGAGATTTATGGTTTTGTACGGTGTTTTAATGTGTTCTTAGGTGTTGTAAGGCGTCCTAAATGATACTAACGTTATTTTCATGTTGCTAATATGGCATACAGAGTCGTAAGATGCCCTAGTTTGCCGTACGATGTTCAAAGGACTCGTACGATTCATTAGTTTTATTTTGGAGCTTTAACGTTTCGTACGGTGTTGTAAGGTGCTGTTAGGAGTTGTAAGGCGCCCTACATTATACTAACGTGCTTTTCAAGGTGGTAATATGGCATACAGAGTCGTAAGATGCCTTAAGTTGTCGTACGATGTTCGAAGGATTCGGACGAATTCATTAGGTTTATTAGGGAGATTTATGGTTTTGTACGGTGTTACAATGTCTTCTTAGGTGTTGTAAGGCGTCCTAACTGATACTAACGTGCTTTTCAAGGTACTAATATGTAGGGGTGTTCATTCGAATCGAATGCGAATTGGGCGAATTAGGCGAATCGAATTGGTCGAATTGGGACTTTTAAAAACTGTATTCGTATTCGATCCACATTCGAATAAAAATCTATGTATTCGATTCGATTAAGTTATTCGAATTCGAATCGAATTCGAATAGATTCGAATGTATTCGCTTTAACAAAAATATAAATAAACAAACACATCAAATAACAATACAAATGTAGCACCAACATAACATAAGTCTACAACATCACTCAAACAATGTGCAAAACATCACCCAAACAATATGCAATATACTAGCACATCAACAAGTCTAAAACATGTTAACAAAAGGTCTAAAACTGCATAATCAAACACAAAAAAGACTATAAACAAGTTTAAAACTTGTAAAAACAACAATTAAGCAGCTGTAACAGCACCAAATCATGTTCATATTTAGAAACAACAATTAAGATTAGGTAATGGGTTGGATTTGGGTATTTTTAACTTTACTTCAAGCCCATTAAATCATATTCATATATAGATAATTAATTAGATATATTAAATATATATATTAAAAAATATATAAACTTCTTATTCGAATTGGGCGAATCGAATGCGAATACAGAAAATCATATTCGTATTCGATCCACATTCGACAAAATTATTCGAATCGAATGCGAATCGAATTCGAATGAGTGAAAGTCGATTTCGAATGGCCTTAATCGAATTCGATTCGAATCGAATTTCGAATAATTCGAATGGTATTCGAATAATGAACACCCCTACTAATATGGCATACAGAGTCGTAAGATGCCTTAAGTTGTCGTACGACGTTCGAAGGATTCTTACGAATTCATTAGGTTTATTAAGGAGATTTATGGTTTTTTACGGTGTTTTTATGTGTTCTTAGGTGTTGAAAGGCGTCCTAAATGATACTAACGTTATTTTCATGTTGCTAATATGGCATACAGAGTCGTAAGATGCCCTAGTTTGCCGTACGATGTTCAAAGGACTCGTACGATTCATTAGTTTTATTATGGAGCTTTAACGTTTCGTACGGTGTTGTAAGGTGCTGTTAGGAGTTGTAAGGCGTCCTACATTATACTAACGTGCTTTTCAAGGTGGTAATATGGCATACAGAGTCGTAAGTTGCCTTAAGTTGTCGTACGACGTTCGAAGGATTCGGATGAATTCATTAGGTTTATTAGGGAGATTTATGGTTTTGTACGGTGTTTTAATGTGTTCTTAGGTGTTGTAAAGCGTCCTAAATGATACTAACGTTATTTTCATGTTGCTAATATGGCATACAGAGTCGTAAAATGCCCTAGTTTGCCGTACGATGTTCAAAGGACTCGTACGATTCATTAGTTTTATTATGGAGCTTTAACGTTTCGTACGGTGTTGTAAGGTGCTGTTAGGAGTTGAAAGGCGTCCTACATTATACTAACGTGCTTTTCAAGGTGGTAATATGGCATACAGAGTCGTAAGATGCCTTAAGTTGTCGTACGACGTTCGAAGGATTCGGATGAATTCATTAGGTTTATTAGGGAGATTTATGGTTTTGTACGGTGTTTTAATGTGTTCTTAGGTGTTGTAAAGCGTCCTAAATGATACTAACGTTATTTTCATGTTGCTAATATGGCATACAGAGTCGTAAAATGCCCTAGTTTGCCGTACGATGTTCGAAGGACTCGTACGATTCATTAGTTTTATTATGGAGCTTTAACGTTTCGTACGGTGTTGTAAGGTGCTGTTAGGAGTTGTAAGGCGACCTACATTATACTAACGTGCTTTTCAAGGTGGTAATATGGCATACAGAGTCGTAAGATGCCTTAAGTTGTCGTACGACGTTCGAAGGATTCGGATGAATTCATTAGGTTTATTAGGGAGATTTATGGTTTTGTACGGTGTTTTAATGTGTTCTTAGGTGTTGTAAGGCGTCCTAAATGATACTAACGTTATTTTCATGTTGCTAATATGGCATACAGAGTCGTAAGATGCCCTAGTTTGCCGTACGATGTTCAAAGGACTCGTACGATTCATTAGTTTTATTTTGGAGCTTTAACGTTTTGTACTGTGTTGTAAGGTGCTGTTAGGAGTTGTAAGGCGTCCTACATTATACTAACGTGCTTTTCAAGGTGGTAATATGGCATACAGAGTCGTAAGATGCCTTAAGTTGTCGTACGACGTTCGAAGGATTCGGACGAATTCATTAGGTTTATTAGGGAGATTTATGGTTTTGTACGGTGTTTTAATGTGTTCTTAGGTGTTGTAAGGCGTCCTAAATGATACTAACGTTATTTTCATGTTGCTAATATGGCATACAGAGTCGTAAGATGCCCTAGTTTGCCGTACGATGTTCAAAGGACACGTACGATTCATTAGTTTTATTATGGAGCTTTAACGTTTCGTACGGTGTTGTAATGTGTTGTTAGGAGTTGTAAGGCGTCCTACATTATACTAACGTGCTTTTCAAGGTGGTAATATGGCATACAGAGTCGTAAGATGCCCTAATTTGCCGTACGATGTTCAAAGGACTCGTACAAATTCATTAGGTTTATTATGGAGCTTTAACGTTTCGTACGGTGTTGTAAGGTGATGTTAGGAGTTGTAAGGCGTCCTACATTATACTAATGTGCTTTTCGAGGTGCTAATATGGCATACAAAGTCGTAAGATGCCCTAATTTACCGTACGACGTTCAAAGGACTCGTACGAATTCATTAGTTTTATTATGGAGCTTTAACGTTTCGTACTGTGTTGTAAGGTGCTGCTAGGAGTTGTAAGGCGTCCTACATTATACTAACGTGCTTTTCAAGGTGGTAATATGGCATACAGAGTCGTAAGATGCCTTAAGTTGTCGTACGACGTTCGAAGGATTCGGACGAATTCATTAGGTTTATTAGGGAGATTTATGGTTTTGTACGGTGTTTTAATGTGTTCTTAGGTGTTGTAAGGCGTCCTAAATGATACTAACGTTATATTCATGTTGCTAATATGGCATACAGAGTCGTAAGATGCCCTAGTTTGCCGTACGATGTTCAAAGGACTCGTACGATTCATTAGTTTTATTATGGAGCTTTAACGTTTCGTACGGTGTTGTAAGGTGCTGTTAGGAGTTGTAAGGCGTCCTACATTATACTAACGTGCTTTTCATGTTGCTAATATGGCATACAAAGTCGTAAGATGCCCTAATTTGCCGTACGATGTTCAAAGGACTCGTACGAATTCATTAGTTTTATTATGGAGCTTTAACGTTTCGTACTGTGTTGTAAGGTGCTGTTAGGAGTTGTAAGGCGTCCTACATTATACTAACGTGCTTTTCAAGGTGGTAATATGGCATACAGAGTCGTAAGATGCCTTAAGTTGTCGTACGACGTTCGAAGGATTCAGACGAATTCATTAGGTTTATTAGGGAGATTTATGGTTTTGTACGGTGTTTTAATGTGTTCTTAGGTGTTGTAAGGCGTCCTAAATGATACTAACGTTATTTTCATGTTGCTAATATGGCATACAGAGTCGTAAGATGCCCTAGTTTGCCGTACGATGTTCAAAGGACACGTACGATTCATTAGTTTTATTATGGAGCTTTAACGTTTCGTACGGTGTTGTAAGGTGCTGTTAGGAGTTGTAAGGCGTCCTACATTATACTAACGTGCTTTTCAAGGTGGTAATATGGCATACAGAGTCGTAAGATGCCCTAATTTGCCGTACGATGTTCAAAGGACTCGTACAAATTCATTAGGTTTATTATGGAGCTTTAACGTTTCGTACGGTGTTGTAAGGTGATGTTAGGAGTTGTAAGGCGTCCTACATTATACTAATGTGCTTTTCGAGGTGCTAATATGGCATACAAAGTCGTAAGATGCCCTAATTTACCGTACGACGTTCAAAGGACTCGTACGAATTCATTAGTTTTATTATGGAGCTTTAACGTTTCGTACTGTGTTGTAAGGTGCTGCTAGGAGTTGTAAGGCGTCCTACATTATACTAACGTGCTTTTCAAGGTGGTAATATGGCATACAGAGTCGTAAGATGCCTTAAGTTGTCGTACGACGTTCGAAGGATTCGGACGAATTCATTAGGTTTATTAGGGAGATTTATGGTTTTGTACGGTGTTTTAATGTGTTCTTAGGTGTTGTAAGGCGTCCTAAATGATACTAACGTTATTTTCATGTTGCTAATATGGCATACAGAGTCGTAAGATGCCCTAGTTTGCCGTACGATGTTCAAAGGACTCGTACGATTCATTAGTTTTATTATGGAGCTTTAACGTTTCGTACGGTGTTGTAAGGTGCTGGTAGGAGTTGTAAGGCGTCCTACATTATACTAACGTGCTTTTCATGTTGCTAATATGGCATACAAAGTCGTAAGATGCCCTAATTTGCCGTACGATGTTCAAAGGACTCGTACGAATTCATTAGTTTTATTATGGAGCTTTAACGTTTCGTACTGTGTTGTAAGGTGCTGTTAGGAGTTGTAAGGCGTCCTACATTATACTAACGTGCTTTTCAAGGTGGTAATATGGCATACAGAGTCGTAAGATGCCTTAAGTTGTCGTACGACGTTCGAAGGATTCAGACGAATTCATTAGGTTTATTAGGGAGATTTATGGTTTTGTACGGTGTTTTAATGTGTTCTTAGGTGTTGTAAGGCGTCCTAAATGATACTAACGTTATTTTCATGTTGCTAATATGGCATACAGAGTCTTAAGATGTCCTAACTTGTCCTATGATGTTCAAAGGACTCGTACGAATTCATTAGGTTTATTATAGAGATTTATGGTTTTGTACGTTGTTTTAATGTGTTCTTAGGTGTTGTAAGACGTCCTAAATGATACTAACGTTATTTCCATGATGCTAATACGGCATACAGAGTCGTAAGATGCCCTAATTTGCTATACGATGTTCAAAGGACTCGTACGAATTCATTAGTTTTTTAATGGAGCTTTAACGTTTCGTACGGTGTTGTAAGGTGCTGTTAGGAGTTTTAAGGCGTCCTACATTATACTAACGTGCTTTTCAAGGTGCTAATATGGCATACAGAGTCGTAAGATGCCTTAATTTTCCGTACGACGTTCGAAGGATTCGGACGAATTCATTAGGTTTACTATGGAGATTTATGGTTTTGTACGGTGTTGTAAGGTGTTGTTAGGAGTTGTAAGGCGTCCTACATTATACTAACGTGCTTTTCGAGGTGCTAATATGGCATACAAAGTCGTAAGATGCCCTAATTTACCGTACGACGTTCAAAGGACTCGTACGAATTCATTAGTTTTATTATGGAGCTTTAACGTTTCGTACTGTGTTGTAATGTGCTGTTAGGAGTTGTAAGGCGTCCTACATTATACTAACGTGCTTTTCAAGGTGCTAATATGGCATACAGAGTCGTAAGATGCCTTAATTTTCCGTACGACGTTCGAAGGATTCGGACGAATTCATTAGGTTTACTATGGAGATTTATGGTTTTGTACGATGTTATAATGTCTTCTTAGATGTTGTAAGGCGTCCTAAATGATACTAACGTGCTTTTCAAGGTGCTAATATGGCATACAGAGTCGTAAGATGCCTTAAGTTGTCGTACGACGTTCGAAGGATTCTTACGAATTCATTAGGTTTATTAAGGAGATTTATGGTTTTGTACGGTGTTTTTATGTGTTCTTAGGTGTTGAAAGGCGTCCTAAATGATACTAACGTTATTTTCATGTTGCTAATATGGCATACAGAGTCGTAAGATGCCCTAGTTTGCCGTACGATGTTCAAAGGACTCGTACGATTCATTAGTTTTATTATGGAGCTTTAACGTTTCGTACGGTGTTGTAAGGTGCTGTTAGGAGTTGTAAGGCGTCCTACATTATAATAACGTGCTTTTCATGTTGCTAATATGGCATACAAAGTCGTAAGATGCCCTAATTTGCCGTATGATGTTCAAAGGACTCGTATGAATTCATTAGGTTTATTATGGAGCTTTAACGTTTCGTACGGTGTTGTAAGGTGTTGTTAGGAGTTGTAAGGCGTCCTACATTATACTAATGTGCTTTTCGAGGTGCTAATATGGCATACAAAGTCGTAAGATGCCCTAATTTACCGTACGACGTTCAAAGGACTCGTACGAATTCATTAGTTTTATTATGGAGCTTTAACGTTTCGTACTGTGTTGTAAGGTGCTATTAGGAGTTGTAAGGCGTCCTACATTATACTAACGTGCTTTTCAAGGTGGTAATATGGCATACAGAGTCGTAAGATGCCTTAAGTTGTCGTACGACGTTCGAAGGATTCGGACGAATTCATTAGGTTTATTAGGGAGATTTATGGTTTTGTACGGTGTTTTAATGTGTTCATAGGTGTTGTAAGGCGTCCTAAATGATACTAACGTTATTTTAATGTTGCTAATATGGCATACAGAGTCATAAGATGCCCTAGTTTGCCGTACGATGTTCAAAGGACTCGTACGATTCATTAGTTTTATTATGGAGCTTTAACGTTTCGTACGGTGTTGTAAGGTGCTGTTAGGAGTTGTAAGGCGTCCTACATTATACTAACGTGCTTTTCATGTTGCTAATATGGCATACAAAGTCGTAAGATGCCCTAATTTGCCGTACGATGTTCAAAGGACTCGTACGAATTCATTAGTTTTATTATGGAGCTTTAACGTTTCGTACTGTGTTGTAAGGTGCTGTTAGGAGTTGTAAGGCGTCCTACATTATACTAACGTGCTTTTCAAGGTGGTAATATGGCATACAGAGTCGTAAGATGCCTTAAGTTGTCGTACGACGTTCGAAGGATTCAGACGAATTCATTAGGTTTATTAGGGAGATTTATGGTTTTGTACGGTGTTTTAATGTGTTCTTAGGTGTTGTAAGGCGTCCTAAATGATACTAATGTTATTTTCATGTTGCTAATATGGCATACAGAGTCTTAAGATGTCCTAACTTGTCCTATGATGTTCAAAGGACTCGTACGAATTCATTAGGTTTATTATAGAGATTTATGGTTTTGTACGTTGTTTTAATGTGTTCTTAGGTGTTGTAAGACGTCCTAAATGATACTAACGTTATTTCCATGATGCTAATACGGCATACAGAGTCGTAAGATGCCCTAATTTGCTATACGATGTTCAAAGGACTCGTACGAATTCATTAGTTTTTTAATGGAGCTTTAACGTTTCGTACGGTGTTGTAAGGTGCTGTTAGGAGTTTTAAGGCGTCCTACATTATACTAACGTGCTTTTCAAGGTGCTAATATGGCATACAGAGTCGTAAGATGCCTTAATTTTCCGTACGACGTTCGAAGGATTCGGACGAATTCATTAGGTTTACTATGGAGATTTATGGTTTTGTACGGTGTTGTAAGGTGTTGTTAGGAGTTGTAAGGCGTCCTACATTATACTAACGTGCTTTTCGAGGTGCTAATATGGCATACAAAGTCGTAAGATGCCCTAATTTACCGTACGACGTTCAAAGGACTCGTACGAATTCATTAGTTTTATTATGGAGCTTTAACGTTTCGTACTGTGTTGTAATGTGCTGTTAGGAGTTGTAAGGCGTCCTACATTATACTAACGTGCTTTTCAAGGTGCTAATATGGCATACAGAGTCGTAAGATGCCTTAATTTTCCGTACGACGTTCGAAGGATTCGGACGAATTCATTAGGTTTACTATGGAGATTTATGGTTTTGTACGGTGTTATAATGTCTTCTTAGATGTTGTAAGGCGTCCTAAATGATACTAACGTGCTTTTCAAGGTGCTAATATGGCATACAGAGTCGTAAGATGCCTTAAGTTGTCGTACGACGTTCGAAGGATTCTTACGAATTCATTAGGTTTATTAAGGAGATTTATGGTTTTGTACGGTGTTTTTATGTGTTCTTAGGTGTTGAAAGGCGTCCTAAATGATACTAACGTTATTTTCATGTTGCTAATATGGCATACAGAGTCGTAAGATACCCTAGTTTGCCGTACGATGTTCAAAGGACTCGTACGATTCATTAGTTTTATTATGGAGCTTTAACGTTTCGTACGGTGTTGTAAGGTGCTGTTAGGAGTTGTAAGGCGTCCTACATTATAATAACGTGCTTTTCATGTTGCTAATATGGCATACAAAGTCGTAAGATGCCCTAATTTGCCGTATGATGTTCAAAGGACTCGTATGAATTCATTAGGTTTATTATGGAGCTTTAACGTTTCGTACGGTGTTGTAAGGTGTTGTTAGGAGTTGTAAGGCGTCCTACATTATACTAATGTGCTTTTCGAGGTGCTAATATGGCATACAAAGTCGTAAGATGCCCTAATTTACCGTACGACGTTCAAAGGACTCGTACGAATTCATTAGTTTTATTATGGAGCTTTAACGTTTCGTACTGTGTTGTAAGGTGCTATTAGGAGTTGTAAGGCGTCCTACATTATACTAACGTGCTTTTCAAGGTGGTAATATGGCATACAGAGTCGTAAGATGCCTTAAGTTGTCGTACGACGTTCGAAGGATTCGGACGAATTCATTAGGTTTATTAGGGAGATTTATGGTTTTGTACGGTGTTTTAATGTGTTCATAGGTGTTGTAAGGCGTCCTAAATGATACTAACGTTATTTTCATGTTGCTAATATGGCATACAGAGTCATAAGATGCCCTAGTTTGCCGTACGATGTTCAAAGGACTCGTACGATTCATTAGTTTTATTATGGAGCTTTAACGTTTCGTACGGTGTTGTAAGGTGCTGTTAGGAGTTGTAAGGCGTCCTACATTATACTAACGTGCTTTTCATGTTGCTAATATGGCATACAAAGTCGTAAGATGCCCTAATTTGCCGTACGATGTTCAAAAGACTCGTACGAATTCATTAGTTTTATTATGGAGCTTTAACGTTTCGTACTGTGTTGTAAGGTGCTGTTAGGAGTTGTAAGGCGTCCTACATTATACTAACGTGCTTTTCAAGGTGGTAATATGGCATACAGAGTCGTAAGATGCCTTAAGTTGTCGTACGACGTTCGAAGGATTCGGACGAATTCATTAGGTTTATTAGGGAGATTTATGGTTTTGTACGGTGTTTTAATGTGTTCTTAGGTGTTGTAAGGCGTCCTAAATGATACTAACGTTATTTCCATGTTGCTAATACGGCATACAGAGTCGTAAGATGCCCTAATTTGCTATGCGATGTTCAAAGGACTCGTACGAATTCATTAGTTTTTTTATGGAGCTTTAACATTTCGTACGGTGTTGTAAGGTGCTGTTAGGAGTTTTAAGGCGTCCTACATTATACTAACGTGCTTTTCAAGGTGGTAATATGGCATACAGAGTCGTAAGATGCCTTAAGTTGTCGTACGACGTTCGAAGGATTCGGACGAATTCATTAGGTTTATTAAGAAGATTTATGGTTTTGTACGGTGTTTTAATGTGTTCTTAGGTGTTGAAAGGCGTCATAAATGATACTAACGTTTTTTTCATGTTGCTAATACGGCATACAGAGTCGTAAGATGCCCTAGTTTGCCGTACTATGTTCAAAGGACTCGTACGATTCATTAGTTTTATTATGGAGCTTTAACGTTTCGTACTGTGTTGTAAGGTGCTGTTAGGAGTTGTAAGGCGTCCTACATTATACTAACGTGCTTTTCAAGGTGGTAATATGGCATACAGAGTCGTAAGATGCCTTAAGTTATCGTACGACGTTCGAAGGATTCAGACGAATTCATTAGGTTTATTAGGGAGATTTATGGTTTTGTACGGTGTTTTAATGTGTTCTTAGGTGTTGTAAGGCGTCCTAAATGATACTAACGTTATTTTCATGTTGCTAATATGGCATACAGAGTCTTAAGATGTCCTAACTTGTCCTATGATGTTCAAAGGACTCGTACGAATTCATTAGGTTTATTATAGAGATTTATGGTTTTGTACGTTGTTTTAATGTGTTCTTAGGTGTTGTAAGGCGTCCTACATTATACTAACGTGCTTTTCGAGGTGCTAATATGGCATACAAAGTCGTAAGATGCCCTAATTTGCCGTACGATGTTCAAAGGACTCGTACGAATTCATTAGTTTTATCATGGAGCTTTAACGTTTCGTACTGTGTTGTAAGGTGCTGTTAGGAGTTGTAAGGCGTCCTACATTATACTAACGTGCTTTTCAAGGTGGTAATATGGCATACAGAGTCGTAAGATGCCTTAAGTTGTCGTACGACGTTCGAAGGATTCGGACGAATTCATTAGGTTTATTAGGGAGATTTATGGTTTTGTACGGTGTTTTAATGTGTTCTTAGGTGTTGAAAGGCGTCCTAAATGATACTAACGTTATTTTCATGTTGCTAATACGGCATACAGAGTCGTAAGATGCCCTAGTTTGCCGTACGATGTTCAAAGGACTCGTACGATTCATTAGTTTTATTATGGAGCTTTAACGTTTCGTACTGTGTTGTAAGGTGCTGTTAGTAGTTGTAAGGCGTCCTACATTATACTAACGTGCTTTTCAAGGTGGTAATATGGCATATAGAGTCGTAAGATGCCTTAAGTTATCGTACGAAGTTCGAAGGATTCAGACGAATTCATTAGGTTTATTAGGGATATTTATGGTTTTGTACGGTGTTTTAATGTGTTCTTAGGTGTTGTAAGGCGTCCTAAATGATACTAACGTTTTTTCCATGTTGCTAATATGGCATACAGAGTCGTAAGATGCCCTAATTTGTTGTACGATGTTCTAAGGACTCGTACGAATTCATTAGTTTTATTATGGAGCTTTAACGTTTCGTGCGGTGTTGTAAGGTGCGGTTAGGAGTTTTAAGGCGTCCTACATTATACTAACGTGCTTTTCAAGGTGCTAATATGGCATACAGAGTCGTAAGATGCCTTAATTTTCCGTACGACGTTCGAAGGATTCGGACGAATTCATTTGGTTTACTATGGAGATTTATGGTTTTGTACGGTGTTATAATGTCTTCTTAGGTGTTGTAAGGCGTCCTAAATGATACTAACGTGCTTTTCAAGGTGCTAATATGGCATACAGAGTCGTAAGATGCCTTAAGTTGTCGTACGACGTTCGAAGGATTCTTACGAATTCATTAGGTTTATTAAGGAGATTTATGGTTTTGTACGGTGTTTTAATGTGTTCTTTGGTGTTGAAAGGCGTCCTAAATGATACTAACGTTATTTTCATGTTGCTAATATGAAATACAGAGTCGTAAGATGCCCTAGTTTGCCGTACGATGTTCAAAGGACTCGTACGATTCGTTAGTTTTATTATGGAGCTTTAACGTTTCGTACGGTGTTGTAAGGTGCTGTTAGGAGTTGTAAGGCGTCCTACATTATACTAACGTGCTTTTCATGTTGCTAATATGGCATACAAAGTCGTAAGATGCCCTAATTTGCCGTACGACGTTCAAAGGACTCGTACGAATTCATTAGTTTTATTATGGAGCTTTAACGTTTCGTACTGTGTTGTTAGGAGTTGTAAGGCGTCCTACATTATACTAACGTGCTTTTCAAGGTGGTAATATGGCATACAGAGTCGTAAGATGCCTTAAGTTGTCGTACGACGTTCGAAGGATTCGGACGAATTCATTAGGTTTATTAGGGAGATTTATGGTTTTGTACGGTGTTTTAATGTGTTCTTAGGTGTTGTAAGGCGTCCTAAATGATACTAACGTTATTTTCATGTTGCTAATATGGCATACAGAGTCTTAAGATGTCCTAACTTGTCCTATGATGTTCAAAGACTCGTACGAATTCATTAGGTTTATTATAGAGATTTATGGTTTTGTACGGTGTTTTAATGTGTTCTTAGGTGTTGTAAGACGTCCTAAATGATACTAACGTTATTTCCATGTTGCAAATACGGCATACAGAGTCGTAAGATGCCCTAATTTGCTGTACGATGTTCAAACGAATCGTACGAATTCATTAGTTTTATTATGGAGCTTTAACGTTTCGTACGATGTTGTAAGGTGCGGTTAGGAGTGTTAAGGCGTCCTACATTATACTAACGTGCTTTTCAAGGTGCTAATATGGCATACAGAGTCGTAAGATGCCTTAATTTTCCGTACGACGTTCGAAGGATTCGGACGAATTCATTAGGTTTACTATGGAGATTTATGGTTTTGTACGGTGTTGTAAGGTGTTGTTAGGAGTTGTAAGGCGTCCTACATTATACTAACGTGCTTTTCGAGGTGCTAATATGGCATACAAAGTCGTAAGATGCCCTAATTTACCGTACGACGTTCAAAGGACTCGTACGAATTCATTAGTTTTATTATGGAGCTTTAACGTTTCGTACTGTGTTGTAATGTGCTGTTAGGAGTTGTAAGGCGTCCTACATTATACTAACGTGCTTTTCAAGGTGCTAATATGGCATACAGAGTCGTAAGATGCCTTAATTTTCCGTACGACGTTCGAAGGATTCGGACGAATTCATTAGGTTTACTATGGAGATTTATGGTTTTGTACGATGTTATAATGTCTTCTTAGATGTTGTAAGGCGTCCTAAATGATACTAACGTGCTTTTCAAGGTGCTAATATGGCATACAGAGTCGTAAGATGCCTTAAGTTGTCGTACGACGTTCGAAGGATTCTTACGAATTCATTAGGTTTATTAAGGAGATTTATGGTTTTGTACGGTGTTTTTATGTGTTCTTAGGTGTTGAAAGGCGTCCTAAATGATACTAACGTTATTTTCATGTTGCTAATATGGCATACAGAGTCGTAAGATGCCCTAGTTTGCCGTACGATGTTCAAAGGACTCGTACGATTCATTAGTTTTATTATGGAGCTTTAACGTTTCGTACGGTGTTGTAAGGTGCTGTTAGGAGTTGTAAGGCGTCCTACATTATAATAACGTGCTTTTCATGTTGCTAATATGGCATACAAAGTCGTAAGATGCCCTAATTTGCCGTATGATGTTCAAAGGACTCGTATGAATTCATTAGGTTTATTATGGAGCTTTAACGTTTCGTACGGTGTTGTAAGGTGTTGTTAGGAGTTGTAAGGCGTCCTACATTATACTAATGTGCTTTTCGAGGTGCTAATATGGCATACAAAGTCGTAAGATGCCCTAATTTACCGTACGACGTTCAAAGGACTCGTACGAATTCATTAGTTTTATTATGGAGCTTTAACGTTTCGTACTGTGTTGTAAGGTGCTATTAGGAGTTGTAAGGCGTCCTACATTATACTAACGTGCTTTTCAAGGTGGTAATATGGCATACAGAGTCGTAAGATGCCTTAAGTTGTCGTACGACGTTCGAAGGATTCGGACGAATTCATTAGGTTTATTAGGGAGATTTATGGTTTTGTACGGTGTTTTAATGTGTTCATAGGTGTTGTAAGGCGTCCTAAATGATACTAACGTTATTTTCATGTTGCTAATATGGCATACAGAGTCATAAGATGCCCTAGTTTGCCGTACGATGTTCAAAGGACTCGTACGATTCATTAGTTTTATTATGGAGCTTTAACGTTTCGTACGGTGTTGTAAGGTGCTGTTAGGAGTTGTAAGGCGTCCTACATTATACTAACGTGCTTTTCATGTTGCTAATATGGCATACAAAGTCGTAAGATGCCCTAATTTGCCGTACGATGTTCAAAGGACTCGTACGAATTCATTAGTTTTATTATGGAGCTTTAACGTTTCGTACTGTGTTGTAAGGTGCTGTTAGGAGTTGTAAGGCGTCCTACATTATACTAACGTGCTTTTCAAGGTGGTAATATGGCATACAGAGTCGTAAGATGCCTTAAGTTGTCGTACGACGTTCGAAGGATTCAGACGAATTCATTAGGTTTATTAGGGAGATTTATGGTTTTGTACGGTGTTTTAATGTGTTCTTAGGTGTTGTAAGGCGTCCTAAATGATACTAATGTTATTTTCATGTTGCTAATATGGCATACAGAGTCTTAAGATGTCCTAACTTGTCCTATGATGTTCAAAGGACTCGTACGAATTCATTAGGTTTATTATAGAGATTTATGGTTTTGTACGTTGTTTTAATGTGTTCTTAGGTGTTGTAAGACGTCCTAAATGATACTAACGTTATTTCCATGATGCTAATACGGCATACAGAGTCGTAAGATGCCCTAATTTGCTATACGATGTTCAAAGGACTCGTACGAATTCATTAGTTTTTTAATGGAGCTTTAACGTTTCGTACGGTGTTGTAAGGTGCTGTTAGGAGTTTTAAGGCGTCCTACATTATACTAACGTGCTTTTCAAGGTGCTAATATGGCATACAGAGTCGTAAGATGCCTTAATTTTCCGTACGACGTTCGAAGGATTCGGACGAATTCATTAGGTTTACTATGGAGATTTATGGTTTTGTACGGTGTTGTAAGGTGTTGTTAGGAGTTGTAAGGCGTCCTACATTATACTAACGTGCTTTTCGAGGTGCTAATATGGCATACAAAGTCGTAAGATGCCCTAATTTACCGTACGACGTTCAAAGGACTCGTACGAATTCATTAGTTTTATTATGGAGCTTTAACGTTTCGTACTGTGTTGTAATGTGCTGTTAGGAGTTGTAAGGCGTCCTACATTATACTAACGTGCTTTTCAAGGTGCTAATATGGCATACAGAGTCGTAAGATGCCTTAATTTTCCGTACGACGTTCGAAGGATTCGGACGAATTCATTAGGTTTACTATGGAGATTTATGGTTTTGTACGGTGTTATAATGTCTTCTTAGATGTTGTAAGGCGTCCTAAATGATACTAACGTGCTTTTCAAGGTGCTAATATGGCATACAGAGTCGTAAGATGCCTTAAGTTGTCGTACGACGTTCGAAGGATTCTTACGAATTCATTAGGTTTATTAAGGAGATTTATGGTTTTGTACGGTGTTTTTATGTGTTCTTAGGTGTTGAAAGGCGTCCTAAATGATACTAACGTTATTTTCATGTTGCTAATATGGCATACAGAGTCGTAAGATACCCTAGTTTGCCGTACGATGTTCAAAGGACTCGTACGATTCATTAGTTTTATTATGGAGCTTTAACGTTTCGTACGGTGTTGTAAGGTGCTGTTAGGAGTTGTAAGGCGTCCTACATTATAATAACGTGCTTTTCATGTTGCTAATATGGCATACAAAGTCGTAAGATGCCCTAATTTGCCGTATGATGTTCAAAGGACTCGTATGAATTCATTAGGTTTATTATGGAGCTTTAACGTTTCGTACGGTGTTGTAAGGTGTTGTTAGGAGTTGTAAGGCGTCCTACATTATACTAATGTGCTTTTCGAGGTGCTAATATGGCATACAAAGTCGTAAGATGCCCTAATTTACCGTACGACGTTCAAAGGACTCGTACGAATTCATTAGTTTTATTATGGAGCTTTAACGTTTCGTACTGTGTTGTAAGGTGCTATTAGGAGTTGTAAGGCGTCCTACATTATACTAACGTGCTTTTCAAGGTGGTAATATGGCATACAGAGTCGTAAGATGCCTTAAGTTGTCGTACGACGTTCGAAGGATTCGGACGAATTCATTAGGTTTATTAGGGAGATTTATGGTTTTGTACGGTGTTTTAATGTGTTCATAGGTGTTGTAAGGCGTCCTAAATGATACTAACGTTATTTTCATGTTGCTAATATGGCATACAGAGTCATAAGATGCCCTAGTTTGCCGTACGATGTTCAAAGGACTCGTACGATTCATTAGTTTTATTATGGAGCTTTAACGTTTCGTACGGTGTTGTAAGGTGCTGTTAGGAGTTGTAAGGCGTCCTACATTATACTAACGTGCTTTTCATGTTGCTAATATGGCATACAAAGTCGTAAGATGCCCTAATTTGCCGTACGATGTTCAAAAGACTCGTACGAATTCATTAGTTTTATTATGGAGCTTTAACGTTTCGTACTGTGTTGTAAGGTGCTGTTAGGAGTTGTAAGGCGTCCTACATTATACTAACGTGCTTTTCAAGGTGGTAATATGGCATACAGAGTCGTAAGATGCCTTAAGTTGTCGTACGACGTTCGAAGGATTCGGACGAATTCATTAGGTTTATTAGGGAGATTTATGGTTTTGTACGGTGTTTTAATGTGTTCTTAGGTGTTGTAAGGCGTCCTAAATGATACTAACGTTATTTCCATGTTGCTAATACGGCATACAGAGTCGTAAGATGCCCTAATTTGCTATGCGATGTTCAAAGGACTCGTACGAATTCATTAGTTTTTTTATGGAGCTTTAACATTTCGTACGGTGTTGTAAGGTGCTGTTAGGAGTTTTAAGGCGTCCTACATTATACTAACGTGCTTTTCAAGGTGGTAATATGGCATACAGAGTCGTAAGATGCCTTAAGTTGTCGTACGACGTTCGAAGGATTCGGACGAATTCATTAGGTTTATTAAGAAGATTTATGGTTTTGTACGGTGTTTTAATGTGTTCTTAGGTGTTGAAAGGCGTCATAAATGATACTAACGTTTTTTTCATGTTGCTAATACGGCATACAGAGTCGTAAGATGCCCTAGTTTGCCGTACTATGTTCAAAGGACTCGTACGATTCATTAGTTTTATTATGGAGCTTTAACGTTTCGTACTGTGTTGTAAGGTGCTGTTAGGAGTTGTAAGGCGTCCTACATTATACTAACGTGCTTTTCAAGGTGGTAATATGGCATACAGAGTCGTAAGATGCCTTAAGTTATCGTACGACGTTCGAAGGATTCAGACGAATTCATTAGGTTTATTAGGGAGATTTATGGTTTTGTACGGTGTTTTAATGTGTTCTTAGGTGTTGTAAGGCGTCCTAAATGATACTAACGTTATTTTCATGTTGCTAATATGGCATACAGAGTCTTAAGATGTCCTAACTTGTCCTATGATGTTCAAAGGACTCGTACGAATTCATTAGGTTTATTATAGAGATTTATGGTTTTGTACGTTGTTTTAATGTGTTCTTAGGTGTTGTAAGGCGTCCTACATTATACTAACGTGCTTTTCGAGGTGCTAATATGGCATACAAAGTCGTAAGATGCCCTAATTTGCCGTACGATGTTCAAAGGACTCGTACGAATTCATTAGTTTTATCATGGAGCTTTAACGTTTCGTACTGTGTTGTAAGGTGCTGTTAGGAGTTGTAAGGCGTCCTACATTATACTAACGTGCTTTTCAAGGTGGTAATATGGCATACAGAGTCGTAAGATGCCTTAAGTTGTCGTACGACGTTCGAAGGATTCGGACGAATTCATTAGGTTTATTAGGGAGATTTATGGTTTTGTACGGTGTTTTAATGTGTTCTTAGGTGTTGAAAGGCGTCCTAAATGATACTAACGTTATTTTCATGTTGCTAATACGGCATACAGAGTCGTAAGATGCCCTAGTTTGCCGTACGATGTTCAAAGGACTCGTACGATTCATTAGTTTTATTATGGAGCTTTAACGTTTCGTACTGTGTTGTAAGGTGCTGTTAGTAGTTGTAAGGCGTCCTACATTATACTAACGTGCTTTTCAAGGTGGTAATATGGCATATAGAGTCGTAAGATGCCTTAAGTTATCGTACGAAGTTCGAAGGATTCAGACGAATTCATTAGGTTTATTAGGGATATTTATGGTTTTGTACGGTGTTTTAATGTGTTCTTAGGTGTTGTAAGGCGTCCTAAATGATACTAACGTTTTTTCCATGTTGCTAATATGGCATACAGAGTCGTAAGATGCCCTAATTTGTTGTACGATGTTCTAAGGACTCGTACGAATTCATTAGTTTTATTATGGAGCTTTAACGTTTCGTGCGGTGTTGTAAGGTGCGGTTAGGAGTTTTAAGGCGTCCTACATTATACTAACGTGCTTTTCAAGGTGCTAATATGGCATACAGAGTCGTAAGATGCCTTAATTTTCCGTACGACGTTCGAAGGATTCGGACGAATTCATTTGGTTTACTATGGAGATTTATGGTTTTGTACGGTGTTATAATGTCTTCTTAGGTGTTGTAAGGCGTCCTAAATGATACTAACGTGCTTTTCAAGGTGCTAATATGGCATACAGAGTCGTAAGATGCCTTAAGTTGTCGTACGACGTTCGAAGGATTCTTACGAATTCATTAGGTTTATTAAGGAGATTTATGGTTTTGTACGGTGTTTTAATGTGTTCTTTGGTGTTGAAAGGCGTCCTAAATGATACTAACGTTATTTTCATGTTGCTAATATGAAATACAGAGTCGTAAGATGCCCTAGTTTGCCGTACGATGTTCAAAGGACTCGTACGATTCGTTAGTTTTATTATGGAGCTTTAACGTTTCGTACGGTGTTGTAAGGTGCTGTTAGGAGTTGTAAGGCGTCCTACATTATACTAACGTGCTTTTCATGTTGCTAATATGGCATACAAAGTCGTAAGATGCCCTAATTTGCCGTACGACGTTCAAAGGACTCGTACGAATTCATTAGTTTTATTATGGAGCTTTAACGTTTCGTACTGTGTTGTTAGGAGTTGTAAGGCGTCCTACATTATACTAACGTGCTTTTCAAGGTGGTAATATGGCATACAGAGTCGTAAGATGCCTTAAGTTGTCGTACGACGTTCGAAGGATTCGGACGAATTCATTAGGTTTATTAGGGAGATTTATGGTTTTGTACGGTGTTTTAATGTGTTCTTAGGTGTTGTAAGGCGTCCTAAATGATACTAACGTTATTTCCATGTTGCTAATACGGCATACAGAGTCGTAAGATGCCCTAATTTGCTATGCGATGTTCAAAGGACTCGTACGAATTCATTAGTTTTTTTATGGAGCTTTAACATTTCGTACGGTGTTGTAAGGTGCTGTTAGGAGTTTTAAGGCGTCCTACA
Organism: Tagetes erecta; assembly: GCA_030867185.1. Classification (NCBI taxonomy): domain Eukaryota; kingdom Viridiplantae; phylum Streptophyta; class Magnoliopsida; order Asterales; family Asteraceae; genus Tagetes; species Tagetes erecta. Next base: position 46,241,738 of record CM061489.1, on the reverse strand, counting down.
TTATACTAACGTGCTTTTCAAGGTGGTAATATGGCATACAGAGTCGTAAGATGCCTTAAGTTGTCGTACGACGTTCGAAGGATTCGGACGAATTCATTAGGTTTATTAAGAAGATTTATGGTTTTGTACGGTGTTTTAATGTGTTCTTAGGTGTTGAAAGGCGTCATAAATGATACTAACGTTTTTTTCATGTTGCTAATACGGCATACAGAGTCGTAAGATGCCCTAGTTTGCCGTACTATGTTCAAAGGACTCGTACGATTCATTAGTTTTATTATGGAGCTTTAACGTTTCGTACTGTGTTGTAAGGTGCTGTTAGGAGTTGTAAGGCGTCCTACATTATACTAACGTGCTTTTCAAGGTGGTAATATGGCATACAGAGTCGTAAGATGCCTTAAGTTATCGTACGACGTTCGAAGGATTCAGACGAATTCATTAGGTTTATTAGGGAGATTTATGGTTTTGTACGGTGTTTTAATGTGTTCTTAGGTGTTGTAAGGCGTCCTAAATGATACTAACGTTATTTTCATGTTGCTAATATGGCATACAGAGTCTTAAGATGTCCTAACTTGTCCTATGATGTTCAAAGGACTCGTACGAATTCATTAGGTTTATTATAGAGATTTATGGTTTTGTACGTTGTTTTAATGTGTTCTTAGGTGTTGTAAGGCGTCCTACATTATACTAACGTGCTTTTCGAGGTGCTAATATGGCATACAAAGTCGTAAGATGCCCTAATTTGCCGTACGATGTTCAAAGGACTCGTACGAATTCATTAGTTTTATCATGGAGCTTTAACGTTTCGTACTGTGTTGTAAGGTGCTGTTAGGAGTTGTAAGGCGTCCTACATTATACTAACGTGCTTTTCAAGGTGGTAATATGGCATACAGAGTCGTAAGATGCCTTAAGTTGTCGTACGACGTTCGAAGGATTCGGACGAATTCATTAGGTTTATTAGGGAGATTTATGGTTTTGTACGGTGTTTTAATGTGTTCTTAGGTGTTGAAAGGCGTCCTAAATGATACTAACGTTATTTTCATGTTGCTAATACGGCATACAGAGTCGTAAGATGCCCTAGTTTGCCGTACGATGTTCAAAGGACTCGTACGATTCATTAGTTTTATTATGGAGCTTTAACGTTTCGTACTGTGTTGTAAGGTGCTGTTAGTAGTTGTAAGGCGTCCTACATTATACTAACGTGCTTTTCAAGGTGGTAATATGGCATATAGAGTCGTAAGATGCCTTAAGTTATCGTACGAAGTTCGAAGGATTCAGACGAATTCATTAGGTTTATTAGGGATATTTATGGTTTTGTACGGTGTTTTAATGTGTTCTTAGGTGTTGTAAGGCGTCCTAAATGATACTAACGTTTTTTCCATGTTGCTAATATGGCATACAGAGTCGTAAGATGCCCTAATTTGTTGTACGATGTTCTAAGGACTCGTACGAATTCATTAGTTTTATTATGGAGCTTTAACGTTTCGTGCGGTGTTGTAAGGTGCGGTTAGGAGTTTTAAGGCGTCCTACATTATACTAACGTGCTTTTCAAGGTGCTAATATGGCATACAGAGTCGTAAGATGCCTTAATTTTCCGTACGACGTTCGAAGGATTCGGACGAATTCATTTGGTTTACTATGGAGATTTATGGTTTTGTACGGTGTTATAATGTCTTCTTAGGTGTTGTAAGGCGTCCTAAATGATACTAACGTGCTTTTCAAGGTGCTAATATGGCATACAGAGTCGTAAGATGCCTTAAGTTGTCGTACGACGTTCGAAGGATTCTTACGAATTCATTAGGTTTATTAAGGAGATTTATGGTTTTGTACGGTGTTTTAATGTGTTCTTTGGTGTTGAAAGGCGTCCTAAATGATACTAACGTTATTTTCATGTTGCTAATATGAAATACAGAGTCGTAAGATGCCCTAGTTTGCCGTACGATGTTCAAAGGACTCGTACGATTCGTTAGTTTTATTATGGAGCTTTAACGTTTCGTACGGTGTTGTAAGGTGCTGTTAGGAGTTGTAAGGCGTCCTACATTATACTAACGTGCTTTTCATGTTGCTAATATGGCATACAAAGTCGTAAGATGCCCTAATTTGCCGTACGACGTTCAAAGGACTCGTACGAATTCATTAGTTTTATTATGGAGCTTTAACGTTTCGTACTGTGTTGTTAGGAGTTGTAAGGCGTCCTACATTATACTAACGTGCTTTTCAAGGTGGTAATATGGCATACAGAGTCGTAAGATGCCTTAAGTTGTCGTACGACGTTCGAAGGATTCGGACGAATTCATTAGGTTTATTAGGGAGATTTATGGTTTTGTACGGTGTTTTAATGTGTTCTTAGGTGTTGTAAGGCGTCCTAAATGATACTAACGTTATTTTCATGTTGCTAATATGGCATACAGAGTCTTAAGATGTCCTAACTTGTCCTATGATGTTCAAAGACTCGTACGAATTCATTAGGTTTATTATAGAGATTTATGGTTTTGTACGGTGTTTTAATGTGTTCTTAGGTGTTGTAAGACGTCCTAAATGATACTAACGTTATTTCCATGTTGCAAATACGGCATACAGAGTCGTAAGATGCCCTAATTTGCTGTACGATGTTCAAACGAATCGTACGAATTCATTAGTTTTATTATGGAGCTTTAACGTTTCGTACGATGTTGTAAGGTGCGGTTAGGAGTGTTAAGGCGTCCTACATTATACTAACGTGCTTTTCAAGGTGCTAATATGGCATACAGAGTCGTAAGATGCCTTAATTTTCCGTACGACGTTCGAAGGATTCGGGCGAATTCATTAGGTTTACTATGGAGATTTATGGTTTTGTACGGTGTTATAATGTCTTCTTAGGTGTTGTAAGGCGTCCTAAATGATACTAACGTGCTTTTCAAGGTGCTAATATGGCATACAGAGTCGTAAGATGCCTTAAGTTGTCTTACGACGTTCGAAGGATTCTTACGGATTCATTAGGTTTATTAAGGAGATTTATGGTTTTGTACGGTGTTTTAATGTGTTCTTAGGTGTTGAAAGGCGTCCTAAATGATACTAACGTTATTTTCATGTTGCTAATATGGCATACAGAGTCGTAAGATGCCCTAGTTTGCCGTACGATGTTCAAAGGACTCGTACGATTCGTTAGTTTTATTATGGAGCTTTAACGTTTCGTACGGTGTTGTAAGGTGCTGTTAGGAGTTGTAAGGCGTCCTACATTATACTAACGTGCTTTTCATGTTGCTAATATGGCATACAAAGTCGTAAGATGCCCTAATTTGCCGTACGATGTTCAAATGATTCGGACGAATTCATTAGGTTTACTATGGAGATTTATGGTTTTGTACGGTGTTGTAAGGTGTTGTTAGGAGTTGTAAGGCGTCCTACATTATACTAACGTGCTTTTCGAGGTGCTAATATGGCATACAAAGTCGTAAGATGCCATAATTTGCCGTACGATGTTCAAAGGACTCGTACGAATTCATTAGTTTTATTATGGAGCTTTAACGTTTCGTACTGTGTTGTAAGGTGCTGTTAAGAGTTGTAAGGCGTCCTACATTATACTAACGTGCTTTTCAAGGTGGTAATATGGCATACAGAGTCGTAAGATGCCTTAAGTTGTCGTACGACGTTCGAAGGATTCGGACGAATTCATTAGGTTTATTAGGGAGATTTATGGTTTTGTATGGTGTTTTAATGTGTTCTTAGGTGTTGAAAGGCGTCCTAAATGATACTAACGTTATTTTCATGTTGCTAATATGGCATACAGAGTCGTAAGATGCCCTAGTTTGCCGTACGATGTTCAAAGAACTCGTACCATTCATTAGTTTTATTATGGAGCTTTAACGTTTCGTACTGTGTTGTAAGGTGCTGTTAGGAGTTGTAAGGCATCATACATTATACTAACGTGCTTTTCAAGGTGGTAATATGGCATACAGAGTCGTAAGATGCCTTAAGTTATCGTACGAAGTTCGAAGGATTCAGATGAATTCATTAGTTTATTAGGGAGATTTATGGTTTTGTACGGTGTTTTAATGTGTTCTTAGGTGTTGTAAGGCGTCCTAAATGATACTAACGTTATTTTCATGTTGCTAATATGGCATACAGAGTCTTAAGTTGTTCTAACTTGTCCTATGATATTCAAAGGACTCGTACGAATTCATTAGGTTTATTATAGAGATTTATGGTTTTGTACGGTGTTTTAATGTGTTCTTAGGTGTTGTAAGACGTCCTAAATGATACTAACGTTATTTCCATGTTGCTAATACGGCATACAGAGTCGTAAGATGCCCTAATTTGCTGTACGACGTTCAAAGGACTCGTACGAATTCATTAGTTTTATTATGGAGCTTTAACGTTTCGTACTGTGTTGTAATGTGCTGTTAGGAGTTGTAAGGCGTCCTACATTATACTAACGTGCTTTTCAAGGTGGTAATATGGCATACAGAGTCGTAAGATGACTTAAGTTGTCGTACGACGTTCGAAGGATTCGGACGAATTCATTAGGTTTATTAGGGAGATTTATGGTTTTGTACAGTATTTTAATGTGTTCTTAGGTGTTGTAAGGCGTCCTAAATGATACTAACGTTATTTTCATGTTGCTAATATGGCATACAGAGTCGTTAGATGCCCTAGTTTGCCGTACGATGTTCAAAGGACTCGTACGATTCATTAGTTTTATTATGGAGCTTTAACGTTTTGTACGGTGTTGTAAGGTGCTGTTAGGAGTTGTAAGGCGTCCTACATTATACTAACATGCTTTTCATGTTGCTAATATGGCATACAAAGTCGTAAGATGCCCTAATTTGCCGTATGATGTTCAAAGGACTCGTACGAATTCATTAGGTTTATTATGGAGCTTTAACGTTTCGTACGGTGTTGTAAGGTGTTGTTAGGAGTTGTAAGACGTCCTACATTATACTAACGTGCTTTTCGAGGTGCTAATATGACATACAAAGTCGTAAGATGCCATAATTTGCCGTACGATGTTCAAAGGACTCGTACGAATTCATTAGTTTTATTATGGAGCTTTAACGTTTCGTACTGTGTTGTAAGGTGCTGTTAAGAGTTGTAAGGCGTCCTACATTATACTAACGTGCTTTTCAAGGTGGTAATATGGCATACAGAGTCGTAAGATGCGTTAAGTTGTCGTACGACGTTCGAAGGATTCGGACGAATTCATTAGGTTTATTAGGGAGATATATGGTTTTGTATGGTGTTTTAATGTGTTCTTAGGTGTTGAAAGGCGTCCTAAATGATACTAACGTTATTTTCATGTTGCTAATATGGCATACAGAGTCGTAAGATGCCCTAGTTTGCCGTACGATGTTCAAAGGACTCGTACGATTCATTAGTTTTATTATGGAGCTTTAACGTTTCGTACTGTGTTGTAAGGTGCTGTTAGGAGTTGTAAGGCATCATACATTATACTAACGTGCTTTTCAAGGTGGTAATATGGCATACAGAGTCGTAAGATGCCATAAGTTATCGTACGACGTTCGAAGGATTCAGACGAATTCATTAGTTTATTAGGGAGATTTATGGTTTTGTACGGTGTTTTAATGTGTTCTTAGGTGCTGTAAGGCGTCCTAAATGATACTAACGTTATTTTCATGTTGCTAATATGGCATACAGAGTCTTAAGTTGTCCTAACTTGTCCTATGATATTCAAAGGACTCGTACGAATTCATTAGGTTTATTATAGAGATTTATGGTTTTGTACGGTGTTTTAATGTGTTCTTAGGTGTTGTAAGACGTCCTAAATTATACTAACGTTATTTCCATGTTGCTAATACGGCATACAGAGTCGTAAGATGCCCTAATTTGCCGTACGACGTTCAAAGGACTCGTACGAATTCATTAGTTTTATTATGGAGCTTTAACGTTTCGTACTGTGTTGTAATGTGCTGTTAGGAGTTGTAAGGCGTCCTACATTATACTAACGTGCTTTTCAAGGTGGTAATATGGCATACAGAGTCGTAAGATGCCTTAAGTTGTCTTACGACGTTCGAAGGATTCTTACGAATTCATTAGGTTTATTAAGGAGATTTATGGTTTTGTACGGTGTTTTAATGTGTTCTTAGGTGTTGAAAGGCGTCCTAAATGATACTAACGTTATTTTCATGTTGCTAATATGGCATACAGAGTCGTAAGATGCCCTAGTTTGCCGTACGATGTTCAAAGGACTCGTACGATTCATTAGTTTTATTATGGAGCTTTAACGTTTTGTACGGTGTTGTAAGGTGCTGTTAGGAGTTGTAAGGCGTCCTACATTATACTAACATGCTTTTCATGTTGCTAATATGGCATACAAAGTCGTAAGATGCCCTAATTTGCCGTATGATGTTCAAAGGACTCGTACGAATTCATTAGGTTTATTATGGAGCTTTAACGTTTCGTACGGTGTTGTAAGGTGTTGTTAGGAGTTGTAAGACGTCCTACATTATACTAACGTGCTTTTCGAGGTGCTAATATGACATACAAAGTCGTAAGATGCCATAATTTGCCGTACGATGTTCAAAGGACTCGTACGAATTCATTAGTTTTATTATGGAGCTTTAACGTTTCGTACTGTGTTGTAAGGTGCTGTTAAGAGTTGTAAGGCGTCCTACATTATACTAACGTGCTTTTCAAGGTGGTAATATGGCATACAGAGTCGTAAGATGCGTTAAGTTGTCGTACGACGTTCGAAGGATTCGGACGAATTCATTAGGTTTATTAGGGAGATATATGGTTTTGTATGGTGTTTTAATGTGTTCTTAGGTGTTGAAAGGCGTCCTAAATGATACTAACGTTATTTTCATGTTGCTAATATGGCATACAGAGTCGTAAGATGCCCTAGTTTGCCGTACGATGTTCAAAGGACTCGTACGATTCATTAGTTTTATTATGGAGCTTTAACGTTTCGTACTGTGTTGTAAGGTGCTGTTAGGAGTTGTAAGGCATCATACATTATACTAACGTGCTTTTCAAGGTGGTAATATGGCATACAGAGTCGTAAGATGCCATAAGTTATCGTACGACGTTCGAAGGATTCAGACGAATTCATTAGTTTATTTGGGAGATTTATGGTTTTGTACGGTGTTTTAATGTGTTCTTAGGTGCTGTAAGGCGTCCTAAATGATACTAACGTTATTTTCATGTTGCTAATATGGCATACAGAGTCTTAAGTTGTCCTAACTTGTCCTATGATATTCAAAGGACTCGTACGAATTCATTAGGTTTATTATAGAGATTTATGGTTTTGTACGGTGTTTTAATGTGTTCTTAGGTGTTGTAAGACGTCCTAAATTATACTAACGTTATTTCCATGTTGCTAATACGGCATACAGAGTCGTAAGATGCCCTAATTTGCCGTACGACGTTCAAAGGACTCGTACGAATTCATTAGTTTTATTATGGAGCTTTAACGTTTCGTACTGTGTTGTAATGTGCTGTTAGGAGTTGTAAGGCGTCCTACATTATACTAACGTGCTTTTCAAGGTGGTAATATGGCATACAGAGTCGTAAGATGCCTTAAGTTGTCGTACGACGTTCGAAGGATTCGGACGAATTCATTAGGTTTATTAGGGAGATTTATGGTTTTGTACGGTGTTTTAATGTGTTCTTAGGTGTTGTAAGGCGTCCTAAATGATACTAACGTTATTTTCATGTTGCTAATATGGCATACAGAGTCTTAAGATGTCCTAACTTGTCCTATGATGTTCAAAGACTCGTACGAATTCATTAGGTTTATTATAGAGATTTATGGTTTTGTACGGTGTTTTAATGTGTTCTTAGGTGTTGTAAGACGTCCTAAATGATACTAACGTTATTTCCATGTTGCAAATACGGCATACAGAGTCGTAAGATGCCCTAATTTGCTGTACGATGTTCAAACGACTCGTACGAATTCATTAGTTTTATTATGGAGCTTTAACGTTTCGTACGATGTTGTAAGGTGCGGTTAGGAGTGTTAAGGCGTCCTACATTATACTAACGTGCTTTTCAAGGTGCTAATATGGCATACAGAGTCGTAAGATGCCTTAATTTTCCATACGACGTTCGAAGGATTCGGGCGAATTCATTAGGTTTACTATGGAGATTTATGGTTTTGTACGGTGTTATAATGTCTTCTTAGGTGTTGTAAGGCGTCCTAAATGATACTAACGTGCTTTTCAAGGTGCTAATATGGCATACAGAGTCGTAAGATGCCTTAAGTTGTCTTACGACGTTCGAAGGATTCTTACGAATTCATTAGGTTTATTAAGGAGATTTATGGTTTTGTACGGTGTTTTAATGTGTTCTTAGGTGTTGAAAGGCGTCCTAAATGATACTAACGTTATTTTCATGTTGCTAATATGGCATACAGAGTCGTAAGATGCCCTAGTTTGCCGTACGATGTTCAAAGGACTCGTACGATTCATTAGTTTTATTATGGAGCTTTAACGTTTTGTACGGTGTTGTAAGGTGCTGTTAGGAGTTGTAAGGCGTCCTACATTATACTAACATGCTTTTCATGTTGCTAATATGGCATACAAAGTCGTAAGATGCCCTAATTTGCCGTATGATGTTCAAAGGACTCGTACGAATTCATTAGGTTTATTATGGAGCTTTAACGTTTCGTACGGTGTTGTAAGGTGTTGTTAGGAGTTGTAAGACGTCCTACATTATACTAACGTGCTTTTCGAGGTGCTAATATGACATACAAAGTCGTAAGATGCCATAATTTGCCGTACGATGTTCAAAGGACTCGTACGAATTCATTAGTTTTATTATGGAGCTTTAACGTTTCGTACTGTGTTGTAAGGTGCTGTTAAGAGTTGTAAGGCGTCCTACATTATACTAACGTGCTTTTCAAGGTGGTAATATGGCATACAGAGTCGTAAGATGCGTTAAGTTGTCGTACGACGTTCGAAGGATTCGGACGAATTCATTAGGTTTATTAGGGAGATATATGGTTTTGTATGGTGTTTTAATGTGTTCTTAGGTGTTGAAAGGCGTCCTAAATGATACTAACGTTATTTTCATGTTGCTAATATGGCATACAGAGTCGTAAGATGCCCTAGTTTGCCGTACGATGTTCAAAGGACTCGTACGATTCATTAGTTTTATTATGGAGCTTTAACGTTTCGTACTGTGTTGTAAGGTGCTGTTAGGAGTTGTAAGGCATCATACATTATACTAACGTGCTTTTCAAGGTGGTAATATGGCATACAGAGTCGTAAGATGCCATAAGTTATCGTACGACGTTCGAAGGATTCAGACGAATTCATTAGTTTATTAGGGAGATTTATGGTTTTGTACGGTGTTTTAATGTGTTCTTAGGTGCTGTAAGGCGTCCTAAATGATACTAACGTTATTTTCATGTTGCTAATATGGCATACAGAGTCTTAAGTTGTCCTAACTTGTCCTATGATATTCAAAGGACTCGTACGAATTCATTAGGTTTATTATAGAGATTTATGGTTTTGTACGGTGTTTTAATGTGTTCTTAGGTGTTGTAAGACGTCCTAAATTATACTAACGTTATTTCCATGTTGCTAATACGGCATACAGAGTCGTAAGATGCCCTAATTTGCCGTACGACGTTCAAAGGACTCGTACGAATTCATTAGTTTTATTATGGAGCTTTAACGTTTCGTACTGTGTTGTAATGTGCTGTTAGGAGTTGTAAGGCGTCCTACATTATACTAACGTGCTTTTCAAGGTGGTAATATGGCATACAGAGTCGTAAGATGCCTTAAGTTGTCGTACGACGTTCGAAGGATTCGGACGAATTCATTAGGTTTATTAGGGAGATTTATGGTTTTGTACGGTGTTTTAATGTGTTCTTAGGTGTTGTAAGGCGTCCTAAATGATACTAACGTTATTTTCATGTTGCTAATATGGCATACAGAGTCTTAAGATGTCCTAACTTGTCCTATGATGTTCAAAGACTCGTACGAATTCATTAGGTTTATTATAGAGATTTATGGTTTTGTACGGTGTTTTAATGTGTTCTTAGGTGTTGTAAGACGTCCTAAATGATACTAACGTTATTTCCATGTTGCAAATACGGCATACAGAGTCGTAAGATGCCCTAATTTGCTGTACGATGTTCAAACGACTCGTACGAATTCATTAGTTTTATTATGGAGCTTTAACGTTTCGTACGATGTTGTAAGGTGCGGTTAGGAGTGTTAAGGCGTCCTACATTATACTAACGTGCTTTTCAAGGTGCTAATATGGCATACAGAGTCGTAAGATGCCTTAATTTTCCGTACGACGTTCGAAGGATTCGGGCGAATTCATTAGGTTTACTATGGAGATTTATGGTTTTGTACGGTGTTATAATGTCTTCTTAGGTGTTGTAAGGCGTCCTAAATGATACTAACGTGCTTTTCAAGGTGCTAATATGGCATACAGAGTCGTAAGATGCCTTAAGTTGTCTTACGACGTTCGAAGGATTCTTACGAATTCATTAGGTTTATTAAGGAGATTTATGGTTTTGTACGGTGTTTTAATGTGTTCTTAGGTGTTGAAAGGCGTCCTAAATGATACTAACGTTATTTTCATGTTGCTAATATGGCATACAGAGTCGTAAGATGCCCTAGTTTGCCGTACGATGTTCAAAGGACTCGTACGATTCGTTAGTTTTATTATGGAGCTTTAACGTTTCGTACGGTGTTGTAAGATGCTGTTAGGAGTTGTAAGGCGTCCTACATTATACTAACGTGCTTTTCATGTTGCTAATATGGCATACAAAGTCGTAAGATGCCCTAATTTGCCGTACGATGTTCAAATGATTCGGACGAATTCATTAGGTTTACTATGGAGATTTATGGTTTTGTACGGTGTTGTAAGGTGTTGTTAGGAGTTGTAAGGCGTCCTACATTATACTAACGTGCTTTTCGAGGTGCTAATATGGCATACAAAGTCGTAAGATGCCATAATTTGCCGTACGATGTTCAAAGGACTCGTACGAATTCATTAGTTTTATTATGGAGCTTTAACGTTTCGTACTGTGTTGTAAGGTGCTGTTAAGAGTTGTAAGGCGTCCTACATTATACTAACGTGCTTTTCAAGGTGGTAATATGGCATACAGAGTCGTAAGATGCCTTAAGTTGTCGTACGACGTTCGAAGGATTCGGACGAATTCATTAGGTTTATTAGGGAGATTTATGGTTTTGTATGGTGTTTTAATGTGTTCTTAGGTGTTGAAAGGCGTCCTAAATGATACTAACGTTATTTTCATGTTGCTAATATGGCATACAGAGTCGTAAGATGCCCTAGTTTGCCGTACGATGTTCAAAGAACTCGTACCATTCATTAGTTTTATTATGGAGCTTTAACGTTTCGTACTGTGTTGTAAGGTGCTGTTAGGAGTTGTAAGGCATCATACATTATACTAACGTGCTTTTCAAGGTGGTAATATGGCATACAGAGTCGTAAGATGCCTTAAGTTATCGTAAGAAGTTCGAAGGATTCAGATGAATTCATTAGTTTATTAGGGAGATTTATGGTTTTGTACGGTGTTTTAATGTGTTCTTAGGTGTTGTAAGGCGTCCTAAATGATACTAACGTTATTTTCATGTTGCTAATATGGCATACAGAGTCTTATGTTGTCCTAACTTGTCCTATGATATTCAAAGGACTCGTACGAATTCATTAGGTTTATTATAGAGATTTATGGTTTTGTACGGTGTTTTAATGTGTTCTTAGGTGTTGTAAGACGTCCTAAATGATACTAACGTTATTTCCATGTTGCTAATACGGCATACAGAGTCGTAAGATGCCCTAATTTGCTGTACGACGTTCAAAGGACTCGTACGAATTCATTAGTTTTATTATGGAGCTTTAACGTTTCGTACTGTGTTGTAATGTGCTGTTAGGAGTTGTAAGGCGTCCTACATTATACTAACGTGCTTTTCAAGGTGGTAATATGGCATACAGAGTCGTAAGATGACTTAAGTTGTCGTACGACGTTCGAAGGATTCGGACGAATTCATTAGGTTTATTAGGGAGATTTATGGTTTTGTACAGTATTTTAATGTGTTCTTAGGTGTTGTAAGGCGTCCTAAATGATACTAACGTTATTTTCATGTTGCTAATATGGCATACAGAGTCGTTAGATGCCCTAGTTTGCCGTACGATGTTCAAAGGACTCGTACGATTCATTAGTTTTATTATGGAGCTTTAACGTTTTGTACGGTGTTGTAAGGTGCTGTTAGGAGTTGTAAGGCGTCCTACATTATACTAACATGCTTTTCATGTTGCTAATATGGCATACAAAGTCGTAAGATGCCCTAATTTGCCGTATGATGTTCAAAGGACTCGTACGAATTCATTAGGTTTATTATGGAGCTTTAACGTTTCGTACGGTGTTGTAAGGTGTTGTTAGGAGTTGTAAGACGTCCTACATTATACTAACGTGCTTTTCGAGGTGCTAATATGACATACAAAGTCGTAAGATGCCATAATTTGCCGTACGATGTTCAAAGGACTCGTACGAATTCATTAGTTTTATTATGGAGCTTTAACGTTTCGTACTGTGTTGTAAGGTGCTGTTAAGAGTTGTAAGGCGTCCTACATTATACTAACGTGCTTTTCAAGGTGGTAATATGGCATACAGAGTCGTAAGATGCGTTAAGTTGTCGTACGACGTTCGAAGGATTCGGACGAATTCATTAGGTTTATTAGGGAGATATATGGTTTTGTATGGTGTTTTAATGTGTTCTTAGGTGTTGAAAGGCGTCCTAAATGATACTAACGTTATTTTCATGTTGCTAATATGGCATACAGAGTCGTAAGATGCCCTAGTTTGCCGTACGATGTTCAAAGGACTCGTACGATTCATTAGTTTTATTATGGAGCTTTAACGTTTCGTACTGTGTTGTAAGGTGCTGTTAGGAGTTGTAAGGCATCATACATTATACTAACGTGCTTTTCAAGGTGGTAATATGGCATACAGAGTCGTAAGATGCCATAAGTTATCGTACGACGTTCGAAGGATTCAGACGAATTCATTAGTTTATTAGGGAGATTTATGGTTTTGTACGGTGTTTTAATGTGTTCTTAGGTGCTGTAAGGCGTCCTAAATGATACTAACGTTATTTTCATGTTGCTAATATGGCATACAGAGTCTTAAGTTGTCCTAACTTGTCCTATGATATTCAAAGGACTCGTACGAATTCATTAGGTTTATTATAGAGATTTATGGTTTTGTACGGTGTTTTAATGTGTTCTTAGGTGTTGTAAGACGTCCTAAATTATACTAACGTTATTTCCATGTTGCTAATACGGCATACAGAGTCGTAAGATGCCCTAATTTGCCGTACGACGTTCAAAGGACTCGTACGAATTTATTCGTTTTATTATGGAGCTTTAACGTTTCGTACTGTGTTGTAATGTGCTGTTAGGAGTTGTAAGGCGTCCTACATTATACTAACGTGCTTTTCAAGGTGGTAATATGGCATACAGAGTCGTAAGATGCCTTAAGTTGTCGTACGACGTTCGAAGGATTCGGACGAATTCATTAGGTTTATTAGGGAGATTTATGGTTTTGTACGGTGTTTTAATGTGTTCTTAGGTGTTGTAAGGCGTCCTAAATGATACTAACGTTATTTTCATGTTGCTAATATGGCATACAGAGTCTTAAGATGTCCTAACTTGTCCTATGATGTTCAAAGACTCGTACGAATTCATTAGGTTTATTATAGAGATTTATGGTTTTGTACGGTGTTTTAATGTGTTCTTAGGTGTTGTAAGACGTCCTAAATGATACTAACGTTATTTCCATGTTGCAAATACGGCATACAGAGTCGTAAGATGCCCTAATTTGCTGTACGATGTTCAAACGACTCGTACGAATTCATTAGTTTTATTATGGAGCTTTAACGTTTCGTACGGTGTTGTAAGGTGCGGTTAGGAGTGTTAAGGCGTCCTACATTATACTAACGTGCTTTTCAAGGTGCTAATATGGCATACAGAGTCGTAAGATGCCTTAATTTTCCGTACGACGTTCGAAGGATTCGGGCGAATTCATTAGGTTTACTATGGAGATTTATGGTTTTGTACGGTGTTATAATGTCTTCTTAGGTGTTGTAAGGCGTCCTAAATGATACTAACGTGCTTTTCAAGGTGCTAATATGGCATACAGAGTCGTAAGATGCCTTAAGTTGTCTTACGACGTTCGAAGGATTCTTACGAATTCATTAGGTTTATTAAGGAGATTTATGGTTTTGTACGGTGTTTTAATGTGTTCTTAGGTGTTGAAAGGCGTCCTAAATGATACTAACGTTATTTTCATGTTGCTAATATGGCATACAGAGTCGTAAGATGCCCTAGTTTGCCGTACGATGTTCAAAGGACTCGTACGATTCGTTAGTTTTATTATGGAGCTTTAACGTTTCGTACGGTGTTGTAAGGTGCTGTTAGGAGTTGTAAGGCGTCCTACATTATACTAACGTGCTTTTCATGTTGCTAATATGGCATACAAAGTCGTAAGATGCCCTAATTTGCCGTACGATGTTCAAATGATTCGGACGAATTCATTAGGTTTACTATGGAGATTTATGGTTTTGTACGGTGTTGTAAGGTGTTGTTAGGAGTTGTAAGGCGTCCTACATTATACTAACGTGCTTTTCGAGGTGCTAATATGGCATACAAAGTCGTAAGATGCCATAATTTGCCGTACGATGTTCAAAGGACTCGTACGAATTCATTAGTTTTATTATGGAGCTTTAACGTTTCGTACTGTGTTGTAAGGTGCTGTTAAGAGTTGTAAGGCGTCCTACATTATACTAACGTGCTTTTCAAGGTGGTAATATGGCATACAGAGTCGTAAGATGCCTTAAGTTGTCGTACGACGTTCGAAGGATTCAGACGAATTCATTAGGTTTATTAGGGAGATTTATGGTTTTGTATGGTGTTTTAATGTGTTCTTAGGTGTTGAAAGGCGTCCTAAATGATACTAACGTTATTTTCATGTTGCTAATATGGCATACAGAGTCGTAAGATGCCCTAGTTTGCCGTACGATGTTCAAAGAACTCGTACCATTCATTAGTTTTATTATGGAGCTTTAACGTTTCGTACTGTGTTGTAAGGTGCTGTTAGGAGTTGTAAGGCATCATACATTATACTAACGTGCTTTTCAAGGTGGTAATATGGCATACAGAGTCGTAAGATGCCTTAAGTTATCGTACGAAGTTCGAAGGATTCAGATGAATTCATTAGTTTATTAGGGAGATTTATGGTTTTGTACGGTGTTTTAATGTGTTCTTAGGTGTTGTAAGGCGTCCTAAATGATACTAACGTTATTTTCATGTTGCTAATATGGCATACAGAGTCTTAAGTTGTCCTAACTTGTCCTATGATATTCAAAGGACTCGTACGAATTCATTAGGTTTATTATAGAGATTTATGGTTTTGTACGGTGTTTTAATGTGTTCTTAGGTGTTGTAAGACGTCCTAAATGATACTAACGTTATTTCCATGTTGCTAATACGGCATACAGAGTCGTAAGATGCCCTAATTTGCTGTACGACGTTCAAAGGACTCGTACGAATTCATTAGTTTTATTATGGAGCTTTAACGTTTCGTACTGTGTTGTAATGTGCTGTTAGGAGTTGTAAGGCGTCCTACATTATACTAACGTGCTTTTCAAGGTGGTAATATGGCATACAGAGTCGTAAGATGCCTTAAGTTGTCGTACGACGTTCGAAGGATTCGGACGAATTCATTAGGTTTATTAGGGAGATTTATGGTTTTGTACAGTATTTTAATGTGTTCTTAGGTGTTGTAAGGCGTCCTAAATGATACTAACGTTATTTTCATGTTGCTAATATGGCATACAGAGTCGTTAGATGCCCTAGTTTGCCGTACGATGTTCAAAGGACTCGTACGATTCATTAGTTTTATTATGGAGCTTTAACGTTTTGTACGGTGTTGTAAGGTGCTGTTAGGAGTTGTAAGGCGTCCTACATTATACTAACATGCTTTTCATGTTGCTAATATGGCATACAAAGTCGTAAGATGCCCTAATTTGCCGTATGATGTTCAAAGGACTCGTACGAATTCATTAGGTTTATTATGGAGCTTTAACGTTTCGTACGGTGTTGTAAGGTGTTGTTAGGAGTTGT
Source organism: Tagetes erecta (assembly GCA_030867185.1). NCBI lineage: Eukaryota > Viridiplantae > Streptophyta > Magnoliopsida > Asterales > Asteraceae > Tagetes > Tagetes erecta. The sequence goes on along the minus strand of CM061489.1, from coordinate 46,225,640 downwards.
AAGACGTCCTACATTATACTAACGTGCTTTTCGAGGTGCTAATATGACATACAAAGTCGTAAGATGCCATAATTTGCCGTACGATGTTCAAAGGACTCGTACGAATTCATTAGTTTTATTATGGAGCTTTAACGTTTCGTACTGTGTTGTAAGGTGCTGTTAAGAGTTGTAAGGCGTCCTACATTATACTAACGTGCTTTTCAAGGTGGTAATATGGCATACAGAGTCGTAAGATGCGTTAAGTTGTCGTACGACGTTCGAAGGATTCGGACGAATTCATTAGGTTTATTAGGGAGATATATGGTTTTGTATGGTGTTTTAATGTGTTCTTAGGTGTTGAAAGGCGTCCTAAATGATACTAACGTTATTTTCATGTTGCTAATATGGCATACAGAGTCGTAAGATGCCCTAGTTTGCCGTACGATGTTCAAAGGACTCGTACGATTCATTAGTTTTATTATGGAGCTTTAACGTTTCGTACTGTGTTGTAAGGTGCTGTTAGGAGTTGTAAGGCATCATACATTATACTAACGTGCTTTTCAAGGTGGTAATATGGCATACAGAGTCGTAAGATGCCATAAGTTATCGTACGACGTTCGAAGGATTCAGACGAATTCATTAGTTTATTAGGGAGATTTATGGTTTTGTACGGTGTTTTAATGTGTTCTTAGGTGCTGTAAGGCGTCCTAAATGATACTAACGTTATTTTCATGTTGCTAATATGGCATACAGAGTCTTAAGTTGTCCTAACTTGTCCTATGATATTCAAAGGACTCGTACGAATTCATTAGGTTTATTATAGAGATTTATGGTTTTGTACGGTGTTTTAATGTGTTCTTAGGTGTTGTAAGACGTCCTAAATGATACTAACGTTATTTCCATGTTGCTAATACGGCATACAGAGTCGTAAGATGCCCTAATTTGCTGTACGACGTTCAAAGGACTCGTACGAATTCATTAGTTTTATTATGGAGCTTTAACGTTTCGTACTGTGTTGTAATGTGCTGTTAGGAGTTGTAAGGCGTCCTACATTATACTAACGTGCTTTTCAAGGTGGTAATATGGCATACAGAGTCGTAAGATGCCTTAAGTTGTCGTACGACGTTCGAAGGATTCGGACGAATTCATTAGGTTTATTAGGGAGATTTATGGTTTTGTACGGTGTTTTAATGTGTTCTTAGGTGTTGTAAGGCGTCCTAAATGATACTAACGTTATTTTCATGTTGCTAATATGGCATACAGAGTCTTAAGATGTCCTAACTTGTCCTATGATGTTCAAAGGACTCGTACGAATTCATTAGGTTTATTATAGAGATTTATGGTTTTGTACGGTGTTTTAATGTGTTCTTAGGTGTTGTAAGACGTCCTAAATGATACTAACGTTATTTCCATGTTGCTAATACGGCATACAGAGTCGTAAGATGCCCTAATTTGCTGTACGATGTTCAAAGGACTCGTACGAATTCATTAGTTTTATTATGGAGCTTTAACGTTTCGTACGGTGTTGTAAGGTGCGGTTAGGAGTGTTAAGGCGTCCTACATTATACTAACGTGCTTTTCAAGGTGCTAATATGGCATACAGAGTCGTAAGATGCCTTAATTTTCTGTACGACGTTCGAAGGATTCGGGCGAATTCATTAGGTTTACTATGGAGATTTATGGTTTTGTACGGTGTTATAATGTCTTCTTAGGTGTTGTAAGGCGTCCTAAATGATACTAACGTGCTTTTCAAGGTGCTAATATGGCATACAGAGTCGTAAGATGCCTTAAGTTGTCGTACGACGTTCGAAGGATTCTTACGAATTCATTAGGTTTATTAAGGAGATTTATGGTTTTGTACGGTGTTTTAATGTGTTCTTAGGTGTTGAAAGGCGTCCTAAATGATACTAACGTTATTTTCATGTTGCTAATATGGCATACAGAGTCGTAAGATGCCCTAGTTTGCCGTACGATGTTCAAAGGACTCGTACGATTCATTAGTTTTATTATGGAGCTTTAACGTTTCGTACGGTGTTATAAGGTGCTGTTAGGAGTTGTAAGGCGTCCTACATTATACTAACGTGCTTTTCATGTTGCTAATATGGCATACAAAGTCGTAAGATGCCCTAATTTGCCGTACGATGTTCAAAGGACTCGTACGAATTCATTAGGTTTATTATGGAGCTTTAACGTTTCGTACGGTGTTGTAAGGTGTTGTTAGGAGTTGTAAGGCGTCCTACATTATACTAACGTGCTTTTCGAGTTGCTAATATGGCATACAAAGTCGTAAGATGCCTTAATTTGCCGTACGATGTTCAAAGGAATCGTACGAATTCATTAGTTTTATTATGGAGCTTTAACTTTTCGTACGGTGTTGTAAGGTGCTGTTAGGAGTTGTAAGGCGTCCTAAATAATACTAACGTGCTTTTCAAGGTGGTAATATGGCATACAGAGTCGTAAGATGCCTTAAGTTGTCGTACGACGTTCGAAGGATTCGGACGAATTCATTAGGTTTATTAGGGAGATTTATGGTTTTGTACGGTGTTTTAATGTGTTCTTAGGTGTTGTAAGGCGTCCTAAATGATACTAACGTTACTTTCATGTTGCTAATATGGCATACAGAGTCTTAAGATGTCCTAACTTGTCCTATGATATTCAAAGGACTCGTACGAATTCATTAGGTTTATTATAGAGATTTATGGTTTTGTACGGTGTTTTAATGTGTTCTTAGGTGTTGTAAGACGTCCTAAATGATACTAACATTATTTCCATGTTGCTAATACGGCATACAGAGTCGTAAGATGCCCTAATTTGCTGTACGATGTTCAAAGGACTCGTACGAATTCATTAGTTTTATTATGGAGCTTTAACGTATCGTACTGTGTTGTAAGGTGCTGTTAGGAGTTGTAAGGAGTCCTACATTATACTAACGTGCTTTTCAAGGTGGTAATATGGCATACAGAGTCGTAAGATGCCTTAAGTTGTCGTACGACATTCGAAGAATTCGGACGAATTCATTAGGTTTATTAGGGAGATTTATGGTTTTGTACGGTGTTTTAATGTGTTCTTAGGTGTTGTAAGGCGTCCTAAATGATACTAACGTTATTTTCATGTTGCTAATATGGCATACAGAGTCTTAAGATGTCCTAACTTGTCCTATGATGTTCAAAGGACTCGTACGAATTCATTAGGTTTATTATAGAGATTTATGGTTTTGTACGGTGTTTTAATGTGTTCTTAGGTGTTGTAAGACGTCCTAAACGATACTAACATTATTTCCATGTTGCTAATACGGCATACAGAGTCGTAAGATGCCCTAATTTGCTGTATGATGTTCAAAGGACTCGTACGAATTCATTAGTTTTATTATGGAGCTTTAACGTTTCGTACTGTGTTGTAAGGTGCTGTTAAGAGTTGTAAGGCGTCCTACATTATACTAACGTGCTTTTCAAGGTGGTAATATGGCATACAGAGTCGTAAGATGCCTTAAGTTGTCGTACGACGTTCGAAGGATTCAGACGAATTCATTAGGTTTATTAGGGAGATTTATGGTTTTGTATGGTGTTTTAATGTGTTCTTAGGTGTTGAAAGGCGTCCTAAATGATACTAACGTTATTTTCATGTTGCTAATATGGCATACAGAGTCGTAAGATGCCCTAGTTTGCCGTACGATGTTCAAAGAACTCGTACCATTCATTAGTTTTATTATGGAGCTTTAACGTTTCGTACTGTGTTGTAAGGTGCTGTTAGGAGTTGTAAGGCATCATACATTATACTAACGTGCTTTTCAAGGTGGTAATATGGCATACAGAGTCGTAAGATGCCTTAAGTTATCGTACGAAGTTCGAAGGATTCAGATGAATTCATTAGTTTATTAGGGAGATTTATGGTTTTGTACGGTGTTTTAATGTGTTCTTAGGTGTTGTAAGGCGTCCTAAATGATACTAACGTTATTTTCATGTTGCTAATATGGCATACAGAGTCTTAAGTTGTCCTAACTTGTCCTATGATATTCAAAGGACTCGTACGAATTCATTAGGTTTATTATAGAGATTTATGGTTTTGTACGGTGTTTTAATGTGTTCTTAGGTGTTGTAAGACGTCCTAAATGATACTAACGTTATTTCCATGTTGCTAATACGGCATACAGAGTCGTAAGATGCCCTAATTTGCTGTACGACGTTCAAAGGACTCGTACGAATTCATTAGTTTTATTATGGAGCTTTAACGTTTCGTACTGTGTTGTAATGTGCTGTTAGGAGTTGTAAGGCGTCCTACATTATACTAACGTGCTTTTCAAGGTGGTAATATGGCATACAGAGTCGTAAGATGCCTTAAGTTGTCGTACGACGTTCGAAGGATTCGGACGAATTCATTAGGTTTATTAGGGAGATTTATGGTTTTGTACAGTATTTTAATGTGTTCTTAGGTGTTGTAAGGCGTCCTAAATGATACTAACGTTATTTTCATGTTGCTAATATGGCATACAGAGTCGTTAGATGCCCTAGTTTGCCGTACGATGTTCAAAGGACTCGTACGATTCATTAGTTTTATTATGGAGCTTTAACGTTTTGTACGGTGTTGTAAGGTGCTGTTAGGAGTTGTAAGGCGTCCTACATTATACTAACATGCTTTTCATGTTGCTAATATGGCATACAAAGTCGTAAGATGCCCTAATTTGCCGTATGATGTTCAAAGGACTCGTACGAATTCATTAGGTTTATTATGGAGCTTTAACGTTTCGTACGGTGTTGTAAGGTGTTGTTAGGAGTTGTAAGACGTCCTACATTATACTAACGTGCTTTTCGAGGTGCTAATATGACATACAAAGTCGTAAGATGCCATAATTTGCCGTACGATGTTCAAAGGACTCGTACGAATTCATTAGTTTTATTATGGAGCTTTAACGTTTCGTACTGTGTTGTAAGGTGCTGTTAAGAGTTGTAAGGCGTCCTACATTATACTAACGTGCTTTTCAAGGTGGTAATATGGCATACAGAGTCGTAAGATGCGTTAAGTTGTCGTACGACGTTCGAAGGATTCGGACGAATTCATTAGGTTTATTAGGGAGATATATGGTTTTGTATGGTGTTTTAATGTGTTCTTAGGTGTTGAAAGGCGTCCTAAATGATACTAACGTTATTTTCATGTTGCTAATATGGCATACAGAGTCGTAAGATGCCCTAGTTTGCCGTACGATGTTCAAAGGACTCGTACGATTCATTAGTTTTATTATGGAGCTTTAACGTTTCGTACTGTGTTGTAAGGTGCTGTTAGGAGTTGTAAGGCATCATACATTATACTAACGTGCTTTTCAAGGTGGTAATATGGCATACAGAGTCGTAAGATGCCATAAGTTATCGTACGACGTTCGAAGGATTCAGACGAATTCATTAGTTTATTAGGGAGATTTATGGTTTTGTACGGTGTTTTAATGTGTTCTTAGGTGCTGTAAGGCGTCCTAAATGATACTAACGTTATTTTCATGTTGCTAATATGGCATACAGAGTCTTAAGTTGTCCTAACTTGTCCTATGATATTCAAAGGACTCGTACGAATTCATTAGGTTTATTATAGAGATTTATGGTTTTGTACGGTGTTTTAATGTGTTCTTAGGTGTTGTAAGACGTCCTAAATGATACTAACGTTATTTCCATGTTGCTAATACGGCATACAGAGTCGTAAGATGCCCTAATTTGCTGTACGACGTTCAAAGGACTCGTACGAATTCATTAGTTTTATTATGGAGCTTTAACGTTTCGTACTGTGTTGTAATGTGCTGTTAGGAGTTGTAAGGCGTCCTACATTATACTAACGTGCTTTTCAAGGTGGTAATATGGCATACAGAGTCGTAAGATGCCTTAAGTTGTCGTACGACGTTCGAAGGATTCGGACGAATTCATTAGGTTTATTAGGGAGATTTATGGTTTTGTACGGTGTTTTAATGTGTTCTTAGGTGTTGTAAGGCGTCCTAAATGATACTAACGTTATTTTCATGTTGCTAATATGGCATACAGAGTCTTAAGATGTCCTAACTTGTCCTATGATGTTCAAAGGACTCGTACGAATTCATTAGGTTTATTATAGAGATTTATGGTTTTGTACGGTGTTTTAATGTGTTCTTAGGTGTTGTAAGACGTCCTAAATGATACTAACGTTATTTCCATGTTGCTAATACGGCATACAGAGTCGTAAGATGCCCTAATTTGCTGTACGATGTTCAAAGGACTCGTACGAATTCATTAGTTTTATTATGGAGCTTTAACGTTTCGTACGGTGTTGTAAGGTGCGGTTAGGAGTGTTAAGGCGTCCTACATTATACTAACGTGCTTTTCAAGGTGCTAATATGGCATACAGAGTCGTAAGATGCCTTAATTTTCTGTACGACGTTCGAAGGATTCGGGCGAATTCATTAGGTTTACTATGGAGATTTATGGTTTTGTACGGTGTTATAATGTCTTCTTAGGTGTTGTAAGGCGTCCTAAATGATACTAACGTGCTTTTCAAGGTGCTAATATGGCATACAGAGTCGTAAGATGCCTTAAGTTGTCGTACGACGTTCGAAGGATTCTTACGAATTCATTAGGTTTATTAAGGAGATTTATGGTTTTGTACGGTGTTTTAATGTGTTCTTAGGTGTTGAAAGGCGTCCTAAATGATACTAACGTTATTTTCATGTTGCTAATATGGCATACAGAGTCGTAAGATGCCCTAGTTTGCCGTACGATGTTCAAAGGACTCGTACGATTCATTAGTTTTATTATGGAGCTTTAACGTTTCGTACGGTGTTATAAGGTGCTGTTAGGAGTTGTAAGGCGTCCTACATTATACTAACGTGCTTTTCATGTTGCTAATATGGCATACAAAGTCGTAAGATGCCCTAATTTGCCGTACGATGTTCAAAGGACTCGTACGAATTCATTAGGTTTATTATGGAGCTTTAACGTTTCATACGGTGTTGTAAGGTGTTGTTAGGAGTTGTAAGGCGTCCTACATTATACTAACGTGCTTTTCGAGTTGCTAATATGGCATACAAAGTCGTAAGATGCCTTAATTTGCCGTACGATGTTCAAAGGAATCGTACGAATTCATTAGTTTTATTATGGAGCTTTAACTTTTCGTACGGTGTTGTAAGGTGCTGTTAGGAGTTGTAAGGCGTCCTAAATTATACTAACGTGCTTTTCAAGGTGGTAATATGGCATACAGAGTCGTAAGATGCCTTAAGTTGTCGTACGACGTTCGAAGGATTCGGACGAATTCATTAGGTTTATTAGGGAGATTTATGGTTTTGTACGGTGTTTTAATGTGTTCTTAGGTGTTGTAAGGCGTCCTAAATGATACTAACGTTACTTTCATGTTGCTAATATGGCATACAGAGTCTTAAGATGTCCTAACTTGTCCTATGATATTCAAAGGACTCGTACGAATTCATTAGGTTTATTATAGAGATTTATGGTTTTGTACGGTGTTTTAATGTGTTCTTAGGTGTTGTAAGACGTCCTAAATGATACTAACATTATTTCCATGTTGCTAATACGGCATACAGAGTCGTAAGATGCCCTAATTTGCTGTACGATGTTCAAAGGACTCGTACGAATTCATTAGTTTTATTATGGAGCTTTAACGTATCGTACTGTGTTGTAAGGTGCTGTTAGGAGTTGTAAGGAGTCCTACATTATACTAACGTGCTTTTCAAGGTGGTAATATGGCATACAGAGTCGTAAGATGCCTTAAGTTGTCGTACGACATTCGAAGAATTCGGACGAATTCATTAGGTTTATTAGGGAGATTTATGGTTTTGTACGGTGTTTTAATGTGTTCTTAGGTGTTGTAAGGCGTCCTAAATGATACTAACGTTATTTTCATGTTGCTAATATGGCATACAGAGTCTTAAGATGTCCTAACTTGTCCTATGATGTTCAAAGGACTCGTACGAATTCATTAGGTTTATTATAGAGATTTATGGTTTTGTACGGTGTTTTAATGTGTTCTTAGGTGTTGTAAGACGTCCTAAACGATACTAACATTATTTCCATGTTGCTAATACGGCATACAGAGTCGTAAGATGCCCTAATTTGCTGTATGATGTTCAAAGGACTCGTACGAATTCATTAGTTTTATTATGGAGCTTTAACGTTTCGTACGGTGTTGTAAGGTGTTGTTAGGAGTTTTTAGGCGTCCTACATTATACTAACGTGCTTTTCAAGGTGCTAATATGGCATACAGAGTCGTAAGATGCCTTAATTTTCCGTACGACGTTCGAAGGATTCGGACGAATTCATTAGGTTTACTATGGAGATTTATGGTTTTGTACGGTGTTATAATGTCTTCTTAGGTGTTGTAAGGCGTCCTAAATGATACTAACGTGCTTTTCAAGGTGCTAATATGGCATATAGAGTCGTAAGATGCCTTAAGTTGTCGTACGACGTTCGAAGGATTCTTACGAATTCATTAGGTTTATTAAGGAGATTTATGGTTTTGTACGGTGTTTTAATGTGTTCTTAGGTGTTGAAAGGCGTCCTAAATGATACTAACGTTATTTTCATGTTGCTAATATGGCATACAGAGTCGTAAGATGCCCTAGTTTGCCGTACGATGTTCAAAGGACTCGTACGATTCGTTAGTTTTATTATGGAGCTTTAACGTTTCGTACGGTGTTGTAAGGTGCTGTTAGGAGTTGTAAGGCGTCCTACATTATACTAACGTGCTTTTCATGTTGCTAATATGGCATACAAAGTCGTAAGATGCCCTAATTTGCCGTACGATGTTCAAAGGACTCGTACGAATTCATTAGTTTTATTATGGAGCTTTAACGTTTCGTACGGTGTTGTAAGGTGTTGTTAGGAGTTGTAAGGCGTCCTACATTATACTAACGTGCTTTTCAAGATGCTAATATGGCATACAGAGTCGTATGATGCCTTAACTTGCCGTACGACGTTCGAAGGATTCGGACGAATTCATTAGGTTTATTATGGAGCTTTAACGTTTCGTACGGTGTTGTAAGGTGTTGTTAGGAGTTGTAAGGCGTCCTACATTATACTAACGTGCTTTTCGAGGTGCTAATATGGCATACAAAGTCGTAAGATGCCCTAATTTGCCGTACGATGTTCAAAGGACTCGTACGAATTCATTAGTTTTATTATGGAGCTTTAACGTTTCGTACTGTGTTGTAAGGTGATGTTAGGAGTTGTAAGGCGTCCTACATTATACTAACGTGCTTTTCAAGGTGGTAATATGGCATAAAGAGTCGTAAGATGCCTTAAGTTGTCGTACGACGTTCAAAGGATTCGGACGAATTCATTAGGTTTATTAGGGAGATTTATGGTTTTGTACGGTGTTTTAATGTGTTCTTAGGTGTTGTAAGGCGTCCTAAATGATACTAACGTTATTTTCATGTTGCTAATATGGCATACAGAGTCTTAAGATGTCCTAACTTGTCCTATGAAGTTCAAAGGACTCGTACGAATTCATTAGGTTTATTATAGAGATTTATGGTTTTGTACGGTGTTTTAATGTGTTCTTAGGTGTTGTAAGACGTCCTAAACGATACTAACATTATTTCCATGTTGCTAATACGGCATACAGAGTCGTAAGATGCCCTAATTTGCTGTACGATGTTCAAAGGACTCGTACGAATTCATTAGTTTTATTATGGAGCTTTAACTTTTCGTACGGTGTTGTAAGGTGCTGTTAGGAGTTTTAAGGCGTCCTACATTATACTAACGTGCTTTTCAAGGTGCTAATATGGCATACAGAGTCGTAAGATGCCTTAATTTTCCGTACGACGTTCGAAGGATTCGGACAAATTCATTAGGTTTACTATGGAGATTTATGGTTTTGTAAGGTGTTATAATGTCTTCTTAGGTGTTGTAAGGCGTCCTAAATGATACTAACGTGCTTTTCAAGGTGCTAATATGGCATATAGAGTCGTAAGATGCCTTAAGTTGTCGTACGACGTTCGAAGGATTCTTACGAATTCATTAGGTTTATTAAGGAGATTTATGGTTTTGTACGGTGTTTTAATGTGTTCTTAGGTGTTGAAAGGCGTCCTAAATGATACTAACGTTATTTTCATGTTGCTAATATGGCATACAGAGTCGTAAGATGCCCTAGTTTGCCGTACGATGTTCAAAGGACTCGTACGATTCGTTAGTTTTTTTATGGAGCTTTAACGTTTCGTACGGTGTTGTAAGGTGCTGTTAGGAGTTGTAAGGCGTCCTACATTATACTAACGTGCTTTTCATGTTGCTAATATGGCATACAAAGTCGTAAGATGCCCTAATTTGCCGTACGATGTTCAAAGGACTCGTACGAATTCATTAGTTTTATTATGGAGCTTTAACGTTTCGTACTGTGTTGTAAGGTGATGTTAGGAGTTGTAAGGCGTCCTACATTATACTAACGTGCTTTTCAAGGTGGTAATATGGCATACAGAGTCGTAAGATGCCTTAAGTTGTCGTACGACGTTCGAAGGATTCGGACGAATTCATTAGGTTTATTAGGGAGATTTATGGTTTTGTACGGTGTTTTAATGTGTTCTTAGGTGTTGTAAGACGTCCTAAATGATACTAACGTTATTTTCATGTTGCTAATATGGCATACAGAGTCGTAAGATGCCCTAGTTTGCCGTACGATGTTCAAAGGACTCGTACGATTCGTTAGTTTTATTATGGAGCTTTAACGTTTCGTACGGTGTTGTAAGGTGCTGTTAGGAGTTGTAAGGCGTCCTACATTATACTAACGTGCTTTTCATGTTGCTAATATGGCATACAAAGTCGTAAGATGCCCTAATTTGCCGTACGATGTTCAAAGGACTCGTACGAATTCATTAGTTTTATTATGGAGCTTTAACGTTTCGTACGGTGTTGTAAGGTGTTGTTAGGAGTTGTAAGGCGTCCTACATTATACTAATGTGCTTTTCATGATGCTAATATGGCATACAGAGTCGTATGATGCCTTAACTTGCCGTACGACGTTCGAAGGATTCGGACGAATTCATTAGGTTTATTATGGAGCTTTAACGTTTCGTACGGTGTTGTAAGGTGTTGTTAGGAGTTTTAAGGCGTCCTACATTATACTAACGTGCTTTTCGAGGTGCTACTATGGCATACAAAGTCGTAAGATGCCCTAATTTGCCGTACGATGTTCAAAGGACTCGTACGAATTCATTAGTTTTATTATGGAGCTTTAACGTTTCGTACGGTGTTGTAAGGTGTTGTTAGGAGTTGTAAGGCGTCCTACATTATACTAACGTGCTTTTCAAGATGCTAATATGGCATACAGAGTCGTATGATGCCTTAACTTGCCGTACGACGTTCGAAGGATTCGGACGAATTCATTAGGTTTATTATGGAGCTTTAACGTTTCGTACGGTGTTGTAAGGTGTTGTTAGGAGTTGTAAGGCGTCCTACATTATACTAATGTGCTTTTCGAGGTGCTAATATGGCATACAAAGTCGTAAGATGCCCTAATTTGCCGTACGATGTTCAAAGGACTCGTACGAATTCATTAGTTTTATTATGGAGCTTTAACGTTTCGTACTGTGTTGTAAGGTGATGTTAGGAGTTGTAAGGCGTCCTACATTATACTAACGTGCTTTTCAAGGTGGTAATATGGCATACAGAGTCGTAAGATGCCTTAAGTTGTCGTACGACGTTCGAAGGATTCGGACGAATTCATTAGGTTTATTAGGGAGATTTATGGTTTTGTACGGTGTTTTAATGTGTTCTTAGGTGTTGTAAGACGTCCTAAATGATACTAACGTTATTTTCATGTTGCTAATATGGCATACAGAGTCGTAAGATGCCCTAGTTTGCCGTACGATGTTCAAAGGACTCGTACGATTCGTTAGTTTTATTATGGAGCTTTAACGTTTCGTACGGTGTTGTAAGGTGCTGTTAGGAGTTGTAAGGCGTCCTACATTATACTAACGTGCTTTTCATGTTGCTAATATGGCATACAAAGTCGTAAGATGCCCTAATTTGCCGTACGATGTTCAAAGGACTCGTACGAATTCATTTGTTTTATTATGGAGCTTTAACGTTTCGTACGGTGTTGTAAGGTGTTGTTAGGAGTTGTAAGGCGTCCTACATTATACTAACGTGCTTTTCAAGATGCTAATATGGCATACAGAGTCGTATGATGCCTTAACTTGCCGTACGACGTTCGAAGGATTCGGACGAATTCATTAGGTTTATTATGGAGCTTTAACGTTTCGTACGGTGTTGTAAGGTGTTGTTAGGAGTTGTAAGGCGTCCTACATTATACTAATGTGCTTTTCGAGGTGCTAATATGGCATACAAGGTCGTAAGATGCCCTAATTTGCCGTACGATGTTCAAAGGACTCGTACGAATTCATTAGTTTTATTATGGAGCTTTAACGTTTCGTACTGTGTTGTAAGGTGATGTTAGGAGTTGTAAGGCGTCCTACATTATACTAACGTGCTTTTCAAGGTGGTAATATGGCATACAGAGTCGTAAGATGCCTTAAGTTGTCGTACGACGTTCGAAGGATTCGGACGAATTCATTAGGTTTATTAGGGAGATTTATGGTTTTGTACGGTGTTTTAATGTGTTCTTAGGTGTTGTAAGACGTCCTAAATGATACTAACGTTATTTTCATGTTGCTAATATGGCATACAGAGTCGTAAGATGCCATAGTTTGCCGTACGATGTTCAAAGGACTCGTACGATTCGTTAGTTTTATTATGGAGCTTTAACGTTTCGTACGGTGTTGTAAGGTGCTGTTAGGAGTTGTAAGGCGTCCTACATTATACTAACGTGCTTTTCATGTTGCTAATATGGCATACAAAGTCGTAAGATGCCCTAATTTGCCGTACGATGTTCAAAGGACTCGTACGAATTCATTAGTTTTAGTATGGAGCTTTAACGTTTCGTACGGTGTTGTAAGGTGTTGTTAGGAGTTGTAAGGCGTCCTACATTATACTAACGTGCTTTTCAAGATGCTAATATGGCATACAGAGTCGTATGATGCCTTAACTTGCCGTACGACGTTCGAAGGATTCGGACGAATTCATTAGGTTTATTATGGAGCTTTAACGTTTCGTACGGTGTTGTAAGGTGTTGTTAGGAGTTTTAAGGCGTCCTACATTATACTAACGTGCTTTTCGAGGTGCTACTATGGCATACAAAGTCGTAAGATGCCCTAATTTGCCGTACGATGTTCAAAGGACTCGTACGAATTCATTAGTTTTATTATGGAGCTTTAACGTTTCGTACGGTGTTGTAAGGTGTTGTTAGGAGTTGTAAGGCGTCCTACATTATACTAACGTGCTTTTCAAGATGCTAATATGGCATACAGAGTCGTATGATGCCTTAACTTGCCGTACGACGTTCGAAGGATTCGGACGAATTCATTAGGTTTATTATGGAGCTTTAACGTTTCGTACGGTGTTGTAAGGTGTTGTTAGGAGTTGTAAGGCGTCCTACATTATACTAATGTGCTTTTCGAGGTGCTAATATGGCATACAAAGTCGTAAGATGCCCTAATTTGCCGTACGATGTTCAAAGGACTCGTACGAATTCATTAGTTTTATTATGGAGCTTTAACGTTTCGTACTGTGTTGTAAGGTGATGTTAGGAGTTGTAAGGCGTCCTACATTATACTAACGTGCTTTTCAAGGTGGTAATATGGCATACAGAGTCGTAAGATGCCTTAAGTTGTCGTACGACGTTCGAAGGATTCGGACGAATTCATTAGGTTTATTAGGGAGATTTATGGTTTTGTACGGTGTTTTAATGTGTTCTTAGGTGTTGTAAGACGTCCTAAATGATACTAACGTTATTTTCATGTTGCTAATATGGCATACAGAGTCGTAAGATGCCCTAGTTTGCCGTACGATGTTCAAAGGACTCGTACGATTCGTTAGTTTTATTATGGAGCTTTAACGTTTCGTACGGTGTTGTAAGGTGCTGTTAGGAGTTGTAAGGCGTCCTACATTATACTAACGTGCTTTTCATGTTGCTAATATGGCATACAAAGTCGTAAGATGCCCTAATTTGCCGTACGATGTTCAAAGGACTCGTACGAATTCATTTGTTTTATTATGGAGCTTTAACGTTTCGTACGGTGTTGTAAGGTGTTGTTAGGAGTTGTAAGGCGTCCTACATTATACTAACGTGCTTTTCAAGATGCTAATATGGCATACAGAGTCGTATGATGCCTTAACTTGCCGTACGACGTTCGAAGGATTCGGACGAATTCATTAGGTTTATTATGGAGCTTTAACGTTTCGTACGGTGTTGTAAGGTGTTGTTAGGAGTTTTAAGGCGTCCTACATTATACTAACGTGCTTTTCGAGGTGCTACTATGGCATACAAAGTCGTAAGATGCCCTAATTTGCCGTACGATGTTCAAAGGACTCGTACGAATTCATTAGTTTTATTATGGAGCTTTAACGTTTCGTACGGTGTTGTAAGGTGTTGTTAGGAGTTGTAAGGCGTCCTACATTATACTAACGTGCTTTTCAAGATGCTAATATGGCATACAGAGTCGTATGATGCCTTAACTTGCCGTACGACGTTCGAAGGATTCGGACGAATTCATTAGGTTTATTATGGAGCTTTAACGTTTCGTACGGTGTTGTAAGGTGTTGTTAGGAGTTGTAAGGCGTCCTACATTATACTAATGTGCTTTTCGAGGTGCTAATATGGCATACAAAGTCGTAAGATGCCCTAATTTGCCGTACGATGTTCAAAGGACTCGTACGAATTCATTAGTTTTATTATGGAGCTTTAACGTTTCGTACTGTGTTGTAAGGTGATGTTAGGAGTTGTAAGGCGTCCTACATTATACTAACGTGCTTTTCAAGGTGGTAATATGGCATACAGAGTCGTAAGATGCCTTAAGTTGTCGTACGACGTTCGAAGGATTCGGACGAATTCATTAGGTTTATTAGGGAGATTTATGGTTTTGTACGGTGTTTTAATGTGTTCTTAGGTGTTGTAAGACGTCCTAAATGATACTAACGTTATTTTCATGTTGCTAATATGGCATACAGAGTCGTAAGATGCCCTAGTTTGCCGTACGATGTTCAAAGGACTCGTACGATTCGTTAGTTTTATTATGGAGCTTTAACGTTTCGTACGGTGTTGTAAGGTGCTGTTAGGAGTTGTAAGGCGTCCTACATTATACTAACGTGCTTTTCATGTTGCTAATATGGCATACAAAGTCGTAAGATGCCCTAATTTGCCGTACGATGTTCAAAGGACTCGTACGAATTCATTAGTTTTATTATGGAGCTTTAACGTTTCGTACGGTGTTGTAAGGTGTTGTTAGGAGTTGTAAGGCGTCCTACATTATACTAACGTGCTTTTCAAGATGCTAATATGGCATACAGAGTCGTATGATGCCTTAACTTGCCGTACGACGTTCGAAGGATTCGGACGAATTCATTAGGTTTATTATGGAGCTTTAACGTTTCGTACGGTGTTGTAAGGTGTTGTTAGGAGTTTTAAGGCGTCCTACATTATACTAACGTGCTTTTCGAGGTGCTACTATGGCATACAAAGTCGTAAGATGCCCTAATTTGCCGTACGATGTTCAAAGGACTCGTACGAATTCATTAGTTTTATTATGGAGCTTTAACGTTTCGTACGGTGTTGTAAGGTGTTGTTAGGAGTTGTAAGGCGTCCTACATTATACTAACGTGCTTTTCAAGATGCTAATATGGCATACAGAGTCGTATGATGCCTTAACTTGCCGTACGACGTTCGAAGGATTCGGACGAATTCATTAGGTTTATTATGGAGCTTTAACGTTTCGTACGGTGTTGTAAGGTGTTGTTAGGAGTTGTAAGGCGTCCTACATTATACTAACGTGCTTTTCGAGGTGCTAATATGGCATACAAAGTCGTAAGATGCCCTAATTTGCCGTACGATGTTCAAAGGACTCGTACGAATTCATTAGTTTTATTATGGAGCTTTAACGTTTCGTACTGTGTTGTAAGGTGATGTTAGGAGTTGTAAGGCGTCCTACATTATACTAACGTGCTTTTCAAGGTGGTAATATGGCATACAGAGTCGTAAGATGCCTTAAGTTGTCGTACGACGTTCGAAGGATTCGGACGAATTCATTAGGTTTATTAGGGAGATTTATGGTTTTGTACGGTGTTTTAATGTGTTCTTAGGTGTTGTAAGACGTCCTAAATGATACTAACGTTATTTTCATGTTGCTAATATGGCATACAGAGTCGTAAGATGCCCTAGTTTGCCGTACGATGTTCAAAGGACTCGTACGATTCGTTAGTTTTATTATGGAGCTTTAACGTTTCGTACGGTGTTGTAAGGTGCTGTTAGGAGTTGTAAGGCGTCCTACATTATACTAACGTGCTTTTCATGTTGCTAATATGGCATACAAAGTCGTAAGATGCCCTAATTTGCCGTACGATGTTCAAAGGACTCGTACGAATTCATTAGTTTTATTATGGAGCTTTAACGTTTCGTACGGTGTTGTAAGGTGTTGTTAGGAGTTGTAAGGCGTCCTACATTATACTAACGTGCTTTTCGAGGTGCTAATATGGCATACAAAGTCGTAAGATGCCCTAATTTGCCGTACGATGTTCAAAGGACTCGTACGAATTCATTAGTTTTATTATGGAGCTTTAACGTTTCGTACTGTGTTGTAAGGTGATGTTAGGAGTTGTAAGGCGTCCTACATTATACTAACGTGCTTTTCAAGGTGGTAATATGGCATACAGAGTCGTAAGATGCCTTAAGTTGTCGTACGACGTTCGAAGGATTCGGACGAATTCATTAGGTTTATTAGGGAGATTTATGGTTTTGTACGGTGTTTTAATGTGTTCTTAGGTGTTGTAAGACGTCCTAAATGATACTAACGTTATTTTCATGTTGCTAATATGGCATACAGAGTCGTAAGATGCCCTAGTTTGCCGTACGATATTCAAAGGACTCGTACGATTCGTTAGTTTTATTATGGAGCTTTAACGTTTCGTACGGTGTTGTAAGGTGCTGTTAGGAGTTGTAAGGCGTCCTACATTATACTAACGTGCTTTTCATGTTGCTAATATGGCATACAAAGTCGTAAGATGCCCTAATTTGCCGTACGATGTTCAAAGGACTCGTACGAATTCATTAGTTTTATTATGGAGCTTTAACGTTTCGTACGGTGTTGTAAGGTGTTGTTAGGAGTTGTAAGGCGTCCTACATTATACTAACGTGCTTTTCAAGATGCTAATATGGCATACAGAGTCGTATGATGCCTTAACTTGCCGTACGAAGTTCGAAGGATTCGGACGAATTCATTAGGTTTATTATGGAGCTTTAACGTTTCGTACGGTGTTGTAAGGTGTTGTTAGGAGTTGTAAGGCGTCCTACATTATACTAACGTGCTTTTCGAGGTGCTACTATGGCATACAAAGTCGTAAGATGCCCTAATTTGCCGTACGATTTTCAAAGGACTCGTACGAATTCATTAGTTTTATTATGGAGCTTTAACGTTTCGTACTGTGTTGTAAGGTGATGTTAGGAGTTGTAAGGCGTCCTACATTATACTAACGTGCTTTTCAAGGTGGTAATATGGCATACAGAGTCGTAAGATGCCTTAAGTTGTCGTACGACGTTCGAAGGATTCGGACGAATTCATTAGGTTTATTAGGGAGATTTATGGTTTTGTACGGTGTTTTAATGTGTTCTTAGGTGTTGTAAGACGTCCTAAATGATACTAACGTTATTTTCATGTTGCTAATATGGCATACAGAGTCGTAAGATGCCCTAGTTTGCCGTACGATGTTCAAAGGACTCGTACGATTCGTTAGTTTTATTATGGAGCTTTAACGTTTCGTACGGTGTTGTAAGGTGCTGTTAGGAGTTGTAAGGCGTCCTACATTATACTAACGTGCTTTTCATGTTGCTAATATGGCATACAAAGTCGTAAGATGCCCTAATTTGCCGTACGATGTTCAAAGGACTCGTACGAATTCATTAGTTTTATTATGGAGCTTTAACGTTTCGTACGGTGTTGTAAGGTGTTGTTAGGAGTTGTAAGGCGTCCTACATTATACTAACGTGCTTTTCGAGGTGCTAATATGGCATACAAAGTCGTAAGATGCCCTAATTTGCCGTACGATGTTCAAAGGACTCGTACGAATTCATTAGTTTTATTATGGAGCTTTAACGTTTCGTACTGTGTTGTAAGGTGATGTTAGGAGTTGTAAGGCGTCCTACATTATACTAACGTGCTTTTCAAGGTGGTAATATGGCATACAGAGTCGTAAGATGCCTTAAGTTGTCGTACGACGTTCGAAGGATTCGGACGAATTCATTAGGTTTATTAGGGAGATTTATGGTTTTGTACGGTGTTTTAATGTGTTCTTAGGTGTTGTAAGACGTCCTAAATGATACTAACGTTATTTTCATGTTGCTAATATGGCATACAGAGTCGTAAGATGCCCTAGTTTGCCGTACGATGTTCAAAGGACTCGTACGATTCGTTAGTTTTATTATGGAGCTTTAACGTTTCGTACGGTGTTGTAAGGTGCTGTTAGGAGTTGTAAGGCGTCCTACATTATACTAACGTGCTTTTCATGTTGCTAATATGGCATACAAAGTCGTAAGATGCCCTAATTTGCCGTACGATGTTCAAAGGACTCGTACGAATTCATTAGTTTTATTATGGAGCTTTAACGTTTCGTACGGTGTTGTAAGGTGTTGTTAGGAGTTGTAAGGCGTCCTACATTATACTAACGTGCTTTTCAAGATGCTAATATGGCATACAGAGTCGTATGATGCCTTAACTTGCCGTACGAAGTTCGAAGGATTCGGACGAATTCATTAGGTTTATTATGGAGCTTTAACGTTTCGTACGGTGTTGTAAGGTGTTGTTAGGAGTTGTAAGGCGTCCTACATTATACTAACGTGCTTTTCGAGGTGCTACTATGGCATACAAAGTCGTAAGATGCCCTAATTTGCCGTACGATTTTCAAAGGACTCGTACGAATTCATTAGTTTTATTATGGAGCTTTAACGTTTCGTACGGTGTTGTAAGGTGTTGTTAGGAGTTGTAAGGCGTCCTACATTATACTAACGTGCTTTTCATGATGCTAATATGGCATACAGAGTCGTATGATGCCTTAACTTGCCGTACGACGTTCGAAGGATTCGGACGAATTCATTAGGTTTATTATGGAGCTTTAACGTTTCGTACGGTGTTGTAAGGTGTTGTTAGGAGTTGTAAGGCGTCCTACATTATACTAACGTGCTTTTCGAGGTGCTAATATGGCATACAAAGTCGTAAGATGCCCTAATTTGCCGTACGATGTTCAAAGGACTCGTACGAATTCATTAGTTTTATTATGGAGCTTTAACGTTTCGTACGGTGTTGTAAGGTGTTGTTAGGAGTTGTAAGGCGTCCTACATTATACTAACGTGCTTTTCAAGATGCTAATATGGCATACAGAGTCGTATGATGCCTTAACTTGCCGTACGACGTTCGAAGGATTCGGACGAATTCATTAGGTTTATTATGGAGCTTTAACGTTTCGTACGGTGTTGTAAGGTGTTGTTAGGAGTTGTAAGGCGTCCTACATTATACTAACGTGCTTTTCGAGGTGCTAATATGGCATACAAAGTCGTAAGATGCCCTAATTTGCCGTACGATGTTCAAAGGACTCGTACGAATTCATTAGTTTTATTATGGAGCTTTAACGTTTCGTACTGTGTTGTAAGGTGATGTTAGGAGTTGTAAGGCGTCCTACATTATACTAACGTGCTTTTCAAGGTGGTAATATGGCATACAGAGTCGTAAGATGCCTTAAGTTGTCGTACGACGTTCGAAGGATTCGGACGAATTCATTAGGTTTATTAGGGAGATTTATGGTTTTGTACGGTGTTTTAATGTGTTCTTAGGTGTTGTAAGACGTCCTAAATGATACTAACGTTATTTTCATGTTGCTAATATGGCATACAGAGTCGTAAGATGCCCTAGTTTGCCGTACGATGTTCAAAGGACTCGTACGATTCGTTAGTTATATTATGGAGCTTTAACGTTTCGTACGGTGTTGTAAGGTGCTGTTAGGAGTTGTAAGGCGTCCTACATTATACTAACGTGCTTTTCATGTTGCTAATATGGCATACAAAGTCGTAAGATGCCCTAATTTGCCGTACGATGTTCAAAGGACTCGTACGAATTCATTAGTTTTATTATGGAGCTTTAACGTTTCGTACGGTGTTGTAAGGTGTTGTTAGGAGTTGTAAGGCGTCCTACATTATACTAACGTGCTTTTCGAGGTGCTAATATGGCATACAAAGTCGTAAGATGCCCTAATTTGCCGTACGATGTTCAAAGGACTCGTACGAATTCATTAGTTTTATTATGGAGCTTTAACGTTTCGTACTGTGTTGTAAGGTGATGTTAGGAGTTGTAAGGCGTCCTACATTATACTAACGTGCTTTTCAAGGTGGTAATATGGCATACAGAGTCGTAAGATGCCTTAAGTTGTCGTACGACGTTCGAAGGATTCGGACGAATTCATTAGGTTTATTAGGGAGATTTATGGTTTTGTACGGTGTTTTAATGTGTTCTTAGGTGTTGTAAGACGTCCTAAATGATACTAACGTTATTTTCATGTTGCTAATATGGCATACAGAGTCGTAAGATGCCCTAGTTTGCCGTACGATGTTCAAAGGACTCGTACGATTCGTTAGTTTTATTATGGAGCTTTAACGTTTCGTACGGTGTTGTAAGGTGCTGTTAGGAGTTGTAAGGCGTCCTACATTATACTAACGTGCTTTTCATGTTGCTAATATGGCATACAAAGTCGTAAGATGCCCTAATTTGCCGTACGATGTTCAAAGGACTCGTACGAATTCATTAGTTTTATTATGGAGCTTTAACGTTTCGTACGGTGTTGTAAGGTGTTGTTAGGAGTTGTAAGGCGTCCTACATTATACTAACGTGCTTTTCAAGATGCTAATATGGCATACAGAGTCGTATGATGCCTTAACTTGCCGTACGAAGTTCGAAGGATTCGGACGAATTCATTAGGTTTATTATGGAGCTTTAACGTTTCGTACGGTGTTGTAAGGTGTTGTTAGGAGTTTTAAGGCGTCCTACATTATACTAACGTGCTTTTCGAGGTGCTACTATGGCATACAAAGTCGTAAGATGCCCTAATTTGCCGTACGATTTTCAAAGGACTCGTACGAATTCATTAGTTTTATTATGGAGCTTTAACGTTTCGTACGGTGTTGTAAGGTGTTGTTAGGAGTTGTAAGGCGTCCTACATTATACTAACGTGCTTTTCATGATGCTAATATGGCATACAGAGTCGTATGATGCCTTAACTTGCCGTACGACGTTCGAAGGATTCGGACGAATTCATTAGGTTTATTATGGAGCTTTAACGTTTCGTACGGTGTTGTAAGGTGTTGTTAGGAGTTGTAAGGCGTCCTACATTATACTAATGTGCTTTTCGAGGTGCTAATATGGCATACAAAGTCGTAAGATGCCCTAATTTGCCGTACGATGTTCAAAGGACTCGTACGAATTCATTAGTTTTATTATGGAGCTTTAACGTTTCGTACTGTGTTGTAAGGTGATGTTAGGAGTTGTAAGGCGTCCTACATTATACTAACGTGCTTTTCAAGGTGGTAATATGGCATACAGAGTCGTAAGATGCCTTAAGTTGTCGTACGACGTTCGAAGGATTCGGACGAATTCATTAGGTTTATTAGGGAGATTTATGGTTTTGTACGGTGTTTTAATGTGTTCTTAGGTGTTGTAAGACGTCCTAAATGATACTAACGTTATTTTCATGTTGCTAATATGGCATACAGAGTCGTAAGATGCCCTAGTTTGCCGTACGATGTTCAAAGGACTCGTACGATTCGTTAGTTTTATTATGGAGCTTTAACGTTTCGTACGGTGTTGTAAGGTGCTGTTAGGAGTTGTAAGGCGTCCTACATTATACTAACGTGCTTTTCATGTTGCTAATATGGCATACAAAGTCGTAAGATGCCCTAATTTGCCGTACGATGTTCAAAGGACTCGTACGAATTCATTAGTTTTATTATGGAGCTTTAACGTTTCGTACGGTGTTGTAAGGTGTTGTTAGGAGTTGTAAGGCGTCCTACATTATACTAACGTGCTTTTCAAGATGCTAATATGGCATACAGAGTCGTATGATGCCTTAACTTGCCGTACGACGTTCGAAGGATTCGGACGAATTCATTAGGTTTATTATGGAGCTTTAACGTTTCGTACGGTGTTGTAAGGTGTTGTTAGGAGTTTTAAGGCGTCCTACATTATACTAACGTGCTTTTCGAGGTGCTACTATGGCATACAAAGTCGTAAGATGCCCTAATTTGCCGTACGATGTTCAAAGGACTCGTACGAATTCATTAGTTTTATTATGGAGCTTTAACGTTTCGTACGGTGTTGTAAGGTGTTGTTAGGAGTTGTAAGGCGTCCTACATTATACTAACGTGCTTTTCAAGATGCTAATATGGCATACAGAGTCGTATGATGCCTTAACTTGCCGTACGACGTTCGAAGGATTCGGACGAATTCATTAGGTTTATTATGGAGCTTTAACGTTTCGTACGGTGTTGTAAGGTGTTGTTAGGAGTTGTAAGGCGTCCTACATTATACTAACGTGCTTTTCGAGGTGCTAATATGGCATACAAAGTCGTAAGATGCCCTAATTTGCCGTACGATGTTCAAAGGACTCGTACGAATTCATTAGTTTTATTATGGAGCTTTAACGTTTCGTACTGTGTTGTAAGGTGATGTTAGGAGTTGTAAGGCGTCCTACATTATACTAACGTGCTTTTCAAGGTGGTAATATGGCATACAGAGTCGTAAGATGCCTTAAGTTGTCGTACGACGTTCGAAGGATTCGGACGAATTCATTAGGTTTATTAGGGAGATTTATGGTTTTGTACGGTGTTTTAATGTGTTCTTAGGTGTTGTAAGACGTCCTAAATGATACTAACGTTATTTTCATGTTGCTAATATGGCATACAGAGTCGTAAGATGCCCTAGTTTGCCGTACGATGTTCAAAGGACTCGTACGATTCGTTAGTTTTATTATGGAGCTTTAACGTTTCGTACGGTGTTGTAAGGTGCTGTTAGGAGTTGTAAGGCGTCCTACATTATACTAACGTGCTTTTCATGTTGCTAATATGGCATACAAAGTCGTAAGATGCCCTAATTTGCCGTACGATGTTCAAAGGACTCGTACGAATTCATTAGTTTTATTATGGAGCTTTAACGTTTCGTACGGTGTTGTAAGGTGTTGTTAGGAGTTGTAAGGCGTCCTACATTATACTAACGTGCTTTTCAAGATGCTAATATGGCATACAGAGTCGTATGATGCCTTAACTTGCCGTACGAAGTTCGAAGGATTCGGACGAATTCATTAGGTTTATTATGGAGCTTTAACGTTTCGTACGGTGTTGTAAGGTGTTGTTAGGAGTTTTAAGGCGTCCTACATTATACTAACGTGCTTTTCGAGGTGCTACTATGGCATACAAAGTCGTAAGATGCCCTAATTTGCCGTACGATGTTCAAAGGACTCGTACGAATTCATTAGTTTTATTATGGAGCTTTAACGTTTCGTACGGTGTTGTAAGGTGTTGTTAGGAGTTGTAAGGCGTCCTACATTATACTAACGTGCTTTTCATGATGCTAATATGGCATACAGAGTCGTATGATGCCTTAACTTGCCGTACGACGTTCGAAGGATTCGGACGAATTCATTAGGTTTATTATGGAGCTTTAACGTTTCGTACGGTGTTGTAAGGTGTTGTTAGGAGTTGTAAGGCGTCCTACATTATACTAATGTGCTTTTCGAGGTGCTAATATGGCATACAAAGTCGTAAGATGCCCTAATTTGCCGTACGATGTTCAAAGGACTCGTACGAATTCATTAGTTTTATTATGGAGCTTTAACGTTTCGTACTGTGTTGTAAGGTGATGTTAGGAGTTGTAAGGCGTCCTACATTATACTAACGTGCTTTTCAAGGTGGTAATATGGCATACAGAGTCGTAAGATGCCTTAAGTTGTCGTACGACGTTCGAAGGATTCGGACGAATTCATTAGGTTTATTAGGGAGATTTATGGTTTTGTACGGTGTTTTAATGTGTTCTTAGGTGTTGTAAGACGTCCTAAATGATACTAACGTTATTTTCATGTTGCTAATATGGCATACAGAGTCGTAAGATGCCCTAGTTTGCCGTACGATGTTCAAAGGACTCGTACGATTCGTTAGTTTTATTATGGAGCTTTAACGTTTCGTACGGTGTTGTAAGGTGCTGTTAGGAGTTGTAAGGCGTCCTACATTATACTAACGTGCTTTTCATGTTGCTAATATGGCATACAAAGTCGTAAGATGCCCTAATTTGCCGTACGATGTTCAAAGGACTCGTACGAATTCATTAGTTTTATTATGGAGCTTTAACGTTTCGTACGGTGTTGTAAGGTGTTGTTAGGAGTTGTAAGGCGTCCTACATTATACTAACGTGCTTTTCAAGATGCTAATATGGCATACAGAGTCGTATGATGCCTTAACTTGCCGTACGACGTTCGAAGGATTCGGACGAATTCATTAGGTTTATTATGGAGCTTTAACGTTTCGTACGGTGTTGTAAGGTGTTGTTAGGAGTTTTAAGGCGTCCTACATTATACTAACGTGCTTTTCGAGGTGCTACTATGGCATACAAAGTCGTAAGATGCCCTAATTTGCCGTACGATGTTCAAAGGACTCGTACGAATTCATTAGTTTTATTATGGAGCTTTAACG
Source organism: Tagetes erecta (assembly GCA_030867185.1). Lineage (NCBI taxonomy): Eukaryota > Viridiplantae > Streptophyta > Magnoliopsida > Asterales > Asteraceae > Tagetes > Tagetes erecta. The sequence continues at coordinate 46,200,881 of CM061489.1, read as the reverse complement.
TTTCGTACGGTGTTGTAAGGTGTTGTTAGGAGTTGTAAGGCGTCCTACATTATACTAACGTGCTTTTCAAGATGCTAATATGGCATACAGAGTCGTATGATGCCTTAACTTGCCGTACGACGTTCGAAGGATTCGGACGAATTCATTAGGTTTATTATGGAGCTTTAACGTTTCGTACGGTGTTGTAAGGTGTTGTTAGGAGTTGTAAGGCGTCCTACATTATACTAACGTGCTTTTCGAGGTGCTAATATGGCATACAAAGTCGTAAGATGCCCTAATTTGCCGTACGATGTTCAAAGGACTCGTACGAATTCATTAGTTTTATTATGGAGCTTTAACGTTTCGTACTGTGTTGTAAGGTGATGTTAGGAGTTGTAAGGCGTCCTACATTATACTAACGTGCTTTTCAAGGTGGTAATATGGCATACAGAGTCGTAAGATGCCTTAAGTTGTCGTACGACGTTCGAAGGATTCGGACGAATTCATTAGGTTTATTAGGGAGATTTATGGTTTTGTACGGTGTTTTAATGTGTTCTTAGGTGTTGTAAGACGTCCTAAATGATACTAACGTTATTTTCATGTTGCTAATATGGCATACAGAGTCGTAAGATGCCCTAGTTTGCCGTACGATGTTCAAAGGACTCGTACGATTCGTTAGTTTTATTATGGAGCTTTAACGTTTCGTACGGTGTTGTAAGGTGCTGTTAGGAGTTGTAAGGCGTCCTACATTATACTAACGTGCTTTTCATGTTGCTAATATGGCATACAAAGTCGTAAGATGCCCTAATTTGCCGTACGATGTTCAAAGGACTCGTACGAATTCATTAGTTTTATTATGGAGCTTTAACGTTTCGTACGGTGTTGTAAGGTGTTGTTAGGAGTTGTAAGGCGTCCTACATTATACTAACGTGCTTTTCAAGATGCTAATATGGCATACAGAGTCGTATGATGCCTTAACTTGCCGTACGAAGTTCGAAGGATTCGGACGAATTCATTAGGTTTATTATGGAGCTTTAACGTTTCGTACGGTGTTGTAAGGTGTTGTTAGGAGTTTTAAGGCGTCCTACATTATACTAACGTGCTTTTCGAGGTGCTACTATGGCATACAAAGTCGTAAGATGCCCTAATTTGCCGTACGATGTTCAAAGGACTCGTACGAATTCATTAGTTTTATTATGGAGCTTTAACGTTTCGTACGGTGTTGTAAGGTGTTGTTAGGAGTTGTAAGGCGTCCTACATTATACTAACGTGCTTTTCATGATGCTAATATGGCATACAGAGTCGTATGATGCCTTAACTTGCCGTACGACGTTCGAAGGATTCGGACGAATTCATTAGGTTTATTATGGAGCTTTAACGTTTCGTACGGTGTTGTAAGGTGTTGTTAGGAGTTGTAAGGCGTCCTACATTATACTAATGTGCTTTTCGAGGTGCTAATATGGCATACAAAGTCGTAAGATGCCCTAATTTGCCGTACGATGTTCAAAGGACTCGTACGAATTCATTAGTTTTATTATGGAGCTTTAACGTTTCGTACTGTGTTGTAAGGTGATGTTAGGAGTTGTAAGGCGTCCTACATTATACTAACGTGCTTTTCAAGGTGGTAATATGGCATACAGAGTCGTAAGATGCCTTAAGTTGTCGTACGACGTTCGAAGGATTCGGACGAATTCATTAGGTTTATTAGGGAGATTTATGGTTTTGTACGGTGTTTTAATGTGTTCTTAGGTGTTGTAAGACGTCCTAAATGATACTAACGTTATTTTCATGTTGCTAATATGGCATACAGAGTCGTAAGATGCCCTAGTTTGCCGTACGATGTTCAAAGGACTCGTACGATTCGTTAGTTTTATTATGGAGCTTTAACGTTTCGTACGGTGTTGTAAGGTGCTGTTAGGAGTTGTAAGGCGTCCTACATTATACTAACGTGCTTTTCATGTTGCTAATATGGCATACAAAGTCGTAAGATGCCCTAATTTGCCGTACGATGTTCAAAGGACTCGTACGAATTCATTAGTTTTATTATGGAGCTTTAACGTTTCGTACGGTGTTGTAAGGTGTTGTTAGGAGTTGTAAGGCGTCCTACATTATACTAACGTGCTTTTCAAGATGCTAATATGGCATACAGAGTCGTATGATGCCTTAACTTGCCGTACGACGTTCGAAGGATTCGGACGAATTCATTAGGTTTATTATGGAGCTTTAACGTTTCGTACGGTGTTGTAAGGTGTTGTTAGGAGTTTTAAGGCGTCCTACATTATACTAACGTGCTTTTCGAGGTGCTACTATGGCATACAAAGTCGTAAGATGCCCTAATTTGCCGTACGATGTTCAAAGGACTCGTACGAATTCATTAGTTTTATTATGGAGCTTTAACGTTTCGTACGGTGTTGTAAGGTGTTGTTAGGAGTTGTAAGGCGTCCTACATTATACTAACGTGCTTTTCAAGATGCTAATATGGCATACAGAGTCGTATGATGCCTTAACTTGCCGTACGACGTTCGAAGGATTCGGACGAATTCATTAGGTTTATTATGGAGCTTTAACGTTTCGTACGGTGTTGTAAGGTGTTGTTAGGAGTTGTAAGGCGTCCTACATTATACTAACGTGCTTTTCGAGGTGCTAATATGGCATACAAAGTCGTAAGATGCCCTAATTTGCCGTACGATGTTCAAAGGACTCGTACGAATTCATTAGTTTTATTATGGAGCTTTAACGTTTCGTACTGTGTTGTAAGGTGATGTTAGGAGTTGTAAGGCGTCCTACATTATACTAACGTGCTTTTCAAGGTGGTAATATGGCATACAGAGTCGTAAGATGCCTTAAGTTGTCGTACGACGTTTGAAGAATTCATTAGGTTTATTAGGGAGATTTATGGTTTTGTACGGTGTTTTAATGTGTTCTTAGGTGTTGTAAGACGTCCTAAATGATACTAACGTTATTTTCATGTTGCTAATATGGCATACAGAGTCGTAAGATGCCCTAGTTTGCCGTACGATGTTCAAAGGACTCGTACGATTCGTTAGTTTTACAATGGAGCTTTAACGTTTCGTACGGTGTTGTAAGGTGCTGTTAGGAGTTGTAAGGCGTCCTACATTATACTAACGTGCTTTTCATGTTGCTAATATGGCATACAAAGTCGTAAGATGCCCTAATTTGCCGTACGATGTTCAAAGGACTCGTACGAATTCATTAGTTTTATTATGGAGCTTTAACGTTTCGTACGGTGTTGTAAGGTGTTGTTAGGAGTTGTAAGGCGTCCTACATTATACTAACGTGCTTTTCATGATGCTAATATGGCATACAGAGTCGTATGATGCCTTAACTTGCCGTACGACGTTCGAAGGATTCGGACGAATTCATTAGGTTTATTATGGAGCTTTAACGTTTCGTACGGTGTTGTAAGGTGTTGTTAGGAGTTGTAAGGCGTCCTACATTATACTAATGTGCTTTTCGAGGTGCTAATATGGCATACAAAGTCGTAAGATGCCCTAATTTGCCGTACGATGTTCAAAGGACTCGTACGAATTCATTAGTTTTATTATGGAGCTTTAACGTTTCGTACTGTGTTGTAAGGTGATGTTAGGAGTTGTAAGGCGTCCTACATTATACTAACGTGCTTTTCAAGGTGGTAATATGGCATACAGAGTCGTAAGATGCCTTAAGTTGTCGTACGACGTTCGAAGGATTCGGACGAATTCATTAGGTTTATTAGGGAGATTTATGGTTTTGTACGGTGTTTTAATGTGTTCTTAGGTGTTGTAAGACGTCCTAAATGATACTAACGTTATTTTCATGTTGCTAATATGGCATACAGAGTCGTAAGATGCCCTAGTTTGCCGTACGATGTTCAAAGGACTCGTACGATTCGTTAGTTTTATTATGGAGCTTTAACGTTTCGTACGGTGTTGTAAGGTGCTGTTAGGAGTTGTAAGGCGTCCTACATTATACTAACGTGCTTTTCATGTTGCTAATATGGCATACAAAGTCGTAAGATGCCCTAATTTGCCGTACGATGTTCAAAGGACTCGTACGAATTCATTAGTTTTATTATGGAGCTTTAACGTTTCGTACGGTGTTGTAAGGTGTTGTTAGGAGTTGTAAGGCGTCCTACATTATACTAACGTGCTTTTCAAGATGCTAATATGGCATACAGAGTCGTATGATGCCTTAACTTGCCGTACGACGTTCGAAGGATTCGGACGAATTCATTAGGTTTATTATGGAGCTTTAACGTTTCGTACGGTGTTGTAAGGTGTTGTTAGGAGTTTTAAGGCGTCCTACATTATACTAACGTGCTTTTCGAGGTGCTACTATGGCATACAAAGTCGTAAGATGCCCTAATTTGCCGTACGATGTTCAAAGGACTCGTACGAATTCATTAGTTTTATTATGGAGCTTTAACGTTTCGTACGGTGTTGTAAGGTGTTGTTAGGAGTTGTAAGGCGTCCTACATTATACTAACGTGCTTTTCAAGATGCTAATATGGCATACAGAGTCGTATGATGCCTTAACTTGCCGTACGACGTTCGAAGGATTCGGACGAATTCATTAGGTTTATTATGGAGCTTTAACGTTTCGTACGGTGTTGTAAGGTGTTGTTAGGAGTTGTAAGGCGTCCTACATTATACTAACGTGCTTTTCGAGGTGCTAATATGGCATACAAAGTCGTAAGATGCCCTAATTTGCCGTACGATGTTCAAAGGACTCGTACGAATTCATTAGTTTTATTATGGAGCTTTAACGTTTCGTACTGTGTTGTAAGGTGATGTTAGGAGTTGTAAGGCGTCCTACATTATACTAACGTGCTTTTCAAGGTGGTAATATGGCATACAGAGTCGTAAGATGCCTTAAGTTGTCGTACGACGTTCGAAGGATTCGGACGAATTCATTAGGTTTATTAGGGAGATTTATGGTTTTGTACGGTGTTTTAATGTGTTCTTAGGTGTTGTAAGACGTCCTAAATGATACTAACGTTATTTTCATGTTGCTAATATGGCATACAGAGTCGTAAGATGCCCTAGTTTGCCGTACGATGTTCAAAGGACTCGTACGATTCGTTAGTTTTACAATGGAGCTTTAACGTTTCGTACGGTGTTGTAAGGTGCTGTTAGGAGTTGTAAGGCGTCCTACATTATACTAACGTGCTTTTCATGTTGCTAATATGGCATACAAAGTCGTAAGATGCCCTAATTTGCCGTACGATGTTCAAAGGACTCGTACGAATTCATTAGTTTTATTATGGAGCTTTAACGTTTCGTACGGTGTTGTAAGGTGTTGTTAGGAGTTGTAAGGCGTCCTACATTATACTAACGTGCTTTTCAAGATGCTAATATGGCATACAGAGTCGTATGATGCCTTAACTTGCCGTACGAAGTTCGAAGGATTCGGACGAATTCATTAGGTTTATTATGGAGCTTTAACGTTTCGTACGGTGTTGTAAGGTGTTGTTAGGAGTTTTAAGGCGTCCTACATTATACTAACGTGCTTTTCGAGGTGCTACTATGGCATACAAAGTCGTAAGATGCCCTAATTTGCCGTACGATGTTCAAAGGACTCGTACGAATTCATTAGTTTTATTATGGAGCTTTAACGTTTCGTACGGTGTTGTAAGGTGTTGTTAGGAGTTGTAAGGCGTCCTACATTATACTAACGTGCTTTTCATGATGCTAATATGGCATACAGAGTCGTATGATGCCTTAACTTGCCGTACGACGTTCGAAGGATTCGGACGAATTCATTAGGTTTATTATGGAGCTTTAACGTTTCGTACGGTGTTGTAAGGTGTTGTTAGGAGTTGTAAGGCGTCCTACATTATACTAACGTGCTTTTCAAGATGCTAATATGGCATACAGAGTCGTATGATGCCTTAACTTGCCGTACGAAGTTCGAAGGATTCGGACGAATTCATTAGGTTTATTATGGAGCTTTAACGTTTCGTACGGTGTTGTAAGGTGTTGTTAGGAGTTTTAAGGCGTCCTACATTATACTAACGTGCTTTTCGAGGTGCTACTATGGCATACAAAGTCGTAAGATGCCCTAATTTGCCGTACGATGTTCAAAGGACTCGTACGAATTCATTAGTTTTATTATGGAGCTTTAACGTTTCGTACGGTGTTGTAAGGTGTTGTTAGGAGTTGTAAGGCGTCCTACATTATACTAACGTGCTTTTCATGATGCTAATATGGCATACAGAGTCGTATGATGCCTTAACTTGCCGTACGACGTTCGAAGGATTCGGACGAATTCATTAGGTTTATTATGGAGCTTTAACGTTTCGTACGGTGTTGTAAGGTGTTGTTAGGAGTTGTAAGGCGTCCTACATTATACTAATGTGCTTTTCGAGGTGCTAATATGGCATACAAAGTCGTAAGATGCCCTAATTTGCCGTACGATGTTCAAAGGACTCGTACGAATTCATTAGTTTTATTATGGAGCTTTAACGTTTCGTACTGTGTTGTAAGGTGATGTTAGGAGTTGTAAGGCGTCCTACATTATACTAACGTGCTTTTCAAGGTGGTAATATGGCATACAGAGTCGTAAGATGCCTTAAGTTGTCGTACGACGTTCGAAGGATTCGGACGAATTCATTAGGTTTATTAGGGAGATTTATGGTTTTGTACGGTGTTTTAATGTGTTCTTAGGTGTTGTAAGACGTCCTAAATGATACTAACGTTATTTTCATGTTGCTAATATGGCATACAGAGTCGTAAGATGCCCTAGTTTGCCGTACGATGTTCAAAGGACTCGTACGATTCGTTAGTTTTATTATGGAGCTTTAACGTTTCGTACGGTGTTGTAAGGTGCTGTTAGGAGTTGTAAGGCGTCCTACATTATACTAACGTGCTTTTCATGTTGCTAATATGGCATACAAAGTCGTAAGATGCCCTAATTTGCCGTACGATGTTCAAAGGACTCGTACGAATTCATTAGTTTTATTATGGAGCTTTAACGTTTCGTACGGTGTTGTAAGGTGTTGTTAGGAGTTGTAAGGCGTCCTACATTATACTAACGTGCTTTTCAAGATGCTAATATGGCATACAGAGTCGTATGATGCCTTAACTTGCCGTACGACGTTCGAAGGATTCGGACGAATTCATTAGGTTTATTATGGAGCTTTAACGTTTCGTACGGTGTTGTAAGGTGTTGTTAGGAGTTTTAAGGCGTCCTACATTATACTAACGTGCTTTTCGAGGTGCTACTATGGCATACAAAGTCGTAAGATGCCCTAATTTGCCGTACGATGTTCAAAGGACTCGTACGAATTCATTAGTTTTATTATGGAGCTTTAACGTTTCGTACGGTGTTGTAAGGTGTTGTTAGGAGTTGTAAGGCGTCCTACATTATACTAACGTGCTTTTCAAGATGCTAATATGGCATACAGAGTCGTATGATGCCTTAACTTGCCGTACGACGTTCGAAGGATTCGGACGAATTCATTAGGTTTATTATGGAGCTTTAACGTTTCGTACGGTGTTGTAAGGTGTTGTTAGGAGTTGTAAGGCGTCCTACATTATACTAACGTGCTTTTCGAGGTGCTAATATGGCATACAAAGTCGTAAGATGCCCTAATTTGCCGTACGATGTTCAAAGGACTCGTACGAATTCATTAGTTTTATTATGGAGCTTTAACGTTTCGTACTGTGTTGTAAGGTGATGTTAGGAGTTGTAAGGCGTCCTACATTATACTAACGTGCTTTTCAAGGTGGTAATATGGCATACAGAGTCGTAAGATGCCTTAAGTTGTCGTACGACGTTCGAAGGATTCGGACGAATTCATTAGGTTTATTAGGGAGATTTATGGTTTTGTACGGTGTTTTAATGTGTTCTTAGGTGTTGTAAGACGTCCTAAATGATACTAACGTTATTTTCATGTTGCTAATATGGCATACAGAGTCGTAAGATGCCCTAGTTTGCCGTACGATGTTCAAAGGACTCGTACGATTCGTTAGTTTTACAATGGAGCTTTAACGTTTCGTACGGTGTTGTAAGGTGCTGTTAGGAGTTGTAAGGCGTCCTACATTATACTAACGTGCTTTTCATGTTGCTAATATGGCATACAAAGTCGTAAGATGCCCTAATTTGCCGTACGATGTTCAAAGGACTCGTACGAATTCATTAGTTTTATTATGGAGCTTTAACGTTTCGTACGGTGTTGTAAGGTGTTGTTAGGAGTTGTAAGGCGTCCTACATTATACTAACGTGCTTTTCAAGATGCTAATATGGCATACAGAGTCGTATGATGCCTTAACTTGCCGTACGACGTTCGAAGGATTCGGACGAATTCATTAGGTTTATTATGGAGCTTTAACGTTTCGTACGGTGTTGTAAGGTGTTGTTAGGAGTTTTAAGGCGTCCTACATTATACTAACGTGCTTTTTGAGGTGCTACTATGGCATACAAAGTCGTAAGATGCCCTAATTTGCCGTACGATGTTCAAAGGACTCGTACGAATTCATTAGTTTTATTATGGAGCTTTAACGTTTCGTACGGTGTTGTAAGGTGTTGTTAGGAGTTGTAAGGCGTCCTACATTATACTAACGTGCTTTTCAAGATGCTAATATGGCATACAAAGTCGTATGATGCCTTAACTTGCCGTACGACGTTCGAAGGATTCGGACGAATTCATTAGGTTTATTATGGAGCTTTAACGTTTCGTACGGTGTTGTAAGGTGTTGTTAGGAGTTGTAAGGCGTCCTACATTATACTAACGTGCTTTTCGAGGTGCTAATATGGCATACAAAGTCGTAAGATGCCCTAATTTGCCGTACGATGTTCAAAGGACTCGTACGAATTCATTAGTTTTATTATGGAGCTTTAACGTTTCGTACTGTGTTGTAAGGTGATGTTAGGAGTTGTAAGGCGTCCTACATTATACTAACGTGCTTTTCAAGGTGGTAATATGGCATACAGAGTCGTAAGATGCCTTAAGTTGTCGTACGACGTTCGAAGGATTCGGACGAATTCATTAGGTTTATTAGGGAGATTTATGGTTTTGTACGGTGTTTTAATGTGTTCTTAGGTGTTGTAAGACGTCCTAAATGATACTAACGTTATTTTCATGTTGCTAATATGGCATACAGAGTCGTAAGATGCCCTAGTTTGCCGTACGATGTTCAAAGGACTCGTACGATTCGTTAGTTTTATTATGGAGCTTTAACGTTTCGTACGGTGTTGTAAGGTGCTATTAGGAGTTGTAAGGCGTCCTACATTATACTAACGTGCTTTTCATGTTGCTAATATGGCATACAAAGTCGTAAGATGCCCTAATTTGCCGTACGATGTTCAAAGGACTCGTACGAATTCATTAGTTTTATTATGGAGCTTTAACGTTTCGTACGGTGTTGTAAGGTGTTGTTAGGAGTTGTAAGGCGTCCTACATTATACTAACGTGCTTTACAAGATGCTAATATGGCATACAGAGTCGTATGATGCCTTAACTTGCCGTACGACGTTCGAAGGATTCGGACGAATTCATTAGGTTTATTATGGAGCTTTAACGTTTCGTACGGTGTTGTAAGGTGTTGTTAGGAGTTTTAAGGCGTCCTACATTATACTAACGTGCTTTTCGAGGTGCTACTATGGCATACAAAGTCGTAAGATGCCCTAATTTGCCGTACGATGTTCAAAGGACTCGTACGAATTCATTAGTTTTATTATGGAGCTTTAACGTTTCGTACGGTGTTGTAAGGTGTTGTTAGGAGTTGTAAGGCGTCCTACATTATACTAACGTGCTTTTCAAGATGCTAATATGGCATACAGAGTCGTATGATGCCTTAACTTGCCGTACGACGTTCGAAGGATTCGGACGAATTCATTAGGTTTATTATGGAGCTTTAACGTTTCGTACGGTGTTGTAAGGTGTTGTTAGGAGTTGTAAGGCGTCCTACATTATACTAACGTGCTTTTCGAGGTGCTAATATGGCATACAAAGTCGTAAGATGCCCTAATTTGCCGTACGATGTTCAAAGGACTCGTACGAATTCATTAGTTTTATTATGGAGCTTTAACGTTTCGTACTGTGTTGTAAGGTGATGTTAGGAGTTGTAAGGCGTCCTACATTATACTAACGTGCTTTTCAAGGTGGTAATATGGCATACAGAGTCGTTAGATGCCTTAAGTTGTCGTACGACGTTCGAAGGATTCGGACGAATTCATTAGGTTTATTAGGGAGATTTATGGTTTTGTACGGTGTTTTAATGTGTTCTTAGGTGTTGTAAGACGTCCTAAATGATACTAACGTTATTTTCATGTTGCTAATATGGCATACAGAGTCGTAAGATGCCCTAGTTTGCCGTACGATGTTCAAAGGACTCGTACGATTCGTTAGTTTTATTATGGAGCTTTAACGTTTCGTACGGTGTTGTAAGGTGCTGTTAGGAGTTGTAAGGCGTCCTACATTATACTAACGTGCTTTTCATGTTGCTAATATGGCATACAAAGTCGTAAGATGCCCTAATTTGCCGTACGATCTTCAAAGGACTCGTACGAATTCATTAGTTTTATTATGGAGCTTTAACGTTTCGTACGGTGTTGTAAGGTGTTGTTAGGAGTTGTAAGGCGTCCTACATTATACTAACGTGCTTTTCAAGATGCTAATATGAAATACAGAGTCGTATGATGCCTTAACTTGCCGTACGACGTTCGAAGGATTCGGACGAATTCATTAGGTTTATTATGGAGCTTTAACGTTTCGTACGGTGTTGTAAGGTGTTGTTAGGAGTTGTAAAGCGTCCTACATTATACTAACGTGCTTTTCGAGGTGCTACTATGGCATACAAAGTCGTAAGATGCCCTAATTTGCCGTACGATGTTCAAAGGACTCGTACGAATTCATTAGTTTTATTATGGAGCTTTAACGTTTCGTACGGTGTTGTAAGGTGTTGTTAGGAGTTGTAAGGCGTCCTACATTATACTAACGTGCTTTTCAAGATGCTAATATGGCATACAGAGTCGTATGATGCCTTAACTTGCCGTACGACGTTCGAAGGATTCGGACGAATTCATTAGGTTTATTATGGAGCTTTAACGTTTCGTACGGTGTTGTAAGGTGTTGTTAGGAGTTGTAAGGCGTCCTACATTATACTAACGTGCTTTTCGAGGTGCTAATATGGCATACAAAGTCGTAAGATGCCCTAATTTGCCGTACGATGTTCAAAGGACTCGTACGAATTCATTAGTTTTATTATGGAGCTTTAACGTTTCGTACTGTGTTGTAAGGTGATGTTAGGAGTTGTAAGGCGTCCTACATTATACTAACGTGCTTTTCAAGGTGGTAATATGGCATACAGAGTCGTTAGATGCCTTAAGTTGTCGTACGACGTTCGAAGGATTCGGACGAATTCATTAGGTTTATTAGGGAGATTTATGGTTTTGTACGGTGTTTTAATGTGTTCTTAGGTGTTGTAAGACGTCCTAAATGATACTAACGTTATTTTCATGTTGCTAATATGGCATACAGAGTCGTAAGATGCCCTAGTTTGCCGTACGATGTTCAAAGGACTCGTACGATTCGTTAGTTTTATTATGGAGCTTTAACGTTTCGTACGGTGTTGTAAGGTGCTGTTAGGAGTTGTAAGGCGTCCTACATTATACTAACGTGCTTTTCATGTTGCTAATATGGCATACAAAGTCGTAAGATGCCCTAATTTGCCGTACGATGTTCAAAGGACTCGTACGAATTCATTAGTTTTATTATGGAGCTTTAACGTTTCGTACGGTGTTGTAAGGTGTTGTTAGGAGTTGTAAGGCGTCCTACAATATACTAACGTGCTTTTCAAGATGCTAATATGAAATACAGAGTCGTATGATGCCTTAACTTGCCGTACGACGTTCGAAGGATTCGGACGAATTCATTAGGTTTATTATGGAGCTTTAACGTTTCGTACGGTGTTGTAAGGTGTTGTTAGGAGTTGTAAAGCGTCCTACATTATACTAACGTGCTTTTCGAGGTGCTAATATGGCATACAAAGTCGTAAGATGCCCTAATTTTCCGTACGATGTTCAAAGGACTCGTATGAATTCATTAGTTTTATTATGGAGCTTTAACGTTTCGTACTGTGTTGTAAGGTGATGTTAGGAGTTGTAAGGCGTCCTACATTATACTAACGTGCTTTTCAAGGTGGTAATATGGCATACAGAATCGTAAGATGCCTTAAGTTGTCGTACGACGTTCGAAGGATTTGGACGAATTCATTAGGTTTATTAGGGAGATTTATGGTTTTGTACGGTGTTTTAATGTGTTCTTAGGTGATGTAAGGCGTCCTAAATGATACTAACGTTATTTTCATGTTGCTAATATGGCATACAGAGTCTTAAGATGTCCTAACTTGTCCTATGAAATTCAAAGGACTCGTACGAATTCATTAGGTTTATTATAGAGATTTATGGTTTTGTACGGTGTTTTAATGTGTTCTTAGGTGTTGTAAGACGTCCTAAATGATACTAACGTTATTTTCATGTTGCTAATATGGCATACAGAGTCTTAAGATGTCCTAACTTGTCCTATGATGTTTAAAGGACTCGTACGAATTCATTAGGTTTATTATAGAGATTTATGGTTTTGTACGGTGTTTTAATGTGTTCTTAGGTGTTGTAAGACGTCCTAAATGAAACTAACGTTATTTCCATGTTGCTAATACGGCATACAGAGTCGTAAGATGCCCTAATTTGCTGTACGATGTTCAAAGGACTCGTACGAATTCATTAGTTTTATTATGGAGCTTTAACGTTTCGTACGGTGTTGTAAGGTGCTGTTAGGAGTTGTAAGGCGTCCTACATTATACTAAAGTGCTTTTCATGTTGCTAATATGGCATACAAAGTCGTAAGATGCCCTAATTTGCCGTACGATGTTCAAAGGACTCGTACGAATTCATTAGTTTTATTATGGAGCTATAACGTTTCGTCCGGTGTTGTAAGGTGTTGTTAGGAGTTGTAAGGCGTCCTACATTATACTAACGTGCTTTTCAAGATGCTAATATGGCATACAGAGTCGTATGATGCCTTAACTTGCCGTTCGACGTTCGAAGGATTCAGACGAATTCATTAGGTTTATTATGGAGCTTTAACGTTTCGTACGGTGTTGTAAGGTGTTGTTAGTAGTTGTAAGGCGTCCTATATTATACTAACGTGCTTTTCGAGGTGCTAATATGGCATACAAAGTCGTAAGATGCCCTAATTTGCCGTACGATGTTCAAAGGACTCGTACGAATTCATTAGTTTTATTATGGAGCTTTAACGTTTCGTACTGTGTTGTAAGGTGATGTTAGGAGTTGTAAGGCGTCTACATTATACTAACGTGCTTTTCAAGGTGGTAATATGGCATACAGAGTCGTAAGATGCCTTAAGTTGTCGTACGACGTTCGAAGGATTCAGACGAATTCATTAGGTTTATTAGGGAGATTTATGGTTTTGTACTGTGTTTTAATGTGTTCTTAGGTGTTGTAAGGCGTCCTAAATGATACTAACGTTATTTTCATGTTGCTAATATGGCATACAGAGTCTTAAGATGTCCTAACTTGTCCTATGAAGTTCAAAGGACTCGTACGAATTTATTAGGTTTATTATAGAGATTTATGGTTTTGTACGGTGTTTTAATGTGTTCTTAGGTGTTGTAAGACGTCCTAAACGATACTAACATTATTTCCATGTTGCTAATACGGCATACAGAGTCGTAAGATGCCCTAATTTGCTGTACGATGTTCAAAGGACTCGTACGAATTCATTAGTTTTATTATGGAGCTTTAACGTTTCGTACGGTGTTGTAAGGTGCTGTTAGGAGTTTTAAGGCGTCCTACATTATACTAACGTGCTTTTCAAGGTGCTAATATGGCATACAGAGTCGTAAGATGCCTTAATTTTCCGTACGACGTTCGAAGGATTCAGACAAATTCATTAGGTTTACTATGGAGATTTATGGTTTTGTAAGGTGTTATAATGTCTTCTTAGGTGTTGTAAGGCGTCCTAAATGATACTAACGTGCTTTTCAAGGTGCTAATATGGCATATAGAGTCGTAAGATGCCTTAAGTTGTCGTACGACGTTCGAAGGATTCTTACGAATTCATTAGGTTTATTAAGGAGATTTATGGTTTTGTACGGTGTTTTAATGTGTTCTTAGGTGTTGAAAGGCGTCCTAAATGATACTAACGTTATTTTCATGTTGCTAATATGGCATACAGAGTCGTAAGATGCCCTAGTTTGCCGTACGATGTTCAAAGGACTCGTACGATTCGTTAGTTTTATTATGGAGCTTTAACGTTTCGTACGGTGTTGTAAGGTGCTGTTAGGAGTTGTAAGGCGTCCTACATTATACTAACGTGCTTTTCATGTTGCTAATATGGCATACAAAGTCGTAAGATGCCCTAATTTGCCGTACGATGTTCAAAGGACTCGTACGAATTCATTAGTTTTATTATGGAGCTTTAACGTTTCGTACGGTGTTGTAAGGTGTTGTTAGGAGTTGTAAGGCGTCCTACATTATACTAACGTGCTTTTCAAGATGCTAATATGGCATACAGAGTCGTATGATGCCTTAACTTGCCGTACGACGTTCGAAGGATTCGGACGAATTCATTAGGTTTATTATGGAGCTTTAACGTTTCGTACGGTGTTGTAAGGTGTTGTTAGGAGTTGTAAGGCGTCCTACATTATACTAACGTGCTTTTCGAGGTGCTAATATGGCATACAAAGTCGTAAGATGCCCTAATTTGTCGTACGATGTTCAAAGGACTCGTACGAATTCATTAGTTTTATTATGGAGCTTTAACGTTTCGTACTGTGTTGTAAGGTGATGTTAGGAGTTGTAAGGCGTCCTACATTATACTAACGTGCTTTTCAAGGTGGTAATATGGCATACAGAGTCGTAAGATGCCTTAAGTTGTCGTACGACGTTCGAAGGATTCGGACGAATTCATTAGGTTTATTAGGGAGATTTATGGTTTTGTACGGTGTTTTAATGTGTTCTTAGGTGTTGTAAGGCGTCCTAAATGATACTAACGTTATTTTCATGTTGCTAATATGGCATACAGAGTCTTAAGATGTCCTAACTTGTCCTATGAAGTTCAAAGGACTCGTACGAATTCATTAGGTTTATTATAGAGATTTATGGTTTTGTACGGTGTTTTAATGTGTTCTTAGGTGTTGTAAGACGTCCTAAACGATACTAACATTATTTCCATGTTGCTAATACGGCATACAGAGTCGTAAGATGCCCTAATTTGCTGTACGATGTTCAAAGGACTCGTACGAATTCATTAGTTTTATTATGGAGCTTTAACGTTTCGTACGGTGTTGTAAGGTGCTGTTAGGAGTTTTAAGGCGTCCTACATTATACTAACGTGCTTTTCAAGGTGCTAATATGGCATACAGAGTCGTAAGATGCCCTAATTTGCCGTACGACGTTCAAAGGACTCGTACGAATTCATTAGTTTTATTATGGAGCTTTAACGTTTCGTACTGTGTTGTAAGGTGATGTTAGGAGTTGTAAGGCGTCCTACATTATACTAACGTGCTTTTCAAGATGCTAATATGGCATACAGAGTCGTATGATGCCTTAACTTGCCGTACGACGTTCGAAGGATTCGGACGAATTCATTAGGTTTATTATGGAGCTTTAACGTTTCGTACGGTGTTGTAAGGTGTTGTTAGGAGTTGTAAGGCGTCCTACATTATACTAACGTGCTTTTCGAGGTGCTAATATGGCATACAAAGTCGTAAGATGCCCTAATTTGCCGTACGATGTTCAAAGGACTCGTACGAATTCATTAGTTTTATTATGGAGCTTTAACGTTTCGTACTGTGTTGTAAGGTGATGTTAGGAGTTGTAAGGCGTCCTACATTATACTAACGTGCTTTTCAAGGTGGTAATATGGCATACAGAGTCGTAAGATGCCTTAAGTTGTCGTACGACGTTCGAAGGATTCGGACGAATTCATTAGGTTTATTATAGAGATTTATGGTTTTGTACGGTGTTTTAATGTGTTCTTAGGTGTTGTAAGACGTCCTAAATGATACTAACATTATTTCCATGTTGCTAATACGGCATACAGAGTCGTAAGATGCCCTAATTTGCTGTACGATGTTCAAAGGACTCGTACGAATTCATTAGTTTTATTATGGAGCTTTAACGTTTCGTACGGTGTTGTAAGGTGCTGTTAGGAGTTTTAAGGCGTCCTACATTATACTAACGTGCTTTTCAAGGTGCTAATATGGCATACAGAGTCGTAAGATGCCTTAATTTTCCGTACGACGTTCGAAGGATTCGGACAAATTCATTAGGTTTACTATGGAGATTTATGGTTTTGTATGGTGTTATAATGTCTTCTTAGGTGTTGTAAGGCGTCCTAAATGATACTAACATGCTTTTCAAGGTGCTAATATGGCATACAGAGTCGTAAGATGCCTTAAGTTGTCGTACGACGTTCGAAGGATTCTTACGAATTCATTAGGTTTATTAAGGAGATTTATGGTTTTGTACGGTGTTTTAATGTGTTCTTAGGTGTTGAAAGGCGTCTTAAATGATACTAATGTTATTTTCATGTTGCTAATATGGCATACAGAGTCGTAAGATGCCCTAGTTTGCCGTACGATGTTCAAAGGACTCGTACGATTCGTTAGTTTTATTATGGAGCTTTAACGTTTCGTACGGTGTTGTAAGGTGCTGTTAGGAGTTGTAAGGCGTCCTACATTATACTAACGTGCTTTTCATGTTGCTAATATGGCATACAAAGTCGTAAGATGCCCTAATTTGCCGTACGATGTTTAAAGGACTCGTACGAATTCATTAGTTTTATTATGGAGCTTTAACGTTTCGTACGGTGTTGTAAGGTGTTGTTAGGAGTTGTAAGGCGTCCTACATTATACTAACGTGCTTTTCAAGATGCTAATATGGCATACAGAGTCGTATGATGCCTTAACTTGCCGTACGACGTTCGAAGGATTCGGACGAATTCATTAGGTTTATTATGGAGCTTTAACGTTTCGTACGGTGTTGTAAGGTGTTGTTAGGAGTTGTAAGGCGTCCTACATTATACTAACGTGCTTTTCGAGGTGCTAATATGGCATACAAAGTCGTAAGATGCCCTAATTTGCCGTACGATGTTCAAAGGACTCGTACGAATTCATTAGTTTTATTATGGAGCTTTAACGTTTCGTACTGTGTTGTAAGGTGATGTTAGGAGTTGTAAGGCGTCCTACATTATACTAACGTGCTTTTCAAGGTGGTAATATGGCATAAAGAGTCGTAAGATGCCTTAAGTTGTCGTACGACGTTCGAAGGATTCGGACGAATTCATTAGGTTTATTATGGAGCTTTAACGTTTCGTACGGTGTTGTAAGGTGTTGTTAGTAGTTGTAAGGCGTCCTACATTATACTAACGTGCTTTTCGAGGTGCTAATATGGCATACAAAGTCGTAAGATGCCCGAATTTGCCGTACGATGTTCAAAGGACTCGTACGAATTCATTAGTTTTATTATGGAGCTTTAACGTTTCGTACTGTGTTGTAAGGTGATGTTAGGAGTTGTAAGGCGTCCTACATTATACTAACGTGCTTTTCAAGGTGGTAATATGGCATACAGAGTCGTAAGATGCCTTAAGTTGTCGTACGACGTTCGAAGGATTCGGACGAATTCGTTAGGTTTATTAGGGAGATTTATGGTTTTGTACGGTGTTTTAATGTGTTCTTAGGTGTTGTAAGGCGTCCTAAATGATACTAACGTTATTTTCATGTTGCTAATATGGCATAGAGTCTTAAGATGTCCTAACTTGTCCTATGAAGTTCAAAGGACTCGTACGAATTCATTAGGTTTATTATAGAGATTTATGGTTTTGTACGGTGTTTTAATGTGTTCTTAGGTGTTGTAAGACGTCCTAAACGATACTAACATTATTTCCATGTTGCTAATACGGCATACAGAGTCGTAAGATGCCCTAATTTGCTGTACGATGTTCAAAGGACTCGTACGAATTCATTAGTTTTATTATGGAGCTTTAACGTTTCGTACGGTGTTGTAAGGTGCTGTTAGGAGTTTTTAGGCGTCCTACATTATACTAACGTGCTTTTCAAGGTGTTAATATGGCATACAGAGTCGTAAGATGCCTTAATTTTCCGTACGACGTTCGAAGGATTCAGACAAATTCATTAGGTTTACTATGGAGATTTATGGTTTTGTAAGGTGTTATAATGTCTTCTTAGGTGTTGTAAGGCGTCCTAAATGATACTAACGTGCTTTTCAAGGTGCTAATATGGCATATAGAGTCGTAAGATGCCTTAAGTTGTCGTACAACGTTCGAAGGATTCTTACGAATTCATTAGGTTTATTAAGGAAATTTATGGTTTTGTACGGTGTTTTAATGTGTTCTTAGGTGTTGAAAGGCGTCCTAAATGATACTAACGTTATTTTCATGTTGCTAATATGGCATACAGAGTCGTAAGATGCCCTAGTTTGCCGTACGATGTTCAAAGGACTCGTACGATTCGTTAGTTTTATTATGGAGCTTTAACGTTTCGTACGGTGTTGTAAGGTGCTGTTAGGAGTTGTAAGGCGTCCTACATTATACTAACGTGCTTTTCATGTTGCTAATATGGCATACAAAGTCGTAAGATGCCCTAATTTACCGTACGATGTTCAAAGGACTCGTACGAATTCATTAGTTTTATTATGGAGCTATAACGTTTCGTCCGGTGTTGTAAGGTGTTGTTAGGAGTTGTAAGGCGTCCTACATTATACTAACGTGCTTTTCAAGATGCTAATATGGCATACAGAGTCGTATGATGCCTTAACTTGCCGTTCGACGTTCGAAGGATTCAGACGAATTCATTAGGTTTATTATGGAGCTTTAACGTTTCGTACGGTGTTGTAAGGTGTTGTTAGTAGTTGTAAGGCGTCCTATATTATACTAACGTGCTTTTCGAGGTGCTAATATGGCATACAAAGTCGTAAGATGCCCTAATTTGCCGTACGATGTTCAAAGGACTCGTACGAATTCATTAGTTTTATTATGGAGCTTTACGTTTCGTACTGTGTTGTAAGGTGATGTTAGGAGTTGTAAGGCGTCTACATTATACTAACGTGCTTTTATAGGTGGTAATATGGCATACAGAGTCGTAAGATGCCTTAAGTTGTCGTACGACGTTCGAAGGATTCAGACGAATTCATTAGGTTTATTAGGGAGATTTATGGTTTTGTACTGTGTTTTAATGTGTTCTTAGGTGTTGTAAGGCGTCCTAAATGATACTAACGTTATTTTCATGTTGCTAATATGGCATACAGAGTCTTAAGATGTCCTAACTTGTCCTATGAAGTTCAAAGGACTCGTACGAATTTATTAGGTTTATTATAGAGATTTATGGTTTTGTACGGTGTTTTAATGTGTTCTTAGGTGTTGTAAGACGTCCTAAATGATACTAACGTTATTTTCATGTTGCTAATATGGCATACAGAGTCGTAAGATGCCCTAGTTTGCCGTACGATGTTCAAAGGACTCGTACGATTCGTTAGTTTTATTATGGAGCTTTAACGTTTCGTACGGTGTTGTAAGGTGCTGTTAGGAGTTGTAAGGCGTCCTACATTATACTAACGTGCTTTTCATGTTGCTAATATGGCATACAAAGTCGTAAGATGCCCTAATTTGCCGTACGATGTTCAAAGGACTCGTACGAATTCATTAGTTTTATTATGGAGCTTTAACGTTTCGTACGGTGTTGTAAGGTGTTGTTAGGAGTTGTAAGGCGTCCTACATTATACTAACGTGCTTTTCAAGATGCTAATATGAAATACAGAGTCGTATGATGCCTTAACTTGCCGTACGACGTTCGAAGGATTCGGACGAATTCATTAGGTTTATTATGGAGCTTTAACGTTTCGTACGGTGTTGTAAGGTGTTGTTAGGAGTTGTAAAGCGTCCTACATTATACTAACGTGCTTTTCGAGGTGCTACTATGGCATACAAAGTCGTAAGATGCCCTAATTTGCCGTACGATGTTCAAAGGACTCGTACGAATTCATTAGTTTTATTATGGAGCTTTAACGTTTCGTACGGTGTTGTAAGGTGTTGTTAGGAGTTGTAAGGCGTCCTACATTATACTAACGTGCTTTTCAAGATGCTAATATGGCATACAGAGTCGTATGATGCCTTAACTTGCCGTACGACGTTCGAAGGATTCGGACGAATTCATTAGGTTTATTATGGAGCTTTAACGTTTCGTACGGTGTTGTAAGGTGTTGTTAGGAGTTGTAAGGCGTCCTACATTATACTAACGTGCTTTTCGAGGTGCTAATATGGCATACAAAGTCGTAAGATGCCCTAATTTGCCGTACGATGTTCAAAGGACTCGTACGAATTCATTAGTTTTATTATGGAGCTTTAACGTTTCGTACTGTGTTGTAAGGTGATGTTAGGAGTTGTAAGGCGTCCTACATTATACTAACGTGCTTTTCAAGGTGGTAATATGGCATACAGAGTCGTTAGATGCCTTAAGTTGTCGTACGACGTTCGAAGGATTCGGACGAATTCATTAGGTTTATTAGGGAGATTTATGGTTTTGTACGGTGTTTTAATGTGTTCTTAGGTGTTGTAAGACGTCCTAAATGATACTAACGTTATTTTCATGTTGCTAATATGGCATACAGAGTCGTAAGATGCCCTAGTTTGCCGTACGATGTTCAAAGGACTCGTACGATTCGTTAGTTTTATTATGGAGCTTTAACGTTTCGTACGGTGTTGTAAGGTGCTGTTAGGAGTTGTAAGGCGTCCTACATTATACTAACGTGCTTTTCATGTTGCTAATATGGCATACAAAGTCGTAAGATGCCCTAATTTGCCGTACGATGTTCAAAGGACTCGTACGAATTCATTAGTTTTATTATGGAGCTTTAACGTTTCGTACGGTGTTGTAAGGTGTTGTTAGGAGTTGTAAGGCGTCCTACAATATACTAACGTGCTTTTCAAGATGCTAATATGAAATACAGAGTCGTATGATGCCTTAACTTGCCGTACGACGTTCGAAGGATTCGGACGAATTCATTAGGTTTATTATGGAGCTTTAACGTTTCGTACGGTGTTGTAAGGTGTTGTTAGGAGTTGTAAAGCGTCCTACATTATACTAACGTGCTTTTCGAGGTGCTAATATGGCATACAAAGTCGTAAGATGCCCTAATTTTCCGTACGATGTTCAAAGGACTCGTATGAATTCATTAGTTTTATTATGGAGCTTTAACGTTTCGTACTGTGTTGTAAGGTGATGTTAGGAGTTGTAAGGCGTCCTACATTATACTAACGTGCTTTTCAAGGTGGTAATATGGCATACAGAATCGTAAGATGCCTTAAGTTGTCGTACGACGTTCGAAGGATTTGGACGAATTCATTAGGTTTATTAGGGAGATTTATGGTTTTGTACGGTGTTTTAATGTGTTCTTAGGTGATGTAAGGCGTCCTAAATGATACTAACGTTATTTTCATGTTGCTAATATGGCATACAGAGTCTTAAGATGTCCTAACTTGTCCTATGAAATTCAAAGGACTCGTACGAATTCATTAGGTTTATTATAGAGATTTATGGTTTTGTACGGTGTTTTAATGTGTTCTTAGGTGTTGTAAGACGTCCTAAATGATACTAACGTTATTTTCATGTTGCTAATATGGAATACAGAGTCTTAAGATGTCCTAACTTGTCCTATGATGTTTAAAGGACTCGTACGAATTCATTAGGTTTATTATAGAGATTTATGGTTTTGTACGGTGTTTTAATGTGTTCTTAGGTGTTGTAAGACGTCCTAAATGAAACTAACGTTATTTCCATGTTGCTAATACGGCATACAGAGTCGTAAGATGCCCTAATTTGCTGTACGATGTTCAAAGGACTCGTACGAATTCATTAGTTTTATTATGGAGCTTTAACGTTTCGTACGGTGTTGTAAGGTGCTGTTAGGAGTTGTAAGGCGTCCTACATTATACTAAAGTGCTTTTCATGTTGCTAATATGGCATACAAATTCGTAAGATGCCCTAATTTGCCGTACGATGTTCAAAGGACTCGTACGAATTCATTAGTTTTATTATGGAGCTATAACGTTTCGTCCGGTGTTGTAAGGTGTTGTTAGGAGTTGTAAGGCGTCCTACATTATACTAACGTGCTTTTCAAGATGCTAATATGGCATACAGAGTCGTATGATGCCTTAACTTGCCGTTCGACGTTCGAAGGATTCAGACGAATTCATTAGGTTTATTATGGAGCTTTAACGTTTCGTACGGTGTTGTAAGGTGTTGTTAGTAGTTGTAAGGCGTCCTATATTATACTAACGTGCTTTTCGAGGTGCTAATATGGCATACAAAGTCGTAAGATGCCCTAATTTGCCGTACGATGTTCAAAGGACTCGTACGAATTCATTAGTTTTATTATGGAGCTTTAACGTTTCGTACTGTGTTGTAAGGTGATGTTAGGAGTTGTAAGGCGTCTACATTATACTAACGTGCTTTTCAAGGTGGTAATATGGCATACAGAGTCGTAAGATGCCTTAAGTTGTCGTACGACGTTCGAAGGATTCAGACGAATTCATTAGGTTTATTAGGGAGATTTATGGTTTTGTACTGTGTTTTAATGTGTTCTTAGGTGTTGTAAGGCGTCCTAAATGATACTAACGTTATTTTCATGTTGCTAATATGGCATACAGAGTCTTAAGATGTCCTAACTTGTCCTATGAAGTTCAAAGGACTCGTACGAATTTATTAGGTTTATTATAGAGATTTATGGTTTTGTACGGTGTTTTAATGTGTTCTTAGGTGTTGTAAGACGTCCTAAACGATACTAACATTATTTCCATGTTGCTAATACGGCATACAGAGTCGTAAGATGCCCTAATTTGCTGTACGATGTTCAAAGGACTCGTACGAATTCATTAGTTTTATTATGGAGCTTTAACGTTTCGTACGGTGTTGTAAGGTGCTGTTAGGAGTTTTAAGGCGTCCTACATTATACTAACGTGCTTTTCAAGGTGCTAATATGGCATACAGAGTCGTAAGATGCCTTAATTTTCCGTACGACGTTCGAAGGATTCAGACAAATTCATTAGGTTTACTATGGAGATTTATGGTTTTGTAAGGTGTTATAATGTCTTCTTAGGTGTTGTAAGGCGTCCTAAATGATACTAACGTGCTTTTCAAGGTGCTAATATGGCATATAGAGTCGTAAGATGCCTTAAGTTGTCGTACGACGTTCGAAGGATTCTTACGAATTCATTAGGTTTATTAAGGAGATTTATGGTTTTGTACGGTGTTTTAATGTGTTCTTAGGTGTTGAAAGGCGTCCTAAATGATACTAACGTTATTTTCATGTTGCTAATATGGCATACAGAGTCGTAAGATGCCCTAGTTTGCCGTACGATGTTCAAAGGACTCGTACGATTCGTTAGTTTTATTATGGAGCTTTAACGTTTCGTACGGTGTTGTAAGGTGCTGTTAGGAGTTGTAAGGCGTCCTACATTATACTAACGTGCTTTTCATGTTGCTAATATGGCATACAAAGTCGTAAGATGCCCTAATTTGCCGTACGATGTTCAAAGGACTCGTACGAATTCATTAGTTTTATTATGGAGCTTTAACGTTTCGTACGGTGTTGTAAGGTGTTGTTAGGAGTTGTAAGGCGTCCTACATTATACTAACGTGCTTTTCAAGATGCTAATATGGCATACAGAGTCGTATGATGCCTTAACTTGCCGTACGACGTTCGAAGGATTCGGACGAATTCATTAGGTTTATTATGGAGCTTTAACGTTTCGTACGGTGTTGTAAGGTGTTGTTAGGAGTTGTAAGGCGTCCTACATTATACTAACGTGCTTTTCGAGGTGCTAATATGGCATACAAAGTCGTAAGATGCCCTAATTTGCCGTACGATGTTCAAAGGACTCGTACGAATTCATTAGTTTTATTATGGAGCTTTAACGTTTCGTACTGTGTTGTAAGGTGATGTTAGGAGTTGTAAGGCGTCCTACATTATACTAACGTGCTTTTCAAGGTGGTAATATGGCATACAGAGTCGTAAGATGCCTTAAGTTGTCGTACGACGTTCGAAGGATTCGGACGAATTCATTAGGTTTATTAGGGAGATTTATGGTTTTGTACGGTGTTTTAATGTGTTCTTAGGTGTTGTAAGGCGTCCTAAATGATACTAACGTTATTTTCATGTTGCTAATATGGCATACAGAGTCTTAAGATGTCCTAACTTGTCCTATGAAGTTCAAAGGACTCGTACGAATTCATTAGGTTTATTATAGAGATTTATGGTTTTGTACGGTGTTTTAATGTGTTCTTAGGTGTTGTAAGACGTCCTAAACGATACTAACATTATTTCCATGTTGCTAATACGGCATACAGAGTCGTAAGATGCCCTAATTTGCTGTACGATGTTCAAAGGACTCGTACGAATTCATTAGTTTTATTATGGAGCTTTAACGTTTCGTACGGTGTTGTAAGGTGCTGTTAGGAGTTTTAAGGCGTCCTACATTATACTAACGTGCTTTTCAAGGTGCTAATATGGCATACAGAGTCGTAAGATGCCCTAATTTGCCGTACGACGTTCAAAGGACTCGTACGAATTCATTAGTTTTATTATGGAGCTTTAACGTTTCGTACTGTGTTGTAAGGTGATGTTAGGAGTTGTAAGGCGTCCTACATTATACTAACGTGCTTTTCAAGATGCTAATATGGCATACAGAGTCGTATGATGCCTTAACTTGCCGTACGACGTTCGAAGGATTCGGACGAATTCATTAGGTTTATTATGGAGCTTTAACGTTTCGTACGGTGTTGTAAGGTGTTGTTAGGAGTTGTAAGGCGTCCTACATTATACTAACGTGCTTTTCGAGGTGCTAATATGGCATACAAAGTCGTAAGATGCCCTAATTTGCCGTACGATGTTCAAAGGACTCGTACGAATTCATTAGTTTTATTATGGAGCTTTAACGTTTCGTACTGTGTTGTAAGGTGATGTTAGGAGTTGTAAGGCGTCCTACATTATACTAACGTGCTTTTCAAGGTGGTAATATGGCATACAGAGTCGTAAGATGCCTTAAGTTGTCGTACGACGTTCGAAGGATTCGGACGAATTCATTAGGTTTATTATAGAGATTTATGGTTTTGTACGGTGTTTTAATGTGTTCTTAGGTGTTGTAAGACGTCCTAAATGATACTAACATTATTTCCATGTTGCTAATACGGCATACAGAGTCGTAAGATGCCCTAATTTGCTGTACGATGTTCAAAGGACTCGTACGAATTCATTAGTTTTATTATGGAGCTTTAACGTTTCGTACGGTGTTGTAAGGTGCTGTTAGGAGTTTTAAGGCGTCCTACATTATACTAACGTGCTTTTCAAGGTGCTAATATGGCATACAGAGTCGTAAGATGCCTTAATTTTCCGTACGACGTTCGAAGGATTCGGACAAATTCATTAGGTTTACTATGGAGATTTATGGTTTTGTATGGTGTTATAATGTCTTCTTAGGTGTTGTAAGGCGTCCTAAATGATACTAACATGCTTTTCAAGGTGCTAATATGGCATACAGAGTCGTAAGATGCCTTAAGTTGTCGTACGACGTTCGAAGGATTCTTACGAATTCATTAGGTTTATTAAGGAGATTTATGGTTTTGTACGGTGTTTTAATGTGTTCTTAGGTGTTGAAAGGCGTCTTAAATGATACTAATGTTATTTTCATGTTGCTAATATGGCATACAGAGTCGTAAGATGCCCTAGTTTGCCGTACGATGTTCAAAGGACTCGTACGATTCGTTAGTTTTATTATGGAGCTTTAACGTTTCGTACGGTGTTGTAAGGTGCTGTTAGGAGTTGTAAGGCGTCCTACATTATACTAACGTGCTTTTCATGTTGCTAATATGGCATACAAAGTCGTAAGATGCCCTAATTTGCCGTACGATGTTCAAAGGACTCGTACGAATTCATTAGTTTTATTATGGAGCTTTAACGTTTCGTACGGTGTTGTAAGGTGTTGTTAGGAGTTGTAAGGCGTCCTACATTATACTAACGTGCTTTTCAAGATGCTAATATGGCATACAGAGTCGTATGATGCCTTAACTTGCCGTACGACGTTCGAAGGATTCGGACGAATTCATTAGGTTTATTATGGAGCTTTAACGTTTCGTACGGTGTTGTAAGGTGTTGTTAGGAGTTGTAAGGCGTCCTACATTATACTAACGTGCTTTTCGAGGTGCTAATATGGCATACAAAGTCGTAAGATGCCCTAATTTGCCGTACGATGTTCAAAGGACTCGTACGAATTCATTAGTTTTATTATGGAGCTTTAACGTTTCGTACTGTGTTGTAAGGTGATGTTAGGAGTTGTAAGGCGTCCTACATTATACTAACGTGCTTTTCAAGGTGGTAATATGGCATAAAGAGTCGTAAGATGCCTTAAGTTGTCGTACGACGTTCGAAGGATTCGGACGAATTCATTAGGTTTATTATGGAGCTTTAACGTTTCGTACGGTGTTGTAAGGTGTTGTTAGTAGTTGTAAGGCGTCCTACATTATACTAACGTGCTTTTCGAGGTGCTAATATGGCATACAAAGTCGTAAGATGCCCGAATTTGCCGTACGATGTTCAAAGGACTCGTACGAATTCATTAGTTTTATTATGGAGCTTTAACGTTTCGTACTGTGTTGTAAGGTGATGTTAGGAGTTGTAAGGCGTCCTACATTATACTAACGTGCTTTTCAAGGTGGTAATATGGCATACAGAGTCGTAAGATGCCTTAAGTTGTCGTACGACGTTCGAAGGATTCGGACGAATTCGTTAGGTTTATTAGGGAGATTTATGGTTTTGTACGGTGTTTTAATGTGTTCTTAGGTGTTGTAAGGCGTCCTAAATGATACTAACGTTATTTTCATGTTGCTAATATGGCATAGAGTCTTAAGATGTCCTAACTTGTCCTATGAAGTTCAAAGGACTCGTACGAATTCATTAGGTTTATTATAGAGATTTATGGTTTTGTACGGTGTTTTAATGTGTTCTTAGGTGTTGTAAGACGTCCTAAACGATACTAACATTATTTCCATGTTGCTAATACGGCATACAGAGTCGTAAGATGCCCTAATTTGCTGTACGATGTTCAAAGGACTCGTACGAATTCATTAGTTTTATTATGGAGCTTTAACGTTTCGTACGGTGTTGTAAGGTGCTGTTAGGAGTTTTTAGGCGTCCTACATTATACTAACGTGCTTTTCAAGGTGTTAATATGGCATACAGAGTCGTAAGATGCCTTAATTTTCCGTACGACGTTCGAAGGATTCAGACAAATTCATTAGGTTTACTATGGAGATTTATGGTTTTGTAAGGTGTTATAATGTCTTCTTAGGTGTTGTAAGGCGTCCTAAATGATACTAACGTGCTTTTCAAGGTGCTAATATGGCATATAGAGTCGTAAGATGCCTTAAGTTGTCGTACAACGTTCGAAGGATTCTTACGAATTCATTAGGTTTATTAAGGAAATTTATGGTTTTGTACGGTGTTTTAATGTGTTCTTAGGTGTTGAAAGGCGTCCTAAATGATACTAACGTTATTTTCATGTTGCTAATATGGCATACAGAGTCGTAAGATGCCCTAGTTTGCCGTACGATGTTCAAAGGACTCGTACGATTCGTTAGTTTTATTATGGAGCTTTAACGTTTCGTACGGTGTTGTAAGGTGCTGTTAGGAGTTGTAAGGCGTCCTACATTATACTAACGTGCTTTTCATGTTGCTAATATGGCATACAAAGTCGTAAGATGCCCTAATTTACCGTACGATGTTCAAAGGACTCGTACGAATTCATTAGTTTTATTATGGAGCTATAACGTTTCGTCCGGTGTTGTAAGGTGTTGTTAGGAGTTGTAAGGCGTCCTACATTATACTAACGTGCTTTTCAAGATGCTAATATGGCATACAGAGTCGTATGATGCCTTAACTTGCCGTTCGACGTTCGAAGGATTCAGACGAATTCATTAGGTTTATTATGGAGCTTTAACGTTTCGTACGGTGTTGTAAGGTGTTGTTAGTAGTTGTAAGGCGTCCTATATTATACTAACGTGCTTTTCGAGGTGCTAATATGGCATACAAAGTCGTAAGATGCCCTAATTTGCCGTACGATGTTCAAAGGACTCGTACGAATTCATTAGTTTTATTATGGAGCTTTAACGTTTCGTACTGTGTTGTAAGGTGATGTTAGGAGTTGTAAGGCGTCTACATTATACTAACGTGCTTTTATAGGTGGTAATATGGCATACAGAGTCGTAAGATGCCTTAAGTTGTCGTACGACGTTCGAAGGATTCAGACGAATTCATTAGGTTTATTAGGGAGATTTATGGTTTTGTACTGTGTTTTAATGTGTTCTTAGGTGTTGTAAGGCGTCCTAAATGATACTAACGTTATTTTCATGTTGCTAATATGGCATACAGAGTCTTAAGATGTCCTAACTTGTCCTATGAAGTTCAAAGGACTCGTACGAATTTATTAGGTTTATTATAGAGATTTATGGTTTTGTACGGTGTTTTAATGTGTTCTTAGGTGTTGTAAGACGTCCTAAACGATACTAACATTATTTCCATGTTGCTAATACGGCATACAGAGTCGTAAGATGCCCTAATTTGCTGTACGATGTTCAAAGGACTCGTACGAATTCATTAGTTTTATTATGGAGCTTTAACGTTTCGTACGGGGTTGTAAGGTGCTGTTAGGAGTTTTAAGGCGTCCTACATTATACTAACGTGCTTTTCAAGGTGCTAATATGGCATACAGAGTCGTAAGATGCCTTAATTTTCCGTACGACGTTCGAAGGATTCAGACAAATTCATTAGGTTTACTATGGAGATTTATGGTTTTGTAAGGTGTTATAATGTCTTCTTAGGTGTTGTAAGGCGTCCTAAATGATACTAACGTGCTTTTCAAGGTGCTAATATGGCATATAGAGTCGTAAGATGCCTTAAGTTGTCGTACGACGTTCGAAGGATTCTTACGAATTCATTAGGTTTATTAAGGAGTTTATGGTTTTGTACGGTGTTTTAATGTGTTCTTAGGTGTTGAAAGGCATCCTAAATGATACTAACGTTATTTTCATGTTGCTAATATGGCATACAGAGTCGTAAGATGCCCTAGTTTGCCGTACGATGTTCAAAGGACTCGTACGATTCGTTAGTTTTATTATGGAGCTTTAACGTTTCGTACGGTGTTGTAAGGTGCGGTTAGGAGTTGTAAGGCGTCCTACATTATACTAACGTGCTTTTCATGTTGCTAATATGGCATACAAAGTCGTAAGATGCCCTAATTTGCCGTACGATGTTCAAAGGACTCGTACGAATTCATTAGTTTTATTATGGAGCTTTAACGTTTCGTACGGTGTTGTAAGGTGTTGCTAGGAGTTGTAAGGCGTCCTACATTATACTAACGTGCTTTTCAAGATGCTAATATGGCATACAGAGTCGTATGATGCCTTAACTTGCCGTACGACGTTCGAAGAATTCGGACGAATTCATTAGGTTTATTATGGAGCTTTAACGTTTCGTACGGTGTTGTAAGGTGTTGTTAGGAGTTGTAAGGCGTCCTACATTATACTAACGTGCTTTTCGAGGTGCTAATATGGCATACAAAGTCGTAAGATGCCCTAATTTGCCGTACGATGTTCAAAGGACTCGTACGAATTCATTAGTTTTATTATGGAGCTTTAACGTTTCGTACTGTGTTGTAAGGTGATGTTAGGAGTTGTAAGGCGTCCTACATTATACTAACGTGCTTTTCAAGATGCTAATATGGCATACAGAGTCGTATGATGCCTTAACTTGCCGTACGACGTTCGAAGGATTCGGACGAATTCATTAGGTTTATTATGGAGCTTTAACGTTTCGTACGGTGTTGTAAGGTGTTGTTAGGAGTTGTAAGGCGTCCTACATTATACTAACGTGCTTTTCGAGGTGCTAATATGGCATACAAAGTCGTAAGATGCCCTAATTTGCCGTACGATGTTCAAAGGACTCGTACGAATTCATTAGTTTTATTATGGAGCTTTAACGTTTCGTACTGTGTTGTAAGGTGATGTTAGGAGTTGTAAGGCGTCCTACATTATACTAACGTGCTTTTCAAGGTGGTAATATGGCATACAGAGTCGTAAGATGCCTTAAGTTGTCGTACGACGTTCGAAGGATTCGGACGAATTCATTAGGTTTATTATAGAGATTTATGGTTTTGTACGGTGTTTTAATGTGTTCTTAGGTGTTGTAAGACGTCCTAAATGATACTAACATTATTTCCATGTTGCTAATACGGCATACAGAGTCGTAAGATGCCCTAATTTGCTGTACGATGTTCAAAGGACTCGTACGAATTCATTAGTTTTATTATGGAGCTTTAACGTTTCGTACGGTGTTGTAAGGTGCTGTTAGGAGTTTTAAGGCGTCCTACATTATACTAACGTGCTTTTCAAGGTGCTAATATGGCATACAGAGTCGTAAGATGCCTTAATTTTCCGTACGACGTTCGAAGGATTCGGACAAATTCATTAGGTTTACTATGGAGATTTATGGTTTTGTATGGTGTTATAATGTCTTCTTAGGTGTTGTAAGGCGTCCTAAATGATACTAACATGCTTTTCAAGGTGCTAATATGGCATACAGAGTCGTAAGATGCCTTAAGTTGTCGTACGACGTTCGAAGGATTCTTACGAATTCATTAGGTTTATTAAGGAGATTTATGGTTTTGTACGGTGTTTTAATGTGTTCTTAGGTGTTGAAAGGCGTCTTAAATGATACTAATGTTATTTTCATGTTGCTAATATGGCATACAGAGTCGTAAGATGCCCTAGTTTGCCGTACGATGTTCAAAGGACTCGTACGATTCGTTAGTTTTATTATGGAGCTTTAACGTTTCGTACGGTGTTGTAAGGTGCTGTTAAGAGTTGTAAGGCGTCCTACATTATACTAACGTGCTTTTCATGTTGCTAATATGGCATACAAAGTCGTAAGATGCCCTAATTTGCCGTACGATGTTCAAAGGACTCGTACGAATTCATTAGTTTTATTATGGAGCTTTAACGTTTCGTACGGTGTTGTAAGGTGTTGTTAGGAGTTGTAAGGCGTCCTACATTATACTAACGTGCTTTTCAAGATGCTAATATGGCATACAGAGTCGTATGATGCCTTAACTTGCCGTACGACGTTCGAAGGATTCGGACGAATTCATTAGGTTTATTATGGAGCTTTAACGTTTCGTACGGTGTTGTAAGGTGTTGTTAGGAGTTGTAAGGCGTCCTACATTATACTAACGTGCTTTTCGAGGTGCTAATATGGCATACAAAGTCGTAAGATGCCCTAATTTGCCGTACGATGTTCAAAGGACTCGTACGAATTCATTAGTTTTATTATGGAGCTTTAACGTTTCGTACTGTGTTGTAAGGTGATGTTAGGAGTTGTAAGGCGTCCTACATTATACTAACGTGCTTTTCAAGATGCTAATATGGCATACAGAGTCGTATGATGCCTTAACTTGCCGTACGACGTTCGAAGGATTCGGACGAATTCATTAGGTTTATTATGGAGCTTTAACGTTTCGTACGGTGTTGTAAGGTGTTGTTAGGAGTTGTAAGGCGTCCTACATTATACTAACGTGCTTTTCGAGGTGCTAATATGGCATACAAAGTCGTAAGATGCCCTAATTTGCCGTACGATGTTCAAAGGACTCGTACGAATTCATTAGTTTTATTATGGAGCTTTAACGTTTCGTACTGTGTTGTAAGGTGATGTTAGGTGTTGTAAGGCGTCCTACATTATACTAACGTGCTTTTCAAGGTGGTAATATGGCATACAGAGTCGTAAGATGCCTTAAGTTGTCGTACGACGTTCGAAGGATTCGGACGAATTCATTAGGTTTATTATAGAGATTTATGGTTTTGTACGGTGTTTTAATGTGTTCTTAGGTGTTGTAAGACGTCCTAAATGATACTAATACGGCATACAGAGTCGTAAGATGCCCTAATTTGCTGTACGATGTTCAAAGGACTCGTACGAATTCATTAGTTTTATTATGGAGCTTTAACGTTTCGTACGGTGTTGTAAGGTGCTGTTAGGAGTTTTAAGGCGTCCTACATTATACTAACGTGCTTTTCAAGGTGCTAATATGGCATACAGAGTCGTAAGATGCCTTAATTTTCCGTACGACGTTCGAAGGATTCGGACAAATTCATTAGGTTTACTATGGAGATTTATGGTTTTGTATGGTGTTATAATGTCTTCTTAGGTGTTGTAAGGCGTCCTAAATGATACTAACATGCTTTTCAAGGTGCTAATATGGCATACAGAGTCGTAAGATGCCTTAAGTTGTCGTACGACGTTCGAAGGATTCTTACGAATTCATTAGGTTTATTAAGGAGATTTATGGTTTTGTACGGTGTTTTAATGTGTTCTTAGGTGTTGAAAGGCGTCTTAAATGATACTAATGTTATTTTCATGTTGCTAATATGGCATACAGAGTCGTAAGATGCCCTAGTTTGCCGTACGATGTTCAAAGGACTCGTACGATTCGTTAGTTTTATTATGGAGCTTTAACGTTTCGTACGGTGTTGTAAGGTGCTGTTAGGAGTTGTAAGGCGTCCTACATTATACTAACGTGCTTTTCATGTTGCTAATATGGCATACAAAGTCGTAAGATGCCCTAATTTGCCGTACGATGTTCAAAGGACTCGTACGAATTCATTAGTTTTATTATGGAGCTTTAACGTTTCGTACGATGTTGTAAGGTGTTGTTAGGAGTTGTAAGGCGTCCTACATTATACTAACGTGCTTTTCAAGATGCTAATATGGCATACAGAGTCGTATGATGCCTTAACTTGCCGTACGACGTTCGAAGGATTCGGACGAATTCATTAGGTTTATTATGGAGCTTTAACGTTTCGTACGGTGTTGTAAGGTGTTGTTAGGAGTTGTAAGGCGTCCTACATTATACTAACGTGCTTTTCGAGGTGCTAATATGGCATACAAAGTCGTAAAATGCCCTAATTTGCCGTACGATGTTCAAAGGACTCGTACGAATTCATTAGTTTTATTATGGAGCTTTAACGTTTCGTACTGTGTTGTAAGGTGATGTTAGGAGTTGTAAGGCGTCCTACATTATACTAACGTGCTTTTCAAGATGCTAATATGGCATACAGAGTCGTATGATGCCTTAACTTGCCGTACGACGTTCGAAGGATTCGGACGAATTCATTAGGTTTATTATGGAGCTTTAACGTTTCGTACGGTGTTGTAAGATGTTGTTAGGAGTTGTAAGGCGTCCTACATTATACTAACGTGCTTTTCGAGGTGCTAATATGGCATACAAAGTCGTAAGATGCCCTAATTTGCCGTACGATGTTCAAAGGACTCGTACGAATTCATTAGTTTTATTATGGAGCTTTAACGTTTCGTACTGTGTTGTAAGGTGATGTTAGGAGTTGTAAGGCGTCCTACATTATACTAACGTGCTTTTCAAGGTGGTAATATGGCATACAGAGTCGTAAGATGCCTTAAGTTGTCGTACGACGTTCGAAGGATTCGGACGAATTCATTAGGTTTATTATAGAGATTTATGGTTTTGTACGGTGTTTTAATGTGTTCTTAGGTGTTGTAAGACGTCCTAAATGATACTAACATTATTTCCATGTTGCTAATACGGCATACAGAGTCGTAAGATGCCCTAATTTGCTGTACGATGTTCAAAGGACTCGTACGAATTCATTAGTTTTATTATGGAGCTTTAACGTTTCGTACGGTGTTGTAAGGTGCTGTTAGGAGTTTTAAGGCGTCCTACATTATACTAACGTGCTTTTCAAGGTGCTAATATGGCATACAGAGTCGTAAGATGCCTTAATTTTCCGTACGACGTTCGAAGGATTCAGACAAATTCATTAGGTTTACTATGGAGATTTATGGTTTTGTATGGTGTTATAATGTCTTCTTAGGTGTTGTAAGGCGTCCTAAATGATACTAACATGCTTTTCAAGGTGCTAATATGGCATACAGAGTCGTAAGATGCCTTAAGTTGTCGTACGACGTTCGAAGGATTCTTACGAATTCATTAGGTTTATTAAGGAGATTTATGGTTTTGTACGGTGTTTTAATGTGTTCTCAGGTGTTGAAAGGCGTCTTAAATGATACTAATGTTATTTTCATGTTGCTAATATGGCATACAAAGTCGTAAGATGCCCTAGTTTGCCGTACGATGTTCAAAGGACTCGTACGATTCGTTAGTTTTATTATGGAGCTTTAACGTTTCGTACGGTGTTGTAAGGTGCTGTTAGGAGTTGTAAGGCGTCCTACATTATACTAACGTGCTTTTCATGTTGCTAATATGGCATACAAAGTCGTAAGATGCCCTAATTTGCCGTACGATGTTCAAAGGACTCGTACGAATTCATTAGTTTTATTATGGAGCTTTAACGTTTCGTACGGTGTTGTAAGGTGTTGTTAGGAGTTGTAAGGCGTCCTACATTATACTAACGTGCTTTTCAAGATGCTAATATGGCATACAGAGTCGTATGATGCCTTAACTTGCCGTACGACGTTCGAAGGATTCGGACGAATTCATTAGGTTTATTATGGAGCTTTAACGTTTCGTACGGTGTTGTAAGGTGTTGTTAGGAGTTGTAAGGCGTCCTACATTATACTAACGTGCTTTTCGAGGTGCTACTATGGCATACAAAGTCGTAAGATGCCCTAATTTGCCGTACGATGTTCAAAGGACTCGTACGAATTCATTAGTTTTATTATGGAGCTTTAACGTATCGTACTGTGTTGTAAGGTGCTGTTAGGAGTTGTAAGGCGTCCTACATTATACTAACGTGCTTTTCAAGGTGGTAATATGGCATACAGAGTCGTAAGATGCCTTAAGTTGTCGTACGACATTCGAAGAATTCGGACGAATTCATTAGGTTTATTAGGGAGATTTATGGTTTTGTACGGTATTTTAATGTGTTCTTAGGTGTTGTAAGGCGTCCTAAATGATACTAACGTTATTTTCATGTTGCTAATATGGCATACAGAGTCTTAAGATGTCCTAACTTGTCCTATGATGTTCAAAGGACTCGTACGAATTCATTAGGTTTATTATAGAGATTTATGGTTTTGTACGGTGTTTTAATGTGTTCTTAGGTGTTGTAAGTCATCCTAAACGATACTAACATTATTTCCATGTTGCTAATACGGCATACAGAGTCGTAAGATGCCCTAATTTGTTGTATGATGTTCAAAGGACTCGTACGAATTCATTAGTTTTATTATGGAGCTTTAACGTTTCGTACGGTGTTGTAAGGTGCTGTTAGGAGTTTTAAGGCGTCCTACATTATACTAACGTGCTTTTCAAGGTGCTATTATGGCATACAGAGTCGTAAGATGCCTTAATTTTCCGTACGACGTTCGAAGGATTCGGACAAATTCATTAGGTTTACTATGGAGATTTATGGTTTTGTACGGTATTATAATGTCTTCTTAGGTGTTGTAAGGCGTCCTAAATGATACTAACGTGCTTTTCAAGGTGCTAATATGGCATATAGAGTCGTAAGATGCCTTAAGTTGTCGTACGACGTTCGAAGGATTCTTACGAATTCATTAGGTTTATTAAGGAGATTTATGGTTTTGTACCGTGTTTTAATGTGTTCTTAGGTGTTGAAAGGCGTCCTAAATGATACTAACGTTATTTTCATGTTGCTAATATGGCATACAGAGTCGTAAGATGCCCTAGTTTGCCGTACGATTCGTTAGTTTTATTATGGAGCTTTAACGTTTCGTACGGTGTTGTAAGGTGCTGTTAGGAGTTGTAAGGCGTCCTACATTATACTAACGTGCTTTTCATGTTGCTAATATGGCATACAAAGTCGTAAGATGCCCTAATTTGCCGTACGATGTTCAAAGGACTCGTACGAATTCATTAGTTTTATTATGGAGCTTTAACGTTTCGTACGGTGTTGTAAGGTGTTGTTAGGAGTTGTAAGGCGTCCTACATTATACTAACGTGCTTTTCAAGATGCTAATATGGCATACAGAGTCGTAAGATGCCTTAAGTTGTCGTACGACGTTCGAAGGATTCGGACGAATTCATTAGGTTTATTAGGGAGATTTATGGTTTTGTACGGTGTTTTAATGTGTTCTTAGGTGTTGTAAGGCGTCCTAAATGATACTAACGTTATTTTCATGTTGCTAATATGGCATACAGAGTCTTTTTTTTTTTTTTTTGGGTAAAGGGTTACCCCGGTGATTCTATTATAAAGACAACCGTCAATGAAGTACAAGTAGTGAGGATGAGTTCCACACTAATTCATATAAGGGACAATCCCCCATATATGTGAACCAAAACAACTAAACATATAATTAAAAATAAACAAACAACCAAACCATCCAAAGACTCAATAAAACCACTTCAAAGAACTAGAAGTTCTACTATCCATTGGAAGCCATTGTAGAGGAGGAGCTCGCACCTGCTTTATCTCGAGTTATATCTCTAGATTCGTCATAAATAACTTCAACCTCTTCCTCATCCAAGTCAATCCCATTGCTATCCAATTTGTCCTTCTCTTTAATAGATTTCAATGTCCCCGCATCATTCATATTTACTGAAGTAAGGACACTAAAAGAGTTTTGAATATGGGTTTTTGAAAGGTCTCTACTTTTCACATCCAACTTTGAGGTTTTCGCCCCCACCATTTTCTTGTAATCTAGCGGTTTATACTCAACTTTTGGTTTCTGGTTATTAACCTGAAACCCACTCTTCTTTGCCGATTTCCTACCCTTTACATCAATAAAACCATCCCCGCTTATTTTAGGTTTAGGGTTCGGTGTGGGGTTAGATGTAACACATACCTGTTTAGGGCATTCTTCATTTCCATGTCCAAACACACAACACCGCGCACACCTTGGGGGCGTCCACTCATACTCCACACCAACATTCTCAGTGACATATTTACCTTCATCCACATCAGGAATCGCCAGAGATAATACATCTTTAAACTCATGCTCAGTTGAAATTTCAATCAATGCCCTTGCATAACTACTTCTTCCCCAGCTTTCAGAACACATAGATGTAGTATAAGAATCTAGTAACCTAGGAGATCCAATCTTTGAAGCTAGCATGCTTAACCCATCATCCGTATAAGCTGCAATAGGAACATCATGCAATTTAACCCAAACCGCTACTTTCTTGATGTCTTCTTTTTTAAGGACACTAGTAGGAGACCATGTATTGAGAAAGATCGGTTTATTGCGAATTAACCAAGGTCCTCCTTCTAGTACTTCAAGCATACTCTTGTTATCAACAAATTTGAAGAAAAAGAAGCCATTTGCATTCATCATACATTTTTGAAGACCGTGTTTCTTCCAATTTGTTTTCACAAAATGCTCAACAACCGGATATGCAACTCTATCCCCTAGAAAATACCCATATAGAGTGAATGCTAATTTGTCTTGGACACTTTTAACCGATTCCCTAGGAAGAACCACATCAACACCTTGTTGTGTATCCAAACATTCCAAAAAACGAAAATTAATACTACTTTTGGACGTACCAGATTGTAGAGTAGCAGCATAAGAATTCACATTCGGCTCAATAATCTGGTCACTAGATGCATTCTCATGTTTCTTATCAAGTAAAGTCACAGCTGGGTTATCCGCTTGATTTATAACTTTACCACGACGAGGAAGACGAACACCATCAATATTCACCACCTTCCGGGCAATACCTTCAATTTTTGGCTCTGTACTCTCTACAAATCTTACTTTTCGAGCACTGATAGGTTTTGGACTAATTTCCGACTCCATATGGCAGATTTGAAACGAATTAGGATTTATGAACCCTAGAATTCACATATGGCATACAGAGTCTTAAGATGTCCTAACTTGTCCTATGATGTTCAAAGGACTCGTACGAATTCATTAGGTTTATTATAGAGATTTATGGTTTTGTACGGTGTTTTAATGTGTTCTTAGGTGTTGCAAGACGTCCTAAATGATACTAATTGCTAATACGGCATACAGAGTCGTAAGATGCCCTAATTTGCTGTACGATGTTCAAAGGACTCGTACGAATTCATTAGTTTTATTATGGAGCTATAACGTTTCGTACTGTGTTGTAAGGTGCTGTTAGGAGTTGTAAGGCGTCCTACATTATACTAACGTGCTTTTCAAGGTGGTAATATGGCATACAGAGTCGTAAGATGCCTTAAGTTGTCGTACGACATTCGAAGGATTCGGACGAATTCATTAGGTTTATTAGGGAGATTTATGGTTTTGTACGGTGTTTTAATGTGTTCTTAGGTGTTGTAAGGCGTCCTAAATGATACTAACGTTATTTTCATGTTGCTAATATGGCATACAGAGTTTTAAGATGTCCTAACTTGTCCTATGATGTTCAAAGGACTCGTACGAATTCATTATGTTTATTATAGAGATTTATGGTTTTGTACGGTGTTTTAATGTGTTCTTAGGTGTTGTAAGACGTCCTAAATGACACTAACGTTATTTCCATGTTGCTAATACGGCATACAGAGTCGTAAGATGCCCTAATTTGCTGTACGATGTTCAAAGGACTCGTACGAATTCATTAGTTTTATTATGGAGCTTTAACGTTTCGTACGGTGTTGTAAGGTGCGGTTAGGATTTTTAAGGCGTCCTACATTATACTAACGTGCTTTTCAAGGTGCTAATATGGCATACAGAGTCGTAAGATGCCTTAATTTTCCGTACGACGTTCGAAGGATTCGGACGAATTCATTAGGTTTACTATGGAGATTTTTGGTTTTGTACGGTGTTATAATGTCTTCTTAGGTGTTGTAAGGCGTCCTAAATGATACTAACGTGCTTTTCAAGGTGCTAATATGGCATACAGAGTCGTAAGATGCCTTAAGTTGTCGTACGACGTTCGAAGGATTCTTACGAATTCATTAGGTTTATTAAGGAGATTTATGGTTTTGTACGGTGTTTTAATGTTTTCTTAGGTGTTGAAAGGCGTCCTAAATGATACTAACGTTATTTTCATGTTGCTAATATGGCATACAGAGTCGTAAGATGCCCTAGTTTGCCGTACGATGTTCAAAGGACTCGTACGATTCGTTAGTTTTATTATGGAGCTTTAACGTTTCGTACGGTGTTGTAAGGTGCTGTTAGGAGTTGTAAGGCGTCCTATATTATACTAACGTGCTTTTCATGTTGCTAATATGGCATACAAAGTCGTAAGATGCCCTAATTTGCCGTACGATGTTCAAAGGACTCGTACGAATTCATTAGGTTTATTATGGAGCTTTAACGTTTCGTACGGTGTTGTAAGGTGTTGTTAGGAGTTGTAAGGCGTCCTACATTATACTAACGTGCTTTTCGAGGTGCTAATATGGCATACAAAGTCGTAAGATGCCCTAATTTGCCGTACGATGTTCAAAGGACTCGTACGAATTCATTAGTTTTATTATGGAGCTTTAACGTTTCGTACTGTGTTGTAAGGTGCTGTTAGGAGTTGTAAGGCGTCCTACATTATACTAACGTGATTTTCAAGGTGGTAATATGGCATACAGAGTCGTAAGATGCCTTAAGTTGTTGTACGACGTTCGAAGGACTCATACGAATTCATTAGGTTTATTATAGAGATTTATGGTATTGTACGGTGTTTTAATGTGTTCTTAGGTGTTGTAAGACGTCCTAAATGATACTAACATTATT
Source organism: Tagetes erecta (assembly GCA_030867185.1). Taxonomy (NCBI): domain Eukaryota; kingdom Viridiplantae; phylum Streptophyta; class Magnoliopsida; order Asterales; family Asteraceae; genus Tagetes; species Tagetes erecta. The sequence goes on along the minus strand of CM061489.1, from coordinate 46,161,176 downwards.
TCCATGTTGCTAATACGGCATACAGAGTCGTAAGATGCCCTAATTTGCTGTACGATGTTCAAAGGACTCGTACGAATTCATTAGTTTTATTATGGAGCTTTAACGTTTCGTACGGTGTTGTAAGGTGCTGTTAGGAGTTTTAAGGCATCCTACATTATACTAACGTGCTTTTCAAGGTGCTAATATGGCATACAGAGTCGTAAGATGCCTTAATTTTCCGTACGACGTTCGAAGGATTCGGACAAATTAATTAGGTTTACTATGGAGATTTATGGTTTTGTATGGTGTTATAATGTCTTCTTAGGTGTTGTAAGGCGTCCTAAATGATACTAACGTGCTTTTCAAGGTGCTAATATGGCATACAGAGTCGTAAGATGCCTTAAGTTGTCGTACGACGTTCGAAGGATTCTTAACAAATTCATTAGGTTTATTAAGGAGATTTATGGTTTTGTACGATGTTTTAATGTGTTCTTAGGTGTTGAAAGGCGTCCTAAATGATACTAACGTTATTTTCATGTTGCTAATATGGCATACAGAGTCGTAAGATGCCCTAGTTTGCCGTACGATGTTCAAAGGACTCGTACGATTCATTAGTTTTATTATGGAGCTTTAACGTTTCGTACGGTGTTGTAAGGTGCTGTTAGGAGTTGTAAGGCGTCCTATATTATACTAACGTGCTTTTCATGTTGCTAATATGGCATACAAAGTCGTAAGATGCCCTAATTTGCCGTACGATGTTCAAAGGACTCGTACGAATTCATTAGGTTTATTATGGAGCTTTAACGTTTCGTACGGTGTTGTAAGGTGCTGTTAGGAGTTGTAAGGCGTCCTATATTATACTAACGTGCTTTTCATGTTGCTAATATGGCATACAAAGTCGTAAGATGCCCTAATTTGCCGTACGATGTTCAAAGGACTCGTACGAATTCATTAGGTTTATTATGGAGCTTTAACGTTTCGTACGGTGTTGTAAGGTGTTGTTAGGAGTTGTAAGGCGTTCTTCATTATACTAACATGCTTTTCGAGGTGCTAATATGGCATACAAAGTCGTAAGATGCCCTAATTTGCCGTACGATGTTCAAAGGACTCGTACGAATTCATTAGTTTTATTATGGAGCTTTAACGTTTCGTACTGTGTTGTAAGGTGCTGTTAGGAGTTGTAAGGCGTCCTATATTGTACTAACGTGATTTTCAAGGTGGTAATATGGCATACAGAGTCGTAAGATGCCTTAAGTTGTCGTACGACGTTCGAAGGATTCGGACGAATTCATTAGGTTTATTAGGGAGATTTATGGTTTTGTACGGTGTTTTAATGTGTTCTTAGGTGTTGTAAGGCGTCCTAAATGATACTAACGTTATTTTCATGTTGCTAATATGGCATACAGAGTCTTTTTTTTTGGGTAAAGGGTTACCCCGGTGATTCTATTATAAAGACAACCGTCAATGAAGTACAAGTAGTGAGGAAGCGTTCCACACTAGTTCATATACGGGGCAGACCCCGCATATGTGAACATAAAAACAAAACCAACAAAAAACCAAGACAAACCAAACAAACTAGCCTACCACATATTAATGACATAAACAAAATCTAACTAAAAACCATTCCATCAGCCGCCGTCATCAAAAGTGTAGGTTCCACCACAAAGACACCACAAACAATTTTGCCAGCAGATCAAGTCCCTAGTAATCCAGAATATCAGACAAACCATTAACACCCGATGTAGAAGGGGTACCTGCCCTTTTAGTAGACGCTGGAGATTCTAGCGCCATGGCCATGTTCATCATAAACCTTGCCGTCCCATTATCCACCTCTAGAACCTCATCCACTTCCGAATCCGAGTCCAACCTAGAGATTTCATTATCCCTTTTCCCTTTCACCTTGTCTGTGTCAATTTCTGCTATTTTCTCCATAGATAACGCCTCAAAAGGGTTTGATGTAGTTAGATCAGATTTACCCATATTTAAACCACCTTTAGTCTCCATAGTATCCATCCTCGTCACCTGCTTTTTAACATTTTGCACTTCCTTCCCTTTTTTATTAACTGGACGATACTCGAATTGGGGTTTTTTTAAAGCAACCCCAAATCTTTTTGCAGCCTTCTTATCCTTTACTTCCTTAAAACCGTCATCCTCCTCTCTAGCCTTTGTTTTCTGCTCATGCTTAGTCGTCTTAGGGCATTCAGCATCATTATGGCCAAAAACACAACAATGACCACATCTTGGAGGCTTCCAATCATACTCAACCTTCACATTTGCAGCTCCAAACTCATCCCCCTCTAATTCCGGAATAGCAATAGATATCTCCTCCTTAAACCCCGCATCCGCCGAGATCTCAACCAAAGCTCTTGCAAAACTACTTCTACCCCACGTATTTGCACACATGGAGCTTGTGAATGAATCCAACAACTTCGGAGTTCCAATTTGCGAGACCAAAAGACTCAAACCAACATCAGAATAAGCTACCAACGGAATATCATGTAATTTTACCCAAACAGACACATTCTTGAGATCATCCTTGTGTAGCTTTGTGTTAGGGGACCAGACATTCAGAATAATTGGTTTATTACGAATTATCCAAGGACCTGCTTCAATCACATCCATCATCCCCTTCCTATCATTAAACTTAAAGAAGAAAAAACCATTTGCATTCATCATTGCCTTTTGCAAGCCAAATTTTTTCCAATGAGTTTTAGCAAAGTATTCAACCACTGGATACGCTAGCCTATCCCCCAAAAAGTAGCCATACAAAGTAAATTCAAGCTTATTACACATCATACGCACAGTCTCTTTGGGTAACACAACATCAAAACCATGTTTCTTCTCCTCATTCACCATATAACGAAAATTAACTGGCGTTGCAGGTAAGTCAGACATTGGTTGAACAATAGCAGCATACGTTGTATTCAAACCAGACTTACCCGGCGCATCATTCACATTAGTCGCATGAGCATGAGAAGTATCAGATGCATCAGCCGTATGAACAATAGATGACATAGTCGTGTGAGCTGAATCATTCTTGTGAGATGAATCAGTCGTATGACTTGTTGCATCATTCTTCTTAGCCGTGTCAACCCCATGAGGCGGATTAGGGTTTAAGGAAACCCTAGTCGCATTTTCCTTCTTCAACAAATTACAACGTGGATTGCCATCGATTTTTAGCACCTTACTAGCCAAATTACCACCCTCCATACTCGTTTTTATAATCAGAAACGAATCTGATCGTACAAACCCAAGAAAAAACGGCCAAAGATCAAGAAAAACGAATTAAATAACCAAACCAAGATTCGAGAACCAAGAAGCAAGAATCAAGATTCAAGAAACAAGAATCAAGAATCAAGATTCAAGAAACAAGAATCAAGAATCAAGATTCAAGAAACAAGAATCAAGAATCAAGAATCAAGATTCATGAACCAATTGCCAAATTCTTCCCTCTCTTTCAGCCGCCACAAACCCTAATCACGATCAGAAAACCCTAACCACGATCAGAATTCAGCAAGCTCAAAACCTCTATTCTCTCGAAAAAGATCAAATCCAAGAACACCAACGCAGGAAAAGCATCAATAACCCAAAAAAATCCAAGAAACGGCAGCCTCACAACACAAAACCCTAATCCTAGAAAAAAAACGGCAATAACAAGAAGAAAAACAGAAAACCTAATTCACATAAGTGTTAGATCCGCAAATCATACACCAAGAACGAATTAGATTCAAAGAAGAAGGAAGAACACTTGAAATCGCCATTCTAGGGAGAGAAAATTAGGGTTTTTGTCGTTTATACCAACATGCTTTGCAAGGTGCTAATGTGGCATACAGAGCCGTAAGATATTCTAAGTTGCCATAGGATGTTTAAATGACTCGGGGCATACAGAGTCTTAAGATGCCCTAACTTGTCCTATGATGTTCAAAGGACTCGTACGAATTCATTAGGTTTATTATAGAGATTTATGGTATTGTACGGTGTTTTAATGTGTTCTTAGGTGTTGTAAGACGTCCTAAATGATACTAACATTATTTCCATGTTGCTAATACGGCATACAGAGTCGTAAGATGCCCTAATTTGCTGTACGATGTTCAAAGGACTCGTACGAATTCATTAGTTTTATTATGGAGCTTTAACGTTTCGTACGGTGTTGTAAGGTGCTGTTAAGAGTTTTAAGGCATCCTACATTATACTAACGTGCTTTTCAAGGTGCTAATATGGCATACAGAGTCGTAAGATGCCTTAATTTTCCGTACGACGTTCGAAGGATTCGGACAAATTAATTAGGTTTACTATGGAGATTTATGGTTTTGTATGGTGTTATAATGTCTTCTTAGGTGTTGTAAGGCGTCCTAAATGATACTAACGTGCTTTTCAAGGTGCTAATATGGCATACAGAGTCGTAAGATGCCTTAAGTTGTCGTACGACGTTCGAAGGATTCTTACGAATTCATTAGGTTTATTAAGGAGATTTATGGTTTTGTACGGTGTTTTAATGTGTTCTTAGGTGTTGAAAGGCGTCCTAAATGATACTAACGTTATTTTCATGTTGCTAATATGGCATACAGAGTTGTAAGATGCCCTAGTTTGCCGTACGATGTTCAAAGGACTCGTACGATTCGTTAGTTTTATTATGGAGCTTTAACGTTTCGTACGGTGTTGTAAGGTGCGGTTAGGAGTTGTAAGGCGTCCTACATTATACTAACGTGCTTTTCATGTTGCTAATATGGCATACAAAGTCGTAAGATGCCCTAATTTGCCGTACGATGTTCAAAGGACTCGTACGAATTCATTAGTTTTATTATGGAGCTTTAACGTTTCGTACGGTGTTGTAAGGTGCTGTTAGGAGTTTTAAGGCGTCCTACATTATACTAACGTGCTTTTCAAGGTGCTAATATGGCATACAGAGTCGTAAGATGTCTTAATTTTCCGTACGACGTTCGAAGGATTCGGACAAATTCATTAGGTTTACTATGGAGATTTATGGTTTTGTATGGTGTTATAATGTCTTCTTAGGTGTTGTAAGGCGTCCTAAATGATACTAACGTGCTTTTCAAGGTGCTAATATGGCATACAGAGTCGTAAGATGCCTTAAGTTGTCGTACGACGTTCGAAGGATTCTTACGAATTCATTAGGTTTATTAAGGAGATTTATGGTTTTGTACGGTGTTTTAATGTGTTCTTAGGTGTTGAAAGGCGTCCTAAATGATACTAACGTTATTTTCATGTTGCTAATATGGCATACAGAGTCGTAAGATGCCCTAGTTTGCAGTACGATGTTCAAAGGACTCGTACGATTCGTTAGTTTTATTATGCAGCTTTAACGTTTCGTACGGTGTTGTAAGGTGCTGTTAGGAGTTGTAAGGCGTCCTACATTATACTAACGTGCTTTTCATGTTGCTAATATGGCATACAAAGTCGTAAGATGCCCTAATTTGCCGTACGATGTTCAAAGGACTCGTACGAATTCATTAGTTTTATTATGGAGCTTTAACGTTTCGTACTGTGTTGTAAGGTGTTGTTAGGAGTTGTAAGGCGTCCTACATTATACTAACGTGCTTTTCAAGATGCTAATATGGCATACAGAGTCGTAAGATGCCTTAACTTGCCGTACGACGTTCGAAGGATTCGGACGAATTCATTAGGTTTAGTATGGAGCTTTAACGTTTCGTACGGTGTTGTAAGGTGTTGTTAGGAGTTGTAAGGCGTCCTACATTATACTAACGTGCTTTTCGAGGTGCTAATATGGCATACAAAGTTGTAAGATGCCCTAATTTGTCGTACGATGTTCAAAGGACTCGTACGAATTTATTAGTTTTATTATGGAGCTTTAACGTTTCGTACTGTGTTGTAAGGTGCTGTTAGGAGTTGTAAGGCGTCCTACATTATACTAACGTGCTTTTCAAGGTGGTAATATGGCATACAGAGTCGTAAGATGCCTTAAGTTGTCGTACGACGTTCGAAGGATTCGGACGAATTCATTAGGTTTATTAGGGAGATTTATGGTTTTGTACGGTGTTTTAATGTGTTCTTAGGTGATGTAAGGCGTCCTAAATGATACTAACGTTATTTTCATGTTGCTAATATGGCATACAGAGTCTTAAGATGTCTTAACTTGTCCTATGATGTTCAAAGGACTCGTTCGAATTCATTAGGTTTATTATAGAGATTTATGGTTTTGTACGGTGTTTTAATGTGTTCTTAGGTGTTGTAAGACGTCCTAAATGATACTAACATTATTTCCATGTTGCTAATACGGCATACAGAGTCGTAAGATGCCCTAATTTGCTGTACGATGTTCAAAGGACTCGTACGAATTCATTAGTTTTATTATGGAGCTTTAACGTTTCGTACGGTGTTGTAAGGTGCTGTTAGGAGTTGTAAGGCGTCCTACATTATACTAACGTGCTTTTCAAGGTGCTAATATGGCATACAGAGTCGTAAGATGCCTTAATTTGCCGTACGACGTTCGAAGGATTCGGACGAATTCATTAGGTTTACTTTGGAGATTTATGGTTTTGTACGGTGTTATAATGTTTTCTTAGGTGTTGTAAGGCGTCCTAAATGACACTAACGTGCTTTTCAAGGTGCTAATATGGCATACAGAGTCATAAGATGCCTTAAGTTGTCGTACGACGTTCGAAGGATTCTTACGAATTCATTAGGTTTATTAAGGAGATTTATGGTTTTGTACGGTGTTTTAATGTGTTCTTAGGTGTTGTAAGACGTCCTAAATGATACTAACGTTATTTTCATGTTGCTAATATGGCATACAGAGTCTTAAGATTTCCTAACTTGTCCTATGATGTTCAAAGGACTCGTACGAATTCATTAGGTTTATTATAGAGATTTATGGTTTTGTACGGTGTTTTAATGTGTTCTTTAGGTGTTGTAAGACGTCCTAAATGATACTAACGTTATTTCCATGTTGCTAATACGGCATACAGAGTCGTAAGATGTCCTAATTTGCTGTACGATGTTCAAAGGAATCGTACGAATTCATTAGTTTTATTATGGAGCTTTAACGTTTCGTACGGTGTTGTAAGGTGCTGTTAGGAGTTTTAAGGCGTCCTACATTATATTAACGTGCTTTTCAAGGTGCTAATATGGCATACAGAGTCGTAAGATGCCATAATTTTCCGTACGACGTTCGAAGGATTTGGACGAATACATTAGGTTTACTATGGAGATTAATGGTTTTTTACGGTGTTATAATGTCTTCTTAGGTGTTGTAAGGCGTCCTAAATGATACTAACGTGCTTTTCAAGGTGCTAATATGGCATACAGAGTCGTAAGATGCCTTAATTTGCCGTACGACGTTCGAAGGACTCGTACGAATTCATTAGTTTTACTATGGGGATTTATGGTTTTGTACGGTGTTATAATGTCTTCTAAGGTGTTGTAAGGCGTCCTAAATGATACTAACGTGCTTTTCAAGGTGCTAATATGGCATACAGAGTCGTAAGATGCCTTAAGTTGTTGTACGACGTTCGAAGGATTCTTACGAATTCATTAGGTTTATTAAGGAGATTTATGGTTTTGTACGGTGTTTTATTGTGTTCTTAGTTGTGGAAAGGCGTCCTAAATGATACTAACGTTATTTTCATGTTGCTAATATGGCATACAGAGTCGTTAGATGCCCTAGTTTGCCGTACGATGTTCAAAGGACTCGTACAATTCATTAGTTTTATTATGGAGCTTTAACGTTTCGTATGGTGTTGTAAGGTGTTGTTAGGAGTTGAAAGGCGTCCTACATTATACTAACGTGCTTTTCAAGGTGCTAATATGGCATACAGAGTCGTAAGATGCCTTAAGTAGCCGTACGACGTTCGAAGGATTCGGACGAATTCATTAGGTTTATTATGGAGCTTTAACGTTTCGTACGGTGTTGTAAGGTGTTGTTAGGAGTTGTAAGAAGTCCTACATTATACTAACGTGCTTTTCCAGGTGCTAATATGGCATACAGAGTCGTAAGATGCCTTAATTTGCCGTACGACGTTCGAAGGATTCGGAAGAATTCATTAGGTTTACTTTGGAGATTTATGGTTTTATACGGTGTTATAATGTCTTCTTAGGTGTTGTAAGGCGTCCTAAATGATACAAACGTGCTTTTCAAGGTGCTAATATGGCATACAGAGTCGTAAGATGCCTTAAGTTGCCGTACGACGTTCGAAGGATTCTTACGAATTCATTAGGTTTATTATGGAGCTTTAACGTTTCGTACGGTGTTGTAAGGTGTTGTTAGGAGTTGTAAGGCGTCCTACAGTATACTAACGTGCTTTTCGAGGTGCTAATATGGCATACAGAGTCGTAAGATGCCCTATTTTGCCGTACGATGTTCAAAGGACTCGTACGATTCATTAGTTTTATTATGGAGCTTTAACGTTTCGTACTGTGTTGTAAGGTGCTGTTAGGAGTTGTAAGGCGTCCTACATTATACTAACGTGCTTTTCAAGGTGCTAATATGGCATACAGAGTCGTAAGATGCCTTAATTTGCCGTACGACGTTCGAAGGATTCGGACGAATTCCTTAGGTTTACTTTGGAGATTTATGGTTTTGTACGGTGTTATAATGTCTTCTTAGGTGTTGTAAGGCGTCCTAAATGATACTAACGTGCTTTTCAAGGTGCTAATATGGCATACAGAGTCGTAAGATGCCTTAAGTTGTCGTACGACGTTCGAAGGATTCTTACGAATTCATTAGGTTTATTAAGGAGATTTATGGTTTTGTACGGTGTTTTATTGTGTTCTTAGTTGTTGAAAGGCGTCCTAAATGATACTAACGTTATTTTCATGTTGCTAATATGGCATACAGAGTCGTTAGATGCCCTAGTTTGCCGTACGATGTTCAAAGGACTCGTACGAATCATTAGTTTTATTATGGAGCTTTAACGTTTCGTATGGTGTTGTAAGGTGTTGTTAGGAGTTGTAAGGCGTCCTACATTATACTAACGTGCTTTTCAAGGTGCTAATATGGCATACAGAGTCGTAAGATGCCTTAAGTAGCCGTACGACGTTCGAAGGATTCGTACGAATTCATTAGGTTTATTATGGAGATTTATGGTTTTGTACGGTGTTTTAATGTGTTCTTAGGTGTTGTAAGACGTCCTAAATGATACTAACGTTATTTCCAAGTTGCTAATACGGCATACAGAGTCGTAAGATGCCCTATGTTGCTGTACGATGTTCAAAGGACTCGTACGAATTCATTAGTTTTATTAGGGAGCTTTAACGTTTCGTACGGTGTTGTAAGGTGCTGTTAGGAGTTGTAAGGCATCCCACATTATACTAACGTGCTTTTCATGTTGCTAATATGGCATACAAAGTCGTAAGATGCCCTAATTTGCCGTACGATGTTCAAAGGACTCGTACGAATTCATTAGTTTTACTATGGGGATTTATGGTTTTGTACGGTGTTATAATGTCTTCTTAGGTGTTGTAAGGCGTCCTAAATGATACTAACGTGCTTTTCAAGGTGCTAATATGGCATACAGAGTCGTAAGATGCCTTAAGTTGTCGTACGACGTTCGAAGGATTCTTACGAATTCATTAGGTTTATTAAGGAGATTTATGGTTTTGTACGGTGTTTTATTGTGTTCTTAGTTGTTGAAAGGCGTCCTAAATGATACTAACGTTATTTTCATGTTGCTAATATGGCATACAGAGTCATAAGATGCCTTAGTTTGCCGTACGATGTTCAAAGGACTCGTACGATTCATTAGTTTTATTATGGAGCTTTAACGTTTCGTACGGTGTTGTAAGGTGCTGTTAGGAGTTGTAAGGCGTCCTACATTATACTAACGTGCTTTTCGAGGTGCTAATATGGCATACAAAGTCGTAAGATGCCCTAATTTGTCGTACGATGTTCAAAGGACTCGTACGAATTCATTAGTTTTATTATGTAGCTTTAACGTTTCGTACTGTGTTGTAAGGTGCTGTTAGGAGTTGTAAGGCGTCCTACATTATACTAACGTGCTTTTCAAGGTGGTAATATGGCATACAGAGACGTAAGATGCCTTAAGTTGTCGTACGACGTTCGAAGGATTCGGACGAATTCATTAGGTTTATTAGGGAGATTTATGGTTTTGTACGGTGTTTTAATGTGTTCTTAGGTGTTGTAAGGCGTCCTAAATGATACTAACGTTATTTTCATGTTGCTAATATGGCATACAGAGTCTTAAGATGTCCTAACTTGTCCTATGATGTTCAAAGGACTCGTACGAATTCATTAGGTTTATTATAGAGATTTATGGTTTTGTACGGTGTTTTAATGTGTTCTTAGGTGTTGTAAGACGTCCTAAATGATACTAACGTTATTTCCATGTTGCTAAAACGGCATACAGAGTCGTAAGATGCCCTAATTTGCTGTACGATGTTCAAAGAACGCGTACGAATTCATTAGTTTTATTATGGAGCTTTAACGTTTCGTACGGTGTTGTAAGGTGCTGTTAGGAGTTGTAAGGCGTCTTACATTATACTAACGTGCTTTTCAAGGTGCTAATATGGCATACAGAGTCGTAAGATGCCTTAATTTGCCGTACGACGTTCGAAGGATTCGGACGAATTAATTAGGTTTACTATGGGGATTTATGGTTTTGTACGGTGTTATAATGTCTTCTTAGGGGTTGTAAGGCGTCCTAAATGATACTAACATGCTTTTCAAGGTGCTAATATGGCATACAGAGTCGTAAGATGCCTTAAGTTGTCGTACAACGTTCGAGGGATTCTTACGAATTCATTAGGTTTATTAAGGAGATTTATGGTTTTGTACGGTGTTTTAATGTGTTCTTAGGTGTTGAAAGGCGTCCTAAATGATACTAACGTTATTTTCATGTTGCTAATATGGCATACAGAGTCGTAAGATGCCCTAGTTTGCCGTACGATGTTCAAAGGACTCGTACGATTCATTAGTTTTATTATGGAGCTTTAACGTTTCGTACGGTGTTGTAAGGTGCTGTTAGGAGTTGTAAGGCGTCCTATATTATACTAACGTGCTTTTCGAGGTGCTAATATGGCATACAAAGTCGTAAGATGCCCTAATTTGTCGTACGATGTTCAAAGGACTCGTACGAATTCATTAGTTTTATTATGTAGCTTTAACGTTTCGTACTGTGTTGTAAGGTGCTGTTAGGAGTTGTAAGGCGTCCTACATTATAGTAACGTGCTTTTCAAGGTGGTAATATGGCATACAGAGACGTAAGATGCCTTAAGTTGTCGTACGACGTTCGAAGGATTCGGACGAATTCATTAGGTTTATTAGAGAGATTTATGGTTTTGTACGGTGTTTTAATGTGTTCTTAGGTGTTGTAAGGCGTCCTAAATGATACTAACGTTATTTTCATGTTGCTAATATGGCATACAGAGTCTTAAGATGTCCTAACTTGTCCTATGATGTTCAAAGGACTCGTACGAATTCATTAGGTTTATTATGGAGATTTATGGTTTTGTACGGTGTTTTAATGTGTTCTTAGGTGTTGTAAGACGTCCTAAATGATACTAACGTTATTTCCAAGTTGCTAATACGGCATACAGAGTCGTAAGATGCCCTATGTTGCTGTACGATGTTCAAAGGACTCGTACGAATTCATTAGTTTTATTATGGAGCTTTAACGTTTCGTACGGTGTTGTAAGGTGCTGTTAGGAGTTGTAAGGCATCCCACATTATACTAACGTGCTTTTCATGTTGCTAATATGGCATACAAAGTCGTAAGATGCCCTAATTTGCCGTACGATGTTCAAAGGACTCGTACGAATTCATTAGTTTTACTATGGGGATTTATGGTTTTGTACGGTGTTATAATGTCTTCTTAGGTGTTGTAAGGCGTCCTAAATGATACTAACGTGCTTTTCAAGGTGCTAATATGGCATACAGAGTCGTAAGATGCCTTAAGTTGTCGTACGACGTTCGAAGGATTCTTACGAATTCATTAGGTTTATTAAGGAGATTTATGGTTTTGTACGGTGTTTTATTGTGTTCTTAGTTGTTGAAAGGCGTCCTAAATGATACTAACGTTATTTTCATGTTGCTAATATGGCATACAGAGTCGTAAGATGCCTTAGTTTGCCGTACGATGTTCAAAGGACTCGTACGATTCATTAGTTTTATTATGGAGCTTTAACGTTTCGTACGGTGTTGTAAGGTGCTGTTAGGAGTTGTAAGGCGTCCTACATTATACTATCGTGCTTTTCGAGGTGCTAATATGGCATACAAAGTCGTAAGATGCCATAATTTTCCGTACGATGTTCAAAGAACTCGTACGAATTCATTAGTTTTATTATGGAGCTTTAACGTTTCGTACTGTGTTGTAAGGTGCTGTTAGGAGTTGTAAGGCGTCCTACATTATACTAACGTGCTTTTCAAGGTGGTAATATGGCATACAGAGACGTAAGATGCCTTAAGTTGTCGTACGACGTTCGAAGGATTCGGACGAATTCATTAGGTTTATTAGGGAGATTTATGGTTTTGTACGGTGTTTTAATGTGTTCTTAGGTGTTGTAAGGCGTCCTAAATGATACTAACATTATTTTCATGTTGCTAATATGGCATACAGAGTCTTAAGATGTCCTAACTTGTCCTATGATGTTCAAAGGACTCGTACGAATTCATTATGTTTATTATGGAGATTTATGGTTTTGTACGGTGTTTTAATGTGTTCTTAGGTGTTGTAAGACGTCCTAAATGATACTAACGTTATTTCCATGTTGCTAATACGGTATACAGAGTCGTAAGATGCCCTATGTTGCTGTACGATGTTCAAAGGACTCGTACGAATTCATTAGTTTTATTAGGGAGCTTTAACGTTTCGTACGGTGTTGTAAGGTGCTGTTAGGAGTTGTAAGGCATCCCACATTATACTAACGTGCTTTTCATGTTGCTAATATGGCATACAAAGTCGTAAGATGCCCTAATTTGCCGTACGATGTTCAAAGGACTCGTACGAATTCATTAGTTTTACTATGGGGATTTATGGTTTTGTACGGTGTTATAATGTCTTCTTAGGTGTTGTAAGGCGTCCTAAATGATACTAACGTGCTTTTCAAGGTGCTAATATGGCATACAGAGTCGTAAGATGCCTTAAGTTGTCGTACGACGTTCGAAGGATTCTTACGAATTCATTAGGTTTATTAAGGAGATTTATGGTTTTGTACGGTGTTTTATTGTGTTCTTAGTTGTTGAAAGGCGTCCTAAATGATACTAACGTTATTTTCATGTTGCTAATATGGCATACAGAGTCTTAAGATGTCCTAACTTGTCCTATGATGTTCAAAGGACTCGTACGAATTCATTAGGTTTATTATGGAGATTTATGGTTTTGTACGGTGTTTTAATGTGTTCTTAGGTGTTGTAAGACGTCCTAAATGATACTAACGTTATTTCCATGTTTCTAATACGGCATACAGAGTCGTAAGATGCCCTAATTTGCTGTACGATGTTCAAAGGACTCGTACGAATTCATTAGTTTTATTAGGGAGCTTTAACGTTTCGTACGGTGTTGTAAGGTGCTGTTAGGAGTTGTAAGGCGTCCTACATTATACTAACGTGCTTTTCGAGGTGCTAATATGGCATACAAAGTCGTAAGATGCCCTAATTTGCCGTACGATGTTCAAAGGACTCGTACGAATTCATTAGTTTTATTATGGAGCTTTAAGGTTTCGTACTGTGTTGTAAGGTGCTGTTAGGAGTTGTAAGGCGTCCTACATTATACTAACGTGCTTTTCAAGGTGGTAATATGGCATACAGAGACGTAAGATGCCTTAAGTTGTCGTACGACGTTCGAAGGATTCGGACGAATTCATTAGGTTTATTAGGGAGATTTATGGTTTTGTACGGTGTTTTAATGTGTTCTTAGGTGTTGTAAGGCGTCCTAAATGATACTAACGTTATTTTCATGTTGCTAATATGGCATACAGAGTCTTAAGATGTCCTAACTTGTCCTATGATGTTCAAAGGACTCGTACGAACTCATTAGGTTTATTATGGAGATTTATGGTTTTGTACGGTGTTTTAATGTGTTCTTAGGTGTTGTAAGACGTCCTAAATGATACTAACGTTATTTCCATGTTGCTAATACGGCATACAGAGTCGTAAGATGCCCTAATTTGCTGTACAATGTTCAAAGGACTCGTACGAATTCATTAGTTTTATTAGGGAGCTTTAACATTTCGTACGGTGTTGTAAGGTGCTGTTAGGAGTTGTAAGGCATCACACATTATACTAACGTGCTTTTCATGTTGCTAATATGGCATACAAAGTCGTAAGATGCCCTAATTTGCCGTACGATGTTCAAAGGACTCGTACGAATTCATTAGTTTTACTATGGGGATTTATGGTTTTGTACGGTGTTATAATGTCTTCTTAGGTGTTGTAAGGCGTCCTAAATGATACTAACGTGCTTTTCAAGGTGCTAATATGGCATACAGAGTCGTAAGATGCCTTAAGTTGTCGTACGACGTTCGAAGGATTCTTACGAATTCATTAGGTTTATTAAGGAGATTTATGGTTTTGTACAGTGTTTTATTGTGTTCTTAGTTGTTGAAAGGCGTCCTAAATGATACTAACGTTATTTTCATGTTGCTAATATGGCATACAGAGTCGTAAGATGCCTTAGTTTGCCGTACGATGTTCAAAGGACTCGTACGATTCATTAGTTTTATTATGGAGCTTTAACGTTTCGTACGGTGTTGTAAGGTGCTGTTAGGAGTTGTATGGCGTCCTACATTATACTAACGTGCTTTTCGAGGTGCTAATATGGCATACAAAGTCGTAAGATGCCCTAATTTGCCGTACGATGTTCAAAGGACTCGTACGAATTCATTAGTTTTATTATGGAGCTTTAACGTTTCGTACTGTGTTGTAAGGTGCTGTTAGGAGTTGTAAGGCGTCCTACATTATACTAACGTGCTTTTCAAGGTGGTAATATGGCATACAGAGACGTAAGATGCCTTAAGTTGTCGTACGACGTTCGAAGGATTCGGACGAATTCATTAGGTTTATTAGGGAGATTTATGGTTTTGTACGGTGTTTTAATGTGTTCTTAGGTGTTGTAAGGCGTCCTAAATGATACTAACGTTATTTTCATGTTGCTAATATGGCATACAGAGTCTTAAGATGTCCTAACTTGTCCTATGATGTTCAAAGGACTCGTACGAATTCATTAGGTTTATTATGGAGATTTATGGTTTTGTACGGTGTTTTAATGTGTTCTTAGGTGTTGTAAGACATCCTAAATGATACTAACGTTATTTCCATGTTTCTAATACGGCATACAGAGTCGTAAGATGCCCTAATTTGCTGTACGATGTTCAAAGGACTCGTACGAATTCATTAGTTTTATTAGGGAGCTTTAACGTTTCGTACGGTGTTGTAAGGTGCTGTTAGGAGTTGTAAGGCGTCCTACATTATACTAACGTGCTTTTCAAGGTGATAATATGGCATACAGAGTCGTAAGATGCCTTAAGTTGTCGTACGACGTTCGAAGGATTCTTACGAATTCATTAGGTTTATTAAGGAGATTTATGGTTTTGTACGGTGTTTTATTGTGTTCTTAGTTGTTGAAAGGCGTCCTAAATGATACTAACGTTATTTTCATGTTGCTAATATGGCATACAGAGTCGTAAGATGCCTTAGTTTGCCGTACAATGTTCAAAGGACTCGTACGATTCATTAGTTTTATTATGGAGCTTTAACGTTTCGTACGGTGTTGTAAGGTGCTGTTAGGAGTTGTAAGGGGTCCTACATTATACTAACGTGCTTTTCGAGGTGCTAATATGGCATACAAAGTCATAAGATGCCCTAATTTGCCGTACGATGTTCAAAGGACTCGTACGAATTCATTAGTTTTATTATGAAGCTTTAACGTTTCGTACTGTGTTGTAAGGTGCTGTTAGGAGTTGTAAGGCGTCCTACATTATACTAACGTGCTTTTCAAGGTGGTAATATGGCATACAGAGACGTAAGATGCCTTAAGTTTTCGTACGACGTTCGAAGGATTCGGACGAATTCATTAGGTTTATTAGGGAGATTTATGGTTTTGTACGGTGTTTTAATGTGTTCTTAGGTGTTGTAAGGCGTCCTAAATGATACTAACGTTATTTTCATGTTGCTAATATGGCATACAGAGTCTTAAGATGTCCTAACTTGTCCTATGATGTTCAAAGGACTCGTACGAATTCATTAGGTTTATAATGGAGATTTAAGGTTTTGTACGGTGTTTTAATGTGTTCTTAGGTGTTGTAAGACGTCCTAAATGATACTAACGTTATTTCCATGTTTCTAATACGGCATACAGAGTCGTAAGATGCCCTAGTTTGCCGTACGATGTTCAAAGGACTCGTACGAATTCATTAGTTTTATTAGGGAGCTTTAACGTTTCGTACGGTGTTGTAAGGTGTTGTTAGGAGTTGTAAGGCGTCCTACATTATACTAACGTGCTTTTCATGTTGCTAATATGGCATACAAAGTCGTAAGATGCCCTAATTTGCCGTACGATGTTCAAAGGACTCGTACGAATTCATTAGTTTTACTAAGGGGATTTATGGTTTTGTACGATGTTATAATGTCTTCTTAGGTGTTGTAAGGCGTCCTAAATGATACTAACGTGCTTTTCAAGGTGCTAATATGGCATACAGAGTCGTAAGATGCCTTAAGTTGTCGTACGACGTTCGAAGGATTCTTACGAATTCATTAGGTTTATTAAGGAGATTTATGGTTTTGTATGGTGTTTTATTGTGTTCTTAGTTGTTGAAAGGCGTCCTAAATGATACTAACGTTATTTTCATGTTGCTAATATGGCATACAGAGTCGTAAGATGCCCTAGTTTGCCGTACGATGTTCAAAGGACTCGTACGATTCATTAGTTTTATTATGGAGCTTTAACGTTTCGTACGGTGTTGTAAGGTGTTGTTAGGAGTTGTAAGGCGTCCTACATTATACTAACGTGCTTTTCAAGGTGCTAATATGGCATACAGAGTCGTAAGATGCCTTAAGTTGTCGTACGACGTTCGAAGGATTCTTACGAATTCATTAGGTTTATTAAGGAGATTTATGGTTTTGTACGGTGTTTTATTGTGTTCTTAGTTGTTGAAAGGCGTCCTAAATGATACTAACGTTATTTTCATGTTGCTAATATGGCATACAGAGTCGTAAGATGCCTTAGTTTGCCGTACGATGTTCAAAGGACTCGTACGATTCATTAGTTTTATTATGGAGCTTTAACGTTTCGTACGGTGTTGTAAGGTGCTGTTAGGAGTTGTAAGGGGTCCTACATTATACTAACGTGCTATTCGAGGTGCTAATATGGCATACAAAGTCATAAGATGCCCTAATTTGCCGTACGATGTTCAAAGGACTCGTACGAATTCATTAGTTTTATTATGAAGCTTTAACGTTTCGTACTGTGTTGTAAGGTGCTGTTAGGAGTTGTAAGGCGTCCTACATTATACTAACGTGCTTTTCAAGGTGGTAATATGGCATACAGAGACGTAAGATGCCTTAAGTTGTCGTACGACGTTCGAAGGATTCGGACGAATTCATTAGGTTTATTAGGGAGATTTATGGTTTTGTACGGTGTTTTAATGTGTTCTTAGGTGTTGTAAGGCGTCCTAAATGATACTAACGTTATTTTCATGTTGCTAATATGGCATACAGAGTCTTAAGATGTCCTAACTTGTCCTATGATGTTCAAAGGACTCGTACGAATTCATTAGGTTTATAATGGAGATTTAAGGTTTTGTACGGTGTTTTAATGTGTTCTTAGGTGTTGTAAGACGTCCTAAATGATACTAACGTTATTTCCATGTTTCTAATACGGCATACAGAGTCGTAAGATGCCCTAGTTTGCCGTACGATGTTCAAAGGACTCGTACGAATTCATTAGTTTTATTAGGGAGCTTTAACGTTTCGTACGGTGTTGTAAGGTGTTGTTAGGAGTTGTAAGGCGTCCTACATTATACTAACGTGCTTTTCATGTTGCTAATATGGCATACAAAGTCGTAAGATGCCCTAATTTGCCGTACGATGTTCAAAGGACTCGTACGAATTCATTAGTTTTACTAAGGGGATTTATGGTTTTGTACGATGTTATAATGTCTTCTTAGGTGTTGTAAGGCGTCCTAAATGATACTAACGTGCTTTTCAAGGTGCTAATATGGCATACAGAGTCGTAAGATGCCTTAAGTTGTCGTACGACGTTCGAAGGATTCTTACGAATTCATTAGGTTTATTAAGGAGATTTATGGTTTTGTATGGTGTTTTATTGTGTTCTTAGTTGTTGAAAGGCGTCCTAAATGATACTAACGTTATTTTCATGTTGCTAATATGGCATACAGAGTCGTAAGATGCCCTAGTTTGCCGTACGATGTTCAAAGGACTCGTACGATTCATTAGTTTTATTATGGAGCTTTAACGTTTCGTACGGTGTTGTAAGGTGTTGTTAGGAGTTGTAAGGCGTCCTACATTATACTAACGTGCTTTTTTTTTTTTGGGTAAAGGGAATTACCCTGGTGATTCTATTAAACATATAAACACAAGTAGTGTGGAGAGTCCACACTAATTTAGACTTGGACATGCCCCAAGACTAAAAAATACAATCAAATATCAAAACCACAAACAAACTCCCATCTACCACTACAAAACCTAACCGCAACTAGACGACTGGATCAAACCATCAATCTGAAGCGTCCTCATCCCTCGTTAGCCACGTATCTAGCTGTTGCTGCGCCCTTAGCGTTGGCTTAATTTTTATGCTCATCAATTTGTATTCAACAGTTTGAGTAATCAACTTACCCACCACTTCCGGGGGTCTTGGTTTATCATTGAACAACCTTCTATTCCTTTCCTGCCAAATAGCATAAGCTGTAGCTGCTATAACCAATCTATTAATATTTGAATCGATATCCTTGCCCTTGCATTTACTTTTTAGCTCATGCAAAATAATCGACCATACTGGCGGAATATGCTCTAACTTTGTCTTGCCACGAACCAAAGCCCAAACCCGAGTAGCATAAGAGCACTCGAAGAATAAATGCTTATGTGAGTCCACATTCTCATAGCATAATAAACAGCACATCATATTCATGTTATTACCTCTGATCCTGTTCCATCTGAGCATCCTATCTTGAGTAAGCAGCTTACCATGACATATAAGCCACATATTAAACGCATGTTTCGGAATGCAATTAGGGAACCAAACACATTCAGCCCAATCAACATGCTCTTCCTTTTCACGGATATAGTCCCATGCACACGTTGTAGAATAAGGCACAACACCCGTCTCGTCCCTCCATCGCACTACATCCTCCCCATTAGATAAATAAGGAATAGAAATACATGATAAAGAAGGAAAACGACGAACCAGATCATTAGGCCAGCACCAAGCTGAATCCTTATAAACTTTATCAACCGAATCCCTAAGGGTCATACTAGCATCACGTACAGCTCTTTTGGATATAAAATCAGCAAGAGGGCTTTGGTCAGCCCAACAATCAAACCATATATTTGTGGATTTCCCATCACCAACTTGAACCCAAAATTTTCTCTTGAAGACAGATCTCAATCTCAAAATATTACGCCAACTCCAAGAACAAGCTGCGGGGGTATCAATATCCCAAAAGTTGCGAGTCCCTATCCTATGAATTTGAACCCATTGAACCCACAGCAAATCAGCTTTGGTAAGCAACCTCCATATATGCATACCCATAAGAGCAATATTCATATCAGCCACCCGACGGATACCTAACCCACCCTCCACCTTGGGAAGACAAACCCTTTTCCAAGACACTTTAGCATTAACTTTCTTCGCATGTTTAGCCCCCCATAAAAAACTTCTAAGCTTAGCTTCAATGTCTTTGGCCGTATAAGAAGGGATCATAAACGCAGCCGCCCAGAAAATATGCATAGACGATAAAACAGACCTCACAAGTTGAAGTCTACCTGCAAACGACAAAAGCTTATTATCCCAAGAGGATATACGCTTTTCCAATCTGTCCGTTAACTCCCTGCATTGATGATGGTTGAGTCTAGACGAGATCAGAGGGACACCCAGATATTTAACTGGAAGCTTCCCTTCAATAAATTGAAATCTATTCAAAATACCATTCTTAACCTGGGGGGGGACATGACAAAAAAACACCGTACTTTTATGCATGTTCGGTGACAGCCCTGACATACCAGCGAATTTCCTCAAAACCTCCATAATACAAGCAGCAGAAGTAGCATCACCTCTAGAAAATATAAACAGATCGTCAGCAAAACATAAATTAATAATCTGTATATCAGCACATTTTTTATGAAACCTGAACCGATCCATAGGCATATTCTTGAACAGCAAAGTTAAGACTTCCATAACCATCGTAAATAAGTAAGGCGATAATGGGTCACCCTGTCTTAAACCTCTAGATCCTTTGAAATAACCATGAACCTCCCCATTGATACAAATAGAGAACGATGGAGATGACACACAGGTCATGATCCATTTAACCATACTAGCATGAAACCCAAACCCAATCAGACAATCCTCCATGAATTTCCAGTTAACTGTATCATACGCTTTTTGAATGTCCACTTTGAACGCACACTTAGGAGGTCCCACATTCCTGTGATAATTGTGCATAAGCTCCTGCGTTAGCAGAATATTATCAGCAATCCTCCTCCCTGGAATAAAAGCCGATTGATTGCTACTAATGATACTCCCTAACGCATCTTTCATACGGTTAGCAATAATTTTGGAGACACATTTATACAAAACATTGCAGCACGCTATAGGCCTATAATCAGTTACTCGACTTGGAATCTGTAACTTTGGGATCAGAACAATAAACGTATGGTTCCATTCCTGCAGTAATCTATTAGAATTAAAGAAGTCCTGGATAGCAAGAACAACCTCATCACCCACAACCTCCCAGGCTTTTTTGAAAAAAGCCGAAGTATAACCATCAGGACCTGGGCATTTATCATCATTCAAAGAAAACATGACATCCTTAATTTCTTCTCTGGTTACCGGCTCCACCATTTTCATGGCTATGTTAGTATCCAATCTCCTTGAAAATATACTACTGTCAAGGTAATCAGGAAGATTATGATCTCCACCCAAAAAACTCTCATAGAAGCATACAAATTCATTGATCATGTCAACCCCTTCCAACACTGTCCCGTCTTGCCTCACAACCGAGTTGATCATCCGCTTGTTGTTCTTACATTTTAGAAAGCTATGGAAGTACTTTGTATTCGAATCCCCTTTATCAAGCCAATTGACTTTCGCCTTTTGTTTGATAAAATATTCCTCATCAGTACTCGCCTCCCTAAACTCCTTCAAACATATAGCCTCCTTTTCCTTCAGCAACAAATCAAACGGACAAATATCTAACTGATTTTGAATATCTTCAAGAGCTATTCTCAGATTAGCAACCTTCTCATGAAGATCACCTTGCTTGTACAACAGGAGCCTAAACTCTTTTTTCAGCCCCTTTAAACGCTTAACAATTCTGAACTGAGCAACCCCATTCACATTACTCCCCCATCCTCTCTTCACAATATCCAAGAACTCAGGTTTAGCAGCCAAGAAGTTCGAAAATTTGAATGGCTTCGGCTTGGATTTACTCTTCTCCACTAATGATAAAATGCAAGGGCTATGATCTGACAGCCCGTACGGTTTAAACAACGCTGCTGCCTTGGGAAACATATCAATCAACCCAGCATTACACATAACCCGATCCAGCTTTTTAAGAATACCCGTTCCTGTTTTTGGTTTTTGATTCCAAGTATATTTCACCCCCGAGGCATTAATATCAAACACTTCAATCTTATTCACACACTCCCGAAACTCCTGCATACCTAAAGAGACACTAGATGGACCTGCAACTTGATCTTCAGGATTAAGAGCCGAGTTGAAATCTCCCAATAAAGCCCAAGGAAGATCTTTGACAAACACCTTATGCATAGATAACGATTCCCATAAATCTCTCCTTCGCACATAGTAATTATCTGCATAGATAACTGAACAGTAAAACATACATTTCGATTGCTTAATAAAAACCTGGCAGTGCATGATTTGGTCCGTTTGCATGAGAACAATCACATCAACAATATTTGTATCCCAACCTACAATAATCCGAGTCCCTTTAGGGCCACCCCTACACGAAGAGGCATTAGAACCCCACTTCCAATCAGCTGATATCGCTGCACACATACTATCAACCTTGCAAACATCCACATGAGACTCTAAAATCGCACAAAAACTATACTAACGTGCTTTTCAAGGTGCTAATATGGCATACAGAGTCGTAAGATGCCTTAAGTAGCCGTACGACGTTCGAAGGATTCGGACGAATTCAATAGGTTTATTATGGAGCTTTAACGTTTCGTACGGTGTTGTAAGGTGTTGTTAGGAGTTGTAAGAAGTCCTACATTATACTAACGTGCTTTTCGAGGTGCTAATATGGCATACAAAGTTGTAAGATGCCCTAATTTGCCGTACGATGTTCAAAGTACTCGTACGAATTCATTAGTTTTATTTTGGAGCTTTAACGTTTCGTACTGTGTTGTAAGGAGTTGTTAGGAGTTGTAAGGCGTCCTACGGTATACTAACGTGCTTTTCAAGGTGGTAATATGGCATACAGAGTCGTAAGATGCCTTAAGTTGTCGTACGACGTTCGAAGGATTCGGACGAATTCATTAGGTTTATTAGGGAGATTTATGGTTTTGTACGGTGTTTTAATGTGTTCTTAGGTGTTGTAAGGCGTCCTAAATGATACTAACGTTATTTTCATGTTGCTAATATAGCATAAAGAGTCTTAAGATGTCCTAACTTGTCCTATGATGTTCAAAGGACTCGTACGAATTCATTAGGTTTATTATAGAGATTTATGGTTTTGTACGGTGTTTTAATGTGTTCTTAGGTGTTGTAAGACGTCCTAAATGATACTAACGTTATTTCCATGTTGCTAATACGGCATACATAGTCGTAAGATGCCCTAATTTGCTGTACGATGTTCAAAGGACTCGTACGAATTCATTAGTTTTATTATGGAGCTTTAACGTTTCGTACGGTGTTGTAAGGTGTTGATAGTAGTTGTAAGGCATCCTACATTATACTAACGTGCTTTTCAAGGTGCTAATATGGCATACAGAGTCGTTAGATGCCTTAATTTGCCGTACGACGTTCGAAGGATTCGGACGAATTCATTAGGTTTACTATGGAGATATATGGTTTTGTACGGTGTTATAATGTCTTCTTAGGTGTTGTAAGGCGTCCTAAATGATACTAACGTGCTTTTCAAGGTGCTAATATGGCATACAGAGTCGTAAGATGCCTTAAGTTGTCGTACGACGTTCGAAGGATTCTTACGAATTCATTAGGTTTAATAAGGAGATTTATGGTTTTGTACGGTGTTTTAATGTGTTCTTAGGTGTTGAAAGGCGTCCTAAATGATACTAACGTTATTTTCATGTTGCTAATATGGCATACAGAGTCGTAAGATGCCCTAGTTTGCCGTACGATGTTCAAAGGACTCGTACGATTCATTAGTTTTATTATGGAGCTTTAACGTTTCGTACGGTGTTGTAAGGTGTTGTTAAGAGTTGTAAGGCGTCCTACATTATACTAACGTGCTTTTCAAGGTGCTAATATGGCATACAGAGTCGTAAGATGCCTTAAGTTGCCGTACGACGTTCGAAGGAATCGGACGAATTCATTAGGTTTATTATGGAGCTTTAACGTTTCGTACGGTGTTGTAAGGTGTTGTTAGGAGTTGTAAGAAGTCCTACATTATACTAACGTGCTTGTCGAGGTGCTAATATGGCATACAAAGTCGTAAGATGCCCTAATTTGCCGTACGATGTTCAAAGTACTCGTACGAATTCATTAGTTTTATTATGGAGCTTTAACGTTTCGTACTGTGTTGTAAGGTGTTGTTAGGAGTTGTAAGGCGTCCTACGTTATACTAACGTGCTTTTCAAGGTGGTAATATGGCATACAGAGTCGTAAGTTGCCTTAAGTTGTCATACGACGTTCGAAGGATTCGGACGAATTCATTAGGTTTATTAGGGAGATTTATGGTTTTGTACGGTGTTTTAATGTGTTCTTAGGTGTTGTAAGGCGTCCTAAATGATACTAACGTTATTTTCATGTTGCTAATATGGCATACAGAGTCTTAAGATGTCCTATCTTGTCCTATGATGTTCAAAGGACTCGTACGAATTCATTAGGTTTATAATGGAGATTTATGATTTTGTACGGTGTTTTAATGTGTTCTTAGGTGTTGTAAGACGTCCTAAATGATACTAACGTTATTTCCATGTTTCTAATACGGCATATAGAGTCGTAAGATTCCCTAGTTTGCCGTACGATGTTCAAAGGACTCGTACGAATTCATTAGTTTTATTAGGGAGCTTTAACGTTTCGTAAGGTGTTGTAAGGTGTTGTTAGGAGTTGTAAGGCGTCCTACATTATACTAACGTGCTTTTCATGTTGCTAATATGGCATACAAAGTCGTAAGATGCCCTAATTTGCCGTACGATGTTCAAAGGACTCGTACGAATTCATTAGTTTTACTAAGGAAATTTATGGTTTTGTACGGTGTTATAATGTCTTCTTAGGTGTTGTAAGGCGTCCTAAATGATACTAACGTGCTTTTCAAGGTGCTAATATGGCATACAGAGTCGTAAGATGCCTTAAGTTGTCGTACGACGTTCGAAGGATTCTTACGAATTCATTAGGTTTATTAAGGAGATTTATGGTTTTGTATGGTGTTTTATTGTGTTCTTAGTTGTTGAAAGGCGTCCTAAATGATACTAACGTTATTTTCATGTTGCTAATATGGCATACAGAGTCGTAAGATGCCCTAGTTTGCCGTACGATGTTCAAAGGACTCGTACGATTCATTAGTTTTATTATGGAGCTTTAACGTTTCGTACGGTATTGTAAGGTGTTGTTAGGAGTTGTAAGGCGTCCTACATTATACTAACGTGCTTTTCAAGGTGATAATATGGCATACAGAGTCGTAAGATGCCTTAAGTTGCCGTACGACGTTCGAAGGATTCGGACGAATTCATTAGGTTTATTATGGAGCTTTAACGTTTCGTACGGTGTTGTAAGGTGTTGTTAGGAGTTGTAAGAAGTCCTACATTATACTAACGTGCTTTTCGAGGTGATAATATGGCATACAAAGTCGTAAGATGCCCTAATTGCCGTACAATGTTCAAAGTACTCGTACGAATTCATTAGTTTTATTATGGAGCTTTAACGTTTCGTACTGTGTTGTAAGGTGTTGTTAGGAGATGTAAGGCGTCCTACGTTATACTAACGTGCTTTTCAAGGTGGTAATATGGCATACAGAGTCGTAAGATGCCTTAAGTTGTCGTATGACGTTCGAAGGATTCGGACGAATTCATTAGGTTTATTAAGGAGATTTATGGTTTTGTACGGTGTTTTAATGTGTTCTTAGGTGTTGTAAGGCATCCTAAATGATACTAACGTTATTTTCATGTTGCTAATATGGCATACAGAGTCTTAAGATGTCCTAACTTGTCCTATGATGTTCAAAGGACTCGTACGAATTCATTAGGTTTATTATGGAGATTTATGGTTTTGTACGGTGTTTTAATGTGTTCTTAGGTGTTGTAAGACGTCCTAAATGATACTAAAATTATTTCCATGTTGCTAATACGGCATACAGAGTCGTAAGATGCCCTAATTTGCGGTACGATGTTCAAAGGACTCGTACGAATTCATTAGTTTTATTATGGAGCTTTAACGTTTCGTACGGTGTTGTAAGGTGCTGTTAGGAGTTGTAAGGCGTCCTACATTATACTAACGTGCTTTTCAAGGTGCTAATATGGCATACAGAGTCGTAAGATGCCTTAAGTTGTCGTACGACGTTCGAAGGATTCTTACGAATTCATTAGGTTTATTAAGGAGATTTATGGTTTTGTACGGTGTTTTAATGTGTTCTTAGGTGTTGAAAGGCGTCCTAAATGATACTAACGTTATTTTCATGTTGCTAATATGGCATACATAGTCGTAAGATGCCCTAGTTTGCCGTACGATGTTCAAAGGACTCGTACGATTCATTAGTTTTATTATGGAGCTTTAACGTTTCGTACGGTGTTGTAAGGTGCTGTTAGGAGTTGTAAGGCGTCCTACATTATACTAACGTGCTTTTCAAGGTGCTAATATGGCATACAGAGTCGTAAGATGCCTTAAGTTGCCGTACGACGTTCGAAGGATTCGGACGAATTCATTAGGTTTATTAGGGAGATTTATGGTTTTGTACGGTGTTTTAATATGTTCTTAGGTGTTGTAAGGCGTCCTAAATGATACTAACGTTATTTTCATGTTGCTAATATGGCATACAGAGTCTTAAGATGTCCTAACTTGTCCTATGATGTTCAAAGGACTCGTACGAATTCATTAGGTTTATTATAGAGATTTATGGTTTTGTACGGTGTTTTAATGTGTTCTTAGGTGTTGTAAGACGTCCTAAATGATACTAACGTTATTTCCATGTTGCTAATACGGCATACAGAGTCGTAAGATGCCCTAATTTGCTGTACGATGTTCAAAGGACTCGTACGAATTCATTAGTTTTATTATGGAGCTTTAACGTTTCGTACGGTGTTGTAAGGTGATGTTAGGAGTTGTAAGGCGTCCTACATTATACTAACGTGCTTTTCAAGGTGCTAATATGGCATACAGAGTCGTAAGATGCCTTAATTTGCCTTACGACGTTCGAATGATTCGGACGAATTCATTAGGTTTACTATGGGGATTTATGGTTTTGTACGGTGTTATAATGTCTTCTTAGGTGTTGTAAGGCGTCCTAAATGATACTAACATGCTTTTCAAGGTGCTAATATGGCATACAGAGTCGTAAGATGCCTTAAGTTGTCGTACGACGTTCGAAGGATTCTTACGAATTTATTAGGTTTATTAAGGAGATTTATGGTTTTGTACGGTGTTTTAATGTGTTCTTAGGTGTTGAAAGGCGTCCTAAATGATACTAACGTTATTTTCATGTTGCTAATATGGCATACAGAGTCGTAAGATGCCCTAGTTTGCCGTACAATGTTCAAAGGACTCGTACGATTCATTAGTTTTATTATGGAGCTTTAACGTTTCGTACGGTGTTGTAAGGTGCTGTTAGGAGTTGTAAGGCGTCCTACATTATACTAACGTGCTTTTCGAGGTGCTAATATGGCATACAAAGTCGTAAGATGCCCTAATTTGCCGTACGATGTTCAAAGGACTCGTACGAATTCATTAGTTTTATTATGGAGCTTTAACGTTTCGTACTGTGTTGTAAGGTGCTGTTAGGAGTTGTAAGGCGTCCTACATTATACTAACGAGCTTTTCAAGGTGGTAATATGGCATACAGAGTCGTAAGATGCCTTAAGTTGTCGTACGACGTTCGAAGGATTCGGACGAATTCATTAGGTTTATTAGGGAGATTTATGGTTTTGTACGGTGTTTTAATGTGTTCTTAGGTGTTTTAAGGCGTCCTAAATGATACTAACGTTATTTTCATGTTGCTAATATGGCATACACAGTCTTAAGATGTCCTAACTTGTCCTATGATGTTCAAAGGACTCGTACGAATTCATTAGGTTTATATGGAGATTTATGGTTTTGTACGGTGTTTTAATGTGTTCTTTGGTGTTGTAAGACGTCCTAAATGATACTAAAATTATTTCCATGTTGCTAATACGGCATACAGAGTCGTAAGATGCCCTAATTTGCGGTACGATGTTCAAAGGACTCGTACGAATTCATTAGTTTTATTATGGAGCTTTAACGTTTCGTACAGTGTTGTAAGGTGCTGTTAGGAGTTGTAAGGCGTCCTACATTATACTAACGTGCTTTTCAAGGTGCTAATATGGCATACAGAGTCGTAAGATGCCTTAAGTTGTCGTACGACGTTCGAAGGATTCTTACGAATTCATTAGGTTTATTAAGGAGATTTATGGTTTTGTACGGTGTTTTAATGTGTTCTTAGGTGTTGAAAGGCGTCCTAAATGATACTAACGTTATTTTCATGTTGCTAATATGGCATACATAGTCGTAAGATGCCCTAGTTTGCCGTACGATGTTCAAAGGACTCGTACGATTCATTAGTTTTATTATGGAGCTTTAACGTTTCGTACGGTGTTGTAAGGTGCTGTTAGGAGTTGTAAGGCGTCCTACATTATACTAACGTGCTTTTCAAGGTGCTAATATGGCATACAGAGTCGTAAGATGCCTTAAGTTGCCGTACGACGTTCGAAGGATTCGGACGAATTCATTAGGTTTATTAGGGAGATTTATGGTTTTGTACGGTGTTTTAATATGTTCTTAGGTGTTGTAAGGCGTCCTAAATGATACTAACGTTATTTTCATGTTGCTAATATGGCATACAGAGTCTTAAGATGTCCTAACTTGTCCTATGATGTTCAAAGGACTCGTACGAATTCATTAGGTTTATTATAGAGATTTATGGTTTTGTACGGTGTTTTAATGTGTTCTTAGGTGTTGTAAGACGTCCTAAATGATACTAACGTTATTTCCATGTTGCTAATACGGCATACAGAGTCGTAAGATGCCCTAATTTGCTGTACGATGTTCAAAGGACTCGTACGAATTCATTAGTTTTATTATGGAGCTTTAACGTTTCGTACGGTGTTGTAAGGTGATGTTAGGAGTTGTAAGGCGTCCTACATTATACTAACGTGCTTTTCAAGGTGCTAATATGGCATACAGAGTCGTAAGATGCCTTAATTTGCCTTACGACGTTCGAATGATTCGGACGAATTCATTAGGTTTACTATGGGGATTTATGGTTTTGTACGGTGTTATAATGTCTTCTTAGGTGTTGTAAGGCGTCCTAAATGATACTAACATGCTTTTCAAGGTGCTAATATGGCATACAGAGTCGTAAGATGCCTTAAGTTGTCGTACGACGTTCGAAGGATTCTTACGAATTTATTAGGTTTATTAAGGAGATTTATGGTTTTGTACGGTGTTTTAATGTGTTCTTAGGTGTTGAAAGGCGTCCTAAATGATACTAACGTTATTTTCATGTTGCTAATATGGCATACAGAGTCGTAAGATGCCCTAGTTTGCCGTACAATGTTCAAAGGACTCGTACGATTCATTAGTTTTATTATGGAGCTTTAACGTTTCGTACGGTGTTGTAAGGTGCTGTTAGGAGTTGTAAGGCGTCCTACATTATACTAACGTGCTTTTCGAGGTGCTAATATGGCATACAAAGTCGTAAGATGCCCTAATTTGCCGTACGATGTTCAAAGGACTCGTACGAATTCATTAGTTTTATTATGGAGCTTTAACGTTTCGTACTGTGTTGTAAGGTGCTGTTAGGAGTTGTAAGGCGTCCTACATTATACTAACGTGCTTTTCAAGGTGGTAATATGGCATACAGAGTCGTAAGATGCCTTAAGTTGTCGTACGACGTTCGAAGGATTCGGACGAATTCATTAGGTTTATTAGGGAGATTTATGGTTTTGTACGGTGTTTTAATGTGTTCTTAGGTGTTTTAAGGCGTCCTAAATGATACTAACGTTATTTTCATGTTGCTAATATGGCATACACAGTCTTAAGATGTCCTAACTTGTCCTATGATGTTCAAAGGACTCGTACGAATTCATTAGGTTTATATGGAGATTTATGGTTTTGTACGGTGTTTTAATGTGTTCTTTGGTGTTGTAAGACGTCCTAAATGATACTAACATTATTTCAATGTTGCTAATACGGCATACAGAGTCGTAAGATGCCCTAATTTGCGGTACGATGTTCAAAGGACTCGTACGAATTCATTAGTTTTGTTATGGAGCTTTAACGTTTCGTACGGTGTTGTAAGGTGCTGTTAGGAGTTGTAAGGCGTCCTACATTATACTAACGTGCTTTTCAAGGTGCTAATATGGCATACAGAGTCGTAAGATGCCTTAAGTTGTCGTACGACGTTCGAAGGATTCTTAGGAATTCATTAGGTTTATTAAGGAGATTTATGGTTTTTTGTACGGTGTTTTAATGTGTTCTTAGGTGTTGTAAGACGTCCTAAATGATACTAACGTTATTTCCATGTTGCTAATACGGCATACAGAGTCGTAAGATGCCCTAGTTTGCTGTACGATGTTCAAAGGACTCGTACGAATTCATTAGTTTTATTATGGAGCTTTAACGTTTCGTACGGTGTTGTAAGGTGATGTTAGGAGTTGTAAGGCGTCCTACATTATACTAACGTGCTTATCAAGGTGCTAATATGGCATACAGAGTCGTAAGATGCCCGAATTTGCCGTACGATGTTCATAGGACTCGTACGAATTCATTAGTTTTATTATGGAGCTTTAACGTTTCGTACTGTGTTGTAAGGTGCTGTTAGGAGTTGTAAGGCGTCCTACATTATACTAACGTGCTTTTCAAGGTGGTAATATGGCATACAGAGTCGTAAGATGCCTTAAGTTGTCGTACGACGTTCGAAGGATTCGGACGAATTCATTAGGTTTATTAGGGAGATTTATGGTTTTGTACGGTGTTTTAATGTGTTCTTAGGTGTTTTAAGGCGTCCTAAACGATACTATAGTTATTTTCATGTTGCTAATATGGCATACAGAGTCTTAAGATGTCCTAACTTGTCCTATGATGTTCAAAGGACTCGTACGAATTCATTAGTTTTATTATGGAGCTTTAACGTTTCGTACGGTGTTGTAAGGTGATGTTAGGAGTTGTAAGGCGTCCTACATTATACTAACGTGCTTTTCAAGGTGCTAATATGGCATACAGAGTCGTAAGATGCCTTAATTTGCCTTACGACGTTCGAATGATTCGGACGAATTCATTAGGTTTACTATGGGGATTTATGGTTTTGTACGGTGTTATAATGTCTTCTTAGGTGTTGTAAGGCGTCCTAAATGATACTAACATGCTTTTCAAGGTGCTAATATGGCATACAGAGTCGTAAGATGCCTTAAGTTGTCGTACGACGTTCGAAGGATTCTTACGAATTTATTAGGTTTATTAAGGAGATTTATGGTTTTGTACGGTGTTTTAATGTGTTCTTAGGTGTTGAAAGGCGTCCTAAATGATACTAACGTTATTTTCATGTTGCTAATATGGCATACAGAGTCGTAAGATGCCCTAGTTTGCCGTACAATGTTCAAAGGACTCGTACGATTCATTAGTTTTATTATGGAGCTTTAACGTTTCGTACGGTGTTGTAAGGTGCTGTTAGGAGTTGTAAGGCGTCCTACATTATACTAACGTGCTTTTCGAGGTGCTAATATGGCATACAAAGTCGTAAGATGCCCTAATTTGCCGTACGATGTTCAAAGGACTCGTACGAATTCATTAGTTTTATTATGGAGCTTTAACGTTTCGTACTGTGTTGTAAGGTGCTGTTAGGAGTTGTAAGGCGTCCTACATTATACTAACGTGCTTTTCAAGGTGGTAATATGGCATACAGAGTCGTAAGATGCCTTAAGTTGTCGTACGACGTTCGAAGGATTCGGACGAATTCATTAGGTTTATTAGGGAGATTTATGGTTTTGTACGGTGTTTTAATGTGTTCTTAGGTGTTTTAAGGCGTCCTAAATGATACTAACGTTATTTTCATGTTGCTAATATGGCATACACAGTCTTAAGATGTCCTAACTTGTCCTATGATGTTCAAAGGACTCGTACGAATTCATTAGGTTTATATGGAGATTTATGGTTTTGTACGGTGTTTTAATGTGTTCTTTGGTGTTGTAAGACGTCCTAAATGATACTAACATTATTTCAATGTTGCTAATACGGCATACAGAGTCGTAAGATGCCCTAATTTGCGGTACGATGTTCAAAGGACTCGTACGAATTCATTAGTTTTGTTATGGAGCT
This sequence comes from Tagetes erecta, assembly GCA_030867185.1. Taxonomy (NCBI): domain Eukaryota; kingdom Viridiplantae; phylum Streptophyta; class Magnoliopsida; order Asterales; family Asteraceae; genus Tagetes; species Tagetes erecta. Next base: position 46,129,338 of record CM061489.1, on the reverse strand, counting down.
TTAACGTTTCGTACGGTGTTGTAAGGTGCTGTTAGGAGTTGTAAGGCGTCCTACATTATACTAACGTGCTTTTCAAGGTGCTAATATGGCATACAGAGTCGTAAGATGCCTTAAGTTGTCGTACGACGTTCGAAGGATTCTTAGGAATTCATTAGGTTTATTAAGGAGATTTATGGTTTTTTGTACGGTGTTTTAATGTGTTCTTAGGTGTTGTAAGACGTCCTAAATGATACTAACGTTATTTCCATGTTGCTAATACGGCATACAGAGTCGTAAGATGCCCTAGTTTGCTGTACGATGTTCAAAGGACTCGTACGAATTCATTAGTTTTATTATGGAGCTTTAACGTTTCGTACGGTGTTGTAAGGTGATGTTAGGAGTTGTAAGGCGTCCTACATTATACTAACGTGCTTATCAAGGTGCTAATATGGCATACAGAGTCGTAAGATGCCCGAATTTGCCGTACGATGTTCATAGGACTCGTACGAATTCATTAGTTTTATTATGGAGCTTTAACGTTTCGTACTGTGTTGTAAGGTGCTGTTAGGAGTTGTAAGGCGTCCTACATTATACTAACGTGCTTTTCAAGGTGGTAATATGGCATACAGAGTCGTAAGATGCCTTAAGTTGTCGTACGACGTTCGAAGGATTCGGACGAATTCATTAGGTTTATTAGGGAGATTTATGGTTTTGTACGGTGTTTTAATGTGTTCTTAGGTGTTTTAAGGCGTCCTAAACGATACTATAGTTATTTTCATGTTGCTAATATGGCATACAGAGTCTTAAGATGTCCTAACTTGTCCTATGATGTTCAAAGGACTCGTACGAATTCATTAGGTTTATTATGGAGATTTATGGTTTTGTACGGTGTTTTAATGTGTTCTTAGGTGTTGTAAGACGTCGTAAATGATACTAACATTATTTCCATGTTGCTAATACGGCATACAGAGTCGTAAGATGCCCTAATTTGCGGTACGATGTTCAAAGGACTCGTACGAATTCATTAGTTTTATTATGGAGCTTTAACGTTTCGTACGGTGTTGTAAGGTGCTGTTAGGAGTTGTAAGGCGTCCTACATTATACTAACGTGCTTTTCAAGGTGCTAATATGGCATACAGAGTCGTAAGATGCCTTAAGTTGTCGTATGACGTTCGAAGGATTCTTACGAATTCATTAGGTTTATTAAGGAGATTTATGGTTTTGTACGGTGTTTTAATGTGTTCTTAGGTGTTGAAAGGCGTCCTAAATGATACTAACGTTATTTTCATGTTGCTAATATGGCATACAGAGTCGTAAGATGCCCTAGTTTGCCGTACGATGTTCAAAGGACTCGTACGATTCATTAGTTTTATTATGGAGCTTTAACGTTTCGTACGGTGTTGTAAGGTGCTGTTAGGAGTTGTAAGGCATCCTACATTATACTAACGTGCTTTTCAAGGTGCTAATATGGCATACAGAGTCGTAAGATGCCTTAAGTTGCCGTACGACGTTCGAAGGATTCGGACGAATACATTAGGTTTATTATGGAGCTTTAACGTTTCGTACGGTGTTGTAAGGTGTTGTTAGGAGTTGTAAGGCGTCCTACATTATACTAACGTGCTTTTCGAGGTGCTAATATGGCATACAAAGTCGTAAGATGCCCTAATTTGCGTACGATGTTCAAAGGACTCGTACGAATTCATTAGTTTTATTATGGAGCTTTAACGTTTCGTACTGTGTTGGAAGGTGCTGTTAGGAGTTGTAAGGCGTCCTACATTATACTAACGTGCTTTTCAAGGTGGTAATATGGCATACAGAGTCGTAAGATGCCTTAAGTTGTCGTACGACGTTCGAAGGATTCGGACGAATTCATTAGGTTTATTAGGGAGATTTATGGTTTTGTACGGTGTTTTAATGTGTTCTTAGGTGTTGTAAGGCGTCCTAATTGATACTAACGTTATTTTCATGTTGCTAATATGGCATACAGGGTCTTAAGATGTCCTAACTTGTCCTATGATGTTCAAAGGACTCGTACGAATTCATTAGGTTTATTATGGAGATTTATGGTTTTGTACGGTGTTTTAATGTGTTCTTAGGTGTTGTAAGACGTCCTAAATGATACTAACATTATTTTTTTTTGGGTAAAGGGATTTTACCCTGGTGATTCTATTAACAAATAAACACAAGTAGCGTGGTGAACTCCACACTAGTTCAGACTTGGACATATCCCAAGCCTAAAAACCAAAGCCAAAACTATAAAACACACAACCCAACAACGCTACTACATACTAGACTCAACTAGACAATGAGACCAAACCATTCACCCTTCACCTTCCGCATCCATCTTCAACCACATATCTAAATGTTGCTGCACCCTCATCGATAACTTTATCTTTATGCTCATTAACTTGTATCTCACTGTTTGAATTATCAACTTACTAACCACTTCCGGAGGCCTTGGATGTTCATTAAAGAGCCTTCTATTCCTCTCCTGCCAGATAGCATACGCAGCAGCAGCTGTAACCAATTTACTAATAACCATCACAATATCATTACCCTTGCAGTTACTTTGAAGATCTTCCAAGATGTTTGTCCATATAGGGGGAATCAGCTTTAACTTTGCCTTGGCACGAGTCATGGCCCAAACCCGAGACGCAAAGGAACATTCAAAGAATAAATGAGTATGCGAATCCACAGATTGAAAGCATAATAAGCAGCACATCATATTCATATTAGTACCTCCCATACGATTCCATCTGAGCAACCTATCTTGAGTTAACAGCTTACCTTGACAAATAAGCCACATGTTGAAAGCATGTTTTGGGATGCATTGAGGGAACCAAACACACTCAGCCCATTGAACATTCTCCACCTTATGACGGATATGTTCCCAAGCATTAGAAGTAGAATACGGGATTAACTTCGAACCCTCCCTCCAACACAATTTATCTTCACCATCTGTTCTAAACGGAATAGAGATGCTCGATAAAGAAGGAAACTGATCCACCAGCTCATTCGGCCAAGTCCAAGCAGAATCAACATAAACTTTGTCAACCGAATCCTTAAGATTCATATTTGCATCCCGAATCGCTCGTTTAGAGATAAAATCTGATAGGGGACTTTGGTCAGCCCAACAATCGAACCAAATATTTGTATCTTTCCCATCACCCAGCTGGACCCAGAATTTACGTTTGAAATATGGACGCATTTTCATAATATTTCGCCAACTCCAAGAACAAGCAGCCGGAGTAGCAATATCCCAGAAATTGCGTGTACCAATCCTGTGTATCCAAACCCATCGAACCCACATTGAATCAACATTAGTAAGTAACCTCCAAATATGAGATCCCATAAGAGCCATATTCATGTCAGATAAACTACGAATCCCAAGACCACCCTCCAACATTGGAAGACAGACTTTCTTCCAAGCAACTTTGGCATTAACTTTTTTCTCTTGCTTAGCACCCCATAAAAATCTTCTAAGCTTCACTTCAATTTCTTTAGCTGTATAAGAAGGGATCAAAAAAGCCGCTGCCCAAAAAATGTGCATAGATGATAAAACAGATCGAACAAGTTGAAGCCTTCCTGCAAAAGACAAAAACTTATTTTCCCAAGACAATAAACGCTTATCCATCCTGTCAGTCAACTCCCTGCATTGCAGGTGATTGAGTCTAGACGAAATCAATGGAACACCCAGATACTTAACCGGAAGCTTCCCCTCTTCAAATGGAAGAATATTCAGGATGCCATTCCTAACATGAGGGGGAACATGACAAAAAAACACAGTGCTTTTTTGCATATTCGGATGTAAGCCAGACAAATCCGCAAACTTCCTCAAAACCTCCATAATACAAGCAGCAGATCTAGCATCTCCTCTGGAAAAAATAAACAAATCATCAGCAAAACATAAATTAATGATCTGAAGCTCTTCACACTTCTTATGAAACTTAAAATTTTCCATAGGCATATTCTTGAACATAAGCGTAAGAACCTCCATAACCATGGTAAAAAGATAAGGAGATAACGGGTCGCCCTGTCTTAACCCCCTTGTCCCTTTAAAATAGCCATGAATATCCCCATTTATACATAACGAAAACGATGGAGAGGATACACATGCCATAATCCAAGTGATCATGCTAGCATGAAAACCAAAACCCTTCAGACAAAACTCCATAAACCTCCAGTTAACCGTATCATAAGCCTTTTGGATATCAACTTTGAAAGCACACTTAGGAGGCCCCAAGTTCCTATGATAATTGTGCATAAGCTCCTGAGTAAGCAATATATTATCAGTAATACGTCTTCCCGGGATGAACGCTGACTGGTTACTACTGATAATAAAAGATAACGCCCCCTTCACACGATTAGCAATAATCTTCGAGATACATTTATACAAGACATTGCAGCAGGCAATTGGCCGATAATCTATCACTCTATTTGGAACTTGAGTTTTTGGGACCAGAGCAATAATAGTATGATTCCACTCCTGAAGCAATCTATTCGTGTTAAAGAAATCTTGAATAGCTAATACAACCTCATCTCCCACCACATCCCAGGCTTTTTTGAAAAAAGCCTATGTGTATCCATCTGGCCCCGGAGATTTATCATCATTCATAGAAAACATGACCTCCTTGATCTCCTCTCTAGTAACAGGCTCCACCATACCTAAAGAAATATTAGCATCCAATCGCCTTGAAAAGATATTAGAATCAGGAAGACTTGGCTGCACATGTTCACCACCCAAAAATGTCTCGTAAAAGGTAACAAATTCATCGACCATAGCATCCCCCTCCAAGACCTCCCCAGTCGACCTCATAACTGAATCAATCATCTTCTTATTATTCTTACATTTAAGCATGTTATGGAAATATTTCGTGTTCGCATCACCTTGATCAAGCCAATTCACTTTAGCTTTTTGCTTAAGAAAACTTTCCTCATCCAAACTTGCATCCACAAACTCCTTCATACATAACGACTCCTTCTCTTTCAGACTCAAATCGAAGGGCGAAACGTCAATTAACTGTTGCAAGTCTTCCAGATCTTTTCTAAGATTAGCAACCTTAGAATGCAGATTCCCTTGTTTAACCAGCAGTGCTCTAAACTCTTTTTTAAGCCCTCTTAACCTCTTAGAGATTCTGAATTGAGCAACCCCACCAATACTATAACCCCACCCAACCTTCACAATCTCCAAAAATTCCGGTTTAAGAGTCAGAAAGTTGGAAAACTTGAAAGGCTTAGGTTTTGGATTAGCCTTCTCCACCAAAGATAAGATGCAAGGGCTGTGATCCGATAACCCATAAGGTTTAAACAACGCAGCAGCCTTAGGGAACATATCAACAAACCCTACATTCCCCATAACTCTATCCAGTTTTTTAAGAATACCTCTACCAGTCTTCGGTTTTTGATTCCATGTGTACTTAACCCCCGAAGCCTTAATATCGAATACCTCAATCACATTAATACAATCTCTAAATTCCTGCATACCCAAGGAGACACTAGACGGGCCAGCAACCTGATCGTCAGGATTAAGACCCGAGTTGAAATCTCCCAATAACGCCCATGGGAGATCCTTAACTAACCCCTTATGCAGAGACAAAGAATCCCATAAAGCTCTCCGACGAACATAGTAATTATCAGCATATATCACAGAACAAAAGAACATCAGATTCAACCTTTTAATAACAACTTGACAATGAATAACTTGCTCGGTTTGCATGAGAACAATCACATCAACCAAGCTAGTATCCCACCCCACAATAATTCTAGTACCCTTAGGACCACCTCTACACGAAGACGCATTAGAACACCAACTCCAATCAGACGATATAGTAGCACACATACCCTCCACCTTACTAACATCAACATGAGACTCTAAAATTGCACAAATACTAACCTTACTGTCTTTAATCATAAAACGAACCTCTTTCTGCTTCAAGGGTCGGTTCATCCCTCTAACATTCCAACAAGCGAGCTTAATCATTGATAACCTGAAAATCAGGAAGACTTGGCTGCACATGTTCACCACCCAAAAATGTCTCGTAAAAGGTAACAAATTCATCGACCATAGCATCCCCCTCCAAGACCTCCCCAGTCGACCTCATAACTGAATCAATCATCTTCTTATTATTCTTACATTTAAGCATGTTATGGAAATATTTCGTGTTCGCATCACCTTGATCAAGCCAATTCACTTTAGCTTTTTGCTTAAGAAAACTTTCCTCATCCAAACTTGCATCCACAAACTCCTTCATACATAACGACTCCTTCTCTTTCAGACTCAAATCGAAGGGCGAAACGTCAATTAACTGTTGCAAGTCTTCCAGATCTTTTCTAAGATTAGCAACCTTAGAATGCAGATTCCCTTGTTTAACCAGCAGTGCTCTAAACTCTTTTTTAAGCCCTCTTAACCTCTTAGAGATTCTGAATTGAGCAACCCCACCAATACTATAACCCCACCCAACCTTCACAATCTCCAAAAATTCCGGTTTAAGAGTCAGAAAGTTGGAAAACTTGAAAGGCTTAGGTTTTGGATTAGCCTTCTCCACCAAAGATAAGATGCAAGGGCTGTGATCCGATAACCCATAAGGTTTAAACAACGCAGCAGCCTTAGGGAACATATCAACAAACCCTACATTCCCCATAACTCTATCCAGTTTTTTAAGAATACCTCTACCAGTCTTCGGTTTTTGATTCCATGTGTACTTAACCCCCGAAGCCTTAATATCGAATACCTCAATCACATTAATACAATCTCTAAATTCCTGCATACCCAAGGAGACACTAGACGGGCCAGCAACCTGATCGTCAGGATTAAGACCCGAGTTGAAATCTCCCAATAACGCCCATGGGAGATCCTTAACTAACCCCTTATGCAGAGACAAAGAATCCCATAAAGCTCTCCGACGAACATAGTAATTATCAGCATATATCACAGAACAAAAGAACATCAGATTCAACCTTTTAATAACAACTTGACAATGAATAACTTGCTCGGTTTGCATGAGAACAATCACATCAACCAAGCTAGTATCCCACCCCACAATAATTCTAGTACCCTTAGGACCACCTCTACACGAAGACGCATTAGAACACCAACTCCAATCAGACGATATAGTAGCACACATACCCTCCACCTTACTAACATCAACATGAGACTCTAAAATTGCACAAATACTAACCTTACTGTCTTTAATCATAAAACGAACCTCTTTCTGCTTCAAGGGTCGGTTCATCCCTCTAACATTCCAACAAGCGAGCTTAATCATTGATAACCTGAAAATCAGGAGTGCTTGCCCCTGTAGTAACTTTATCATCACCAAATAGAGCCTCAACCGAGCCTCCCTTGTCGTCTACATTAGTAACAACCTCCTGTTCTTCATTTGAATTAGTTTGCAACGACATACCCCTTTGATCCTCATTCAGATTCTGCAAAACATTGAACTTATTCTTTGCTACAAACCCATCCAACTCATTCGCTCCCACATTACCCTCTTTTTTATCTTGATTAGTACTTTTGTTCTTTTCAGCAACCGGTCTATAAACAAACTTTGGTTTATGTTGTTGAACATTAAACCCTGGTTTCTTCGCTGACTTTTTATGTGTAACTTCCACGAACCCATCATCCTTAATCACCTCCTCCTTATTCTTTCCTTTCTTTTCCACTATAACCTCACAATTCTCCATATCATGGCCAAACACTTTACAATGCTCACACCGAGGAGGAAGCCACTCATACTCGACATCTATTACTTTGATCATTACATCCTCTCCCTCCAACGATGGAATTCCCACTTTCAGCTGCTTTTTAAAGTTTAGTTCAGCATGAACCTCAACTAGAGCTCTAGCATAACTACTCCTCCCCCATCCATTAATGCACATTGAGTTAGTATACGAGTCCAACTTTTTCGGTGTCCCAATCTTTGTCATCAGCTCACTTAACCCATCATCGGTATATGCAGCAATTGGAACCCCATGAAGCTTTACCCACATAGGAACTGATCTTCGATCCTGCTTGATAAGCTTAGCATCCGGAGACCATTCATGCAAAAACATTGGGGTGTTAAGAATTAACCATGGACCTCCTCCTAAAACTCCCATCATCCCTTCGTACGCAGCAAACTGGAAAAAAAAGAAACCTTCTGCATTCATCATAATCTTCTTCAGCCCATACTTATGCCAGTTATTCTGAGCAAAATATTTCACAGCATGGAATGATTGTCTATCACCCAGAAAATAACCATACAGTGTAAACCCTAGCTTAGCCTGAACTTTTCTCACTGAATCACGCGATAACATTACATCCACACCAACAGCACTTTCCTTCGATTCAAGCACCCTGAAATTCACTTTCTTATTCAGCCCCTCATTCATATTAAGCGTCCCAGAACTAGTACCTTCCACCTCAGAAACCCTAATCACTGTATCAGACTCCTTAACTGGTTCAGCCATCACATCCGTCTCCTTCTGCTGTTGCACATCCATATCAGCCTTTTTCTCCAAAATACTCTTGAAAGAAACACGTCCATCAATATTCTTGACTTTCGATGCCAGAGACGACATAGCCATGCATGCAGGCCAAAACCCCAATCTTGATTTCAAGCACTGGTTCTTAATAGGTTAATGGGATTCGTACCAATTTAGCTAATCTATAAAAATAGACGCAATCGATTACAGACCCACTAAGCAATCAGAACACAATACTTACAATCAAGACACAACGCAGAGAAACCCTGATTATTAATCTCCTCTAATTGCTAACAATGCTCGTATTAACCAGGTTAATCACAGGATTGTTACACAAAGGAAGCTATCAATAATCAGGAAAAAAACAAACAATACGACAAGATCTTAAGAACAGTGAACGAATTAGGGTTAAAGAACCCTAGAATCTGCCGTAACAACTTAATAACAACCCACGAACAAACCAAAATCAAGAAACAAGATTCAAGAATCAAGATTCAAGAATCAAGATTCAAGAACCAAGAATCAAGAACAAGAAACGTCCTAACATGCTTTTCAAGGTGATACTAACATTATTTCCATGTTGCTAATACGGCATACAGAGTCGTAAGATGCCCTAATTTGCGGTACGATGTTCAAAGGACTCGTACGAATTCATTAGTTTTATTATGGAGCTTTAACGTTTCGTACGGTGTTGTAAGGTGCTGTTAGGAGTTGTAAGGCGTCCTACATTATACTAACGTGCTTTTCAAGGTGGTAATATGGCATACAGAGACGTAAGATGCCTTAAGTTGTCGTACGACGTTCGAAGGATTCGGACGAATTCATTAGGTTTATTAGGGAGATTTATGGTTTTGTACGGTGTTTTAATGTGTTCTTAGGTGTTGTAAGACGTCCTAAATGATACTAACGTTATTTCCATGTTGCTAATACGGCATACAGAGTCGTAAGATGCCCTAGTTTGCTGTACGATGTTCAAAGGACTCGTACGAATTCATTAGTTTTATTATGGAGCTTTAACGTTTCGTACGGTGTTGTAAGGTGATGTTAGGAGTTGTAAGGCGTCCTACATTATACTAACGTGCTTATCAAGGTGCTAATATGGCATACAGAGTCGTAAGATGCCCGAATTTGCCGTACGATGTTCATAGGACTCGTACGAATTCATTAGTTTTATTATGGAGCTTTAACGTTTCGTACTGTGTTGTAAGGTGCTGTTAGGAGTTGTAAGGCGTCCTACATTATACTAACGTGCTTTTCAAGGTGGTAATATGGCATACAGAGTCGTAAGATGCCTTAAGTTGACGTACGACGTTCGAAGGATTCGGACGAATTCATTAGGTTTATTAGGGAGATTTATGGTTTTGTACGGTGTTTTAATGTGTTCTTAGGTGTTTTAAGGCGTCCTAAACGATACTATAGTTATTTTCATGTTGCTAATATGGCATACAGAGTCTTAAGATGTCCTAACTTGTCCTATGATGTTCAAAGGACTCGTACGAATTCATTAGGTTTATTATGGAGATTTATGGTTTTGTACGGTGTTTTAATGTGTTCTTAGGTGTTGTAAGACGTCGTAAATGATACTAACATTATTTCCATGTTGCTAATACGGCATACAGAGTCGTAAGATGCCCTAATTTGCGGTACGATGTTCAAAGGACTCGTACGAATTCATTAGTTTTATTATGGAGCTTTAACGTTTCGTACGGTGTTGTAAGGTGCTGTTAGGAGTTGTAAGGCGTCCTACATTATACTAACGTGCTTTTCAAGGTGCTAATATGGCATACAGAGTCGTAAGATGCCTTAAGTTGTCGTATGACGTTCGAAGGATTCTTACGAATTCATCAGGTTTATTAAGGAGATTTATGGTTTTGTACGGTGTTTTAATGTGTTCTTAGGTGTTGAAAGGCGTCCTAAATGATACTAACGTTATTTTCATGTTGCTAATATGGCATACAGAGTCGTAAGATGCCCTAGTTTGTCGTACGATGTTCAAAGGACTCGTACGATTCATTAGTTTTATTATGGAGCTTTAACGTTTCGTACGGTGTTGTAAGGTGCTGTTAGGAGTTGTAAGGCGTCCTACATTATACTAACGTGCTTTTCAAGGTGCTAATATGGCATACAGAGTCGTAAGATGCCTTAAGTTGTCGTATGACGTTCGAAGGATTCTTACGAATTCATCAGGTTTATTAAGGAGATTTATGGTTTTGTACGGTGTTTTAATGTGTTCTTAGGTGTTGAAAGGCGTCCTAAATGATACTAACGTTATTTTCATGTTGCTAATATGGCATACAGAGTCGTAAGATGCCCTAGTTTGTCGTACGATGTTCAAAGGACTCGTACGATTCATTAGTTTTATTATGGAGCTTTAACGTTTCGTACGGTGTTGTAAGGTGCTGTTAGGAGTTGTAAGGCATCCTACATTATACTAACGTGCTTTTCAAGGTGCTAATATGGCATACAGAGTCGTAAGATGCCTTAAGTTGCCGTACGACGTTCGAAGGATTCGGACGAATACATTAGGTTTATTATGGAGCTTTAACGTTTCGTACGGTGTTGTAAGGTGTTGTTAGGAGTTGTAAGGCGTCCTACATTATACTAACGTGCTTTTCGAGGTGCTAATATGGCATACAAAGTCGTAAGATGCCCTAATTTGCGTACGATGTTCAAAGGACTCGTACGAATTCATTAGTTTTATTATGGAGCTTTAACGTTTCGTACTGTGTTGGAAGGTGCTGTTAGGAGTTGTAAGGCGTCCTACATTATACTAACGTGCTTTTCAAGGTGGTAATATGGCATACAGAGTCGTAAGATGCCTTAAGTTGTCGTACGACGTTCGAAGGATTCAGACGAATTCATTAGGTTTATTAGGGAGATTTATGGTTTTGTACGGTGTTTTAATGTGTTCTTAGGTGTTGTAAGGCGTCCTAATTGATACTAACGTTATTTTCATGTTGCTAATATGGCATACAGGGTCTTAAGATGTCCTAACTTGTCCTATGATGTTCAAAGGACTCGTACGAATTCATTAGGTTTATTATGGAGATTTATGGTTTTGTACGGTGTTTTAATGTGTTCTTAGGTGTTGTAAGACGTCCTAAATGATACTAACATTATTTCCATGTTGCTAATACGGCATACAGAGTCGTAAGATGCCCTAATTTGCGGTACGATGTTCAAAGGACTCGTACGAATTCATTAGTTTTATTATGGAGCTTTAACGTTTCGTACGGTGTTGTAAGGTGCTGTTAGGAGTTGTAAGGCGTCCTACATTATACTAACGTGCTTTTCAAGGTGCTAATATGGCATACAGAGTCGTAAGATGCCTTAAGTTGTCGTACGACGTTCGAAGGATTCTTAGGAATTCATTAGGTTTATTAAGGAGATTTATGGTTTTTTGTACGGTGTTTTAATGTGTTCTTAGGTGTTGTAAGACGTCCTAAATGATACTAACGTTATTTCCATGTTGCTAATACGGCATACAGAGTCGTAAGATGCCCTAGTTTGCTGTACGATGTTCAAAGGACTCGTACGAATTCATTAGTTTTATTATGGAGCTTTAACGTTTCGTACGGTGTTGTAAGGTGATGTTAGGAGTTGTAAGGCGTCCTACATTATACTAACGTGCTTATCAAGGTGCTAATATGGCATACAGAGTCGTAAGATGCCCGAATTTGCCGTACGATGTTCATAGGACTCGTACGAATTCATTAGTTTTATTATGGAGCTTTAACGTTTCGTACTGTGTTGTAAGGTGCTGTTAGGAGTTGTAAGGCGTCCTACATTATACTAACGTGCTTTTCAAGGTGGTAATATGGCATACAGAGTCGTAAGATGCCTTAAGTTGTCGTACGACGTTCGAAGGATTCGGACGAATTCATTAGGTTTATTAGGGAGATTTATGGTTTTGTACGGTGTTTTAATGTGTTCTTAGGTGTTTTAAGGCGTCCTAAACGATACTATAGTTATTTTCATGTTGCTAATATGGCATACAGAGTCTTAAGATGTCCTAACTTGTCCTATGATGTTCAAAGGACTCGTACGAATTCATTAGGTTTATTATGGAGATTTATGGTTTTGTACGGTGTTTTAATGTGTTCTTAGGTGTTGTAAGACGTCGTAAATGATACTAACATTATTTCCATGTTGCTAATACGGCATACAGAGTCGTAAGATGCCCTAATTTGCGGTACGATGTTCAAAGGACTCGTACGAATTCATTAGTTTTATTATGGAGCTTTAACGTTTCGTACGGTGTTGTAAGGTGCTGTTAGGAGTTGTAAGGCGTCCTACATTATACTAACGTGCTTTTCAAGGTGCTAATATGGCATACAGAGTCGTAAGATGCCTTAAGTTGTCGTATGACGTTCGAAGGATTCTTACGAATTCATCAGGTTTATTAAGGAGATTTATGGTTTTGTACGGTGTTTTAATGTGTTCTTAGGTGTTGAAAGGCGTCCTAAATGATACTAACGTTATTTTCATGTTGCTAATATGGCATACAGAGTCGTAAGATGCCCTAGTTTGCCGTACGATGTTCAAAGGACTCGTACGATTCATTAGTTTTATTATGGAGCTTTAACGTTTCGTACGGTGTTGTAAGGTGCTGTTAGGAGTTGTAAGGCATCCTACATTATACAAACGTGCTTTTCAAGGTGCTAATATGGCATACAGAGTCGTAAGATGCCTTAAGTTGCCGTATGACGTTCGAAGGATTCGGACGAATACATTAGGTTTATTATGGAGCTTTAACGTTTCGTACGGTGTTGTAAGGTGTTGTTAGGAGTTGTAAGGCGTCCTACATTATACTAACGTGCTTTTCGAGGTGCTAATATGGCATACAAAGTCGTAAGATGCCCTAATTTGCGTACGATGTTCAAAGGACTCGTACGAATTCATTAGTTTTATTATGGAGCTTTAACGTTTCGTACTGTGTTGGAAGGTGCTGTTAGGAGTTGTAAGGCGTCCTACATTATACTAACGTGCTTTTCAAGGTGGTAATATGGCATACAGAGTCGTAAGATGCCTTAAGTTGTCGTACGACGTTCGAAGGATTCGGACGAATTCATTAGGTTTATTAGGGAGATTTATGGTTTTGTACGGTGTTTTAATGTGTTCTTAGGTGTTGTAAGGCGTCCTAATTGATACTAACGTTATTTTCATGTTGCTAATATGGCATACAGGGTCTTAAGATGTCCTAACTTGTCCTATGATGTTCAAAGGACTCGTACGAATTCATTAGGTTTATTATGGAGATTTATGGTTTTGTACGGTGTTTTAATGTGTTCTTAGGTGTTGTAAGACGTCCTAAATGGTACTAACATTATTTCCATGTTGCTAATACGGCATACAGAGTCGTAAGATGCCCTAATTTGCGGTACGATGTTCAAAGGACTCGTACGAATTCATTAGTTTTATTATGGAGCTTTAACGTTTCGTACGGTGTTGTAAGGTGCTGTTAGGAGTTGTAAGGCGTCCTACATTATACTAACGTGCTTTTCAAGGTGCTAATATGGCATACAGAGTCGTAAGATGCCTTAAGTTGTCGTATGACGTTCGAAGGATTCTTACGAATTCATCAGGTTTATTAAGGAGATTTATGGTTTTGTACGGTGTTTTAATGTGTTCTTAGGTGTTGAAAGGCGTCCTAAATGATACTAACGTTATTTTCATGTTGCTAATATGGCATACAGAGTCGTAAGATGCCCTAGTTTGTCGTACGATGTTCAAAGGACTCGTACGATTCATTAGTTTTATTATGGAGCTTTAACGTTTCGTACGGTGTTGTAAGGTGCTGTTAGGAGTTGTAAGGCATCCTACATTATACTAACGTGCTTTTCAAGGTGCTAATATGGCATACAGAGTCGTAAGATGCCTTAAGTTGCCGTACGACGTTCGAAGGATTCGGACGAATACATTAGGTTTATTATGGAGCTTTAACGTTTCGTACGGTGTTGTAAGGTGTTGTTAGGAGTTGTAAGGCGTCCTACATTATACTAACGTGCTTTTCGAGGTGCTAATATGGCATACAAAGTCGTAAGATGCCCTAATTTGCGTACGATGTTCAAAGGACTCGTACGAATTCATTAGTTTTATTATGGAGCTTTAACGTTTCGTACTGTGTTGGAAGGTGCTGTTAGGAGTTGTAAGGCGTCCTACATTATACTAACGTGCTTTTCAAGGTGGTAATATGGCATACAGAGTCGTAAGATGCCTTAAGTTGTCGTACGACGTTCGAAGGATTCGGACGAATTCATTAGGTTTATTAGGGAGATTTATGGTTTTGTACGGTGTTTTAATGTGTTCTTAGGTGTTGTAAGACGTCCTAAATGATACTAACATTATTTCCATGTTGCTAATACGGCATACAGAGTCGTAAGATGCCCTAATTTGCGGTACGATGTTCAAAGGACTCGTACGAATGCATTAGTTTTATTATGGAGCTTTATGGTTTTGTACGGTGTTTTAATGTGTTCTTAGGTGTTGTAAGACGTCCTAAATGATACTAACATTATTTCCATGTTGCTAATACGGCATACAGAGTCGTAAGATGCCCTAATTTGCGGTACGATGTTCAAAGGACTCGTACGAATTCATTAGTTTTATTATGGAGCTTTAACGTTTCGTACGGTGTTGTAAGGTGCTGTTAAGAGTTGTAAGGCGTCCTACATTATACTAACGTGCTTTTCAAGGTGCTAATATGGCATACAGAGTCGTAAGATGCCTTTAGTTGTCGTACGACGTTCGAAGGATTCTTACGAATTCATTAGGTTTATTAAGGAGATTTATGGTTTTGTACGGTGTTTTAACGTGTTCTTAGGTGTTGAAAGGCGTCCTAAATGATACTAACGTTATTTTCATGTTGCTAATATGGCATACAGAGTCGTAAGATGCCGTAGTTTGCCGTACGATGTTCAAAGGACTCGTACGATTCATTAGTTTTATTATGGAGCTTTAACGTTTCGTACGGTGTTGTAAGGTGCTGTTAGGAGTTGTAAGGCGTCCTACATTATACTAACGTGCTTTTCAAGGTGCTAATATGGCATACAGAGTCGTAAGATGCCTTTAGTTGTCGTACGACGTTCGAAGGATTCTTACGAATTCATTAGGTTTATTAAGGAGATTTATGGTTTTGTACGGTGTTTTAACGTGTTCTTAGGTGTTGAAAGGCGTCCTAAATGATACTAACGTTATTTTCATGTTGCTAATATGGCATACAGAGTCGTAAGATGCCGTAGTTTGCCGTACGATGTTCAAAGGACTCGTACGATTCATTAGTTTTATTATGGAGCTTTAACGTTTCGTACGGTGTTGTAAGGTGCTGTTAGGAGTTGTAAGGCGTCCTACATTATACTAACGTGCTTTTCAAGGTGCTAATATGGCATACAGAGTCGTAAGATGCCTTAAGTTGCCGTACGACGTTCGAAGGATTCGGACGAATTCATTAGGTTTATTAGGGAGATTTATGGTTTTGTACGGTGTTTTAATGTGTTCTTAGGTGTTGTAAGGCGTCCTAAATGATACTAACGTTATTTTCATGTTGTTAATATTGCATACAGAGTCTTAAGATGTCCTAACTTGTCCTATGATGTTCAAAGGACTCGTACGAATTCATTAGGTTTATTATAGAGATTTATGGTTTTGTACGGTGTTTTAATGTGTTCTTAGGTGTTGAAAGGCGTCCTAAATGATACTAACGTTATTTTCATGTTGCTAATATGGCATACAGAGTCGTAAGATGCCGTAGTTTGCCGTACGATGTTCAAAGGACTCGTACGATTCATTAGTTTTATTATGGAGCTTTAACGTTTCGTACGGTGTTGTAAGGTGCTGTTAGGAGTTGTAAGGCGTCCTACATTATACTAACGTGCTTTTCAAGGTGCTAATATGGCATACAGAGTCGTAAGATGCCTTTAGTTGTCGTACGACGTTCGAAGGATTCTTACGAATTCATTAGGTTTATTAAGGAGATTTATGGTTTTGTACGGTGTTTTAACGTGTTCTTAGGTGTTGAAAGGCGTCCTAAATGATACTAACGTTATTTTCATGTTGCTAATATGGCATACAGAGTCGTAAGATGCCGTAGTTTGCCGTACGATGTTCAAAGGACTCGTACGATTCATTAGTTTTATTATGGAGCTTTAACGTTTCGTACGGTGTTGTAAGGTGCTGTTAGGAGTTGTAAGGCGTCCTACATTATACTAACGTGCTTTTCAAGGTGCTAATATGGCATACAGAGTCGTAAGATGCCTTAAGTTGCCGTACGACGTTCGAAGGATTCGGACGAATTCATTAGGTTTATTAGGGAGATTTATGGTTTTGTACGGTGTTTTAATGTGTTCTTAGGTGTTGTAAGGCGTCCTAATTGATACTAACGTTATTTTCATGTTGCTAATATGGCATACAGGGTCTTAAGATGTCCTAACTTGTCCTATGATGTTCAAAGGACTCGTACGAATTCATTAGGTTTATTATGGAGATTTATGGTTTTGTACGGTGTTTTAATGTGTTCTTAGGTGTTGTAAGACGTCCTAAATGATACTAACATTATTTCCATGTTGCTAATACGGCATACAGAGTCGTAAGATGCCCTAATTTGCGGTACGATGTTCAAAGGACTCGTACGAATTCATTAGTTTTATTATGGAGCTTTAACGTTTCGTACGGTGTTGTAAGGTGCTGTTAAGAGTTGTAAGGCGTCCTACATTATACTAACGTGCTTTTCAAGGTGCTAATATGGCATACAGAGTCGTAAGATGCCTTTAGTTGTCGTACGACGTTCGAAGGATTCTTACGAATTCATTAGGTTTATTAAGGAGATTTATGGTTTTGTACGGTGTTTTAACGTGTTCTTAGGTGTTGAAAGGCGTCCTAAATGATACTAACGTTATTTTCATGTTGCTAATATGGCATACAGAGTCGTAAGATGCCGTAGTTTGCCGTACGATGTTCAAAGGACTCGTACGATTCATTAGTTTTATTATGGAGCTTTAACGTTTCGTACGGTGTTGTAAGGTGCTGTTAGGAGTTGTAAGGCGTCCTACATTATACTAACGTGCTTTTCAAGGTGCTAATATGGCATACAGAGTCGTAAGATGCCTTAAGTTGCCGTACGACGTTCGAAGGATTCGGACGAATTCATTAGGTTTATTAGGGAGATTTATGGTTTTGTACGGTGTTTTAATGTGTTCTTAGGTGTTGTAAGGCGTCCTAAATGATACTAACGTTATTTTCATGTTGTTAATATGGCATACAGAGTCTTAAGATGTCCTAACTTGTCCTATGATGTTCAAAGGACTCGTACGAATTCATTAGGTTTATTATAGAGATTTATGGTTTTGTACGGTGTTTTAATGTGCTCTTAGGTGTTGTAAGACGTCCTAAATGATACTAACGTTATTTCCATGTTGCTAATACGGCATCGGGTGTTAATGGTTTGTCTGATATTCTGGATTACTAGGGACTTGATCTGCTGGCAAAATTGTTTGTGGTGTCTTTGTGGTGGAACCTACACTTTTGATGACGGCGGCTGATGGAATGGTTTTTATTTAGATTTTGTTTATGTCATTAATATGTGGTAGGCTAGTTTGTTTGGTTTGTCTTGGTTTTTTTTGTTGGTTTTGTTTTTATGTTCACATATGTGGGGCCTGTCCCGTATATGAACTAGTGTGGAACGCTTCCTCACTACTTGTACTTCATTGTCGGTTGTCTTTATAATAGAATCACCGGGGTAACCCTTTACCCATACAGAGTCGTAAGATGCCCTAATTTGCTGTACGATGTTCAAAGGACTCGTACGAATTCATTAGTTTTATTATGGAGCTTTAACGTTTCGTACGGTGTTGTAAGGTGATGTTAGGAGTTGTAAGGCGTCCTACATTATACTAACGTGCTTTTCAAGGTGCTAATATGGCATACAGAGTCGTAAGATGCCTTAATTTGCCTTACGACGTTCGAAGGATTCGGACGAATTCATTAGGTTTACTATGGGGATTTATGGTTTTGTACGGTGTTATAATGTCTTCTTAGGTGTTGTAAGGCGTCCTAAATGATACTAACATGCTTTTCAAGGTGCTAATATGGCATACAGAGTCGTAAGATGCCTTAAGTTGTCGTACGACGTTCGAAGGATTCTTACGAATTCATTAGGTTTATTAAGGAGATTTATGATTTTGTACGGTGTTTTAATGTGTTCTTAGGTGTTGAAAGGCGTCCTAAATGATACTAACGTTATTTTCATGTTGCTAATATGGCATACAGAGTCGTAAGATGCCCTAGTTTGCCGTACAATGTTCAAAGGACTCGTACGATTCATTAGTTTTATTATGGAGCTTTAACGTTTCATACGGTGTTGTAAGGTGCTGTTAGGAGTTGTAAGGCGTCCTACATTATACTAACGTGCTTTTCGAGGTGCTAATATGGCATACAAAGTCGTAAGATGCCCTAATTTGCCATACGATGTTCATAGGACTCGTACGAATTCATTAGTTTTATTATGGAGCTTTAACGTTTCGTACTGTGTTGTAAGGTGTTGTTAGGAGTTGTAAGGCGTCCTACATTATACTAACGTGCTTTTCAAGGTGGTAATATGGCATACAGAGTCGTAAGATGCCTTAAGTTGTCGTACGACGTTCGAAGGATTCGGACGAATTCATTAGGTTTATTAGGGAGATTTATGGTTTTGTACGGTGTTTTAATGTGTTCTTAGGTGTTTTAAGGCGTCCTAAATGATACTAACGTTATTTTCATGTTGCTAATATGGCATACAGGGTCTTAAGATGTCCTAACTTGTCCTATGATGTTCAAAGGACTCGTACGAATTCATTAGGTTTATTATGGAGATTTATGGTTTTGTACGGTGTTTTAATGTGTTCTTAGGTGTTGTAAGACGTCCTAAATGATACTAACATTATTTCCATGTTGCTAATACGGCATACAGAGTCGTAAGATGCCCTAATTTGCGGTACGATGTTCAAAGGACTCGTACGAATTCATTAGTTTTATTATGGAGCTTTAACGTTTCGTACGGTGTTGTAAGGTGCTGTTAGGAGTTGTAAGGCGTCCTACATTATACTAACGTGCTTTTCAAGGTGCTAATATGGCATACAGAGTCGTAAGATGCCTTAAGTTGTCGTACGACGTTCGAAGGATTCTTACGAATTCATTAGGTTTATTAAGGAGATTTATGGTTTTGTACGGTGTTTTAATGTGTTCTTAGGTGTTGAAAGGCGTCCTAAATGATACTAACGTTATTTTCATATTGCTAATATGGCATACAGAGTCGTAAGATGCCCTAGTTTGTCGTACGATGTTCAAAGGACTCGTACGATTCATTAGTTTTATTATGGAGCTTTAACGTTTCGTACAGTGTTGTAAGGTGCTGTTAGTAGTTGTAAGGCATCCAACATTATACTAACGTGCTTTTCAAGGTGCTAATATGGCATACAGAGTCGTAAGATGCCTTAAGTTGCCGTACGACGTTCGAAGGATTCGGACGAATTCATTAGGTTTATTAGGGAGATTTATGGTTTTGTACGGTGTTTTAATGTGTTCTTAGGTGTTGTAAGGCGTCCTAAATGATACTAACGTTATTTTCATGTTGCTAATATGGCATACAGAGTCTTAAGATGTCCTAACTTGTCCTATGATGTTCAAAGGACTCATACGAATTCATTAGGTTTATTATAGAGATTTATGGTTTTGTACGGTGTTTTAATGTGCTCTTAGGTGTTGTAAGACGTCCTAAATGATACTAACGTTATTTCCATGTTGCTAATACGGCATACAGAGTCGTAAGATGCCCTAATTTGCTGTACGATGTTCAAAGGACTCGTACGAATTCATTAGTTTTATTATGGAGCTTTAACGTTTCGTACGGTGTTGTAAGGTGATGTTAGGAGTTGTAAGGCGTCCTACATTATACTAACGTGCTTTTCAAGGTGCTAATATGGCATACAGAGTCGTAAGATGCCTTAATTTGCCTTACGACGTTCGAAGGATTCGGACGAATTCATTAGGTTTACTATGGGGATTTATGGTTTTGTACGGTGTTATAATGTTTTCTTAGGTGTTGTAAGGCGTCCTAAATGATACTAACATGCTTTTCAAGGTGCTAATATGGCATACAGAGTCGTAAGATGCCTTAAGTTGTCGTACGACGTTCGAAGGATTCTTACGAATTCATTAGGTTTATTAAGGAGATTTATGATTTTGTACGGTGTTTTAATGTGTTCTTAGGTGTTGAAAGGAGTCCTAAATGATACTAACGTTATTTTCATGTTGCTAATATGGCATACAGAGTCGTAAGATGCCCTAGTTTGCCGTACAATGTTCAAAGGACTCGTACGATTCATTAGTTTTATTATGGAGCTTTAACGTTTCATACGGTGTTGTAAGGTGCTGTTAGGAGTTGTAAGGCGTCCTACATTATACTAACGTGCTTTTCGAGGTGCTAATATGGCATACAAAGTCGTAAGATGCCCTAATTTGCCATACGATGTTCATAGGACTCGTACGAATTCATTAGTTTTATTATGGAGCTTTAACGTTTCGTACTGTGTTGTAAGGTGCTGTTAGGAGTTGTAAGGCGTCCTACATTATACTAACGTGCTTTTCAAGGTGGTAATATGGCATACAGAGTCGTAAGATGCCTTAAGTTGTCGTACGACGTTCGAAGGATTCGGACGAATTCATTAGGTTTATTAGGGAGATTTATGGTTTTGTACGGTGTTTTAATGTGTTCTTAGGTGTTTTAAGGCGTCCTAAATGATACTAACGTTATTTTCATGTTGCTAATATGGCATACAGGGTCTTAAGATGTCCTAACTTGTCCTATGATGTTCAAAGGACTCGTACGAACTCATTAGGTTTATTATGGAGATTTATGGTTTTGTACGGTGTTTTAATGTGTTCTTAGGTGTTGTAAGACGTCCTAAATGATACTAACATTATTTCCATGTTGCTAATACGGCATACAGAGTCGTAAGATGCCCTAATTTGCGGTACGATGTTCAAAGGACTCGTACGAATTCATTAGTTTTATTATGGAGCTTTAACGTTTCGTACGGTGTTGTAAGGTGCTGTTAGGAGTTGTAAGGCGTCCTACATTATACTAACGTGCTTTTCAAGGTGCTAATATGGCATACAGAGTCGTAAGATGCCTTAAGTTGTCGTACGACGTTCGAAGGATTCTTACGAATTCATTAGGTTTATTAAGGAGATTTATGGTTTTGTACGGTGTTTTAATGTGTTCTTAGGTGTTGAAAGGCGTCCTAAATGATACTAACGTTATTTTCATATTGCTAATATGGCATACAGAGTCGTAAGATGCCCTAGTTTGTCGTACGATGTTCAAAGGACTCGTACGATTCATTAGTTTTATTATGGAGCTTTAACGTTTCGTACGGTGTTGTAAGGTGCTGTTAGTAGTTGTAAGGCATCCAACATTATACTAACGTGCTTTTCAAGGTGCTAATATGGCATACAGAGTCGTAAGATGCCTTAAGTTGCCGTACGACGTTCGAAGGATTCGGACGAATTCATTAGGTTTATTAGGGAGATTTATGGTTTTGTACGGTGTTTTATCGTGTTCTTATGTGTTGTAAGGCGTCCTAAATGATACTAACGTTATTTTCATGTTGCTAATATGGCATACAGAGTCTTAAGATGTCCTAACTTGTCCTATGATGTTCAAAGGACTCGTACGAATTCATTAGGTTTATTATAGAGATTTATGGTTTTGTACGGTGTTTTAATGTGCTCTTAGGTGTTGTAAGACGTCCTAAATGATACTAACGTTATTTCCATGTTGCAAATACGGCATACAGAGTCGTAAGATGCCCTAATTTGCTGTACGATGTTCAAAGGACTCGTACGAATTCATTAGTTTTATTATGGAGCTTTAACGTTTCGTACGGTGTTGTAAGGTGATGTTAGGAGTTGTAAGGCGTCCTACATTATACTAACGTGCTTTTCAAGGTGCTAATATGGCATACAGAGTCGTAAGATGCCTTAATTTGCCTTACGACGTTCGAAGGATTCGGACGAATTCATTAGGTTTACTATGGGGATTTATGGTTTTGTACGGTGTTATAATGTCTTCTTAGGTGTTGTAAGGCGTCCTAAATGATACTAACGTTATTTTCAAGGTGCTAATATGGCATACAGAGTCGTAAGATGCCTTAAGTTGTCGTACGACGTTCGAAGGATTCTTACGAATTCATTAGGTTTATTAAGGAGATTTATGATTTTGTACGGTGTTTTAATGTGTTCTTAGGTGTTGAAAGGCGTCCTAAATGATACTAACGTTATTTTCATGTTGCTAATATGGCATACAGAGTCGTAAGATGCCCTAGTTTGCCGTACAATGTTCAAAGGACTCGTACGATTCATTAGTTTTATTATGGAGCTTTAACGTTTCATACGGTGTTGTAAGGTGCTGTTAGGAGTTGTAAGGCGTCCTACATTATACTAACGTGCTTTTCGAGGTGCTAATATGGCATACAAAGTCGTAAGATGCCCTAATTTGCCATACGAATTCATTAGTTTTATTATGGAGCTTTAACGTTTCGTACTGTGTTGTAAGGTGCTGTTAGGAGTTGTAAGGCGTCCTAAATGATACTAACGTTATTTTCATGTTGCTAATATGGCATACAGGGTCTTAAGATGTCCTAACTTGTCCTATGATGTTCAAAGGACTCGTACGAATTCATTAGGTTTATTATGGAGATTTATGGTTTTGTACGGTGTTTTAATGTGTTCTTAGGTGTTGTAAGACGTCCTAAATGATACTAACATTATTTCCATGTTGCTAATACGGCATACAGAGTCGTTAGATGCCCTAATTTGCGGTACGATGTTCAAAGGACTCGTACGAATTCATTAGTTTTATTATGGAGCTTTAACGTTTCGTACGGTGTTGTAAGGTGCTGTTAGGAGTTGTAAGGCGTCCTACATTATACTAACGTGCTTTTCAAGGTGCTAATATGGCATACAGAGTCGTAAGATGCCTTAAGTTGTCGTACGACGTTCGAAGGATTCTTACGAATTCATTAGGTTTATTAAGGAGATTTATGGTTTTGTACGGTGTTTTAATGTGTTCTTAGGTGTTGAAAGGCGTCCTAAATGATACTAACGTTATTTTCATGTTGCTAATATGGCATACAGAGTCGTAAGATGCCCTAGTTTGTCGTACGATGTTCAAAGGACTCGTACGATTCATTAGTTTTATTATGGAGCTTTAACGTTTCGTACGGTGTTGTAAGGTGCTGTTAGTAGTTGTAAGGCATCCTACATTATACTAACGTGCTTTTCAAGGTGCTAATATGGCATACAGAGTCGTAAGATGCCTTAAGTTGCCGTACGATGTTCGAAGGATTCGGACGAATTCATTAGGTTTATTATGGAGCTTTAACGTTTCGTACGGTGTTGTAAGGTGTTGTTAGGAGTTGTAAGGCGTCCTACATTATACTAACGTGCTTTTCGAGGTGCTAATATGGCATACAAAGTCGTAAGATGCCCTAATTTGCGTACGATGTTCAAAGGACTCGTACGAATTCATTAGTTTTATTATGGAGCTTTAACGTTTCGTATTGTGTTGTAAGGTGCTGTTAGGAGTTGTAAGGCGTCCTACATTATACTAACGTGCTTTTCAAGGTGGTAATATGGCATACAGAGTCGTAAGATGCCTTAAGTTGTCGTACGACGTTCGAAGGATTCGGACGAATTCATTAGGTTTATTAGGGAGATTTATGGTTTTGTACGGTGTTTTAATGTGTTCTTAGGTGTTTTAAGGCGTCCTAAATGATACTAACGTTATTTTCATGTTGCTAATATGGCATACAGGGTCTTAAGATGTCCTAACTTGTCCTATGATGTTCAAAGGACTCGTACGAATTCATTAGGTTTATTATGGAGATTTATGGTTTTGTACGGTGTTTTAATGTGTTCTTAGGTGTTGTAAGACGTCCTAAATGATACTAACATTATTTCCATGTTGCTAATACGGCATACAGAGTCGTTAGATGCCCTAATTTGCGGTACGATGTTCAAAGGACTCGTACGAATTCATTAGTTTTATTATGGAGCTTTAACGTTTCGTACGGTGTTGTAAGGTGCTGTTAGGAGTTGTAAGGCGTCCTACATTATACTAACGTGCTTTTCAAGGTGCTAATATGGCATACAGAGTCGTAAGATGCCTTAACTTGTCGTACGACGTTCGAAGGATTCTTACGAATTCATTAGGTTTATTAAGGAGATTTATGGTTTTGTACGGTGTTTTAATGTGTTCTTAGGTGTTGAAAGGCGTCCTAAATGATACTAACGTTATTTTCATGTTGCTAATATGGCATACAGAGTCGTAAGATGCCCTAGTTTGTCGTACGATGTTCAAAGGACTCGTACGATTCATTAGTTTTATTATGGAGCTTTAACGTTTCGTACGGTATTGTAAGGTGCTGTTAGTAGTTGTAAGGCATCCTACATTATACTAACGTGCTTTTCAAGGTGCTAATATGGCATACAGAGTCGTAAGATGCCTTAAGTTGCCGTATGACGTTCGAAGGATTCGGACGAATTCATTAGGTTTATTATGGAGCTTTAACGTTTCGTACGGTGTTGTAAGGTGTTGTTAGGAGTTGTAAGGCGTCCTACATTATACTAACGTGCTTTTCGAGGTGCTAATATGGCATACAAAGTCGTAAGATGCCCTAATTTGCGTACGATGTTCAAAGGACTCGTACGAATTCATTAGTTTTATTATGGAGCTTTAACGTTTCGTATTGTGTTGTAAGGTGCTGTTAGGAGTTGTAAGGCGTCCTACATTATACTAAAGTGCTTTTCAAGGTGGTAATATGGCATACAGAGTCGTAAGATGCCTTAAGTTGTCGTACGACGTTCGAAGGATTCGGACGAATTCATTAGGTTTATTAGGGAGATTTATGGTTTTGTACGGTGTTTTAATGTGTTCTTAGGTGTTTTAAGGCGTCCTAAATGATACTAACGTTATTTTCATGTTGCTAATATGGCATACAGGGTCTTAAGATGTCCTAACTTGTCCTATGATGTTCAAAGGACTCGTACGAATTCATTAGGTTTATTATGGAGATTTATGGTTTTGTACGGTGTTTTAATGTGTTCTTAGGTGTTGTAAGACGTCCTAAATGATACTAACATTATTTCCATGTTGCTAATACGGCATACAGAGTCGTTAGATGCCCTAATTTGCGGTACGATGTTCAAAGGACTCGTACGAATTCATTAGTTTTATTATGGAGCTTTAACGTTTCGTACGGTGTTGTAAGGTGCTGTTAGGAGTTGTAAGGCGTCCTACATTATACTAACGTGCTTTTCAAGGTGCTAATATGGCATACAGAGTCGTAAGATGCCTTAAGTTGTCGTACGACGTTCGAAGGATTCTTACGAATTCATTAGGTTTATTAAGGAGATTTATGGTTTTGTACGGTGTTTTAATGTGTTCTTAGGTGTTGAAAGGCGTCCTAAATGATACTAACGTTATTTTCATGTTGCTAATATGGCATACAGAGTCGTAAGATGCCCTAGTTTGTCGTACGATGTTCAAAGGACTCGTACGATTCATTAGTTTTATTATGGAGCTTTAACGTTTCGTACGGTATTGTAAGGTGCTGTTAGTAGTTGTAAGGCATCCTACATTATACTAACGTGCTTTTCAAGGTGCTAATATGGCATACAGAGTCGTAAGATGCCTTAAGTTGCCGTACGACGTTCGAAGGATTCGGACGAATTCATTAGGTTTATTATGGAGCTTTAACGTTTCGTACGGTGTTGTAAGGTGTTGTTAGGAGTTGTAAGGCGTCCTACATTATACTAACGTGCTTTTCGAGGTGCTAATATGGCATACAAAGTCGTAAGATGCCCTAATTTGCGTACGATGTTCAAAGGACTCGTACGAATTCATTAGTTTTATTATGGAGCTTTAACGTTTCGTATTGTGTTGTAAGGTGCTGTTAGGAGTTGTAAGGCGTCCTACATTATACTAACGTGCTTTTCAAGGTGGTAATATGGCATACAGAGTCGTAAGATGCCTTAAGTTGTCGTACGACGTTCGAAGGATTCGGACGAATTCATTAGGTTTATTAGGGAGATTTATGGTTTTGTACGGTGTTTTAATGTGTTCTTAGGTGTTGTAAGGCGTCCTAATTGATACTAACGTTATTTTCATGTTGCTAATATGGCATACAGAGTCTTAAGATGTCCTAACTTGTCCTATGATGTTCAAAGGACTCGTACGAATTCATTAGGTTTATTATAGAGATTTATGGTTTTGTACGGTGTTTTAATGTGTTCTTAGGTGTTGTAAGACGTCCTAAATGATACTAACGTTATTTCCATGTTGCTAATACGGCATACAGAGTCGTAAGATGCCCTAATTTGCGGTACGATGTTCAAAGGACTCGTACGAATTCATTAGTTTTATTATGGAGCTTTAACGTTTCGTACGGTGTTGTAAGGTGATGTTAGGAGTTGTAAGGCGTCCTACATTATACTAACGTGCTTTTCAAGGTGCTAATATGGCATACAGAGTCGTAAGATGCCTTAATTTGCCTTACGACGTTCGAAGGATTCGGACGAATTCATTAGGTTTACTATGGGGATTTATGATTTTGTACGGTGTTATAATGTCTTCTTAGGTGTTGTAAGGCGTCCTAAATGATACTAACATGCTTTTCAAGGTGCTAATATGGCATACAGAGTCGTAAGATGCCTTAAGTTATCGTACGACGTTCGAAGGATTCTTACGAATTCATTAGGTTTATTAAGGAGATTTATGGTTTTGTACGGTGTTTTAATGTGTTCTTAGGTGTTGAAAGGCGTCCTAAATGATACTAACGTTATTTTCATGTTGCTAATATGGCATACAGAGTCGTAAGATGCCCTAGTTTGCCGTACAATGTTCAAAGGACTCGTACGATTCATTAGTTTTATTTTGGAGCTTTAACGTTTCGTACGGTGTTGTAAGGTGCTGTTAGGAGTTGTAAGGCGTCCTACATTATACTAACGTGCTTTTCAAGGTGCTAATATGGCATACAGAGTCGTAAGATGCCTTAAGTTGTCGTACGACGTTCGAAGGATTCTTACGAATTCATTAGGTTTATTAAGGAGATTTATGGTTTTGTACGGTGTTTTAATGTGTTCTTAGGTGTTGAAAGGCGTCCTAAATGATACTAACGTTATTTTCATGTTGCTAATA
The DNA here is from genome assembly GCA_030867185.1 of Tagetes erecta. Taxonomy (NCBI): domain Eukaryota; kingdom Viridiplantae; phylum Streptophyta; class Magnoliopsida; order Asterales; family Asteraceae; genus Tagetes; species Tagetes erecta. The sequence continues at coordinate 46,101,665 of CM061489.1, read as the reverse complement.
TGGCATACAGAGTCGTAAGATGCCCTATTTTGTCGTACGATGTTCAAAGGACTCGTACGATTCATTAGTTTTATTATGGAGCTTTAACGTTTCGTACGGTGTTGTAAGGTGCTGTTAGTAGTTGTAAGGCATCCTACATTATACTAACGTGCTTTTCAAGGTGCTAATATGGCATACAGAGTCGTAAGATGCCTTAAGTTGCCGTACGACGTTCGAAGGATTCGGACGAATTCATTAGGTTTATTATGGAGCTTTAACGTTTCGTACGGTGTTGTAAGGTGTTGTTAGGAGTTGTAAGGCGTCCTACATTATACTAACGTGCTTTTCGAGGTGCTAATATGGCATACAAAGTCGTAAGATGCCCTAATTTGCGTACGATGTTCAAAGGACTCGTACGAATTCATTAGTTTTATTATGGAGCTTTAACGTTTCGTATTGTGTTGTAAGGTGCTGTTAGGAGTTGTAAGGCGTCCTACATTATACTAACGTGCTTTTCAAGGTGGTAATATGGCATACAGAGTCGTAAGATGCCTTAAGTTGTCGTACGACGTTCGAAGGATTCGGACGAATTCATTAGGTTTATTAGGGAGATTTATGGTTTTGTACGGTGTTTTAATGTGTTCTTAGGTGTTGTAAGGCGTCCTAATTGATACTAACGTTATTTTCATGTTGCTAATATGGCATACAGAGTCTTAAGATGTCCTAACTTGTCCTATGATGTTCAAAGGACTCGTACGAATTCATTAGGTTTATTATAGAGATTTATGGTTTTGTACGGTGTTTTAATGTGTTCTTAGGTGTTGTAAGACGTCCTAAATGATACTAACGTTATTTCCATGTTGCTAATACGGCATACAGAGTCGTAAGATGCCCTAATTTGCGGTACGATGTTCAAAGGACTCGTACGAATTCATTAGTTTTATTATGGAGCTTTAACGTTTCGTACGGTGTTGTAAGGTGATGTTAGGAGTTGTAAGGCGTCCTACATTATACTAACGTGCTTTTCAAGGTGCTAATATGGCATACAGAGTCGTAAGATGCCTTAATTTGCCTTACGACGTTCGAAGGATTCGGACAAATTCATTAGGTTTACTATGGGGATTTATGATTTTGTACGGTGTTATAATGTCTTCTTAGGTGTTGTAAGGCGTCCTAAATGATACTAACATGCTTTTCAAGGTGCTAATATGGCATACAGAGTCGTAAGATGCCTTAAGTTATCGTATGACGTTCGAAGGATTCTTACGAATTCATTAGGTTTATTAAGGAGATTTATGGTTTTGTACGGTGTTTTAATGTGTTCTTAGGTGTTGAAAGGCGTCCTAAATGATACTAACGTTATTTTCATGTTGCTAATATGGCATACAGATTCGTAAGATGCCCTAGTTTGCCGTACAATGTTCAAAGGACTCGTACGATTCATTAGTTTTATTTTGGAGCTTTAACGTTTCGTACGGTGTTGTAAGGTGCTGTTAGGAGTTGTAAGGCGTCCTACATTATACTAACGTGCTTTTCGAGGTGCTAATATGGCATACAAAGTCGTAAGATGCCCTAATTTGCCGTACGATGTTCATAGGACTCGTACGAATTCATTAGTTTTATTATGGAGCTTTAACGTTTCGTACTGTGTTGTAAGGTGCTGTTAGGAGTTGTAAGGCGTCCTACATTATACTAACGTGCTTTTCAAGGTGGTAATATGGCATACAGAGTCGTAAGATGCCTTAAGTTGTCGTACGACGTTCGAAGGATTCGGACGAATTCATTAGGTTTATTAGGGAGATTTATGGTTTTGTACGGTGTTTTAATGTGTTCTTAGGTGTTTTAAGGCGTCCTAAATGATACTAACGTTATTTTCATGTTGCTAATATGGCATACAGGGTCTTAAGATGTCCTAACTTGTCCTATGATGTTCAAAGGACTCGTACGAATTCATTAGGTTTATTATGGAGATTTATGGTTTTGTACGGTGTTTTAATGTGTTCTTAGGTGTTGTAAGACGTCCTAAATGATACTAACATTATTTCCATGTTGCTAATACGGCATACAGAGTCGTAAGATGCCCTAATTTGCGGTACGATGTTCAAAGGACTCGTACGAATTCATTAGTTTTATTATGGAGCTTTAACGTTTCGTACGGTGTTGTAAGGTGCTGTTAGGAGTTGTAAGGCGTCCTACATTATACTAACGTGCTTTTCAAGGTGCTAATATGGCATACAGAGTCGTAAGATGCCTTAAGTTGTCGTACGACGTTCGAAGGATTCTTACGAATTCATTAGGTTTATTAAGGAGATTTATGGTTTTGTACGGTGTTTTAATGTGTTCTTAGGTGTTGAAAGGCGTCCTAAATGATACTAACGTTATTTTCATGTTGCTAATATGGCATACAGAGTCGTAAGATGCCCTAGTTTGCCGTACGATGTTCAAAGGACTCGTACGATTCATTAGTTTTATTATGGAGCTTTAACGTTTCGTACGGTGTTGTAAGGTGCTGTTAGGAGTTGTAAGGCATCCTACATTATACTAACGTGCTTTTCAAGGTGCTAATATGGCATACAGAGTCGTAAGATGCCTTAAGTTGCCGTACGACGTACGAAGGATTCGGACGAATTCATTAGGTTTATTATGGAGCTTTAACGTATCGTACGGTGTTGTAAGGTGTTGTTAGGAGTTGTAAGGCGTCCTACATTATACTAACGTGCTTTTCGAGGTGCTAATATGGCATACAAAGTCGTAAGATGCCCTAATTTGCGTACGATGTTCAAAGGACTCGTACGAATTCATTAGTTTTATTATGGAGCTTTAACGTTTCGTACTGTGTTGTAAGGTGCTGTTAGGAGTTGTAAGGCGTCCTACATTATACTAACATGCTTTTCAAGGTGGTAATATGGCATACAGAGTCGTAAGATGCCTTAAGTTGTCGTACGACGTTCGAAGGATTCGGACGAATTCATTAGGTCTATTAGGGAGATTTATGGTTTTGTACGGTGTTTTAATGTGTTCTTAGGTGTTGTAAGGCGTCCTAATTGATACTAACGTTATTTTCATGTTGCTAATATGGCATACAGAGTCTTAAGATGTCCTAACTTGTCCTATGATGTTCAAAGGACTCGTACGAATTCATTAGGTTTATTATGGAGATTTATGGTTTTGTACGGTGTTTTAATGTGTTCTTAGGTGTTGTAAGACGTCCTAAATGATACTAACTTTATTTCCTTGTTGCTAATACGGCATACAGATTCGTAAGATGCCCTAATTTGTTGTACGATGTTCAAAGGACTCGTACGAATTCATTAGTTTTATTATGGAGCTTTAACGTTTCGTACGGTGTTGTAAGGTGCTGTTAGGAGTTGTAAGGCGTCCTACATTATACTAACGTGCTTTTCATGTTGCTAATATGGCATACAAAGTCGTAAGATGCCCTAATTTGCCGTACGATGTTCAAAGGACTCGTACGAATTCATTAGTTTTATTATGGAGCTTTAACGTTTCGTACGGTGTTGTAAGGTGTTGTTAGGAGTTGTAAGGCGTCCTACATTATACTAACGTGCTTTTCAAGGTGCTAATTTGGCATACAGAGTCGTAAGATGCCTTAAGTTGCCGTACGACGTTCAAAGGATTCGGACGAATTCATTAGGTTTATTAAGGAGCTTTAACGTTTCGTACTGTGTTGTAAGGTGCTGTTTGGAGTTGTAAGGCCTCCTACATTATACTAACGTGCTTTTCAAGGTGGTAATAAGGCATACAGAGTCGTAAGATGCCTTAAGTTGTCGTACGACGTTCGAAGGATTCGGACGAATTCATTAGGTTTATTAGGGAGATTTATGGTTTTGTACGGTGTTTTAATGTGTTCTTAGGTGTTGTAAGGCGTCCTAATTGATACTAACGTTATTTTCATGTTGCTAATATGGCATACAGAGTCTTAAGATGTCCTAACTTGTCCTATGATGTTCAAAGGACTCGTACGAATTCATTAGGTTTATTATAGAGATTTATGGTTTTGTACGGTGTTTTAATGTGTTCTTAGGTGTTGTAAGACGTCCTAAATGATACTAACGTTATTTCCATGTTGCTAATACGGCATACAGAGTCGTAAGATGCCCTAATTTGCGGTACGATGTTCAAAGGACTCGTACGAATTCATTAGTTTTATTATGGAGCTTTAACGTTTCGTACGGTGTTGTAAGGTGATGTTAGGAGTTGTAAGGCGTCCTACATTATACTAACGTGCTTTTCAAGGTGCTAATATGGCATACAGAGTCGTAAGATGCCTTAATTTGCCTTACGACGTTCGAAGGATTCGGACAAATTCATTAGGTTTACTATGGGGATTTATGATTTTGTACGGTGTTATAATGTCTTCTTAGGTGTTGTAAGGCGTCCTAAATGATACTAACATGCTTTTCAAGGTGCTAATATGGCATACAGAGTCGTAAGATGCCTTAAGTTATCGTACGACGTTCGAAGGATTCTTACGAATTCATTAGGTTTATTAAGGAGATTTATGGTTTTGTACGGTGTTTTAATGTGTTCTTAGGTGTTGAAAGGCGTCCTAAATGATACTAACGTTATTTTCATGTTGCTAATATGGCATACAGATTCGTAAGATGCCCTAGTTTGCCGTACAATGTTCAAAGGACTCGTACGATTCATTAGTTTTATTTTGGAGCTTTAACGTTTCGTACGGTGTTGTAAGGTGCTGTTAGGAGTTGTAAGGCGTCCTACATTATACTAACGTGCTTTTCGAGGTGCTAATATGGCATACAAAGTCGTAAGATGCCCTAATTTGCCGTACGATGTTCATAGGACTCGTACGAATTCATTAGTTTTATTATGGAGCTTTAACGTTTCGTTCTGTGTTGTAAGGTGCTGTTAGGAGTTGTAAGGCGTCCTACATTATACTAACGTGCTTTTCAAGGTGGTAATATGGCATACAGAGTCGTAAGATGCCTTAAGTTGTCGTACGACGTTCGAAGGATTCGGACGAATTCATTAGGTTTATTAGGGAGATTTATGGTTTTGTACGGTGTTTTAATGTGTTCTTAGGTGTTTTAAGGCGTCCTAAATGATACTAACGTTATTTTCATGTTGCTAATATGGCATACAGGGTCTTAAGATGTCCTAACTTGTCCTATGATGTTCAAAGGACTCGTACGAATTCATTAGGTTTATTATGGAGATTTATGGTTTTGTACGGTGTTTTAATGTGTTCTTAGGTGTTGTAAGACGTCCTAAATGATACTAACTTTATTTCCTTGTTGCTAATACGGCATACAGATTCGTAAGATGCCCTAATTTGTTGTACGATGTTCAAAGGACTCGTACGAATTCATTAGTTTTATTATGGAGCTTTAACGTTTCGTACGGTGTTGTAAGGTGCTGTTAGGAGTTGTAAGGCGTCCTACATTATACTAACGTGCTTTTCATGTTGCTAATATGGCATACAAAGTCGTAAGATGCCCTAATTTGCCGTACGATGTTCAAAGGACTCGTACGAATTCATTAGTTTTATTATGGAGCTTTAACGTTTCGTACGGTGTTGTAAGGTGTTGTTAGGAGTTGTAAGGCGTCCTACATTATACTAACGTGCTTTTCAAGGTGCTAATTTGGCATACAGAGTCGTAAGATGCCTTAAGTTGCCGTACGACGTTCAAAGGATTCGGACGAATTCATTAGGTTTATTAAGGAGCTTTAACGTTTCGTACTGTGTTGTAAGGTGCTGTTTGGAGTTGTAAGGCCTCCTACATTATACTAACGTGCTTTTCAAGGTGGTAATAAGGCATACAGAGTCGTAAGATGCCTTAAGTTCTCGTACGATGATCGAAGGATTCAGACGAATTCATTAGGTTTATTATGGAGATTTATGGTTTTGTACGGTGTTTTAATGTGTTCTTAGGTGTTGTAAGACATCCTAAATGATACTAACGTTATTTCCATGTTGCTAATACGGTATGCAGAGTCGTAAGATGCCCTAATTTGCCGTACGATGTTGTAAGGTGCTGTTAGGAGTTGTAAGGCGTCCTACATTATACTAACGTGCTTTTCAAGGTGATAATATGACATACAGAGTCGTAAGATGCCTTAAGTTGTCGTACGACGTTCGAAGGATTCAGACGAATTCATTAGGTTTATTAAGGAGATTTATGGTTTTGTACTATGTTTTAATGTGTTCTTAGGTGTTGTAAGGCGTCCTAAATGATATTAACGTTATTTTCATGTTGCTAATATGGCATACATAGTCGTAAGATTGCCCTAAGTTGTCGTACGACGTTCAAAGTATTCAGACGAATTCATTCGGTTTATTATGGAGATTTATGGTTTTGTACGGTGTTTTAATGTGTTCTTAGGTGTTGTAAGGCGTCCTAAATGATACTAACGTTATTTTCGTGTTGCTAATATGGCATACAGAGACTTAACATGTCCTAAATTGTCGTATGATGTTCAAAGGACTTGTACGAATTCATTAGGTTTATTACGGAGCTTTAACGTTTCGTACTGTGTCGTAAGGTGCTATTAAGAGTTGTAAGGCGTAGTACATTATACTAACGTGCTTTTCAAGGTGGTAATATGGCATACAGAGTCGTAAGATGCCTTAAGTTGTCGTACGATGGTCGAAGGATTCGGACGAATTCATTAGGTTTATTAAGGAGATTTATGGTTTTGTACGGTGTTTTAATGTGTTCTTAGGTGTTGTAAAGCGTCTAAAATGATCCTAACGTTATTTTCATGTTGCTAATATAGCATACAGAGTCGTAAGATGCCCTAATTTGCCGTACGATGTTCAAAGGACTCGTACAAATTCATTAGTTTTATTATGGAGCTTTAACGTTTCGTACGGTGTTGTAAGGTGTTGTTAGGAGTTGTAAGGCGTCCTACATTATACTAACGTGCTTTTCAAGGTGCTAATTTGGCATACAGAGTCGTAAGATGCCTTAAGTTGCCGTACGACGTTCAAAGGATTCGGACGAATTCATTAGGTTTATTAAGGAGCTTTAACGTTTCGTACTGTGTTGTAAGGTGCTGTTTGGAGTTGTAAGGCCTCCTACATTATACTAACGTGCTTTTCAAGGTGGTAATAAGGCATACAGAGTCGTAAGATGCCTTAAGTTCTCGTACGATGATCGAAGGATTCAGACGAATTCATTAGGTTTATTATGGAGATTTATGGTTTTGTACGGTGTTTTAATGTGTTCTTAGGTGTTGTAAGACATCCTAAATGATACTAACGTTATTTCCATGTTGCTAATACGGTATGCAGAGTCGTAAGATGCCCTAATTTGCCGTACGATGTTGTAAGGTGCTGTTAGGAGTTGTAAGGCGTCCTACATTATACTAACGTGCTTTTCAAGGTGATAATATGACATACAGAGTCGTAAGATGCCTTAAGTTGTCGTACGACGTTCGAAGGATTCAGACGAATTCATTAGGTTTATTAAGGAGATTTATGGTTTTGTACTATGTTTTAATGTGTTCTTAGGTGTTGTAAGGCGTCCTAAATGATATTAACGTTATTTTCATGTTGCTAATATGGCATACATAGTCGTAAGATTGCCCTAAGTTGTCGTACGACGTTCAAAGTATTCAGACGAATTCATTCGGTTTATTATGGAGATTTATGGTTTTGTACGGTGTTTTAATGTGTTCTTAGGTGTTGTAAGGCGTCCTAAATGATACTAACGTTATTTTCGTGTTGCTAATATGGCATACAGAGACTTAACATGTCCTAAATTGTCGTATGATGTTCAAAGGACTTGTACGAATTCATTAGGTTTATTACGGAGCTTTAACGTTTCGTACTGTGTCGTAAGGTGCTATTAAGAGTTGTAAGGCGTAGTACATTATACTAACGTGCTTTTCAAGGTGGTAATATGGCATACAGAGTCGTAAGATGCCTTAAGTTGTCGTACGATGGTCGAAGGATTCGGACGAATTCATTAGGTTTATTAAGGAGATTTATGGTTTTGTACGGTGTTTTAATGTGTTCTTAGGTGTTGTAAAGCGTCTAAAATGATCCTAACGTTATTTTCATGTTGCTAATATAGCATACAGAGTCGTAAGATGCCCTAATTTGCCGTACGATGTTCAAAGGACTCGTACAAATTCATTAGTTTTATTATGGAGCTTTAACGTTTCGTACGGTGTTGTAAGGTGTTGTTAGGAGTTGTAAGGCGTCGTACAATATACTAACGTGCTTTTCAAGGTGCTAATATGCCATACAGAGTCGTAAGATGCCTTAAGTTGACGTACGATGTTCGAAGGATTCGGACGAATTCATTATGTTTACTATGGAGATTTATAGTTTTGTACGGTGTTATAATGTCTTCTTAGGTGTTGTAAGGCGTCATACATTATACTAACGTGCTTTTCAAGGTGTTAATATGGCATACAGAGTCGTAAGATGCCTTAAGTTGCTGTACGACGTTCGAAGGATTCAAACGAATTCATTAGGTTTATTATGGAGTTTTAACGTTTTGTACGGTGTTGTAAGGTGCTGTTAGGAGTTGTAAGGCGTAGTACATTATACTAACGTGCTTTTCAAGGTGGTAATATGGCATACAGAGTCGAAGATGCCTTAAGTTGTCGTACGACGTTCGAAGGATTCGGACGAATTCATTAGGTTTATTATGGAGTTTTAACGTTTTGTACGGTGTTTTAATGTGTTCTTTGGTGTTGTAAGGCGTCCTAAATGATACTAAGTTGTCGTACGCCGTTCGTATGATGTTCAAAGGACTCGTACAAATTCATTGGTTTTGTACGGTGTTTTAATGTGTTCTTAGGTGTTGAAAGGCGTCCTAAATGATACTAACGTTATTTTCATGTTGCTAATATGGCATACAGAGTCGTAAGATGCCCTAGTTTGCCGTACGATGTTCAAAGGACTCGTACGATTCATTAGTTTTATTATGGAGCTTTAACGTTTCGTACGGTGTTGTAAGGTGCTGTTAAGAGTTGTAAGGCGTCCTACATTATACTAACGTGCTATTCAAGGTGGTAATATGGCATACAGAGTCGTAAGATGCCTTAAGTTGTCGTACGACGTTCGAAGGATTCGGACGAATTCATTAGGTTTATTATGGAGTTTTAACGTTTTGTACGGTGTTTTAATGTGTTCTTAGGTGATGTAAGGCGTCTAAAATGATCCTAACGTTATTTTCATGTTGCTAATATAGCATACAGAGTCGTAAGATGCCCTAATTTTCCGTACGATGTTCAAAGGACTCGTACGAATTCATTAGTTTTATTATGGAGCTTTAACGTTTCGTACATTATGGGCCATCAAAGGACTCGTACAAATTCATTGGTTTTGTACGGTGTTTTAATGTGTTCTTAGGTGTTGAAAGGCGTCCTAAATGATACTAACGTTATTTTCATGTTGCTAATATGGCATACAGAGTCGTAAGATGCCCTAGTTTGCCGTACGATGTTCAAAGGACTCGTACGATTCATTAGTTTTATTATGGAGCTTTAACGTTTCGTACGGTGTTGTAAGTGTTGTTAGGAGTTGTAAGGCATCCTACATTATACTAACGTGCTTTTCAAGGTAGACAGAGGGGAGTATGGGCGATTTAGGGTTTGCATGGCCGATCTAGGGTTTGCTTGCTCTTGATTGCGTTTGTAGTTTGGTTGTTCGATTGTTTCTTTGTTACGTGTTTGATATAATCTCTAATCGTGTGTAACAACCCTGAGATAACGTGGTTTTAATCATAGTGTTCGAGCGTTGTTAGCAAGAATTAGGATTTTTTCATCCTAGGGTTCCTCGGCCGATCTTGTTTTTTAGTGTTTCTTTGTTACCTGATCGATTTTTTCTCTAATATTGTGTAACAACCCTGAGATAACGTGGTTTTAATCATATTGTTCGAGTGTTGTTAGCAAGAATTAGGGTTTGTTCGATTTAGGTTTTGTCTTGTTTCTGCTGTTCTTCATCTTCGTCGTTGGTGTTTCTGGTTTGTTTGTTGGGTTCATCACATCTGATTATGATGAACAAAAATTCTTTGGCTGCGAAGGTGACTAATATTGATGGTGTGCCGAAGAGAGGAATGTTGAGGAGAAATGGTACTGATGTTCTGGGAAATGTGAAGAATGTTCCTCATGCGGCTGCTTCTGTTGACACGGCCAGGGTAGTTGACCCGGCTAAGTGTTCTCATCATGCTGACCCGGCAAGAAATACTCACCTGGCTACACATGATGGCCCGTCTGCATATGCTGACCCGTCTAGTCATGTTGCCCTGGCTTCTCATGCTGTTAAGGTTGATAATGGTTTAAAGGTTGATTCTTATGGGGCTGTTGATCCGGCTATTGACCCAGCTAAGTGTTCGCTTGGGAAGAGTCATGTTGACCCGGCAAGTACTAGTCACTCGGCTATACCTGATGGCCCGGCAGTGTATGTTGACCCGGCTACTTATGCTGCACCGGTTGCTAATGATTCAAAGGTTGATAATGATCTAAAGGCTGACACGGCTAAGTATGGGACTGTTGACCTGGCTAGAACTTGTGACCCGGCTAGACTTGTTGATAATGTTGATACGGCTAGAGTTGTTGACCCGGCACTTGTAAACATGAAGAAGTTTAATCCGGCTGTTAGTGCAACAGCTAATTTTGATCATTCATCTACTGTGGAAAAAACTAGTGGTAGCTCCTATGCGGATATGACTAGGAAGTCTGGGATGGAGTCAGGCTCTTTGGGAACAAATATTAACCTTAGGTATATGGTAAGTGATGAAGTGAAACCTGGTTTTGATGTTGTTCTCCCAAGAGATTCTGTTCGTGCGGTTTGTAATAAACTGGAGTTTACGTTGTATGGATACTTTTTAGGGGACAAGGTGGCATACCCGGTAGTAGAGTATTTTGTGCGGACGAACTGGAAAAAATATGGGCTGCAGAAATCTATGATGAATGCAAATGGGTTTTTTTTCTTCAAATTTAATGACAGGAAACGGATGATGGATGTTCTGGAGGGTGGTCCCTAGATGATTAGAAACAAACCGATTATCCTTAATATTTGGAGGCCTTCTTCTAAGCTCCAAAAGGATGATATCAAGAAGGTGTCTGTTTGGGTCAAGTTGCATGATGTCCCTCTAGTGGCCTACACGGATGTGGGTCTGAGCCTTTTAGTCTCACAACTTGGTACTCCTAGGTTGCTGGACTCGTTTACCACTTCAATGTGTACTAATGCTTGGGGCAGAAGCAGCTTTGCTAGAGCTCTGGTTGAAATTTCAGCGGATACTGGGTTTAAGGATGAAATTAATATTGCAGTTCCCGAGCTGGAGGGTGATGATTTTGGGTCGGCCAAGGTGTCTGTGGAATATGAATGGAAACCTCCTAGGTGTGGTCAGTGTTGTGTGTTTGGACATAATGAAGATGGATGTCCGTTAATAGTGAAGGATGAGATTAAAGATGAAGCCATTGTTGATAAGGATGGTTTCAAGGAGGTGAAGAATAAGAAGCCTGTTAAGAAATCTGGGCTTCAAATAAAGAAACAAAAGTTTGAATATCGTCCGGTGGTAAAAAATGATAAGAAAACCAATGATACAAAGGGAAATGCCAGTAACATCGGTGTAAGTAAGTTAAAAGGAGTTGTTGTTGAGAACGTCATATCTGCAAACCCTTTTGATATCCTATCGACTGAGGCTGAGCACAGTATTGGGGAGGATGGGAAACAGGGGTCTATGGTTAAAGGGTTTACCATGGTGGATTCAGATTCAGAGGTTGATGAGGTTCTCGAGGTGGATAGTGGTATGGCGAAATTTGTGAATACTGTTAAAGGGGCAAGCACTCCTTCTTCTTCAGGTCTAAATGGTTAGTATGGCTGCATGGAATATTAGGGGTTTGAACCAATCCCTAAAACAAAAAGAGGTTCGGCAGGTTGTTCGGGATTATAGGTTGAGTTTGTGTGCTATTCTGGAGTCTCATGTGGAGTTGGATAGGCTAATGGGGGTTTGTAGTAGTGTGTTTCGAAACTGGGATTGGACTTCAAATGGTAAGCTGTGCTCGAAGGGGTCCAGGATTATTCTAGGTTGGGATCCCCTGATTATGGATGTGATGGTTCTAGCTCAATCTGATCAGGTTATGCATCTTCAGATTTTCTTTAAGCTAGATAAAAGGAAGCTGTTCTGTTCTGTTGTATATGCTGCTAATTACTATATCCATAGACGGGAGTTGTGGGCTAGTTTATGTAAACAAAGTCTGGAGGTGAATGGTGAACCTTGGGTTATGATGGGGGATTTTAATTCGGCTCTTTTCTCTCATGATTCATATACTGGGACATCATCTTCCACTATTGGTATGAGAGAATTTATGGAGTGTGTTAACCAGATTAGGATGATTGATGTAAACAGATCTGGTATGCAATTTACATGGAATCAAAAGCCCAAACAGGGGAATGGGGTGTTCAAGAAGATTGATAGGGTCATGGCTAATGTTAGTTTTACTGACATCTTCCCTACGGCTGGTGCCATTTTTCATCCGAATGGTATTTCTGACCTGTGACACCCCGCCCGGCGGCGGAAAACACCGGGCGCGTCAAGTGGATCGGATATCAAAGTACAACGCACATGGCACACTAAAAGCATATTTTAATATTAATTAAGCAATAATGTCGTGACATAAATAGGCATTCAAACAGTCTTAAAATCGTAACAGAAACGGCAAATAGATATTATTTATTGTCCTTTTTTATTCTAGGTCCGAAGCATCCTACGTGTCTTGAAACAAAACCGAATCAAACTCCACCTGAAAAACGTGTAAAATAAGTTAGCTAAAGAATTAGCTAGCGAGTAAAACACAATTAATAGTACATAGTATAAAATCCGAGATCATTATAGATTGTGTTTCGCAATCTCATGTGCATAGCAATTTCATCATATATATCTCAACCGTGACCATAGAATCACATAGAAACAAGAATCATAGACCCCGCAGGGTTACCTTTAGCAACAAGTCATGAGGAACCAACTCATGTTACATTTATTGATAACCATCGTTTAACCGTCATTTAACCGTCTCGATATGCAAGTTATCAAAAATGTTTAAGCATCTAAGGGACATAGCAACGTAGCAACAAGCATCACATGTAGTAACTTAGTAACATAGAATCAACCAAAGAATCGCCGGGTCAAATCACCTATCAGGCCATTAATGTAGGTGGGCTTGTCAAGCCATTAGCGCTAACATCGTCCGGTGGAAATTACAAGATAATATAACTAATATTGACTATCACACAATTTTGCTACATGCGGCCAAACACGATTAACACATCTAATGATCTCATTTTCGAAAATAGAAACATCAAAAGAAACCGTTGTATTATAGAAACACGCATTTCAGCCCCAAAAACGTAAACAGTAAAAAGGGGAGTGAGTTTACTCACCTTGAAAAGTAATTACAATCGAACCGTTAGAAACGCAGCTAAAAAGCACCGAGGGTTGCCCAAACATTAGTACCACCTAATTAATTGGGAGAAACCCTAACTTAGAAACGAAACAACAGTAACAAGAATCAAAAGTCCGAATTCTAGGGTTTCGTATTTGGGGATTTAGGGTTTTAAATCACAAATTGGGGATTTAGGGTTTTGAATCACAAATTGGGGATTTAGGGTTTTGAATCACAATTTAGGAATTAGGATTTTGTACGAAACGTTATAGTATATTTTTGTATTACATATATTTTATACGAATCCGTTTAGTTTTATATTTGAAATGTATAAATACCTTTGAAATTATAAGTTTTTAAACCCTAAAAATATATATAACTTAAAAGGTGTCATTTGGGTTATTGAAAAATATAAGGTTTAATGTTTAAAATGGTAAAATATAAAAATTAAAGAAATGTTGCAGTGGGATTCGAACTCAGGATCACACGCACACAACAAGAACAACCAACCGCTGAACCAGAACCCTTGTTTGTTACTAATCTCGTTTTCAAATTATTTTATCCTTTTATAGACAACAAAACCCCTTTCCAATTACAAGCCCTAGAACAAGGATCATCCAAATTCGTTCAAACTAGTGAATCAAATTCAAAACAAATAAAGGGCTTTTGATCTACACGAACACACGATCATTTTGATATATGATACTTACCTGATTGGTGAAGAAAAGAGGTGATAAAAAGGATGAACGGGGGCGACGGATTAGTGAACCAACTACGAGTTTCTTGATGTTTTTGCTAAAATTTGGTGTTGCAGCAGTTTGATTGATCGATCAGGAGTGTTTGAAGTGTGTTAATTGTGTTTGATTTGGTATAGAAAAGGACGAACCCGTTTGAATTTTGTGTTGAACGTAATGAGATTAATTGGCGATTAATTTGTTCATTAAAACTCAATTGAATGCCATTAACGTGCTCAAATCACTGATACGATCGTTATAGATGGTTTTGCTTTGATTTAACATAGCGTTTTGGTTGTTTTGGATTTTGAATCGGCCGCGAGTTATGTTTTTTTGATTGAAACAGTTTCAATAGCGCATTAAACATGGATTAGTCGATTTGGTTGGGTTCGAAACTCACCAAGGATTGTTTTACCGGTTTAATTACATTGAAAACGACTGTATAGAGGTAGTTTTGGGTTCACCGGAGCAGCGCCGGCGAGTCGCCGGAGTACTCACCGGAAAAACGATGTTCACGCGACAAGGGGGGGGGGGGAGAATTTGACTTTTACATAAATGGCCCTTGTGGTTTCAGCTTGATATTACTTTGAGTTTTATCTTTTATTTTGTGTTTCAAGGTTTACAACAATGGCCCAAACTTAATTCATAAATTACATTGGCTAATTAACTTAACCGAGCCAAAACGTAACGTTTATATAAATGACGTTTTTGAACGTTTGTATTGCGTTTGACATTATATAATTATTTCGAGACTTGATAGTTCTATTTTTAATAATCTTTATAAACACTCTTTTATAAGATTACTTTTTATACATTACACGTATGTATACTTTGAGATTTATTATTGCAAATAGTAATTATTTAGTTTAACGTAGTTATTTCGCGACCTAAATACGGTCGGTTAATTAAGATAGGAATAACGTACAATCCAACGTATTTATTAATAATAATAATAATAATAAACGTTACATTTTAGAGAAATAGATACAAATACGAATGAAAGTATAAGATCTCGTGTTCGAGTCGGGTATTCGGGTTCGGGTTTGGGGCAGATGTCACAGTCTCCCCTCCTTATAGAAATTTCGTCCCGAAATTTGCTCAAACCGAAGTAGAAGAAGATGAGGCAAAAATGTGCGGATACTTAACTTTCATTTGGTCTTAAATTCATTTTTACATTTGAGTTTCAACGTTTATTATTGATTGGTATTTGATTACGTTTGAGTTGTTTGACTTCACGGACCATAATTCAATAAATTGCATCGATTCATTATCGATATGCACAATGAGATTTTTATCGGATAAGTACTTGTTCATATTAGAAACATGAAACACGGGATGAACACTACTCACTTCCGTAGAGAGTTTCATCTCGCAAGAAAACTCTTGAGAATTCGATCAATGGAAAGATTTTGATTGAGACACGATTTTGAAATAACGAGATTAAGAAGTTTTAATTCGCTTTGTCTTATTGAGGATTGTTTATTTAACTCTTTTCACTTATAAGAGTTCGGTTGAACTATTTGTATGTAGATTCGAATAAATTTTATTTGCTACTCGATATAGGAATAGAATTGGATACCAACTTGCAAATGAAATATTTCAAGTATATGGATTTAGAATTATTTAAATGATCATCGAGAGTAGTCGTGATTAATAGATTGTTTGAAACGAATTAAGTAACCTTACACATATTTAAGTGGCTTATATGCAATTAGTAAAATGAGTAGACAAGTCAAGTGAAAATAAGATGATTAAATATGGCATAGCTACACAAGACAAAACTTACTATGGTTCTCATGCACCAACTTCCATAATTCCGTGTGCACCCGTAATTACTTTAGTTTTTGCATGGACTCCATAGTTCATTCGATCACGTGCGAGTCAGAAGTCCACAACAAATTTTTGGTTAAAATGATGATACGTATAGGTATTGTTATCATACTTGATAGAAATAGTACTTGGGAAAATCATATTAAGATGATAAGTAGGTTGATGATTCAGAAGAAACTAACGTCCTTTAGGTAGACATTGCTCATATGAGTAACTTTATTCAACGATATAGATAGTCAAATTCGAGTACTAGGATAGTAATACTTAAGTTTATGAAAATCGACTCTATGTGTGTAAGATGTAATTATCTAAGTTTTCTGATATTGACCAGTTCATAGGTATTAGTTGATGGTGTACATGTACTAATATCGCTTATTAGGATTTTTAGAAAAATTAGATTCTCGAAAATTTAATAATGTGGATAATCGATTTATAGTCCAAAAGAATAGATCACTTAGTTCCTATTGGATTCGATTTTTAAGATGTTTGAATTTATATGACCAACCGCTTTAGTTAAACCAGATGTATAGGGTAAATATGTTTATAAGAGATGATATTTTTTTTTTTGTTTTTTTTTTTTACAGTTTTAAAAACTAAGTAAAAAGTTGAAGGTTTTAACCTTTATCATAGATAGAGAATTGGTTTGAAAATGAATGACATAATTTAAGTTGTAAGTACATGGTTTTGGTAAACAGAAGACATAGTGTCTGTTGCGAGTCTTTGTATCATATTTGAGAAAACAGGGAAATCTTGTGTAAATATTTGACCAGTGTTAGAAAAATCAATCTTCTTTTTAAAGAAGTTATTTATCACGAAATGCATACAAATACTAAAACCCAAAGGTTATTTTAATTAAAATCCCCCTTTTATATATATATATATATATATTTATTTATTTTGGAAAATAAGGAAATAACTTTAATAGAGTCAAATACCGGTAGTTTTACAAAGTTCACTGATTACACCTTGTGTTAGAGTAACGAGTTTATAAATGGAATGCATTAGGTTTGGATTAGTTCATGGAAGCTAGTTGCGTCGAATTTCGTTGGTGGTCATATGTATAGATGAAAACATTTAGTTGAATGAGTTCGAGAATAGTAATTTCTCGTTAGGTTTGGATAACGAATTCATGGATAGCATCGTCTAGTTGATTAACGAATACTTGTTTTCATAATTTGATAGTGGATTTATAGTTTTAATGATGGATTAGAAATTGAGTTAGAATCTTATAGTTAGATGAGTAGTTTTGAAACTATTTGAGTATAGAAGTTAAGTTGAAATATTTTGAGGGTAGACGTTCGATTCAAATACATTAGCTTATAAGAATAGCAAAATCCGTTAACTTTTATTTTGTTGTGGAATTTAGCCTTGACTATAATTTAGAAATCATAAGGAACCTTTGATTGGAGAGTCGATAATTGATTTAGGATTAGATGTACGACTTAGATTCGGTAATCGATATATGCATAATCTGAAGTTTTGGATAATTCGATTTAGATATGTCTTAGTTTTGATTTGAAGTGTTTGGTTTACAACGGTGTAATTGTGTTATATGGATAAGCTAGCGAGTATATCGCATAAGTAATATTGTAGTTTAGAAAACAAATGGAATGATGAAACGTAGAGTAACACGGTTTTGTAACAACATCTTTGACCGATAGAAACATCCGATGTAATAATAGCAACTCGTTCCACTTAGAATATCATAGAATCTTTTGAAACATACCATAGAAAGTCAAGTAGAAACTTTAGAAACTTTAGAAATTTCGATTAAATGAAATAGTTATAGTACTTAAAACATCATAGAATCTTTTGAGCATATCATAGAAAATCACTTAGAAACTTTAGAATCATTAGTAAATGAAATTGGAATATTATTTGAATCACTATAAAAATTCATAGAAATAATTATAAATCATAGGAATGAAAATCATAGAATCATTAAGAAAATGAAATTTCAAAGGCTTAGGAGTGTGTCTTGGTTTTGGACACTAATGACTTATCAAAGTGTTAAGTTCGTTTTCAACGTATTCGAGAAAGCGTGCTTTAGCCTATAGGTTCACACTCATCTCGTACATCCCCAGGTAAGCATACAGGTCTCTTAAAGAGATTTATACGAAATGCTTTGCCTTAGACAGGATGTCCGTGATACAGGTGTTCCCCCTTCCGGATTGCACACGTTCTCACGTTTTCAAACTTACTTAAGACGATGACGAGATTCCACAAAGAGAAGATCCCAATCACACAGACGAGTCTCTTGTAGCTCCTTCGCGAAATCGGATAAGAAATGAGATTAAGAAAAGCATAGAAAGGTTCGTAGAAGGAAAACAAATAAGTTCAAAAGAATTCCTAAGTACATCTATTTGCACTAAGGATTCTTAGGTTATAGTCTAGGTCGGTGTATTTCTAATACCCTATCCTAGTTCCCTATAACCATGTCTCTGATACCAAACTGTGACACCCCGCCCGGCGGCGGAAAACACCGGGCGCGTCAAGTGGATCGGATATCAAAGTACAAAGCACATGGCACACTAAAAGCATATTTTAATATTAATTAAGCAATAATGTCGTGACATAAATAGGCATTCAAACAGTCTTAAAATCGTAACAGAAACGGCAAATAGATATTATTTATTGTCCTTTTTATTCTAGGTCCGAAGCATCCTACGTGTCTTGAAACAAAACCGAATCAAACTCCACCTGAAAAACGTGTAAAATAAGTTAGCTAAAGAATTAGCTAGTGAGTAAAACACAATTAATAGTACATAGTATAAAATCCGAGATCATTATAGATTGTGTTTCGCAATCTCATGTGCATAGCAATTTCATCATATATATCTCAACCGTGACCATAGAATCACATAGAAACAAGAATCATAGACCCCGCAGGGTTACCTTTAGCAACAAGTCATGAGGAACCAACTCATGTTACATTTATTGATAACCATCGTTTAACCGTCATTTAACCGTCTCGATATGCAAGTTATCAAAAATGTTTAAGCATCTAAGGGACATAGCAACGTAGCAACAAGCATCACATGTAGTAACTTAGTAACATAGAATCAACCAAAGAATCGCCGGGTCAAATCACCTATCAGGCCATTAATGTAGGTGGGCTTGTCAAGCCATTAGCGCTAACATCGTCCGGTGGAAATTACAAGATAATATAACTAATATTGACTATCACACAATTTTGCTACATGCGGCCAAACACGATTAACACATCTAATGATCTCATTTTCGAAAATAGAAACATCAAAAGAAACCGTTGTATTATAGAAACACGCATTTCAGCCCCAAAAACGTAAACAGTAAAAAGGGGAGTGAGTTTACTCACCTTGAAAAGTAATTACAATCGAACCGTTAGAAACGCAGCTAAAAAGCACCGAGGGTTGCCCAAACATTAGTACCACCTAATTAATTGGGAGAAACCCTAACTTAGAAACGAAACAACAGTAACAAGAATCAAAAGTCCGAATTCTAGGGTTTCGTATTTGGGGATTTAGGGTTTTAAATCACAAATTGGGGATTTAGGGTTTTGAATCACAAATTGGGGATTTAGGGTTTTGAATCACAAATTGGGGATTTAGGGTTTTGAATCACAATTTAGGAATTAGGATTTTGTACGAAACGTTATAGTATATTTTTGTATTACATATATTTTATACGAATCCGTTTAGTTTTATATTTGAAATGTATAAATACCTTTGAAATTATAAGTTTTTAAACCCTAAAAATATATATATAACTTAAAAGGTGTCATTTGGGTTATTGAAAAATATAAGGTTTAATGTTTAAAATGGTAAAATATAAAAATTAAAGAAATGTTGCAGTGGGATTCGAACTCAGGATCACACGCACACAACAAGAACAACCAACCGCTGAACCAGAACCCTTGTTTGTTACTAATCTCGTTTTCAAATTATTTTATCCTTTTATAGACAACAAAACCCCTTTCCAATTACAAGCCCTAGAACAAGGATCATCCAAATTCGTTCAAACTAGTGAATCAAATTCAAAACAAATAAAGGGCTTTTGATCTACACGAACACACGATCATTTTGATATATGATACTTACCTGATTGGTGAAGAAAAGAGGTGATAAAAAGGATGAACGGGGGCGACGGATTAGTGAACCAACTACGAGTTTCTTGATGTTTTTGCTAAAATTTGGTGTTGCAGCAGTTTGATTGATCGATCAGGAGTGTTTGAAGTGTGTTAATTGTGTTTGATTTGGTATAGAAAAGGACGAACCCGTTTGAATTTTGTGTTGAACGTAATGAGATTAATTGGCGATTAATTTGTTCATTAAAACTCAATTGAATGCCATTAACGTGCTCAAATCACTGATACGATCGTTATAGATGGTTTTGCTTTGATTTAACATAGCGTTTTGGTTGTTTTGGATTTTGAATCGGCCGCGAGTTATGTTTTTTTGATTGAAACAGTTTCAATAGCGCATTAAACATGGATTAGTCGATTTGGTTGGGTTCGAAACTCACCAAGGATTGTTTTACCGGTTTAATTACATTGAAAACGACTGTATAGAGGTAGTTTTGGGTTCACCGGAGCAGCGCCGGCGAGTCGCCGGAGTACTCACCGGAAAAACGATGTTCACGCGAAAAGGGGGGGGGGAGAATTTGACTTTTACATAAATGGCCCTTGTGGTTTCAGCTTGATATTACTTTGAGTTTTATCTTTTATTTTGTGTTTCAAGGTTTACAACAATGGCCCAAACTTAATTCATAAATTACATTGGCTAATTAACTTAACCGAGCCAAAACGTAACGTTTATAAATGACGTTTTTGAACGTTTGTATTGCGTTTGACATTATATAATTATTTCGAGACTTGATAGTTCTATTTTTAATAATCTTTATAAACACTCTTTTATAAGATTACTTTTTATACATTACACGTATGTATACTTTGAGATTTATTATTGCAAATAGTAATTATTTAGTTTAACGTAGTTATTTCGCGACCTAAATACGGTCGGTTAATTAAGATAGGAATAACGTACAATCCAACGTATTTATTAATAATAATAATAATAATAAACGTTACATTTTAGAGAAATAGATACAAATACGAATGAAAGTATAAGATCTCGTGTTCGAGTCGGGTATTCGGGTTCGGGTTTGGGGCAGATGTCACATGACCATTCCCTGTATTCTTAGAATTCCGGAAGTGGAAAGGTCTAAACCTCCGCCATTTAAATTTGCAAATTTCTTGATTCATAAACCGGAATTCAAGGAGATTGTGTCTGATATTTGGGGTAAAAAGATTAGTGGTGTGCATCAATTCAATGTGGTCAAGAGGCTCAAGCTCCTAAAGCCTCCCCTTAGAAGCTTATTATACAAGCAAGGCAATCTTCATTCTAAGGTTGCTACCTTTCGTAGCCAATTAGACCAAATCCAGCGTTTGATTGATGTTGATCCCATGAACCAACTGCTAATTGATCGCGAAGCTGAGCTGCTTGCGTCTTTTAGAATGGCTAGCCTTGATGAAGAACGATTCTTGAAGCAGAAATCGAAGGTGCATTGGCTTGCTGAGGGGGACGCTAATACAAAGTACTTCCATAACACTTTGAAGTGCAGGAATCATAGGGCTCGGATTGATGTTATTACTGATAGATATGGTATTCTGCATGAGGGGAAGGAGGTTCCCAAGGCTTTTGTGGATCATTATGTGGGGTTTCTGGGGAAGGAGGAGGCTGTTATTATTCCTATAACCCAGGAGTTGTTTGATATCCGTATTGATCAGGATATGTGAGTTGATATGATTCGTGAGGTTACTTTTGATGAGATCAAACGGACTATGTTTGCCTTTGCTGATGATAAAGCTCCTGGGCCTGATGGGTTTACTGCTGCTTTCTATAAGAAGGCTTGGGAGATTGTGGGTAATGATTTTTGTCTTGCTGTTTTGGATTTTTTTCGGAAGGGGAAGTTACTTATGGAGTTGAATCATACGTTGATTGCGCTTATCCCCAAGGTTAGTACTCCATCTTTGATTACGGATTATAGACCGATTGCTTGCTGTAATGTGCTTTTTAAATGTATTACCAAGATCCTTGCGGATAGAATGAAAGTGGGTCTGCATACTATTATCAGTTCCAACCAATCTGCGTTTATCCCGGGAAGAAGAATATCTGACAATATTCTGTTGACCCAGGAGCTCATGCACGGTTACCACCTTGATAGTGGTCCTCCTAGATGTGCTTTTAAGGTTGATATCCAGAAAGCGTATGATACTGTGGATTGGAATTTTTTGAGGATGGTTTTATTGGGGTTTGGTTTTCATCCTGTGATGGTTAATTGGGTCATGATCTGTGTTACCACTGTTTCGTTTTCTATATCTGTCAATGGTAGTCTGCATGGCTATTTTAGGGGTAAACGTGGCCTCCGTCAGGGGGATCCTATGTCCCCGTATCTGTTTACTATGGTTATGGAGATCCTTACTCTAGTATTGAGAAGGGCGGTTTCAATGGACTCTTCTTTTAGATTCCATAACAGATGTGAGAAGCTCATGTTGATCAACCTGTGCTTTGCAGATGATCTGTTTTTGTTTGCTAAAGGGGAGCTGAATTCTGCAAAGGTTATTATGAATTCATTGACTGAATTTGCGGGTATGTCTGGTTTGAGCCCGAGCAACCAGAAGAGTACTATATTTTTCTGTAATGTTTCTGCGCATACAAAGAACAGTATTCTGAATATTATGCCCTTTGTGGAGGGTAAGTTGCCGGTTAGGTATTTGGGTATTCCCCTTGTGGCGGCTAGAGTGAGGACTGTTGATTGTCGTGTTCTTATTGAAAAGGTTGAAACTCGTATTAATGACTGGAAGAATAAGTTGCTGTCATTTGCTGGTAGATGCCAACTGATTAATTCTGTTATCGCTTCTTTACATGTGTTTTGGTCTTCTGTGTTTATTCTTCCAATCCGGATTATGCATGATATTGAGGCTAAGATGAGGGATTTTTTATGGGCTCGGGGCCCTTTAAAGAGGAGTCGCGCAAGGGTTTCTTGGAAGGATGTTTGTAGGCCTAAAGCTGAAGGAGGGCTGGGTATAAAGCGCATTAGGGACATGAATAAAGCCTTGATGTCGTTTCATATCTGGAGCATCATTTCTAATCGTCCTTCTGTTTGGGTTGATTGGATTCAGCATTATAGGTTGAAGGGGAGAAATATCTGGAGTGTGGAAATCCCTAGAAACTGTTCCTGGGGTTGGCGAAAGATTTTACAGCTTCGTCCTCTTATTCGCAAGTTCTTGTGGTCTAAAGTGGGGAATGGTTGTAATACTTCTGTCTGGTATGATATCTGGTTTGATGGGGGTCCTTTGATTGATATCATTTCGAATAGGGTTATCAGAAATGCGGGATTCTTGTTGGAGGACAAAGTGAGTAGTATGTATGTGAATGGTATATGGAGATGGCCGACGGCATGGTTAACTTCCTTTCCGGTGCTTAATCGGGTTATTCAGATGAGGTTATGCCCGGACGATCTGGACCAAATTTTATGGAGGTCAGGTTCGAATATGTGTTCTTTCTCTACTAAAGTGGTATGGGACTGTATTAGAATTCAGGGTACTGTTATTGACTGGGCTAAAGGAGTTTGGTTCTCTCAGTGTATCCCGAAACATGCTTTTCTCTTATGGTTAGTAATGAAGGAAAGGTTACTCACTCAAGACAAGATCATATCTTGGGATCCGGGTAGAAGGGGGAATATGAATATGATGTGTTGTCCTTTATGTTGCAGGAGCTATGATTCCCATGACCACCTGTTCTTTGAGTGCTCTTTTACTACTAAAGTTTGGCATTCTATAAAATCTATGGCAAAATTACAACATTTATCAAATCATAGATTGGATGTTTTTGCCTGGTTAAGGCTGGCGAACTCGAAATCAATGTTTCATGTGGTTGGTAAACTTTGTATTGCTGCTACTATTTATGTGATTTGGCAGGAGCGGAACTCCCGGATTTTCAAAAACCAGACTCGGCCGCCGGAAGTGTTAGTGGAAGATATCCGCAGTACGATTAGATGCAAGTTGTTGGGCCTGAAGTTCAAGAATACGACTCGTGTATGGACTACTCTGCGGGAGTGGAAGATCGATCGAGGAACAGATTTAGTGGACACAGGATGATTTTTTTTGTCGGGATCGTTGTTCTAGTTAGGGTTTCCTTATACTAGTGGTTGAGTTAGTGTCTGGTTTATTTTGTTTTGCCTAGATTTGGGCTTGTTGGGTCTATTTCTGTTCACATTCATGGGGCATGTCCCAGGAATGAACTAGTTTGGTTTTCTGCCATGCTACTTGTACTTTTCTTTTGATGTTAATATATAGAATCACCGGGGTAACCCTTTACCCAAAAAAAAAAAATATATGGCATACAAAGTCGTAAGATGCCTTAAGTTGCCGTACGACGTTCGAAGGACTCGAACGAATTCATTAGGTTTACTATGGAGATTTATGGTTTTGTACGGTATTATAATGTGTTCTTAGGTGTTGTAAGGCGTCCTACATTATACTAACGTGCTTTTTTTGGGTAAAGGGTTTCCTCGGTGATTCTATTATAAAGACAACCGTCAGTGAAGTACAAGTAGTGAGGATGTGTTCCACACTAATTCATATATGGGACAATCCCCCATATATGTGAACCAAAACAACTAAACATATAATTGAAAATAAACAAACCACCAAGCCATCCAAAAAGACTCGACAAAACAGCCAAAATCTACCAATTAGTCCCCATCCATTAGCCACCATCATCGAAAATGTAATTCCCACCATAGAAAAACCACCTCAAAAAACTGGAAGCTCTACTATCCATTGGAAGCCATTGTAGAGGAGGAACTCGCGCTTGCTTTATCTCAAGTTATATCTCTAGATTCGTCATAAATAACTTCAACCTCTTCCTCATCCAAGTCTTCAATCCCATTGCTATCCAATTTGTCCTTCTCTTTAATAGATTTCAATGTCCCCTCATCATTCATACTTACTGAAGTAAGGACACTAAAAGAGTTTTGAATATGGTTTTTTGAGGGGTATCTACTTTTCACATCCAAATTTGAGGGTTTAGCCCCCACCATTTTCTTGTAATCTAGCGGTCTATACTCAACTTTTGGTTTCTGGTTATTCACCTGAAACCCACTCTTCTTTGCCGATTTCCTACTCTTTACATCAGTAAAACCATCCCCGTTTATTTTAGGTTTAGGATTAGGTGTGGGTTTAGATGTAACACATACCTGTTTAGGGCATTCTTCATTTCCATGTCCAAACACACAACAACGCGCACACCTTTGGGGCGTCCACTCATACTCCACACCAACATTCTCAGTGACATATTTACCTTCATCCACATCAGGAATAGCCAGAGATAATACATCTTTAAACTCATGCTCAGCTGAAATTTCAATCAGTGCCCTTGCATAGCTACTTCTTCCCCAGCTTTCAGAACACATAGATGTGGTATAAGAATCTAGTAACCTAGGAGAGCCAATCTTTGAAGCTAGCATGCTTAACCCATCATCCGTATAAGCTGCAATAGGAACATATGCAATTTAACCCAAACCGCTACTTTCTTAATGTCTTCTTTTTTAAGGATACTAGTAGGAGACCATGTATTGAGAAAGATCGGTTTATTGCGAATCAACCAAGGTCCTCCTTCTAGTACTTCAAGCATACTCTTGTTATCAGCAAATTTGAAGAAAAAGAAGCCATTTGCATTCATCATACATTTTTGAAGACCATACTTCTTCCAATTTGTTTTCACAAAATACTCAACAACCGGATATGCAACTCCATCCCCTAGAAAATACCCATATAGAGTAAATGCTAATTTATCTTGGACACTTTTAACCGATTCCCTAGGAAGAACCACATCAACACCTTGTTGTGTATCCAGACACTCCAAAAAACGAAAATTAATACTACTTTTGGACGTACCAGATTGTAGAGTAGCAGCATAAGAATTCATATTAGGCTCAATAATCTGGTCACTAGAGGCAATCTCATTCTCCTTCTCAGGTAAAATCACAGCTGGGTTATCCGCTTGATTTATAACTTTACCACGACGAGGAAGACGAACACCATCAATATTCACCACCTTCCGAGCAATACCCTCAATTTTAGGCTCTGTAATCTCTACAAATTTTACTTTTCGAGCACTGATAGGTTTTGGACTAATATCCGTCTCCATTTGTCTGATTTTCTAGGATTTGCGTTTTTGAACCACAAACCCTAATTTGCAGTCAAATCCGCCGTTAAAGATGAATCAAGAACCCTCAACAAGTGATGCACAGAATCAAATCCACGTAAAAACCAGCCACGACCCAGAATCAGATCAAAACGAGTGGTGATGTTGAATTCCTAAACTGATTAGCAACACACAAGCAAAACGAACTAGGGTTTATAGCAAAACAATCATGTGGTTCCCAACCCTAGCCGGCCGAAACAAAAAAACTCAGCAAAGATCCAATTAAAACTGAATCAGAACCGAATCGCTTCAATCGAGCGTATGTTTGATGGGAATAAGACTATGAATGCTGAACTACGAATCAACAAACCAGAAAAAAAGATCAGATCTAGAGTTTCAAAGATGAAACCCTAGAAATCGCCCCAATCGCCATTCTCCCTCTTTCTCTGTATGCCATTCTAACTATACTAACGTGCTTTTCAAGGTGGTAATATGGCATACAGAGTCGTAAGATACCTTAAGTTGTCGTACGACGTTCGAAGGATTCGGACGAATTCATTAGGTTTATTAAGGAGATTTATGGGTTTGTACGATGTTTTAATGTGTTCTTAGGTGTTGTAAGGCGTCCTAAATGATACTAACGTTATTTTCATGTTGCTAATATGGCATAGAGAGTCTTAAGATGTCCTAACTTGTCGTATGATGTTCAAAGGACTCGTACGAATTCATTAGGTTTATTATGGAGTTTTAACGTTTCGTACGGTGTTGTAAGGTGATGTTATGAGTTGTAAGGCGTCATACATTATTGATTTAATTGCATATTTACCCCTATAAACATCCTTAAATGCATATTTCCCCAACTAAAAAAATCAATTGCATATATACCCAATGTTAACTAAATGTCTTTATTAAAAATGGGTATATTTGCAAATTAAAGTTGTTTATAAGGGGAAATATGCAATTAATTTTTTTGTTTGGGGAAATATGCATTTTAAGTGTTTTGAAGGGGGAAATATGCATTTAACCCTACATTATACTAACGTGCTTTTCAAGGTGCTAATATGGCATACAAAGTCGTAAGATAGCCAAATTTTCCGTACGATGTTCAAAGGACTCGTACGAATTCATTAGTTTTATTACGGAGCTTTAACGTTTCGTACTGTGTTGTAAAGTGCTGTTAGGAGTTGTAAGGCGTAGTACATTATACTAACGTGCTATTCAAGGTGGTAATATGGCATACAGAGTCGTAAGATGCCTTAAGTTGTCGTACGACGTTCGAAGGATTCGGACGAATTCATTAGGTTTATTATGGAGATTTTTGGTTTTGTACGGTGTTTTAATGTGTTCTTAGGTGTTGTAAGGCGTCCTAAATGATACTAACGTTATTTTCATGTTGCTAATATGGCGTACAGAGTCTTAAGATGTCCTAAATTGTCGTATGATGTTCAAAGGACTCGTACGAATTCATTAGGTTTATTATGGAGTTTTAACGTTTCGTACGGTGTTCTAAGGTGTTGTTAGGAGTTGTAAGGCGTCCTACATTATACTAACATGCTTTTCAAGGTGCTAATATGGCATACAGAGTCGTAAGATGCCCTAATTTTCCGTACGATGTTCAAAGGCCTCGTACGAATTCATTAGTTTTATTACGGAGCTTTAACGTTTCGTACTGTGTTGTAAGGTGCTGTTAGGAGTTGTAAGGCGTAGTACATTATACTAACGTGCTTTCTAAGGTGGTAATATGGCATACAGAGTCGTAGGATGCCTTAAGTTGTCGTACGACGTTCGAAGGATTCGGACGAATTCATTAGGTTTATTATGGAGATTTATGGTTTTGTACGGTGTTTTAATGTGTTCTTAGGTGTTGTAAGGTGTCCTAAATGATACTAACGTTATTTTCATGTTGCTAATATGGCATATAGAGTCTTAAGATGTCCTAACTTGTCCTATGATGTCCAAAGGACTCGTACGAATTCATTAGATTTATTATGGAGATTTATGGTTTTGTACGGTGTTTTAATGTGTTCTTAGGTGTTGTAAGACGTCCTAAATGATACTAACGTTATTTCCATGTTGTTAATACGGCATACCGAGTCGTAAGATGCCCTAATTTGTCGTACGGTGTTCAAAGGACTCGTACGAATTCATTAGTTTTATTATGGACCTTTAACGTTTCGTACGGTGTTGTAAGGTGCTGTTAGGAGTTGTAAGGCGTCCTACATTATACTAACGTGCTTTTTTTTGGGTAAAGGGTTACCCCGGTGATTCTATTATAAAGACAACCGTCAATGAAGTACAAGTAGTGAGGATGTGTTCCTCACTAGTTCATATGTGGGACAAACCCCCACATATGTAAACAAAAAAGATAACTAACCAATACAATCCAAACAAACTAGTCTACCACAGATAAACGATCTAATAGAAAGAAGCTAACAAAACCAAAGCATCATCCGCCATCATCAAATATGAACGCTCCACCCTTGGAAATCCTCCTCCAAAACCCGAGCAAACTATTATCCATTGGAAACCACATGAGAAGAGGAGCTTTCCCCTGATTTATCTCTAGATATATCTCTTATTTCATCAAAGATATCTTCAGCCTCTTCCTCATCCAAGACCTCAAGCACCTCTCTTCCCAATTTATCCTTCGCTTTGATAGACTCCAACGCCCCCCCATCCTTCACATATTCTGAATCTAAAGCACTAAAGGAGTTTTGTACTTGGATCTTCAGGGGATCTCTACCTTTACCAGCCGAATTAGTGGGTCTTGGTCCCAACATTTTCTTGTAATCGAATGCTCGATATTCAAATTTTGGTTTCTGGTTGGTAACGTGGAACCCAC
This sequence comes from Tagetes erecta, assembly GCA_030867185.1. Taxonomy (NCBI): domain Eukaryota; kingdom Viridiplantae; phylum Streptophyta; class Magnoliopsida; order Asterales; family Asteraceae; genus Tagetes; species Tagetes erecta. The sequence goes on along the minus strand of CM061489.1, from coordinate 46,072,704 downwards.
TTTTGTTATCCTTTTTCCTCCCCTTTACTTCAGTAAACCCATCCCTATTAACCTTTGGTTTAGTGGCAGTATTAGGTTTAGCACTAACCTGTTCTGGTTTAGATGTAGGACGAACCTGTTTAGGACAATCATCATTTAGATGTCCAAACACACAACACTGCGAACACCTAGGGGGCGTCCATTCATACTCCACACCCACACTCTCAATAGCGTATTTATCTCCATCCACATCTGGAATAGCCATAGTTAGCACATCCTTAAACTCATGCTCTGCTGAAATTTCAATAAGAGCCCTTGCATAACTACTTCTACCCCAACTTTCATCATCCGTATAAGCTGCAATAGGCACATCATGCAATTTAACCCAAACCGCCACTTTCCTAATGTCTTCTTTTTTAAGGACAGTCATAGGAGACCATGTATTTAGAACGATCGGTTTATTGCGAATTAGCCAAGGTCCCCCTTCAAGCACAGCAAGCATACTCTTGTTATCAACAAATTTGAAGAAAAAGAAACCATTAGCATTCATCATACATTTTTGCAGCCCATACTTCTTCCAATTTGTTTTCACAAAATGCTCAACAACCGGATATGCAACTCTATCTCCTAGAAAATACCCATATAGAGTGAAAGCTAATTTGTCTTGGACAATTTTAACCGATTCCCTAGGGAGAACCACATCAACACCTTGTTGTGTATCCAAAGACTCCAAAAAACGAAAAGGAATGCTACTTTTTGACGTACCGGATTGTAGAGTAGCAGCATAAGAATTCACTTTAGGCTCAATAATCTGGTCACTAGTGGTAGCCTCATTTTCTTTGTCAGATAAAATTACAGCTTGTTTTTCACTTTGAACATCCTCTTGATTTATAATCTTACCACGACGAGGAAGACGAACACCATCAATATTCACCACCTTCCGAGCAATACCCTCAATTTTTGGCTCAGTATTCTCTACAAATCTTACTTTTCGAGCACTGATAGGTTTGGGACTAATTTCCGTCTCCATATGGCTGATTATTGAGTCGAAACCCTAATTCGTAATAAACCAGGTTTCAAACAATATCAGCCTCCACAAACCCTAATTTGCAACCCCACAACACTCAAATTCCGTTATACCAATAGGCAAAGCAGATTTGAAACCCTAATTCGTAATGAACCAAGGGTTTGTTTACATCAGCCGTTTAAGATGACCCAACCAATGCAAACCCAGCCGTTTGATACAAACCCTAGATGTCGAACCAAAATAACGCAGCAATTTTTCAACAAAAAACGAACGAAATAGCTATCTAACCAGAAAATCAGCACCGAAGAACCTTCATTCAATGTTGTAATTGATCAGATTAAGACCATGAAGGGAGACTTCGAATCAATAATCCAGAAAAACGATCAGATCTAGAGTTTCAAAGATGAAACCCTAGAATCGCCCAAATCGCCCATAGACCAACGGTGTTCTAACGTGCTTTTCAAGGTGCTAATATGGCATACACAGTCATAAGATGCCTTAAGTTGTCGTACGACGTTTGAAGGATTCGGACGAATTCATTAGGTTTATTAAGGAGATTAATGGTTTTGTACGATGTTTTAATGTGTTCTTAGGTGTTGTAAGGCGTCCTAAATGATACTAACGTTATTTTCATGTTGCTAATATGGCATAAAGAGTCGTAAGATTGCCCTAAGTTGTCGTACGACGTTCAAAGGATTCAGACGAATTCATTCGGTTTATTATGGAGATTTATGGTTTTGTACGGTGTTTTAAGGTGTTCTTAGGTGTTGTAAGGCGTCCTAAATGATACTAACGTTATTTTCATGTTGCTAATATGGCATACAGAGACTTAACATGTCCTAAATTGTCGTATGATGTTCAAAGGACTTGTACGAATTCATTAGGTTTATTACGGAGCTTTAACGTTTCGTACTGTGTTGTAAGGTGCTATTAGGAGTTGTAAGGCGTAGTACATTATACTAACGTGCTTTTTAAGGTGGTAATATGGCATACAGAGTCGTAAGATGCCTTAAGTTGTCGTACGACGTTCGAAGGATTCGGACGAATTCATTAGGTTTATTATGGAGATTTACGGATTTGTACGGTGTTTTAATGTGTTCTTAGGTGTTGTAAGGCGTTCTAAATGATACTAACGTTATTTTCATGTTGCTAATATGGCATACAGAGACTTAAGATGTCCTAAATTGTCGTAAGATGTTCAAAAGACTCGTACGAATTCATTAGGTTTATTATGGAGTTTTAATGTTTAGTACGGTGTTGTAAGGTGTTGTTAGGAGTTGTAAGGCGTCCTACATTATACTAACGTGCTTTTCGTGGTGCCAATATGGCATACAGAGTCGTAAGATGCCCTAATTTGCCGTACGATGTTCGAAGGATTCGGACGAATTCATTAGATTTAATATGGAGATTTATGGTTTTGTACCGTGTTATAATGTATTGTTAGGTGTTGTAAGGCGTCCTAAATGATACTAACGTGCTTTTCATGTTGCTAATATGGCATACAGAGTCTTAAGATGTCGTAACTTGTCGTAAGATGTTCAAAGGACTCGTACGAATTCATTAGGTTTATTAGGGAGTTTTAACGTTTCGTACGGTGTTGTAAGGTGTTGTTAGGTTTTGTAAGGCATCATACATTATACTAACGTGCTTTTCAAGGTGCTAATATGGCATACCGAGTCGTAAGATGCCCTAATTTGTCGTACGGTGTTCAAAGGACTCGTACGAATTCATTAGTTTTATTATGGATCTTTAACGTTTCGTACGGTGTTGTAAGGTGCTGTTAAGAGTTGTAAGGCATCCTACATTATACTAACGTGCTTTTCAAGGTGCTAATATGGCATACACAGTCATAAGATGCCTTAAGTTGTCGTACGACGTTTGAAGGATTCGGACGAATTCATTAGGTTTATTAAGGAGATTAATGGTTTTGTACGATGTTTTAATGTGTTCTTAGGTGTTGTAAGGCGTCCTAAATGATACTAACGTTATTTTCATGTTGCTAATATGGCATACAGAGTCGTAAGATTGCCCTAAGTTGTCGTACGACGTTCAAAGGATTCAGACGAATTCATTCGGTTTATTATGGAGATTTATGGTTTTGTACGGTGTTTTAATGTGTTCTTAGGTGTTGTAAGGCGTCCTAAATGATACTTAACGTTATTTTCATGTTGCTAATATGGCATACAGAGACTTAACATGTCCTAAATTGTCGTATGATGTTCAAAGGACTTGTACGAATTCATTAGGTTTATTACGGAGCTTTAACGTTTCGTACTGTGTTGTAAGGTGCTATTAGGAGTTGTAAGGCGTAGTACATTATACTAACGTGCTTTTCAAGGTGGTAATATGGCATACAGAGTCGTAAGATGCCTTAAGTTGTCGTACGACGTTCGAAGGATTCGGACGAATTCATTAGGTTTATTATGGAGATTTACGGTTTTGTACGGTGTTTTAATGTGTTCTTAGGTGTTGTAAGACGTTCTAAATGATACTAACGTTATTTTCATGTTGCTAATATGGCATACAGAGACTTAAGATGTCCTAAATTGTCGTAAGATGTTCAAAAGACTCGTACGAATTCATTAGGTTTATTATGGAGTTTTAATGTTTAGTACGGTGTTGTAAGGTGTTGTTAGGAGTTGTAAGGCGTCCTACATTATACTAACGTGCTTTTCGTGGTGCTAATATGGCATACAGAGTCGTAAGATGCCCTAATTTTCCGTACGATGTTCAAAGGCCTCGTACGAATTCATTAGTTTTATTACGGAGCTTTAACGTTTCGTACTGTGTTGTAAGGTGCTGTTAGGAGTTGTAAGGCGTAGTACATTATACTAACGTGCTTTCTAAGGTGGTAATATGGCATACAGAGTCGTAGGATGCCTTAAGTTGTCGTACGACGTTCGAAGGATTCGGACGAATTCATTAGGTTTATTATGGAGATTTATGGTTTTGTACGGTGTTTTAATGTGTTCTTAGGTGTTGTAAGGTGTCCTAAATGATACTAACGTTATTTTCATGTTGCTAATATGGCATATAGAGTCTTAAGATGTCCTAACTTGTCCTATGATGTCCAAAGGACTCGTACGAATTCATTAGATTTATTATGGAGATTTATGGTTTTGTACGGTGTTTTAATGTGTTCTTAGGTGTTGTAAGACGTCCTAAATGATACTAACGTTATTTCCATGTTGTTAATACGGCATACCGAGTCGTAAGATGCCCTAATTTGTCGTACGGTGTTCAAAGGACTCGTACGAATTCATTAGTTTTATTATGGATCTTTAACGTTTCGTACGGTGTTGTAAGGTGCTGTTAAGAGTTGTAAGGCGTCCTACATTATACTAACGTGCTTTTCAAGGTGCTAATATGGCATACACAGTCATAAGATGCCTTAAGTTGTCGTACGACGTTTGAAGGATTCGGACGAATTCATTAGGTTTATTAAGGAGATTAATGGTTTTGTACGATGTTTTAATGTGTTCTTAGGTGTTGTAAGGCGTCCTAAATGATACTAACGTTATTTTCATGTTGCTAATATGGCATACAGAGTCGTAAGATTGCCCTAAGTTGTCGTACGACGTTCAAAGGATTCAGACGAATTCATTCGGTTTATTATGGAGATTTATGGTTTTGTACGGTGTTTTAATGTGTTCTTAGGTGTTGTAAGGCGTCCTAAATGATACTTAACGTTATTTTCATGTTGCTAATATGGCATACAGAGACTTAACATGTCCTAAATTGTCGTATGATGTTCAAAGGACTTGTACGAATTCATTAGGTTTATTACGGAGCTTTAACGTTTCGTACTGTGTTGTAAGGTGCTATTAGGAGTTGTAAGGCGTAGTACATTATACTAACGTGCTTTTCAAGGTGGTAATATGGCATACAGAGTCGTAAGATGCCTTAAGTTGTCGTACGACGTTCGAAGGATTCGGACGAATTCATTAGGTTTATTATGGAGATTTACGGTTTTGTACGGTGTTTTAATGTGTTCTTAGGTGTTGTAAGACGTTCTAAATGATACTAACGTTATTTTCATGTTGCTAATATGGCATACAGAGACTTAAGATGTCCTAAATTGTCGTAAGATGTTCAAAAGACTCGTACGAATTCATTAGGTTTATTATGGAGTTTTAATGTTTAGTACGGTGTTGTAAGGTGTTGTTAGGAGTTGTAAGGCGTCCTACATTATACTAACGTGCTTTTCGTGGTGCTAATATGGCATACAGAGTCGTAAGATGCCCTAATTTTCCGTACGATGTTCAAAGGCCTCGTACGAATTCATTAGTTTTATTACGGAGCTTTAATGTTTCGTACTGTGTTGTAAGGTGCTGTTAGGAGTTGTAAGGCGTAGTACATTATACTAACGTGCTTTCTAAGGTGGTAATATGGCATACAGAGTCGTAGGATGCCTTAAGTTGTCGTACGACGTTCGAAGGATTCGGACGAATTCATTAGGTTTATTATGGAGATTTATGGTTTTGTACGGTGTTTTAATGTGTTCCTAGGTGTTGTAAGGTGTCCTAAATGATACTAACGTTATTTTCATGTTGCTAATATGGCATATAGAGTCTTAAGATGTCCTAACTTGTCCTATGATGTCCAAAGGACTCGTACGAATTCATTAGATTTATTATGGAGATTTATGGTTTTGTACGGTGTTTTAATGTGTTCTTAGGTGTTGTAAGACGTCCTAAATGATACTAACGTTATTTCCATGTTGTTAATACGGCATACCGAGTCGTAAGATGCCCTAATTTGTCGTACGGTGTTCAAAGGACTCGTACGAATTCATTAGTTTTATTATGGACCTTTAACGTTTCGTACGGTGTTGTAAGGTGCTGTTAGGAGTTGTAAGGCGTCCTACATTATACTAACGTGCTTTTCAAGGTGCTAATATGGCATACACAGTCATAAGATGCCTTAAGTTGTCGTACGACGTTTGAAGGATTCGGACGAATTCATTAGGTTTATTAAGGAGATTAATGGTTTTGTACGATGTTTTAATGTGTTCTTAGGTGTTGTAAGGCGTCATAAATGATACTAACGTTATTTTCATGTTGCTAATATGGCATACAGAGTCGTAAGATTGCCCTAAGTTGTCGTACGACGTTCAAAGGATTCAGACGAATTCATTCGGTTTATTATGGAGATTTATGGTTTTGTACGGTGTTTTAATGTGTTCTTAGGTGTTGTAAGGGGTCCTAAATGATACTAACGTTATTTTCATGTTGCTAATATGGCATACAGAGACTTAACATGTCCTAAATTGTCGTATGATGTTCAAAGGACTTGTACGAATTCATTAGGTTTATTACGGAGCTTTAACGTTTCGTACTGTGTTGTAAGGTGCTATTAGGAGTTGTAAGGCGTAGTACATTATACTAACGTGCTTTTTAAGGTGGTAATATGGCATACAGAGTCGTAAGATGCCTTAAGTTGTCGTACGACGTTCGAAGGATTCAGACGAATTCATTAGGTTTATTATGGAGATTTACGGATTTGTACGGTGTTTTAATGTGTTCTTAGGTGTTGTAAGGCGTTCTAAATGATACTAACGTTATTTTCATGTTGCTAATATGGCATACAGAGACTTAAGATGTCCTAAATTGTCGTAAGATGTTCAAAAGACTCGTACGAATTCATTAGGTTTATTATGGAGTTTTAATGTTTAGTACGGTGTTGTAAGGTGTTGTTAGGAGTTGTAAGGCGTCCTACATTATACTAACGTGCTTTTCGTGGTGCTAATATGGCATACAGAGTCGTAAGATGCCCTAATTTTCCGTACGATGTTCAAAGGCCTCGTACGAATTCATTAGTTTTATTACGGAGCTTTAACGTTTCGTACTGTGTTGTAAGGTGCTGTTAGGAGTTGTAAGGCGTAGTACATTATACTAACGTGCTTTCTAAGGTGGTAATATGGCATACAGAGTCGTAGGATGCCTTAAGTTGTCGTACGACGTTCGAAGGATTCGGACGAATTCATTAGGTTTATTATGGAGATTTATGGTTTTGTACGGTGTTTTAATGTGTTCTTAGGTGTTGTAAGGTGTCCTAAATGATACTAACGTTATTTTCATGTTGCTAATATGGCATATAGAGTCTTAAGATGTCCTAACTTGTCCTATGATGTCCAAAGGACTCGTACGAATTCATTAGATTTATTATGGAGATTTATGGTTTTGTACGGTGTTTTAATGTGTTCTTAGGTGTTGTAAGACGTCCTAAATGATACTAACGTTATTCCCATGTTGTTAATACGGCATACCGAGTCGTAAGATGCCCTAATTTGTCGTACGGTGTTCAAAGGACTCGTACGAATTCATTAGTTTTATTATGGACCTTTAACGTTTCGTACGGTGTTGTAAGGTGCTGTTAGGAGTTGTAAGGCGTCCTACATTATACTAACGTGCTTTTCAAGGTGCTAATATGGCATACACAGTCATAAGATGCCTTAAGTTGTCGTACGACGTTTGAAGGATTCGGACGAATTCATTAGGTTTATTAAGGAGATTAATGGTTTTGTACGATGTTTTAATGTGTTCTTAGGTGTTGTAAGGCGTCATAAATGATACTAACGTTATTTTCATGTTGCTAATATGGCATACAGAGTCGTAAGATTGCCCTAAGTTGTCGTACGACGTTCAAAGGATTCAGACGAATTCATTCGGTTTATTATGGAGATTTATGGTTTTGTACGGTGTTTTAATGTGTTCTTAGGTGTTGTAAGGGGTCCTAAATGATACTAACGTTATTTTCATGTTGCTAATATGGCATACAGAGACTTAACATGTCCTAAATTGTCGTATGATGTTCAAAGGACTTGTACGAATTCATTAGGTTTATTACGGAGCTTTAACATTTCGTACTGTGTTGTAAGGTGCTATTAGGAGTTGTAAGGCGTAGTACATTATACTAACGTGCTTTTTAAGGTGGTAATATGGCATACAGAGTCGTAAGATGCCTTAAGTTGTCGTACGACGTTCGAAGGATTCAGACGAATTCATTAGGTTTATTATGGAGATTTACGGATTTGTACGGTGTTTTAATGTGTTCTTAGGTGTTGTAAGGCGTTCTAAATGATACTAACGTTATTTTCATGTTGCTAATATGGCATACAGAGACTTAAGATGTCCTAAATTGTCGTAAGATGTTCAAAAGACTCGTACGAATTCATTAGGTTTATTATGGAGTTTTAATGTTTAGTACGGTGTTGTAAGGTGTTGTTAGGAGTTGTAAGGCGTCCTACATTATACTAACGTGCTTTTCGTGGTGCCAATATGGCATACAGAGTCGTAAGATGCCCTAATTTGCCGTACGATGTTCGAAGGATTCGGACGAATTCATTAGATTTAATATGGAGATTTATGGTTTTGTACCGTGTTATAATGTCTTGTTAGGTGTTGTAAGGCGTCCTAAATGATACTAACGTGCTTTTCATGTTGCTAATATGGCATACAGAGTCTTAAGATGTCGTAACTTGTCGTAAGATGTTCAAAGGACTCGTACGAATTCATTAGGTTTATTAGGGAGTTTTAACGTTTCGTACGGTGTTGTAAGGTGTTGTTAGGTTTTGTAAGGCATCATACATTATACTAACGTGCTTTTCAAGGTGCTAATATGGCATACCGAGTCGTAAGATGCCCTAATTTGTCGTACGGTGTTCAAAGGACTCGTACGAATTCATTAGTTTTATTATGGATCTTTAACGTTTCGTACGGTATTGTAAGGTGCTGTTAAGAGTTGTAAGGCGTCCTACATTATACTAACGTGCTTTTCAAGGTGCTAATATGGCATACACAGTCATAAGATGCCTTAAGTTGTCGTACGACGTTTGAAGGATTCGGACGAATTCATTAGGTTTATTAAGGATATTAATGGTTTTGTACGATGTTTTAATGTGTTCTTAGGTGTTGTAAGGCGTCCTAAATGATACTAACGTTATTTTCATGTTGCTAATATGGCATACAGAGTCGTAAGATTGCCCTAAGTTGTCGTACGACGTTCAAAGGATTCAGACGAATTCATTCGGTTTATTATGGAGATTTATGGTTTTGTACGGTGTTTTAATGTGTTCTTAGGTGTTGTAAGGCGTCCTAAATGATACTTAACGTTATTTTCATGTTGCTAATATGGCATACAGAGACTTAACATGTCCTAAATTGTCGTATGATGTTCAAAGGACTTGTACGAATTCATTAGGTTTATTACGGAGCTTTAACGTTTCGTACTGTGTTGTAAGGTGCTATTAGGAGTTGTAAGGCGTAGTACATTATACTAACGTGCTTTTCAAGGTGGTAATATGGCATACAGAGTCGTAAGATGCCTTAAGTTGTCGTACGACGTTCGAAGGATTTGGACGAATTCATTAGGTTTGTTATGGAGATTTACGGTTGTGTACGGTGTTTTAATGTGTTCTTAGGTGTTGTAAGACGTTCTAAATGATACTAACGTTATTTTCATGTTGCTAATATGGCATACAGAGACTTAAGATGTCCTAAATTGTCGTAAGATGTTCAAAAGACTCGTACGAATTCATTAGGTTTATTATGGAGTTTTAATGTTTAGTACGGTGTTGTAAGGTGTTGTTAGGAGTTGTAAGGCGTCCTACATTATACTAACGTGCTTTTCGTGGTGCTAATATGGCATACAGAGTCGTAAGATGCCCTAATTTGCCGTACGATGTTCGAAGGATTCGGACGAATTCATTAGGTTTATTATGGAGATTTATGGTTTTGTACGGTGTTATAATGTCTTGTTAGGTGTTGTAAGGCGTCCTAAATGATACTAACGTGCTTTTCATGTTGCTAATATGGCATACAGAGTCTTAAGATGTCGTAACTTGTCGTAAGATGTTCAAAGGACTTGTACGAATTCATTAGGTTTATTAGGGAGTTTTAACGTTTCGTACGGTGTTGTAGGGTGTTGTTAGGTGTTGTAAGGCATCCTACATTATACTAACGTGCTTTTCAAGGTGCTAATATGGCATACAGAGTCGTAAGATGCCCTAATTTGCCGTACGATGTTCAAAGGCCTCGTACGAATTCATTAGTTTTATTACGGAGCTTTAACGTTTCGTACTGTGTTGTAAGGTGCTGTTAGGAGTTGTAAGGCGTAGTACATTATACTAACGTGCTTTTCAAGGTGGTAATATGGCATACAGAGTCGTAAGATGCCTTAAGTTGTCGTACGACGTTCAAAGGATTCGGACGAATTCATTAGGTTTATTAAGGAGATTTATGGTTTTGTACGATGTTTTAATGTGTTCTTAGGTGTTGTAAGGCGTCCTAAATGATACTAACGTTATTTTCATGTTGCTAATATGGCATACAGAGTCGTAAGATTGGCCTAAGTTGTCGTACGACGTTCAAAGGATTCGACGAATTCATTAGGTTTATTATGGAGATTTATGGTTTTGTACGGTGTTTTAATGTGTTCTTAGGTGTTGTAAGGCGTCCTAAATGATACTAACGTTATTTTCATGTTGCTAATATGGCATACAGAAACTTAAGATGTCCTAAATTGCCGTATGATGTTCAAAGGACTTGTACGAATTCATTAGGTTTATTACGGAGCTTTAAGGTTTGTACTGTGTTGTAAGGTGCTGTTAGGAGTTGTAAGGCGTAGTACATTATACTAACGTGCTTTTCAAGGTGGTAATATGGCATACAGAGTCGTAAGATGCCTTAAGTTGTCGTACGACGTTCGAAGGATTCGAACGAATTCATTAGGTTTATTATGGAGATTTATGGTTTTGTACGGTGTTTTAATGTGTTCTTAGGTGTTGAAAGGCGTCCTAAATGATACTAACGTTATTTTCATGTTGCTAATATGGCATACAGAGACTTAAGATGTCATAAATTGTCGTAAGATGTTCAAAGGACTCGTACGAATTTATTAGGTTTATTATGGAGATTTATGGTTTTGTACGATGTTTTAATGTGTTCTTAGGTGTTGTAAGGCGTCATAAATGATACTAACGTTATTTTCATGTTGCTAATATGGCATACAGAGTCGTAAGATTGCCCTAAGTTGTCGTACGACGTTCAAAGGATTCGGACGAATTCATTAGGTTTATTATGGAGATTTATGGTTTTGTACGGTGTTTTAATGTGTTCTTTGATGTTGTAAGGCGTCCTAAATGATACTAACGTTATTTTCATGTTTCTAATATGGCATTTAGAGTCTTAAGATGTCCTAAATTGTCGTATGATGTTCAAAGGACTTGTACGAATTCATTAGGTTTATTACGGAGCTTTAACGTTTCGTACTGTGTTGTAAGGTGCTATTAGGAGTTGTAAGGCGTAGTACATTATACTAACGTGCTTTTTTGGGTAAAGGGTTACCCCGTTGATTCTATTATAAAGACAACCGTCAATGAAGTACAAGTAGTGAGGAAGTATACCACACTAGTTCATATATGGGACAGACCCCCACATATGTGAACAAAATAAACAAACCAAATAAAACCAATCAAACTAAACAAACTAGCCTACCACAGTTAATGACATAAAAAAAATATATGGAAAAACCATTCAATTAGCCGCCATCATCAAAAGTGAAGGTACACCACAAGAGCACCATAGAAGCTTAGGCCAGCCAAACAACTTCTTAGTAGTCCAAAATATCAGACAAACCATTTACACCAGATGTAGAAGGAGTACTTGACCTTTTATTGGACGATGGAGATTCTAGTGCCATGGCCATGCTCGTCATAAATCTAGCCATCCCATTATCTACCTCCATAACCTCATCCACCTCTGAATCTGAATCCAACTGAGAGATTTCACTGTCCAGTTTCCCTACCACCTTACTCGTAGTCAATTCTACAAACTTTTCTTCCGATAGAGCCTCAAACGGGTTTGACGTAGCTAGGTCAGGTTTACCCATATTGGAACTACCCTTGGCATCCATAGCATCAATCCTAGTCAGCTGATTTTTACCATTCTGAATTTCCTTCCCTTTTTTATTGACTGGACGGTACTCGAATTGGGGTTTTTTTAGAGGAACCCCAAACTTTCTAGCAGCCTTCTTACCCTTCACTTCATTAAAACCATCTCTATCTTCTATAGCATTTGATTTCTGCTCAATCTTAGTAGCCTTCGGGCATCCATCATCATTATGGCCAAAAACACAACAGTGACCACATTTGGGAGGCTTCCATTCATATTCAACAGAAACATTTGTTGATCCAAACTCATCCCCATCTAATTCCGGAATGGCAATAGATATCTCTTCCTTGAATTTGGCATCCGCCGAGATCTCAACCAAAGCTCTCGCAAAACTACTTCTACCCCACGCATTCACACACATGGAATTAGTAAATGAATCCAAAAGCTTTGGTTTCCCAATTTGCGAAAACAACAGGCTCAGTCCAATATCAGAATAATCGGTTTATTTCGGATCATCCAAGGACCTGCTTCAATCACATCCACCATACCCTTTTTATCATTAAACTTAAAAAAGAAGAAACCATTGGCGTTCATCATAGCTCTCTGTAGGCCAAACTTTTTCCAATTTGTACGAGCAAAGTATTCAACCACAGGATACGCTACCCTGCCTCCCAAAAAATAGCCGTACAATGTATATTCCAGCTTATTACTCACCCTTCGAACAACCTCTTTTGGTAACACTACATCAAACCCATGTTTCTTTTCAATATTTTGCATGTAACGAAAGTTAACAGAATCTGTTGCTGGGTCAGATTTCGATTGTACCATATCAGCATAAGAGTTCTTACTAGTAGGTACATTCGTTGTATCATTTAATCCCATATTATCAACCAAAACACCATCCGTATGAGACTCCACAATCACATGGTCTACAGTAGACGTATGATCATTAGCCGTGTGAGACGCCTTAGTCGCAAGAGGTACCTTAGCCGTGTTAGATTCCTTATCCGGCTGAGATGCCTTAGAACTAAGCTCATATGTTTTCACATCTTCAGCATCCTTATTCGCTGATTGAGACGAAACATTAGAGTACTCCACCTCCGTTACAGAATTCTTTTTCAGAATACCTTTAATCGATTTGGCCCCATCAATGTTCTTTATCTTAGCCGCCAGCGATGATGTTGCCATGCATGCAAGATTAAGATCAAGAACACAAGATCAAGAATTTGGAAGTAAAACAAGATGAATCACCCTTATACGAATCTGAAGCAATCGCAATAATCAAGAACCAAAACTAGGGTTCTTGACTAATGTACAATAACAAAACTAGGGTTCTTTATTAATGATATCCACGAATCAAGAAACGGACACAGAATCACGAATTCAGAAAGAGGAAACAAACCAAGATTCAAGAACCGATCAAGAACGAGATTCAGCAAGGGTTCTTGATTGGAAACAATATAATCGCAATCGTAATAGAAGGATTATATTAGAATCAAGAAGCAAACCCTAGATCAATAACCGAAACTAGTAATCAAGAAGCAAATTCGGATCTTGATTAAACCAACTACCAAAACTAGGGTTTTTAAACAATAAGACAATATATGAACGAAATAATGAAAAAGAAACAAACCAAGAATCAAGAAACAAAACAAGTCTTAAGATGTCCTCACTACTTGTGGGGGTCTGTCCCATATATGAACTAGTCTGGTATACTTCCTCACTACTTGTAATTCATTGACGGATGTCTTTATAATAGAATCACCGGGGTAACCCTTTACCCAAAAAAAAAATCACGTTAGTATAATTTAGGACGCCTTACAAATCCTAAGAACACCTTACAACACCGTACAAAACCAAAAATCTCCATAATAAACCTAATGAATTCTTCCGAATCTTTTGAACTTCGTACGGCAACTTAAGGCTTCTTACGACTTTGTATGCCATATTAGCACCTTAAAAAGCACGTTAGTATAATGTAGGACGCTTTAAAACTACTAACAACACCTTACAACACCGTACGAAATGTTAAAACTCATAATAAACCTAATGAATTCGTACGAGTCCTTTGAACATCGTACGACAAGTTAGGACATCTTACGATTCTTTATGCCACATTAGGAACTCGAATAATACGTTAGTATAATGAACGACGCCTTACAACTCCCAAGAACACCTTCCTTCACCTTACGAAACCTCAGAATTCCATAATACACCTAATGAATTCGTCCGAGTCCTTTGAACATCGTACGACAATTTAGGACATCTTAAGACTCTGTATGCCATATTAGCAACATGAAAATCACGTTAGTATCATTTAGGACGCCTTACAATTCCTTAGAACACCTTACAACACCGTACAAAACCATAAATCTCCATAATAAACCTAACGAATTCGTCCGAATCCTTTGAACTTCGTACGACAACTTAAGGCTTCTTACGACTTTGTATGCCATAATAGCACCTTAAAAAGCACGTTAGTATAATTTAGGACCCTTTAAAACTCCTAACAACACCTTACAACACCGTACGAAACGTTGAAACTCCATAATAAACCTAATGAATTCGTACTAGTCCTTTGAACATCGTACGGCAAGTTAGGACATGTTACGATTCTTTATGCCACATTAGGAACTCGAATAGAAAGTTAGTATAATGTACGACGCCTTACAACTCCCAAGAACACCTTCCTTCACCTTACGAAACCTCAGAATTCCATAATACACCTAATGAATTCGTCCGAGTCCTTTGAACATCGTACGACAATTTAGGACATCTTAAGACTCTGTATGCCATATTAGCAACATGAAAATCACGTTAGTATCATTTAGGACGCCTTACAATTCCTTAGAACACATTACAACACCGTACAAAACCATAAATCTCCACAATAAACCTAATGAATTCGTCCGAATCCTTTGAACTTCGTACGACAACTTAAGGCTTCTTACGACTTTGTATGCCATAATAGCACCTTAAAAAGCACGTTAGTATAATTTAGGACCCTTTAAAACTCCTAACAACACCTTACAACACCGTACGAAATGTTAAAACTCATAATAAACCTAATGAATTCGTACGAGTCCTTTGAACATCGTACGACAAGTTAGGACATGTTACGGTTCTTTATGCCACATAGGAACTCGAATAGAACGTTAGTATAATGTACGACGCCTTACAACTCCTAAGAACACATTCCTTCACCGTACGAAACCTCAAAATTCCATAATACACCTAATGAATTCGTCCGAGTCCTTTGAACAGCGCACGACAAGTTAGGACATCTTAAGACTCTGTATGCCATATTAGAAATATGAAAATCACGTTAGTATTATTTAGGACGCCTTACTAATCCTAAGAACACCTTACAACACCGTACAAAACCATAAATCTCCATAATAAACCTAATGAATTCGTCCGAATCCTTTGAACTTCGTACGACAACTTAAGGCTTGTTACGACTTTGTATGCCATAATAGTACCTTAAAAAGCACGTTAGTATAATTTAGGACCCTTTAAAACTCCCAACAACACCTTACAACACCGTACGAAACGTTGAAACTCCATAATAAACCTAATGAATTCGTACGACAAGTTAGGACATCTTACGATTCTTTATGACACATTAGGAACTCTAATAATACGTTAGTATAATGAATGACGCCTTACAACTTCTAGGAACACCTTCCTTCACCGTACGAAACCTCAAAATTCCATAATACACCTAATGAATTCGTCCGAGTCCTTTGAACATCGTACGACAAGTTAGGACATCTTAAGACTCTGTATGCCATATAGAAGCATGAAAATCACGTTAGGACATCATGGACACTATTCGATATAGATTAATGGGGTTGAAGGTAAAGCAAACGGAACGAACAAGACAAATACTTGATGATTGGAACTTAAGCAGCGAAGGCATTGGCTAGGAGGATGATTAATGCATGGTACATAGCTAGATAGTAGTCTAGTGAGAATAACTTGTGTTTTGTTGATTGGTTCTTTTGTTTTATTTGCTATCCATTCAGGGGTATGCCCCATGAATGAACTAGTGTAGACATACTACGCTACTTGTACTCTTTGGGATGTTAATATATAATCACCGGGTGAATCCCTTTACCCAAAAAAAAATCACGTTAGTATCATTTAGGAGGCCTTACAAATCCTAAGAACACCTTACAACACCGTACAAAACCAAAAATCTCCATAATAAACCTAATGAATTCGTCCGAATCCTTTGAACTTCGTACGGCAACTTAAGGCTTCTTACGACTTTGTATGCCATATTAGCACCTTAAAAAGCACGTTACTATAATGTAGGACACTTTAAAACTCCTAACAACACCTTACAACACCGAACGAAATGTTAAAACTCATAATAAACCTAATGAATTCGTACGAGTCCTTTGAACATCGTACGACAAGTTAGGACATCTTACGATTCTTTATGCCACATTAGGAACTCGAATAATACGTTAGTATAATGAACGACGCCTTACAACTCCCAAGAACACCTTCCTTCACCTTACGAAACCTCAGAATTCTATAATACACCTAATGAATTCGTCCGAGTCCTTTGAACATCGTACGACAATTTAGGACATCTTAAGACTCTGTATGCCAAAAAACCCTAATTTTCTCTCCCTAGAATGGCAATTTCAAGTGTTCTTTCTTCTTCTTGGAATCTAATTGGTACTTGGTGTTTGATTTGCGGATCTAACACTTATGCGAATTAGGTTTTCTGTTTTTCTTCTTGTTATTGCCGTTTTTTATTCTAGGATCAGGGTTTTGTGTTGTGGGGCTGCCGTTTCTTGGATTTTCTTTGGGTTATTGATTCTTTGCTGCGTTGGTGTTCTTGGATTTGATCTTTTTCGAGAGAATAGAGGTTTTGAGCTTGCTGAATTCTGATCGTGGTTAGGGTTTTTTTGATCGTGATTAGCGTTTGTGGCAGCTGAAATAGAGGGACGAATTTGGCAATTGGTTCATGAATCTTGATTCTTGTTTCTTGAATCTTGATTCTTGTTTCTTGAATCTTGATTCTTGTTTCTTGAATCTTGATTCTTGTTTCTTGGTTCTTGAATCTTGGTTTGGTTATTTAATTCGTTTTTCTTGTTCTTTGGCCGTTTTTTTCTTGGGTTTGTACGATCAGATTCGTTTCTGATTATAAAAACGAGTATGGAGGGTGGTAATTTGGCTAGTAAGGTGCTAAAGATCGATGGCAATCCACGTTGTAATTTGTTGAAGAAGGAAAAGGCGACTAGGGTTTCATCCTTAAACCCTAATCCGCCTCATGGGGTTGACACGGCTAAGAAGAATGATGCAACAAGTCATACGACTGATTCACCTCATAAGAATGATTCAGCTCACACGACTTTGTCATCTAATGTTCATACGGCTGATGCATCTGATAGTTCTCATGCTCATGCGACTAATGTGAATGATGCGCCGGGTAAGTCTGGTTTGAATACAACGTATGCTGCTATTGTTCAACCAAAGTCTGACTTACCTGCAACGCCAGTTAATTTTCGTTATATGGTGTTGATGTTGTATTACCCAAAGAGACTGTGCGTATGATGTGTAATAAGCTTGAATTTACTTTGTATGGCTACTTTTTGGGGGATAGGCTAGCATATCCAGTGGTTGAATACTTTGCTAAAACTCATTGGAAAAAATTTGGCTTGCAAAAGGCAATGATGAATGCAAATGGTTTTTTCTTCTTTAAGTTTAATGATAGGAAGGGGATGATGGATGTGATTGAAGCAGGTCCTTGGATAATTCGTAATAAACCAATTATTCTGAATGTCTGGTCCCCTAACACAAAGCTACACAAGGATGATCTCAAGAATGTGTCTGTTTGGGTAAAATTACATGATATTCCGTTGGTAGCTTATTCTGATGTTGGTTTGAGTCTTTTGGTTTCTCAAATTGGAACTCCGAAGTTGTTGGATTCATTCACAAGCTCCATGTGTGCAAATACGTGGGGTAGAAGTAGTTTTGCAAGAGCTTTGGTTGAGATCTCGGCGGATGCGGGGTTTAAGGAGGAGATATCTATTGCTATTCCGGAATTAGAGGGGCATGAGTTTGGAGCAGCAAATGTGAAGGTTGAGTATGATTGGAAGCCTCCAAGATGTGGTCATTGTTGTGTTTTTGGCCATAATGATGTTGAATGCCCTAAGACGACTAAGCATGAGCAGAATACAAAGGCTAGAGAGGATGATGATGGTTTTAAGAAGTAAAGGATAAGAAGGCTGCAAAAAGATTTGGGGTTGCTTTAAAAAAACCCCAATTCGAGTATCGTCCAGTTAATAAAAAAGGGAAGGAAGTGCAAAATGTTAAAAAGCAGGTGACTAGGATTGATACTATGGAGACTAAAGGTGGTTCAAATATGGGTAAATCTGATCTAACTACATCAAACCCTTTTGAGGCGTTATCTATGGAGAAAATAGCAGAAATTGACACAGACAAGGTGAAAGGGAAAAGGGATAATGAAATCTCTAGGTTGGACTTGGATTCAGAAGTGGATGAGGTTCTAGAGGTGGATAATGGGACGGCAAGGTTTATGATGAACATGGCCATGGCGCTAGAATCTCCAGCGTCTACTAAAAGGGCATGTACCCCTTCTACATCGGGTGTTAATGGTTTGTCTGATATTCTGGATTACTAGGGACTTGATCTGCTGGCAAAATTGTTTTTGGTGTCTTTGTGCTGGAACCTACACTTTTGATGACGGCGGCTGATGGAATGGTTTTTATTTAGATTTCGTTTATGTCATTAATATGTGGTAGGCTAGTTTGTTTGGTTTGTCTTGGTTTTTTTTGTTGGTTTCGTTTTTATGTTCACATATGTGGGGCCTGTCCCGTATATGAACTAGTGTGGAACGCTTCCTCACCACTTGTACTTCATTGACGGTTGTCTTTATAATAGAATCACCGGGGTAACCCTTTACCCAAAAAAAAAGACTCTGTATGCCATATTAGCAACATGAAAATCACGTTAGTATCATTTAGGACGCCTTACAATTCCTTAGAACACCTTACAACACCGTACAAAACCATAAATCTCCATAATAAACCTAATGAATTCGTCCGAATCCTTTGAACTTCGTACGACAACTTAAGGCTTCTTACGACTTTGTATGCCATAATAGCACCTTAAAAAGCACGTTAGTATAATTTAGGACGCTTTAAAACTCCTAACAACACATTATAACACCGTACGAAACGTTAAAACTCATAATAAAACTAATGAATTCGTACTAGTCCTTTGAACATCGTACGACAAGTTAGGACTTGTTACGATTCTTTATGCCACATTAGGAACTTGAATAGAACGTTAGTATAATGTACGACGCCTTACAACTCCCAAGAACACCTTCCTTCACCGTACGAAACCTCAAAATTCCATAATACACCTAATGAATTCGTCCGAGTCCTTTGAACAGCACACGACAAGTTAGGATATCTTAAGACTCTGTATGCCATATTAGAAATATGAAAATCACGTTAGTATCATTTAGGACGCCTTAATAATCCTAAGAACACCTTACAACACCGTACAAAACCATAAATCTCCATAATAAACCGAATGAATTCGTCCGAATCCTTTGAACTTCGTACGACAACTTAAGGCTTCTTACGACTTTGTATGCCATAATAGCACCTTAAAAAGCACGTTAGTATAATTTTGGACCCTTTAAAACTCCTAACAACACCTTACAACACCGTACGAAACGTTAAAACTCCATAATAAACCTAATGAATTCGTACGAGTCCTTTGAACATCGTACGGCAAGTTAGGACATGTTACGGTTCTTTATGCCACATAGGAACTCGAATAGAACGTTAGTATAATGTACGACGCCTTACAACTCCTAAGAACACATTCCTTCACCGTACGAAACCTCAAAATTCCATAATACACCTAATGAATTCGTCCAAGTCCTTTGAACAGCGCACGACAAGTTAGGACATCTTAAGACTCTGTATGCCATATTAGAAGCATCAAAATCACGTTAGTATCATTTAGGACGTCTTACAAATCCTAAGAACACCTTACAACACCGTACAAAACCAAAAATCTCCATAATAAACCTAATGAATTCGTCCGAATCCTTTGAACTTCGTACGGCAACTTAAGGCTTCTTACGACTTTGTATGCCATATTAGCACCTTAAAAAGCACGTTAGTATAATGTAGGACGCTTTAAAACTCCTAACAACACCTTACAACACCGTACGAAATGTTAAAACTCATAATAAACCTAATGAATTCGTACGAGTCCTTTGAACATCGTACGACAAGTTAGGACATCTTACGATTCTTTATGCCACAATAGGAACTCGAATAATACGTTAGTATAATGAACGACGCCTTACAACTCCCAAGAATACCCTTCCTCCACCTTACGAAACCTCAGAATTCCATAATACACCTAATGAATTCGTCCGAGTCCTTTGAACATCGTACGACAATTTAGGACATCTTAAGACTCTGTATGCCATATTAGCAACATGAAAATCACGTTAGTATCATTTAGGACGCCTTACAATTCCTTAGAACACCTTACAACACCGTACAAAACCATAAATCTCCATAATAAACCTAATGAATTCGTCCGAATCCTTTGAACTTCGTACGACAACTTAGGAAAAGTGGATGAAAGATGAGGAGGCTGTGAGTTCGGAATCAGACAATGATTTTACTGTTGATGAAGACGTTGGAGTGTCTGAGACTCCTAGGGACATCACAGTCTATCAAACTAGATCACTAAGATCTAAGACTGTGACAGAACCAACTGTAGAATCTGTCCCTATTCCCGATGAAGCTGCTGATCCTATCAATCTTGACAAAGCTGAGGGAAAACGCAAACTGGATGTTGTGCCTGAAATAGTCAAAGAAGATGAAGTTGCTAAGAAAGCCAGAATGGAAGAAACAGTTCAGATTGAGCCGATTCAATCTGAGTCTGTAATTGAAACTGAAGTATCTAAGATGGCAAAGGTGGATGAGACTGTGAAGGAAATTGAAACTGATAAAACAGTTCAGATTGAGCCGATTCAATCTGAGTCTGTAGTGGCAAGTGAAGTGCCAGAGGTGGTTGAAGTAACTGAGAATGTGCAAGTTGTTACTGAAGAAGCATTTCAGTTTGGGCCGGTTCAAACTGAAACTACACCAATGATTGAGGCACTGGATTATTTGGATGATATAGACTTTACAGATTCTGAGCCTGAAGTTAATCCTGACGATGAGATACCTGCTGATCTTCCAGAACGATTTGCTTATTTAGAGAAGATGAAATATAATCCAGTATATTTGAATGGACTTACTGTCAGTCAAATTAATGAAGAGTATGAGAAGTGTTTGAATGCTCAAGACAAGGTAACAGCTGATGACAAAGAGTTTGTTGTAGAAATGGGTGAATGGACGCCTCTGCAAGAGAGCCTGAATATTGATGATCTACCTCCTGAAGAGTTGTATCATCAAGATCCTGAGGAGATGTCAACCCGAAATATGCGTGAATGGCTTAGTTCGAGGAACTATCTGTCACAACCCCAAAATCCACAAACGGAGTTTTACCGTTAAGTGTGTGACAAACCAGGATCTCAGTCATTAGTTACACGAAACGACACTATATGAATTTAAAATATACGTGTCTCATTAAATGAGAAAATTTAATACAGAGTTAATGTTTAATGATTTGCGGAAGCGTAATCGAAATGTAATGTTATTAATATTAAATGGAACTAAATGCGCAAAAACGCGCCCAACATAAGAAACATAGTTTAAATAATTGTTAAAACCAAACATAGTTTTTAAATGCAAGAAAGTGTTTAAATGTAAAGTTGTGACTCCATGCCATGTCCTAAGTGCGTTGAACCTCAGTGACCTGTAAAAGTGAGAGACTAACAAGTGTCAACACGACGGTTGGTGAGTTCACAAAGTAAGTATGAAATCAAGTAGTCCAGTTGCAAGCAGAAATATAAATTAAGTATGTCATTGTAGGTAGCTAGTCTACAACACATGTCCTAGAGGCGTATGTATCTGACCGAAGCTGACGTATGTACACATTAAGTGCATATTGCCCGTTCGTACATCCCAGCAGGATGCACTGTAAGTATGTTAGGTCATTCAACACCCGTTCGACAGGTCCTTCTGTCGTGCTAGCGCGACTAGCCTGGGTGGGGTTTGTCAAACCCAGTAGTACTACTCAAAATTTCTCCGCTATTTCACAAATACTAACGGTCAACTAGATATCCATGGGGTCTTTCATGAACAAAATAAAAGTTGCTCTATCCAGACATGCGACATACAAAATTTGTAAATCCGTAAAAGTAATCGTCCGTGTTCAGCCCATAAAAGGGTAGAATAGTAAATGTGCGGTTTAGTGAACTCACCTTAGGTTGCGCAGCAATTCAGTTTCTAAAAGCACACAGTAATACAACAACCTAAATAACAGTAGGTCTATTAATGTGTGTTCATGTAGGGTCATAGTACCCTATGCATCCAAATGGTCATACAAGTTGTGCGAGTTTGGAATAGTTTGACTTTTTGACCACGTTTGACCAAGTTTGACTTTTTGGTCCAAGTTTGACTTTTAGTTGACCCGAGTTGACCCACGACCCGTTGGTGATTTGTTAAGTGTAAATATGTTGCATTTGGTGTATTTGACCATATTATATCCACATACCACATCATACGTCTCACATTCACAAATCTTATTTCAAGTTCCACAAAAGTTTCCTTTATGGGAAAGTCGGATCTTTAACGTATATTTGCATAATTCAACATTCCTAAGCATGTCAACTATTACACACATACCATAGCATGTCACACAAGTCAACAACACTTACTAACACTTCATAGTTCTCAATGTACAACATACTAGCATGCGTGGTCATTTCTAAGTACCATACATTGTTCACATGATTGGTTTCAACTAGCGTAGTAATAATTTCACCATGGCATCCTAGTTAACTAGTACATACCATTTAGACTTCAACAAAACCATTTCAAGCAATCGTTCTACTAACCAACTAGCACCTACCAAAGTCCTTTCATGACCAAGGCATGTCTACTAAGCACCACATGTCTACAAACATTCATATGCCAACCCAAATCATGTTTGTACATCTAAAATCACTAAGCATGCATTCTAGTAGGCTTTCATGATTACAAGTTTCCTCATATAGTAAGTCTTTCAAAATCAAGGTGGATTCATACGTACAAATAATCAAAATTTGTCTAATACATTATCCTAACGTACTAGTGACCCCAAAATCATTCCTAGGCATCAACAATGTGTAATTTAAATCAAGTTCATGAGAAAAAGTTACTATTTTAAGTAACATGACAAAACGTTCATGCAATTTCAAAACCAATTCATCAAATCTCATTACATTCATCATCTACTCACTTAATCAATCATATTTCATCAAAATCAAGTATGTAACATCAAGTTTCAATGACTCCCTATCAAACCCTAGTTTCTCAATAACACAATTTTGCATCCATTTCATTAACTAATCACCAAAATGATAAATAACACATAAACAAAATCCCAATTCCACAACAAAATCACCAATTGACAAATTTGGATGAACTAAGGTTTCATGTCTTACAATTTTCGAAACATATATGAAGTTTTTAGGAATGAAACTTACTCGTAATGTGTTTATAACTTAAATTAGCAAGCAACAACACCACCAAAGATCCAACACAACCGAACATCATCACTTGACGAACCAAGCAGCCGAAATATTCAACTGGCCATAACTTTTTCATCGCTACGAGTTAGAAGACGTATTTACTATCATTGGAACCGTCTCGTCGAGACGAAGATTTTGATATATAATAGGCCTCGTGACGACGTCGGAGCTGGCCGGAATCTGGCCGGAAAGGTGACGGCCTGGGAGGAAAGAAAAACACAAGTGACGTTTTTTTTATAAAACTAGGTTTAGAAATTGTTAATTTTTGTTTAATGTTAAGTTGGGTTGGGCCTTGGGC
This sequence comes from Tagetes erecta, assembly GCA_030867185.1. NCBI lineage: Eukaryota > Viridiplantae > Streptophyta > Magnoliopsida > Asterales > Asteraceae > Tagetes > Tagetes erecta. Next base: position 46,048,807 of record CM061489.1, on the reverse strand, counting down.
CATCCATGGGTCACATGGGTGACCCACGGGCCCCGTTTTGTTTCGGTTTTGCAAACACCATGAAAATCTTTCTCAAATATTCATTTTTGTTTCGTAAGGGTTACCGAAATCCGCAAGCGGTTAAAACCGGTAAATACCCGGTTACACGAAAATTCAACAATTAAGACACATAACAGTTAAAATGTATTATTATTGTATTCGCATTCATTTAAGATCACCAACGCCCGGGTATTAACTCGTGTGGTCGTTTCGTGTGAATATTTATATAACGGTTTGCACATTTAATTCATCACATTAAATGAAAAGTATAATTGCGTTAACGTGACTAACAGAGTTTAACTAACGAAGTTAACCTGAATTTGTCGGGTGTCACACTATCCATATAAGACTCTGAAGAGATTAAAACGAGAATCATTAAAGAAGATAGTGGTGATTTTCATGAAGACTGAAAAGATGCATAATCGCATGTTTTTCTTATACTACAGCAATCCGCAATACTATGAGTTGACAAAGAGATACAGAGTGCTTGAACCCAAAGAAATACCGTTGATGGCTTTACCAGTTGATGCACATAAGAAGAGAAAAGTGCTGATTGATATGTTCCCCAGCAAGATGAAATCTTACAACATTCCAATGGACGTACGAGAATCTTGGCATAAGTCTACCACGGCAGGTGATATTGTCAGATCACTGCTAAGTAAAGGACAATCTGTTGCTGAATTGCTGAATGCTATGATCCTGCCGGAAAAATCCAAGAATGTTAAGATTATCGCCTGGAAGTATGATGAGTTATTTGATGCTTTTCTGATTAAGAGAATTAATGGTTTGTGCGATGTCTATCATTATTACTCGAGCATTTTCAAGCTGCAAGTGCAAGATTTGAAGGAGCTGCACAAATTGAGATTGATTAATCACACGCATGCTGAGCGTGGTGACAAATGTGCAATGCTACTAGATGCAGGAATGAGCCGTTTGCCGAAGTTTTTGGAGTTTAGAGGACAACAAGAAGATAGTGAATACGTTCAAATGAAGAAAACGAGGAAGGCAAAGAAGTTGATTATGCGAGACATGTATTTGGAAGAGTTCTCAGACGAATATTTGGATAAAATCACAGATCCGAGATTGAAGGTGATCGATGGTTCTCAGGCAACTAAGCCCATTTTAAAGGTGTTTTACAATCAATAGACCTTTGAGCTGAAATTGGTGCGTAATTTGGATGAATGGGATCAGGACATGATCACATTATTTAGTACGTTTGAACTCAAACTACTACATCCATCTTACATTGACTTTCTCCGAAACTACAAGATGGAAAAGTTGAAAGATCCGGTTGCAGAAGAAGATCGAAGATTGTTTGTTATTATGATTGAGGTGATTGGGGCTGCTACTGAGAAAATTCAATTAAGGAAGGCATTACTTAATGCTAACCTTGTGAAGATTGATATACCGGAGATCGAATACATGAGAGTGACGTCGAAGGGTACCTTGGAGGTTAAAGTCAAAGGAAGGACGAAACCGCATGTGTTTTATGCTAATATTGACTTTGCAGGTATTAACTTGGACTCGCTGAAAAGAATGAAGGATTGTGACATTCTAACAAATGAATCAAAGCCAAGACAAGCCAAGATTGCTGAGAAGTTCAAGTCTTGCATCGAGGAGGCTTTAAAAGAACAAGAAGAATACAAAGGGAAGGAATTATTGGATGTTAAAGACGAACCAGAAGATTGGTGAGAGATTGGAGCTGGAAAGCAAAAGATGAAAACTGTTGAAGATTTTTGAAGTCTAAAGATAAATCTTAGGGGGAGTACTGTTAGTGCTTATTTCTGTTTAAGATTTACTTTGTACTTTGTTTATACATTTTGTATAGTTTAGGGTAAATTTTGTATTTTCCCTAATGTATTGTTGCATAAAGCATGTAGTAAGAGAATGTTAGTGAGAGAGTCTAGATCACAATTACATGTTAGAGAGAGAGTTAACTGTGTGTGATTTACATTCTCCTGCATTTTGTACTACAATATTTGCTTTGATCATCAATACAAAGAGAATTATTTAGTAATGAATTGTGTTGTTGATTGAACTGTTTGTGTGCTTATTTCATTCTGATCATTGAGCGATATCGATCCAATTGAACCTATCATCTATCCCACTCCTTTGAGCCACGTACACCATCTCGTTATCATCAACCTAATAAAAATCAGGTTCAGAATCATAATCTATCAACTGCTCCTCCTCCTCTTCATCAACCAGCTTCATACCTTCATATTTCCCTTATCAGCAACTACTTCTTCGCCTCCCAGATCAGTCTCAATATCGAGACATAAGTCATCAGTAACTTCTGTGTCTTTAACAGTTCCGCTCCCACCAGCAGCACTGAAACCGCCGAAATCTTTTCGACTAGTTCCAGTTTGCACCATCTCTCTTAACGTTGGATATTTTGAAATATTTACCATATCATGTATCTCAGCATCCGTCTCTATACGTCCAAGTTTAACCTCCTTTTTCACCTCATTTAGTTCAGTCAAAAGTTTCCTGATCAAGCACTGTTGATCTAGCATAATCTTCCGTAAATCACTCATCTCTGTTTCTCTGTGCCTCTCACGCTCCTCAGAATCACTTGAAAACACTTTAAAATGCGCGATTAGAGTTTTATGAACTTAGGGTTTAGTGTCGGGTCGAAGTGTGTTTTAAATTTGAGTGTGAAGTGTGACCCAAATCGACCCAGATCAGTTAACATATGCACACCATAGTTTCGCAAACCCGAAACTAAAGTGTCGCAAAAACCCTAAATATTAAAAAAAAAAATTTAAGAAACAAAGAAAGTCAAAACTTATTAAATTACAAATATTTTAAAATAAAATCAAGCACATCCAATTGAGATAGAACCAAAAACCAAGACCCATACTATGAGCTTTAAAATAGGAATCAAGACAGTAAAACGGAATGAATCGCGAGGAGAACAGAAAACGAATGTCGGGCAATCATCCGGAGAGACAAAGATATGAAAATATTGTCAATATGTTTGTCCATTTAAACCCATGCCTTGTTCCTTTCAACATACAACCTGTAACGACATTATCATGTTTTCGTTCGATTTGAAGAAACTCTGGCAACTTGGTTTCCACAGACATTTAGCAAAGTAACTTGTTTTGACCTCATGGCTTATTGAGTTTAGATGATTCAACGAGATTTTGTAATTTGGATGGGCATAGACCAAGATCAATTAATGATCAAGGTGAATGTATTTGGGAGTGAACTAGAGTTGGGGTTATATGTATGAAGCGTCAAACAATGATCTTGATGTAGAAACATTGTGAGCTTAGCTTTACATGTGAGTGTGTTCTTATGTATGAAGCGTCAAACAATGAACTTGATGTAGAAACATTGTGAGCTTAGCTGTACATGTGGGTTGCAGATGATGAGCGCTCCAGGTCTATATTTACATATAATAAAGGAGATGATCATCTGAGCGTGCTGATGAGAACTTCAGGTCTATATTTACAAATAACAGAGAAGATCATCACTCCAGGTCAATACTTCCATATAGCAGAGGAGATGAGCATGAAAATAAAATTCTGAAGAGCTAACGAGAAGCGTCATTCAGGGCTACGGCTGATGGGTTTGGATTTGGGAAAAATCAAGCAACAATCAAATACTCTCAGCCCATTTTTGTCAAAACTTATTACTTTGTGCAGGCCAAATGTTTGAGAAAATGCTCCTTATCACCGAGCTCTTTCTGAACTTAGTTTAATCACAGAGTTGCTGTCTAATAGTATTCGGGCTGAGCCTACTGACACATCAGTATACAAATCCCCTCCCTCCTTCAGACGCTTTCAACCCTTATCTGAATCCTGCAAGAAACAAACAGTATTTACATGAGATGAAGCACAATCATGAAATTTGTAGTATTACCCCCCCCCCCCCCCAAAAAAAAACTTTCAGTTTTCAAACTGAAATTTTTCAACAAATTTACGAACTTTTAAGATCATACGCAACAAGATGGCTGACATTATTAGAAAATATAAGTAAGAAAAACAGATTTTCCCTTCACATTTCTCCCCCTTATATATATATATATTTTTTTTATTTATTTATTATTTTTTAATTATGAAAAGACAGACTTTTAAATAGAATTTAAAAAAGAAATCAACCCAAGCATATTGATTAATTCATAAAAACGCGGTTTATCAAACGTTTTAGTGAACAGATTATCTTTTTGATTTTTGGTGTCGATCGAAATGATATTGATAAAACCCTTCTCCTGAGCATCCCGAATGGCATGAATTCGAGTTTCAATGTGCTTCGTTCGAGTATGGTGAACAGGATTCTTGGTAATTCCAATGGCAGCCTCATTATCACAGAAGATCGGAGTGTGAAGAAAATTGATTCCGTAATCGATCATCTGATGTTGAATCCATAGTACTTGACAGCAGCAGCTGGAGGCAGCAGTGTATTCAGCTTCGCCAGTAGATAAAGAGACGGTGGTCCGTTTCTTGCTCTGCCACGAAACTAAACACTCCCCCAGGTACTGACACCCACCAGAAACCGATTTCCGATCAAGTTTGCAACTGCCATAGTCACTATTAGAATAAGCATGAATATCAAATCTCCCCCCTTAAGGATACCACAATCCTAGACGCGGAGTTCCCTTTAGATAACAAAAAACACGCTTCACGGCCTTTTCATGTGACTCTTTAGGATTTGCTTGATACCTGGAACAATAACCAACAGTAAAAGCAATGTCTGGACGACTTGCAGTTATGTACATTAACGATCCAATCATCGACCTGTAATGGTGAGCATCAACAGACTTTCCGGATTCATCAGGAGTGAGACATGTCTGTGCTGTAAATGGAGACAACTCTGAAGAACAGCCGTCCATCTTGTATTTTACCAAAATCTCCTGAATATACTTCTCCTAATGAATGAGTATACCATCGGGTTTTTGTACCACCTGCATACCGAGAAAGAAACATATCTCACCCATCATACTCATTTCGAACCTCTCATTCATCACCTCCTCAAATTCTCTACACAAACTATCATTTGACGAACCAAAGATGATGTCATCTACATACGATTTAACCAATAGGACGTCATCACCAATTACTTTCTTAAGGAGAGTCATGTCGATGGTTCCTCTTGTAAAACCTTTGCTCAACAGATATTGCGTCAATGTTTCGTACCAAATTCGAGGGGCTTGATGTAGTCCATAAAGCGACTTGTCCAATTTATAGACTTTTTCTGGGAAAACTGGATCCTCGAAACCTGGTGGTTGACAAGCATATATCTCTTCATCGATATCCCCATATAAGAATGCACATTTCACACCCATTTGATAAACTTTAAAGTTCTTGTGTGCAGCATGGGCAAGAAAGATTCGGATGGCTTCAAGTCTAGCAATAAGAGCAAAAACATTAGTGTAATCGATGTCTTCCTCTTGTGCGAACCCTTGAACGACCAACCGAGCTTTGTTACGAACAACGACTCCTCTATCATCAGGTTTATAAAGTATACCCACTTTGTCCCAATTGGGTACTTGTTTGGTGGAATATCGACAAATTCCTAAACCTTGAGCTTTCTGAGCTATTGAAGTTCTAACTGCACTGATTCCACCCAGCTCGGATCTTGTAATGCCATGTTAATGTTCTTTGGGACGGTTTGTGACAAAAAAAAAGAGAATAAACAAATGTTGATGAGACCAGATTGATGACGTGTATGAACACCGTCAGAAATGGATCCTATGACCAAATCATGAGGATGATTTTTCAGTTCCTTGTAAAGAGAGTTGGATGTAGAGATATCTGAAGCTGGTAAAGTAGATGAATCAAGAGAGGTGTCTGCGACAAAAAATCTCGAGGAGAAATAACAGGTGATGTAGGATAAGATGGTGATGGTGGAGGATCAGTGGTAATAACAACATCAGGTGTGGATGGCATCGGTTGTGGAATTTCTGTAGTAGGTGAGAAAATGACGGGATCAGGTATAGCTTCAGAATACACAGGAATAATTTCATCTTCTTCCAGAAACATTGGTAGATTGAAAGAATTAAACATGGTCATGGCATCATAGAACCAAGAAGGATCAGATCCGGTATCGCATACATTTGATTCCTGCCAATCGACATAGAAAGATTCTTGAACTATTTTGGTACGCCTATTGTAAACTCGATAAGCTTTCTGAGAGGAGGAATAGCCAACAAAGAAACATTCATCAGAAACAGCTCCGAATTTTGACGTTTGCGCTTGAGTCTTCAGCAGAGTGCAAGAGCATCCAAAAGGTCGAAAGAAGTCGATCAGTGGCTTCCTTTTGTGAAATAGTTCATAAAATGTCTTCATTTTGTCCTTCACGATCAGCACTCTATTAAGCACATATGACGCACAATTAACAGCTTCGGCCCAGAAAATGATTGGAAGTTTTGATTCAATTAACATAGTCCTTGCAGCTTCCACTAAAGTTTTGTTTATGCGTTCCGCCACTCCATTTTCCTGTGGAGTTCTAGCTGCACTATACTGTCTCAATATCTCCCGTTCTTCACAAAAAGAGTCAAAAATATGATTTCTGAACTCTGTCCCATTATCACTTCGAATAGCCTTCACCTTCTTTCCACTAATTGTCTCGATCTATAAAATAAGACTCTTAAAAGCCCCTTCAGTCTCTCCTTTGTTTGCCAGAAAGCTAACCCATGAATATCTTGAAAAATAGTCTGTAGCAACCAAGCAATAAGATTTCTTAGCAATGCTTTTGACACTAATTGGTCCAAACAAATTTGCATGCAATAATTCAAAGGGACAGGAAATAGAGTTTATCGTTTCAGATTTGTGAGACTTTTTATGTTGTTTCCCCTTAGCACATACCATACATTTCTCTACCACAGAAAAATCTTATGGGTAAACCACGAACTAGGTTATGTTTAACAAGTTTATTAATATTATCAAAATTAACATGACCAAGTTTCCTGTGCCATAAAAATGCTTCTGAAGAAGATGCTTTCGACAATAAGCATGCGACAGTAGAGGTTGACTCCTTCGAGTTCATGTCAAGAAAATAGGTTTCATTCTTCCTTGGTGCACACATCACAATCAAGTCTTCAGGTACAGAAACATGAAAATTCCGGTTTCAGAAACAAGCATTCATCAGATTTGAAGAGAACATGAATATTCTTATCACAGATTTGAGATACGCTCAACAAATTGAAATGCAACTCTGGAACATAGTTAACCTTCTCCAACGTCAATGATCCATTGGATACCTTACCTTGACCGATCATTTTCCCTCCTTTCTTAGCTCCAGCAAAAGCTACTTCCCACCATTTATTATACTGAAATTTGTAAGTAGATCTTTCAACCCAGTCATATGTGGAGAACATCCACTATCTACATTCCACAGACTATTTGGCTTCCTTGGACATTCCTGACATGACAAAAAGAAAATTTAATTAGAAACAGGAACCCATGCCTTAGAAGACTTGGGTTTAAACAACGAAAAGTTAACATAAAAATGGTTATTTACAAACCTATTAAATCTATTAGTTAAGCTAAGGTTATTTACACCCTTTCGAACAAGTTCCGGACAATTTTTAACGATATGAGTGTCCTTACCGTAGCGGAAATAATGTGACTTGAAACATTTCTTTCCGAAATTACCAGTAGAAATGAGATCAATCACAATTTCTTCATCACATTCAGACATGTTTGTGTCTGAATCACTAAAAGAAACATACATCTCTTTTGTTTTACCTTTTGATGTGCTAGCTTCATTACTTGAGTCCTTAACATGATTTATCTTTGAGTTGTTTGTCTCAACGGGTTTGGTTATGCGAATTGGAACAAAGGTCGGTATTGGTGTTGAGACAAACTTCTTAAAACAGTTCTTATGTGGCAACACATCATTAGATTCCACAAAAGAAACATGATCATCATGAACATCATTCAAAACACACACATCATAGTCACTGTTTAGTACAGACGGTTTAGTGTTTAAACTACTCGAATCATTTAACAAAACAGTTGAACTGCTACTATTGTCTAAAGTAGACTTCTTTGAATTTAAACTAAAACTTGAAACAGAGCATCATAGTCCAGTCGAGTACAATGTCGGGATCGAGTCACAGATACAACCAAGCTATTAATTTCGTAAGACAATGTCCAAGAATCAACTTTCGTTAAGTAGAGTCGCAAACCATCTACAAAATATGATCAACAACAGAAAACAGGTAGTATCGCAAACAAAACCTAGTGTCGCAAGATGAACACTAGTGTCGCAAGATCAATATGAGAAAACCCCTTCTACACGAAAAAGCACAAAAAAATCCCCACAGAAAACACAAATCAGATCCAATTAATGATCTGATGATTCCGATTGATTCACAATGTAAAATAGGTCAATCCCAAGCCAAATTCAATCCATAACAACAGCAATTTAGATCCAATTTGATTGAAAAAGCTTTTTGTCCAAACTTATGAAAAATACCCCAAAATCACACCTAGATCTCAGATTTCGATTGATTCCAAAACCAAAAACACACGATTCCAATCCAATTCCATAATAATTATCAACAGATCAGATCCAGAATTGATAAAAAGTGAAATGTATCTAAAAACCCTCAAAAACCAAAATCATGAGCACAATGGCTCTGATACCATATGATCACACCGAAAATAAATTTGATCAAAAATCAAATTTCGAAAACATCAAAAGTTTTCATATAAAACCAAACATTTACCTAGATAATCACACCAAAAACAATTTTGATCACAAAAACAACTTTTGAAAAAATAAAAAATTTTCACACAAGATCATAACATTTACTTATATAATCACAACAAAAACAAATTTGATCAAAAAGTCAACAATATTTCACATAAAACCACAACATTTTATCTATATTTAATCACACCAAACCAAACTTTCATCAAAAAATAAACTTTTGAAAAAATAAAAAAATTTCTCATAAAACCACAACATTTACCTATATAATCACACCAAAAACAAATTTGATCAAAAAATCAACTTTCTAGAAATTAAAAATTTTCATCTAAAACCAGAACATTTACCCATATAATCACACCAAAAACAAATTTAATCAACAAACAACTATTGAAAAATTTTAAAATTTTCACATAAAATCACAATATTTACCTATATAATCACAACAAAAACAAATTTGATAAAAAAATCAACTTTCAAAAAATCAACAAATTTTCTAATAAAACCACAATAGTTTACCAATATTTAATCACATCAACCAAATTTCACCAAAAAATCATGTCACACCCCCAATTTACACTACCAGAGTTCTACCGTTCGGGGTGTGACATGCCAGGATCTCATCGCCTCTATATGAATTTATAAACCAACATTTATTAAAACTAAAGTTTTAGAATAAGTATGTAGTGCGGAAGCATAAATAAAAATCCAACATTCAATGTGTAAACCACGCGTCCAAAAACCAAAGTTAATAAAAAGGAAAAGAGTTTAATGCAACTACGACTCAACCAAAACATGCTCCTAATCCGTGCATAGTACCTGAGAAAGACATGCTAAAATGTGTCAACACTAGGTTGGTGAGTTCACAGGTTTAGATAATCATAAAAATACAACAACAGCCGTAATGTATAATACAATTATATCATTGGGTAGCGAACCTAGTTTCTTATTATTTAAGCGTTTCGATACCGAGCTGACTGAGATTTATATGCACCTCGACACCATTGCTAAAAACAACAACGGACCAACAACATTGGACAATTCACACCTTCCCGGCTCCCAGCCGAGGGTGGGGTTTGTCAAACCAAGTAGTACTACCCGAACTTCCTCGCTTTACCACGTATATTAGCGGTTCGAAGATTTAGTGAGGACTTGACAAATTGTTACGTTTACGCTTAATAATCAAGAGATATAAAGTAAATACAATTTTCAAATTTAGTTTTGTGCATGCTTTCTCCCCCAACAGGAAAATAGTAAAAGGGGCCGTGAAACTCACCTTAGGTTGCCTGCTACAAATAATTAGCAAAAGTATAATTTCCAAGTGCGACCAATGACCTGTTTGAGTTCTACTAATTAGATACAAATTACTCTAATAGAATGCACGTTAGGTTTCGTGTTCTCGGTTTGGTTTCATACTAACACCCAAATATAACATCATATATACTTTTAAAGGGTTTAATCTCACAAGTTACGTTTAGAATTTTTACCGATAAAAATTAGCATAATAAATTCGATACATACATACACACACATTTCTATAATTACTCAAAAACTTTTCTACACATGCACATGATCATGTGCACTTCACAGTTTATATTTTAATTATAAGTACAAATCCTGACATCATGCCCATACACATATGTACTATTACTTGCCCCCATGTATACTATGCATTATCTACATACCCAATGCAAACATACCCGTGAATATATACGCCTATATGCCTTTCATAAATATAAAAATTCTACAAACACATATATACTCATGCTTCTAAGGCTTGCATACTCACTCATCTATACTACATTATAATGCATATTAGATGGGCAATATAGTCATTACACAAATTCCTTAAACTTTCAACACCTATTCCCTTAAAACCCATTTTCATGCTCACTTTCAAATTTCAAACCAATCTTCCAAAACCCTAGATCCAGCCACTGCAAATCTTTTCCATTAAGCAGACTTCTAGCAATAGATAGAGAAAGTAGGAGGACGGATACAAGATGATATAGATGGATTGACGGTACAGGTGGTAGAGGTACGCAAATGTAACTCATCTGAACCATATGATAGGGTTCAGTCAACTCATTACTGTAATTTTCCCCCATTAACCCCTACAATCGATGCTCTTTTTTCTTGTTCATTGCCGCCGATACATTGATTACTCATCATTGATTATGAGAAGATAAACAAAAGATCTCCACAGGTATGTTATCAGATCTGTGATAATTATCGTTGTTGTTGTTGTTGTTGTTGTTATGTTAGTGAAGTTGAAGTGTTTGTGTTTTAGCTTCATTTTCGTATGGATTTGATAGTTTTCACTTGGATTTGATAGTTTTGTGGTGGTAGGGAAGTGGCAATATCTCATTTTGCCAATTACGTTAGTGAAGTTTGTTGTGTTCGATGTTTTGATTTGGGTTTTAGGTTGATATTGGTTGGATTTGATAATTTCGTGGTGGAAATATCTCATCGTTGCACTTATGTTAATTAAATGGTGCTTGTTGTTCAGTGTATCTGTTTTGATTTGGAGTTTAGGTTAATTTTTTTGCTTTGGATTTGGTGATTTTGTGGTGGCATGGAAGTTGCAACTGTCATTGTTGCAATTACGTTAGTGAAACTGAAGTATTGTGCTGAGTGTGTGTTTTTATTTAGGTTTTAGGCTTATTTTTATTTGGATTTTGATAATTTTGCAGTGCCAGGGAAGTGGTGGAGGATGTTTGTCTCCTACAAAATTAAGGAAGATGAGGTTGAATCTACTAATTTCAATTTGGTTTGAGATTGATGACTGGTATTTTGATAATTAACACATTTACTATGAACGAATTGGTATATTATGTGAAGTTTTATACAAAATGTCTTGATAATTATGTGTTAGACTTAGTTTTTTATATAATGATTGTTTGATTTGTTATGTGAATCAGGTGATTTTGTAGAGATTTGTAAAGATATTGATGTTGTTATTGTACTCCCCGAAAGCCATACATTAAAATCAAAGGATGACCATATATCATATTCAAGAATTGGGACAAGAAGATGTATATGTGGACTGTGAAAGTGGTGGTGATAAAGTAACTACATTTCCCTTTGAGTTTCAGAAGACTAAACGAGCCTCACATAGAAAGCAAATGGCTTCATTTTTTAAACAACCAAACTTAAAATGGGATGATGCACATAATTTGGTTCCTTTTGAGGGTGATGAGGTTTCTTTCAAGATGGTTAATTCGTATAGCAAAGCGGTTGTGATGATGGGAGATTCTGTTGGTGATTATGAAAGTAAGACCTTTATATAATTCATATCATTAAGCACAATCGTTTTATATAACTTATGTTCATTATTTTTTGTCATAATAATGTCTTTTTGGTTCACATGTTATATGTATTAGCACCATATTTCTTGCAAGGTGTTGGTGTTTCTTTTACATGTTCGGTATGCTAAGTTGATTAACCATTTGTTTTATATATCATAATGAAGTGTTTTTGTTCACATGTTACATGTATTAGCGCCATATTTTCTTGCAAGGTGTTTGTTTTCCTTTTACATGTTTGGTATGCTATGTTGATTAACCATTTTTTATAGTATCTACTGCAAATTATCAATGTGTACACCTTTATTTTCTGGTTTTCATATTTCTCGTTGTTCTTCTTTTTGGATTCTAATAGCATTTGCATCTGTTGTATTTGTGTAGCTATGTTTGCTTTGTTTCATAGTTGATTTTGGAGTTTTTTTTATAGCTAAGGTTGCTACATATTAGCATGTCTGTTCGCTCTGTGCTGCAACTAATATTTTATTGTTTTATATTTGAGTATTGCTGTGTTTTGCACCTATTTTGTGTACAGATGCTCATTTTGTCAAAATATTAGTATTGTGCTACTCATTTTATGTATAGATGCTTAACGTCTCCACCTGCAGTTTCAGAAGATGGTGTTCCAATCAAGGTAGAGCATGAAGCCAATAAGAAGGTCATGTGGGTCTAGATGGGCGGACTGAGGCTTGCCAGCAAAGGTCAAAAAGCCCAGCTGTTGACCAATAACTTCAAATTCAACGTGTCAAACATTGATGGACACTTCTTGCACTATAGTGTATGCTTTTCGTTCTCTTTGGACTCAAGTGTCTGTGTGGCTTTCTTGCTTTAATGAATATATCTTAATTTGTGTAATCAACATCATTATAGTCACTTTGGTTAGTGTCATTTTCTATTTATGAAGTTGCTTTATTTATTTGGAAAAATATATTTAGACAAACTTTGACATATCAGAAAAAAGTAGAAAATGTATAAATCTCAAATGTCTTTTGAGTGTTTGCTTAAATGAAGTTTGCCTATTTGACTAATAATAATTGTAAAACTTGATTATGTGTTTTACTTGCATTAAAGATTAAATTTATTAACAGCTTTGTTAATTTACCAAACATTTGATTTTTTCTATAAACACGCTCAACCTGTAGATAGAAAGGTGTGAGTTGAAAAGTGCTTGATCGAAAGGAGTTTGCCTTTGATGGAGAGAAGAGTTTGTTTATCGTTGGTGCCCTTCCAAGAAACAAACTTGAGTTCACTGTTGTGCTTGAGAGTATGAATTCCAATAGGTAAATTTTTAAATAGTTAGAAACAGTAAGAATGCAGTTTCACTTTAGTTAAAGTTGTGGAATTTAATTGTTATGGATTTGAATATTCAGGAATAATGGAAATGCAAGTCCTGATAATGACGCTGACAAGAAAACAATGTGTCGTTCCTATCAATCTATAACTTTTAAAGTGGAGTTGAGTATGAATTCCAATAGGTAAACAAATTTGTTGCATTACATTTGGTAAGTTCTTGCTGCTTACATGTTAGGGCTTAGTTTTCTTGCAGTTATAGTGCTCAATTGTTGTATGATGGTATGTTCTCAATTGGTCCTCAGTTGTTGTTTGATGGTAATTGTTTAGATGTTCGATGGAAGTAAATAATGATCTTACTGTGTTGGTATTTCAAATAATGTTATATTACAAGAACCATTATGTAATTGGTTAAGTTTGGTTTTCTTTATTAAAATGTAGCAATAACATCAAAAACCTGTGTATCGGTTTATGTAATCGATTAGGTTTGATATTTTTGTTGGTGCATATAGCAGACCAACTGCAAGCTAAGAACAGTAGTTGAGAAAATATTTTGTGCCAACAGTAAAAAAACACTGAATTTTATATCTACTGAACATTTTATCATGAAGACTGGAAGTTCATTATAGATCATATGCAACCCTGGAACATGTTAAACTTTGCTTAACTTTTTATTTGTTTGATTTTATATGCGAGTTGAAATGATGAGCTTCACATATTATGCCAAAAGTCATCTACGGATTATTGTAACATATGCTGATGTACTTCATAGTTGAGTTGTATGTTGTTATTTCATATAGTAACGTACTGACTTTGTATGAGTTTGTTGTTATTGTGTGTAGATCAAATCTATACATTTGGGTTTTTTATTGTAACATATCAAAGGATTTAAGTGTTGTTATTCTTACAAATAATACTAACCCACATGTCTAAGTCCAAGATTGAATCTTGTTGCTACCATAATGTGCTCTGGTTTTATTTAGTTTGCAGCTGCTTATGTGTATTAAGCTGGATTTTGGCTCCTACCTCTTTGGTGGTTTATAAGATAACGGTAGGCTCTTTGGCTTAGGTTTGACAGATTTTTTATATTAGCTATGTTTGTTGCATTTAACATCTGGTTTTGGAGTTTTTTATAGCCAAGGTTGCTACATTGTGGCATATTTGTCTGTGTTTTGCACCTACTTTGTTATGTTGTAGTTATGTTTTGAAGAATATTTATTTACATGCAATAAGTGACACCCCACCCCCACACAATATTTTTTATGAATAAATTTACTAGCAAGAATAGTTTCCGCAATTAACTGTAGGCAGAGCTGCATGTCTCATCATTCAAATGAAAACACTTTCAAAGTATACTAACAAAGGCAAAATGATATGGTAAGTATGTTTATAAAATACTAGGTTAGAACCCGTGGGTACCCACGGGATGAAACGAAAAAATGTCAACATTGTTTAACGTACTGAAAATTTTTTTAACATGTAATGAGTATAATTTAGTTTCATATTTAAATTTACATAGAGTGCAACAATATGGTAACATAAAACCATTAAAAGTAACTTTGAACCATAGTATCATTAAAAGAACATTTTTGAACTAAAGATTTCCAAAGATTTCCTTGTAAACAACATTAGTTGTGTGGTTTGTAACATTGCCAGACTTGTTTTGTATAAGAATTTTCAAGCCTCCTCTGTTTTTAACCCTTGACAATGCAACATAAAGTTGTCCATGTGAAAATACTGGATCTTTTAAGTATAGGCCAACCCTTGACAACGATTGTCCTTGACTCTTGTTTATAGTCATAGCAAAACAAACTGCAATAGGAAACTGTCTTCTTTTGAACTTGAAGGGTATCTTTTTATCAGACGGGGTAAGGCTTAGGCGTGGAATGAAAGTTCGAGTACCAATATTAGCCCCCGATATGATTTCTGCTTCAATGACCCTGTTACCCAGATAAAGTACACGTATCCTTGTTCCATTGCACAAACCATTTTTTTGATCAATGTTGCGAAGTAGCATAATTGGAACACCAACTTTCAAGACTAATTCATGATTAGGGACACCTGATATTTTAAGTCCATTCAAAATGTCAGGTGAGTATAGGTTTTCATCAAATGCTTCACTCACAAAATCCGACTGACAAAAAGAATCCGAACTTAAATACTGTTTTTCATCTCCAGGTAACATAGACATGATACGATCATTGATATACTGAACAACCTCGTTTGTAGGTGCAAGAATAGCTCTGTCTTGAAAATAATTAGGCTCATGTAACTTGTCCAACATTAAAGGATAAACAAAGTCAATTAAATCCAACACAGGGTCTGGAGAAGCGGAAATTAGGAGATCTTTTGGGATTTCAATAATAGACTCACCGTCATTCGGTTGGCCCACCTTCCCTTCTCCAATGTCTAGTAACCATTTAGAAATTCTGCAGTTTCATTAATGTTTGGTGAGTCAATACCTAAAGACAACCTCATGTTCTTTGTCAATTGGAGAACTTTGACATTTGACCATATGTATGAAGAACATAGGGATGCATTAACGATGTTATGCCTGGATCCATTTTGTACTACAGGAAGGATTTGACGAAAATCACCACCAAGGACGACAACTTTACCACCAAACATGATATTGTTAGAGCAACTACCATCGTTGGTCAAAACATCATTCATTGTGCGATTTAATGCTTCAAATGCATGTTTATGGCACATAGGAGCTTCATCCCAAATAATCAACGAAGTTTTTCTTAATAGCTCTGTAGCCTCACTATTTGGCTTAATAAAACACATAGAGTCTTCATTAAGATTCAAAGGAATAGAAAACCTTGAATGTGCAGTCCGACCGCCAGTTAGTAGTAAAGATGCTATTCCACTTGAAGCTACTTTCAAAACTATTTCTCCATTCGATCGTAAAGACGCTGATAAAGTCTTCCACAAATAAGTTTTTCCGGTACCGCCATAACCGTATAGAAAATAAACACCACCTTGATCTCTTCTAACAGATGTCATAATAGTATCATAGACACGTCTTTGCTCATCCGTTAGCGCATTGATAAGCCCAACAACATCTGTTTTTAGATTGTCAATGTCATAATCTAGCTCTTCAGTAATAAATCTATTGTTGCAGTCTATTATAGTTGAAGAGTCGGGATATGGCATTGAAGGAAATTTTTTCAGAGTCGAGTTATTACGAAGTAAAATTTTCTCAATCTCATAAAGAGTGAGGTTCTTGATCTGCTCCTCAGTCAGTGATAAATCTAGAAATGAAAAAAAAAGTATGTTAAATGTTTATAATAAGATGTTTTTATAATAAATAAGTCTAAGAAGGTAAATTTATTTTATTATAATTGTGTTTGTTTGAACACAAATTACCGGGATTTTTCAGTAGAATACGTTGTTTGTAGAGTATTCCATCAGATAGAATCTCCCATGAATCTTCACAAACACATTCAGGTCTAGATAATGTTTCGTTTAGCAGCATTGTACAAAACAAACCACGAATAAATATTCCACTTCCTGACATGCTTGCTTCTCTAATAGCCTCCATATATTCAGTATCATCATCCAAAAGACCTCTTTTAAAACATGATCGTGGACCTTTTACTTTGTACAAAACAAACCACGAATAAATCTCATTACCCACGCTTAAAATATCAACAAATGATCGTGGACCTTTTACTTTGTTCAACAAAATTCTTAAAAAGAAAGCTTCACTAATTGATGGTGACACTGCATGAATTCGACCAATAGAGAATCCTCTTTCCCTTTTATCCCACCTTTTCTGATCTGGCTTCCAAACAAATTTTTGTAGGGAACTCAACATAAGTTAGGTTACTTGCTTCAGGATATGTTGAATTTGCTTCCATCCAGCCTAAAAACATGTTAGAAGCAACAGATGGTTTGTTGATAACATCGTCTATGTCATCATCTGCGCCATAGACCACAGATTGTTGCCCTGGAAGATGGAACGGAAGACATATAACTGCAGGAGTACGATAATGAACATAAAAAGAAAAGATACGCCATGCTGCCTCACATGCAGAAACATAGCGGTAATCGTAATATTCCTTAATTTCATCAACATTGTCACTATTTCCCTCCTCACTTTCACCCTGGTTCAATAAAAGTGTAGCTCTGTCTGGACCTTTGTTTATGTATTTGAACACATACTTTATTGAAGCTGCCTGGTTGCACCACTCAACATTTATATGTGCCTGATATCGTTTTAGCAAAGTTTTGTTATAGGGAACAACTTACCTGTTGTGCATCCGAGCATTATTCTTGTAAAGTTCTCTACCTGAATCTCTTCTTCTATATATTGGATAACCACTTGCGTCAATGGATGTATGGTCTAAAAATTTCTTTGGAAAATTCTTCGAGCATTTTCCATCAATCATGCACGGTGAATTTAAATTATCAGGCCCACATGGTCCATGCATCATATGTTCCTTTACGAGCAAATAAAGTTCTGGGTCTTCGTTAATATCTGGAATCTCAGCACAAATAAGAGGATCAATCTTATCAACCGTAGGAACCTTGTAATCAGGGTGCATGAACAAACACACATGAGCATGTGGTAGACCACGCTTTTGAAACTCAATAGTATAAACCACTACAAAAAAGAAATATGTTAATTGGAATTTAATAATTGAGTTAAATTTTAACATAATATATAAAAAAATATTACCTCCTTGAACTTTTCCAAGAATTGATTTGTCCTTCACATCTTTAATAAAAGCATCGAGCTTGATTTTAAACAACCGACATAAAATGTCTGGCCGATCCTCCGGTTTTAAGGTAGTGTCTTTTAGAAATCTCTTAACTTCAGGCCATTTGGGGTTACATGTAATGGTTATAAAAAAATCTGGGTAACCAAACCATTTACATATTGACATGGCGTCAAGGTAGTTCTGAATCATATATCTAGCGCCTCCAGTAAAAGATGATGGTAGTATGACTTTTGTACCCACACCAGACATATCTTTTAATTGTTTAAGCTTCTCGAATGATTCACAACGAAGTTCCTTTTGGTGCAATCTTTCACTCTCAATCATAGTGTAAGCATCAACTAAGAATTGTTGAAAAAGACGCTTGGAATTATGAATAAGTGATAAAACATCTTCTTTGTCTTGAATCCTGTATGCAAAAAACTCTCTCATGGTACAAAGATTGTGTTTATTGGTTTTTTTTATTATCAGAAGGCAATTCACGATGGCGAATGTCTACTCGATAACCATCATCTCCAAACGGAAAAAGCAACGGATACTGAAGTGGAAGATAAGACAGATGAAGCTCACTAATACGCAACAATTTTCCTGTTTGTGTTTGAACCATAATATCACGTCTATCTGCACAGTTTGTAATATCACCAACTGTTAATGCCGCAACCTCTGAAGCTGAAGGAAGGTTGTATGTCCTCCCATCTTTATCTCTTTTACCAATAAGTTGCAAATTAAGTTTAACATGAGGGTCTTCTTGAATTGTGTTTCTAGCCATTCTGTAAACTTTGACGAAAGGATTCTCAGCATCAAGTAAATCTTTAATCAGTTGTATAAGTTCAACATCCATTGTTTCGTCAGTTGCAGATTTAGTAGAGCTATGAAAGTCACATAAGAAAAATTGAAATATAAAAATATGTAATACTTATATTTTTCACATTATTATTATAATATAAAGTTTCATTCGTAATAAAAGTTGAAATAAACTTCAACAAAAATTTTTCATTGAAAACGTACCTAATAACACCCTGCCTGTTTGAGACTTCATTGTCAGTATCATATATATATAATTGTGCGAATTTTGGCTTAGAACCATTCTCCGGTAGCAAACTTCCATTTAAATGATAATTCTAACCGCTTAAACGAAAAATATTAGGACCCTTCCCTTTATTAATCGACTTGTCAATCTTGCCACCCATAGAAGTAAAGGAAAACATAGAATTAAGACGTCGGGTGTTGTTGAGGAAGTAACTGCTCTTCTTATTTAGACCAAGAAACATTTCAACATACTCATGTGGAGGTACTTTATACGGAGGTAGAACAACTTTTCCGTTACCACAACACATTGAAAAAGACTTTTTGTGTTTCCCTCCTCTTATTGATTCAGCGTACCACAATTTTGCTTTACAGGATTCACAGACTTTGTCTTGATCTTGATGATCCACATAATCTATTTTTTGTAACAGCAGACCAAATATAGTTTAATGACATTATTATTGTTATTTGTTTACAATGTTTAAATTAAAAGTTTAATGACATAATCTAACCTTCGTTTTCTTGATGGTCTCACATGATTTTAAGACGCCACATTGGATGTGGATGGGACACTATTAATAAAGGCTACATTGGATGTGTAAGACGTTAGTATTTGTAAATAATTTTACAGTATTAAATAATTATACTTACAGTTAGTAATATTTGATAACGGAGTAGAACCACTGGCTATGGTCATGTTTGGTCTTTGATTTTTTTTCAATGCATTATAATTTCCGTCTACATATTGTTTAAATAAATACAAATTGATCATTAAAATTAAAAAGGTTGGAAATAATAGGAAGACTTACAACTTAAATCTGATGGTGGGGTTGTAGAATCTATAGCTTGCGACAAACGTTTCCTTATAGATCGATTATTAACTGTTTGAGTATATGAAAAAGTCACGTCATCACTCGGATATAGATAACTTATACTTAAACAATATAATAAATTAAGAAGTGTAAGTCATATAATTTAAAGTGTACCATTTATCGACTGTAAATCAATGATTGAAGGAGAGTCTAAATTTCAAACTAAAACATTATTCGGCGTCATAATGTTTTCCTTTCCTTTAGACTTTTCTTTTGTTGATGAGAGTTTTGTCAAGGTAGGCATGTTTTGACTAACATTACCATAAAATGTTGTAGAAGTATTACGTGATGGTGATCTTGAAACTATAAAAAATGAAGAATTAGAATACATATTTGTAAGAAAAAACGGAGGAGAGAATAACGATATACCATTAGTAATATTTGAAAATGGGGTAGATATAGAATCATTTGAATGAAAATCATAACCGCGTACTTTAGGAGTTGTAATGGTATGAGAAGGCAATCTTTTTAAAGGTGTTGTGGAATAATTCGTTGGCATACTTCCTATTGTTGAAACAATAGGTTGCATACTTCCACATCCTGATAATATTAGAAAGTTGGAGATTAAATTTATAAATATGTATTCCATATTTAAATTAAATTTAAAGTTATTCAATAAATTAATACCTTTGGACTTATGAGGGTCATTTATTGTTTTGCGTGATTCCATTATCCTTCGCCTACTTAAACGGTTAATAAGTGCTTGAGCAACTGTATCAATATAATGGATTACAAATACAATTCACGTTTTAAAATGTAAAGTATTTTTATGATAATATAATCTTACCGGTTGTAATTTGAGGAAGTTGTGTGACTTTTTGTTGATAGGTTCAATTGGATCGATATCGCTCAATGATCAGAATGAAACAAGTACACAAAACACAGTTCAATCAGCAACACAATTCATTACTAATAGTTCTCTTTGTATTGATGATCAAAGCAAACTTGTAGTACAAAAAGTGCAGGAGAATGTAAATAACACACAGTTAACTCTCTCTCTCTAACGTGTAATTGTGATCTAGACTCTCTCGCTAACATTCTCTTACTACATGCTTTATGCAACAATACATTAGGGAAAATACAAAATTAACCCTAAACTATACAAAATGTATAAACAAAGTACAAAGTAAATCTTAAACAGAAATAAGCCCTAACAGTACTCCCCTAAGATTTATCTTTGGACTTCAAAAATCTTCAACAGTTTTCAACTTTTGCTTTCCAGCTTCAATCTCTTACCAATCTTCTGGTTCGTCTTTAACATCCAACAATTCCTTCCCTTTATATTCTTCTTGTTCTTTTAAAGCCTCCTCAATACAAGACTTGAACTTCTCAGCAATCTTGGCTTGTCTTGGCTTTGATTCATTTGTTAGAATGTCACAGTCCTTCATTCTTTTCAGCGTGTCCAAGTCAATACCTGCAAAGTCAATGTTAGCATAAAACACATGCGGTTTCTTCCTTCCTTTGACTTTAACCTCCAAGGTACCCTTTGACGTCACTCTCATGTATTCGATCTCCGGTATATCAATCTTCACAAGGTTAGCATTAAGTAATGCCTTCCTTAATCGGATTTTCTCAGTAGCAGCCCCAATCACCTCAATCATAATCACAAACAATCTTCTATCTTCCTCAGCTACAGGATCTTTCAACTTTTCCATCTTGTAGTTCCGGAGATATATAAGATGGATGTAGTAGTTTGAGCTCAAACGTACTAAATAGTGTGATCATGTCCTCATCCATATCATCCAAATTACGAACAAGTTTCAGCTCATAGGTCTCCTGATTGTAAAATACCTTCAAAATGGGCTTTGTAGCTTGAGAACCATCTATCACTTTCAATCCCGGATCTGTGATTTTGTCAAAGTATTCGTCTGAGAACTCTCCCAAGTACATGTCTCGCATAATTAACTTCTTTGCCTTTCTCGTTTTCTTCATTTGAACGTATTCACTATCTTCTTGTTGTCCTCTAAACTCCAAAAACTTCGGTAAACGGCTCATTCCGGCATCCAGTAACATTGCACATTTATCACCACGCTCAGCATGCGTGTGATTTATCAACCTTAACTTGTGCAGTTCCTTCAAATCTTGCACTTGCAGCTTGAAAATGCTCGAGTAGTAATGATAGACATCACACAAACCATTTACTCTCTTTATCAGAAATGCATCAAATAACTCATCATACTTCCAAGCGATAATCTTAACATTCTTGGATTTTTCCGGCACGATCATAGCATATAGTAATTCAGCAACAGATTGTCCCTTGCTCAGCAGTGATCTGACAATATCACCTGCTGTGGCAGACTTGTGCCAAGATTCTCGTACGTCCATTGGAATGTTATAAGATTTCATTTCGCTAGGAAACATGTCTATCAGCTCCTTTCTTTTCTTATGTGCATCAACAGGTAAAGCCATCAACGGTATCTCTTTGGGTTCAAGCACTCTCTATCTCTTTGTCAACTCATAGTACTGCGGATTGTTGTAGTCCAAGAAAAACATGCGATTATGCATCTTTTCAGTCTTCATGAAACTCACCACAATCTTCTTTAATGATTCTCGTTTCAATCTCTTCAGAGTCTTGTATGGATAGTTCCTCGAACTAAGCCATTCACGCATATTTCTGGTTGACATCTCCTCTGGATCTTGATGATACAATTCTTCGGGAGGTAGATCATCAATATTCAGGCTCTCTTGCAGAGGCGTCCATTCACCCATTTCCACCACAAATTCTTTTTCATCAGCCGTCACTTTGTCTTGAGCATTCTGACACTTCTCATATTCCTCATTTATTTGACTAATAGTAAGTCCATTCAAATAAACTGGATTATACTTCATTTTCCTTAAATAAGCAAATCGTTCAGGAAGATCACTAGGTATCTCATCGTCAGGATTAGCCTCAGGTTCAGAATCAGTAAAATCTATATCATCCAAATCATCAAGTGCCTCAATCATTGGTGCAGTTTCAGTTTGAACCGGCTCAAACTGAACTGTTTCTTCAGTTCTAATTTCCTTCACAATCTCATTCTCCTTAGCCACCTCAGGCACTTCAGCTGCCAGTACAGACTCAGATTGAATCGGCTCAATCGGAACTGTTTCATCAGTTCTGGCTTTCTTAACAGATTCATCTTCTCTGACGATTTCAGGCACGTCATCCAATTTACGTTTTCCCTCAACTTTGTCAAGATTGACAGGATCAGCAGCTTCATCGGGAATAGGGACTGATTCTACAATTGGTTCTGTCACAGTCTTAGATCGTTGTGATCTAGTTTGATAGACTGTGACGTCCCTAGGAGTCTCAGACACTCCAACGTCTTCATCAACACTAAAATCTTTGTCTGATTCTGATCTGACTGGCTCCTCTTCTTTTATCCATTTCTCCAATACTTCCTTCTCAGCCCGTAAAGTATTGCACTCTGCCTGCAACTCTTCATAATCAACCTTCAATTTTTCATGATCAACTTTCAGCTTTTCATGATCAGCATCTAATTCCTTGAACGTTTCCAAATTCTTCTGATGAATAGCCCAAAACTCTTCTAATCTCTTCTTCTTCCTTTCATTAGATGCTTTCAACAACTCATTAGCATCTAAGAGTTTGGCTACCATCCTTTCCAAATGAAAGACTTTATCTTCTTCTTCATTTAGATCAACACTTGAACCAACCTTAGGTGAAGACTCCTTCAGTTGTTCAACATGTTCAGCAGCTTTGGAGGATGTGGCTAGTTCTACTGGTGCAGTAACTATCATACAATCATCAGTATCATCGACTGTCTGTGCCACAGTCTCCACTTCAGCTGCAACTTCTTGAGCAATCTGAACTATATCAATCTGTTCAGGCACATTCACATCTTCAATAACAACCGGCTCCTCGACTAACATAGGCTCAATCACAGTTTTAGATCTTCGAGATCTAGAATATTGAACTGTGATATCCCTAGGAGCATCCACAACAACATCTTCTACTGTTTTAACAACCTCAACAAGTTCATCAGTCTCAATCTCAATCTCAATCGGTTCATCAACCTCAACATTCTCTGCCTCCTCTGAAACAGATTCAGCACTTTCTTCTTCAATATTACCATCATTTCCATCATCACCATCATTCTCACTATCATCATCATTCTCACTATCATCATCACTCTCATCAGATTCATCATCCTCTTCTTCATTCTCATTCTCATCTTCATCTTCTGGATGACGAGCAAAGTACTCATCATCATCCAAAAGATTATCAGGTATCTCATCAACTAAATCCAACGGATTTACAATCTCACCGTGTGATATATGATGATATATCACTTCAATATCCTGAACATTGTTTGCTATATCCCGCATATAGTCAAACATTTCAACACTCTCAACACCTCCAATACTCATCTTGCTATATGATAGATCATTCATATCTTCAGTGTAAAGTATCCCTCCTTCAAAACCTTCTTCTCTGATGATAGGATAAGCAACATTGATCATAAGTTGCAAGAATCTCGGATACATGAGAAACTTGAACCTCTTCCCTTTCACAAGATTGAAAACAAAACCTTTCATTATCCACTTCGACATGTTAAAAGGTTTGTTTTCAGCAATGGCAACGATAGGGGATGCAATGTCAGAAGGGAAGTTATCAAACCCAGCACTCCTTCTGGACATGCATTGCTGTATCACATAACATAGCAACTTCCACTTCTTCCCTAATTGAGCTCTAACAAACTGCTGTTTGGGAAATATGGGAGGATGACCCATATTAATGAAACATGCCTGGCACTCAGCAGTTGTCAGTTCATCAGTTGCACCAACCTCATCATCATCAATCCTCAAGGCTGTTCTGATAGACTCTTCAGACACAGTCAATTGCAACTCTCTGGTGATATTTCCTCTTACCCCAGTCACACCATCTTCATTAGTAACAACCTCAGCCGTTCTCCAAAAACTCTTGATTAGTCTTGCATATATGACAGGCTTTGCACACATAGCATAAACATACTTGGTTCTTCTAATGAATCTGATCATGTCTCTA
Organism: Tagetes erecta; assembly: GCA_030867185.1. Classification (NCBI taxonomy): domain Eukaryota; kingdom Viridiplantae; phylum Streptophyta; class Magnoliopsida; order Asterales; family Asteraceae; genus Tagetes; species Tagetes erecta. Next base: position 46,023,879 of record CM061489.1, on the reverse strand, counting down.
TACCCCTCTGTTTCTGGTATAGATTCATCTAAACATGCAACCAGATTGTGCTTAGGCTCAAATTTAAGATTCTCCATCTGTTTGACAACACAAGACATATGTGTTAGACTTTTGATTTATAAATAACAAATTTGCATAAGTTTTCAAACAAAAATTACAATGTAAAACAATCACATAAACATTTTAACACCTAAGTTGATCTAACAATCTGATTTTCATCATTATGTTTAATAAAAACTTGGTGAATCAATGATCATACAATATTTTTACACTTAATAGTTTAAACACTTAAACACAAATATGAAATTTGTAAAATAAACGTGAATAATCATGTTTTTAGCCTAGTTTTAACATCGATTTGTCACTCAAAAACAGATAATTCATCAGTTTGATGTTAACACTTAAGAACATTCAAAGGTTCATCAATGGCGGTTCGACAGTCACTTGAAATTTTCAGTTGATTTAGTTGATTTTAAGTGATTTGATGCAAATTAATGGATGATTGTTGATGATCGACAATTTTTACACCTAGTACAACATTCGATTTAAGTTTTAACACCCAAAATCAAAGTGTCGATTCAATGATCTAATCACTGTTCATCATCATTTTTCGTTTTTACGATCAATTAGCAGGTTTATCAAGGTCGAATCATGTTAAGTATACCTTATTCAATCAATATAACTTGTTACAGAACAATCGATTGAATATGATAATAGCGATTTGAGGTACAGGGGATTTTGATTGAAAACTTTGGTGAAAAATGATAAGTGTTGTGAAGAGGCAGGTATTTATATGGTTGAAAAATTAGGTCAAACAAATTGGGACGGGTCAACAATTTGGGACGGGTAAACATTAAAGCCCAAAAAGCCTGGACGGGTCATGCACTGTTGAGCTGCGTCAGGTACTGTTGGGACGGGTCATAGTCATGGGACGGGTCACAACATTGGGACGGGTCAACATAAGAAGTGTAAAACACTTGGACGGGTCAATCACTGTAGAGACGGGTAAAGCACTGTTGAGACGGGTAAAGGTTAGGAACAACTACACCTGTTTTGGTTTTACCCATCACCCGGCTGCATAGTAGTCTTCTCAACATCACCCGGCTTGCACAATGACTTCTTATTCATTACCCGGCTGCATAGTGATCTTCTTCATCACCCGGCTACATAGTTGTTGTACTTTACCCGGCTGCACAGTGTTCTTCACTTACACGGCTATATAGAATCTTCATTCTATTACCCGGCTGTACAGTGTAAACACTTCATCACCCGGCAGTATAGTAACACACAACTTGTCACCCGGCTGAGATCAACATGACTTCTTTACCCGGCAAAATAGTGACTTGTTCATTACCCGGCTGGTAACAAATCACTTCATTACCCGACAACACAGTAGTCATAACATCTTCATCCGGCTATCGTTTCTTTCAATCACCCGGCTGATATCAAACAACACTCTTACCCGGCTACATAGTGACCTCATTACCCGGCTAAATAGTGTCTTCTGATATCTTCACCCGGCGAACAACACTTTGACAATTTTTCATTTTTTCTACGTCTGTTGACTTTTCAACGACATTTATTGCACCTGCAAACATTCTCGACATATTAATTAGACAAGACATCCTTATTAGGGTTTGTCACATTAAATATCAAAGAAATATAAGGCAACAAAATTATTCTTATTAAATCCTTTTTCTTTGATTTTTCTTGTAAAATTGTTTTTGCACAACCAAAATTTCTATATCCCGAAGCAATTTCTTAAAAACACATCACAAGACCTTGGGTTTGTTTTTAACACATCCAATACATTTGCTTTTCATACCACATAATCTTGTTCATTCAAAACACACTTATTCAAAAATATTTTTGGATTTCTTGTAAATATTTTTCTTCTTCAATTATTCTCCCCCTAAACTTGAAAGGGGTTTTCTAATATGTGCCCTAAGGGCACATATAATATGTTTTTATTATGGTAAGTATTCTTACTAATTAGATAAATATTCTACTATTTACCATAATTACCAACAAAATCATGTTTTTATATTTAGTTTTTGTTGGTAAATATGGTAAGTAGTAGAATATTAATGTAATTAATAAGAATACTTACCATATTAAAAGTTTGTTATGTGTGCCCTTAGGGCACATATTAGAAAATCCCAACTTGAAATTTCTTGAAATTTTTAAGTTTAAAAAGGATGTCGATGTGTCAATAAAGAATCCATATGCCTGCACACACAAAGCACACACATTAAAATAAAAACATATGCAATGCAATGAATCAAAATATCGCAGTGAGATCATACCACACATTATCTGAACATGTTTTGCAAGTTTTGAATAGACATTTGACTTATGTTTGATTGAGTGATGATATGAAAACATACCAATTATCTCGAGTTGACACACTTACTTTTTCAGTATCATGATGAGATTAAGGTTCGATTAAAATGACTTATGTGACCCACATGTATACATATGTCAACATATTTCCTTTTCAACCACTACCTGAATGCATATTGCACAAAACCTGGTCACTTACAATCATAAACAGTGTGGAATCTGGGTTCTATTTGGATTTGGTCCACTTTGGGACTTCTTTTGATTCCATTTTGGAATTTTAATTTTCTATCGTTCCCCTTGGGAATCTTCTGAATTCCTTTTTGGAATTTTTGTTTGGTGATGGTCCACATTTGGGACTCTTTTTGTTCCATTTTGGAATCTTTTGCTGCACCTTGAAGCTCAAAAGAGACTTCGTGTGAGACTTCAGGTCTGTGGATACCACAACAAAGAAGCTCACGATGCGGTTCATCACACTGAATAGACTGCATCGTTACCCGATCATGAACAACTATCATCACAAGCAATGCATCAAAAGAGATATATCTAGACATGTATAACAAAGGAACTTAACACAAAGATAATTAAGTTTAGATTTGTCAACAATGAACTTACTTTTTGAGTCTAATTGCCTGAGCTGTCTCGCACATCAATTAACATTCATCAGTCTTTATTTAAAAATGATGAAACAAATAATGTCTAGTGTAACTACCATTTCTCACTTTTTGCAATATAGATTCTTATGACATGATATTTTCTTTTCTTTTTGCTTTTATCTTTTTGTATTTGCTTTTTCTTTTTCATGCACACTCACAATGCAAAACAATAAAATAAAAGACAAAGAAATCAATACTTGACATTGACTTATAATATTTTTGACTTTTATATTTTCTGATTTTTGGTTAATTTTTCAAAAAATATAGAATTAATCATGGTTGATTAACCCTATGGATTGAATTAAGAATTCAAACCGTCCTGACAAGAAAGATTTTGTGAAAAGATCTGCCAGTTGTTTGTCGGTATGAACTTTAATCAAAATTATTAAACCCTTTTCAGAGTTGTTTCTGAGAAAGTGATATCGAATTTCGATATGTTTGGTTTTTAGTGTTGAACAGGATTAGCAGTAATGAACATAGCAGCAGTATTGTCTATGTAAATAGGAGTTTTGAGAAAATTAAACCCGTAGTCAAGCACTTGGTTTTGTAACCACAAAACTTGAGAACATCCTGCAGATGCAGCGATATACTCTGCTTCAGCTGTGGATACGAAACGTTGGTCTGCTTTTTGCATTGCCAAGAAACAAGTCTAGGACCCAGAAATTGACATCCACCCATAGTCGATTTCCTGTCAAGAGCACACCCACCAAAGTCACTATCAGAATAACTATATAATTCAAAATTGCCTTCATAGGGATACCATAACCCGAGATTCGTTTTCCCTTTAAGGTATCTGAAAATACGTTTAACAGCAACTAGGTGCGACTCTTTCGGATCAGACTGATATCTTGTACACACACATACAACATACATAATGTCTGGCCTTGATGCAGTAAGATACATCAGTGAACCAATCATCGATCTGTACAGTGTTTGATCAACGGATTTGCCTTTTGGATCCGGTTGTATCTTGCAATTCACATCAGATGGAGTTCGAATAGTCTGACAATCCTGCATCTTGAACTTTTTCAGCAACTTTTCAAAAAATTTTGATTGGTTGATAAAAATTCCGTCTGCTGATTGTTTTACTTGCAATCCAAGAAAGAAATTAATCTCCCCCGTCGAACTCATCTGAAATCTTGATTTCATAATTTCTTCAAACTCTTTGCACATGGACGCACTTGTTGATCCAAAGATGATATCATCCACATACACTTGAACACATAAAAGATCTTCATTTTCCCGCTTCATAAATAAAGTTGGATCAATCTGACCTCTCGTAAACCCATGTTCCAGCAAATGTTTCGATAACGTCTCGTACCAAATCCTTGGAGCTTGATGTAGACCATACAACGCTTTGCTCAATTTGTATACACGATGTAGATAATCATGATCTTCAAAACCAGGAGGTTGTCTGACATATACATCATCGGTAATTGGTCCATACAGAAAAGCGCCTTTAACGTCCATTTGGAATACTTTGAACTTCATGAAAGAGGCATAAGCTAAGAAAACGCGAATAGCTTCAAGTCGAGCGACCGGAGCAAACACTTCTTCATAGTCAATACCTTCTTCTTGAGTGTAACCTTGTGCAATAAGTCTGGCTTTATTTCTGACCACAATGCCACGTTCGTCTGGCTTGTTCTTGTACAACCATCTTGTACCAATCGCATTTTCTCCTTCAGGTAAGTCCACTAATTTCCAAACTTCTTGTTTGCGAAACTGAAGTAACTCCTCTTGCATGGCTTCAATCCAACTGTTATCTTGTAACGCTTCTGAAATGTTCTTTGGCACCACTTGAGAAAGAAAACATGAATAAAGACAAACGTATCCATGTTCAGTCTGACTTCTCATAGTTCTCTGATTCAAAGGCCCAATAATCTGAGAAAGAGGATGATTCCTGTGAACTCGATGAGTTGGAATTGAATCACCTTGTACTTGCGTTTCCAGATTAGACTGATTCAGATTCGGTAAATCATCTAGAATTGTAGACACATGCGGAGTGAAATTAGGAACTTGTTCAGGTGAATTGATGAAGTAGTCAAATGATTCTGGAACAACTTCAACATTCGGATATGATGATGGTTGATTCTGAATAGATCCACCATCATTAGGAGAAATTTGCGGATTCACATCATCACCAATAATATTTGATTCTTGATCTTCTTGAGAACCAGATGGACCCGGAGCTTGACTAGATACACCATGATCAGGATTATGAAACGACATGAACGGATACTCAGAATTGAGATTGCTATCATCGTCATTATCCGAATCATCACTAAAACATCCCAAGTATCCTGATTCTTTTCTTGATTTTCCTGAAAAATCAAACAAGTTAGAATTGAAAGATTTTGATAACGAATCTAAATCAAACAACCATTCGGGACCATGAGCCACTGACGGAAACGAATTTTCTAAAAACTTTACGTTAATAGTTTCAATAACAGTGTTTGTTTTGCTATTAAAAACCCGATAAGCTTTAGAAACAGACGAGTAACCAAGGAAAAATCCTTCGTCAGATTTTGACTCAAATTTACCGAGATGATCACTTAAATTTAGAATCGATACAGGACAACCAAATGCTTTCAAGTATGAAATATTCGGTTTTCTTCCAAACAATAACTCATAAGATGTTTTATTTTTATCCTGAACCAATAATGTCCTTTTTGTACAAAACACGTAGTAGCAATAGCTTCGTCCCAGAATGTGATAGGGATTTTGGCATCTGCGATCATGGATCTTGCTGCTTCAATCAGTGTCCGATTTTTCCGTTCCGCAACCCTGTTTTGTTGTGGCGTTCTTGGAGCACTAAATTGACGAGCAATTCCTTTTTCTGCACAAAACAAATCTACATTAGCGTTTTTAAACTCGGTTCCATTATCACTTCTCAAGATTTTTACTTTACAATCCAGCTAATTTTCAACTTTGATAATAAATTCTTTTAACAACTCAGCAGTTTCAGATTTAACATGCAAGAAATAAACCCAAGAAAATCTAGTGAAATCATCAATGATGACAAAACAATAAGACTTCTTTCCGATGCTTTGAACATTTGTTGGTCCGAAAAGATCCATGTGTAGCATCTGCAAGGGTTTTGAAATAGATTTTTCTGGCTTGGACTTAAAAGACATTTTGTGATGTTTTCCTTTCAAACATGCTGGACAGAGATCAGTTGTTGAGAATTTCTTTGACGGTATTCCCACAACATGATTTCCAGTCACCAGTCGGTTCATGTTTCTGAAGTTTGAATGGCTCAGCCGTCTATGCCAAAGTTGACTCTCATCATTTGAAGCATGCGCAATGAGACATGTGGTTTCTGTTTCAGCATCAATCTGCGACATATCAAGCTTGTATACATCACGATCTCTTGGAGCTTTAACCACCACCCACTCATTGTCAATCTTGAAACCTGGTTTGAGAATATAACAGAAATAATCATCAAATAATGTTGAATAAGATTTGTCACAAATTTGAGATACACTTAGAAAATTAAAGTTCAACTGTGCACAGTAGTTGACTTTATCAAAGCTAATGACCCCATTTGATACGGTTCCTTCTCCAGTAATCTTTCCACCAGCATCTCCTCCAAATGCAACATGTGTACCATTCTTTAGCTTAAAATCTTGAAGCAAGGCATGATTGCCTGTCATATGGCGGCTACACCCACTATCAACAAACCATGAGTTGATAGGTCTTCGAGGGCGTACCTGCATTTCAACAATTACCTAGTTAGTTTGGTCAACCCAGGCCCACATGGTCTTGGGTTTTCCAAATCTATCTGTAACAGTAACTTGTTAATAATGAAGATTTTGAAAACTTGTTTCATTTGAGAGATTTGGTTGAAAATTGTTTCGCCCAATGGCTTGATTTGATTGCTTTCTTCTTAAAGCAATGAACCTTTCCTCTAACTTAGGATCAAGGTTATTTTCAAATTTCTGATTTCTCACCATCAAAGCTCTCGGCTTAAAACTGTTAACCTGCACATTTCTTGGTGAAAAGTCATTAAAAACAGAATTGTTTCGTTTGAAAGTTCTCAAATCAGGAGAATGACTTTGGTTAAATTTTTGAAAACCAAAAGATTGATTTCTTTGAAAATTTGGAAACGGTGTCATTTCTCTTGATGAGTTTTTCCGAAAGAAACAATCTTTTGTGTCATGATTTCTCCTTTCACAAATATCACAAAATTTGTTATAAAAACATTCTTCTGAAGAATGATTTCTTTTGTCACAGTAATTGCGGTACTTGTTAAAGAAACATTCAGCAGTAATATGATTATAACGATCACAAATCTCACAATGTTTCTTTCTAATCCTAAAGAGCTGATTGTTAACTTTTGATGTTGAACCCACTCGTGATTCATTATCAGTTTTGTTCGGTTTTAAGTTAACTTGATTCTTTTGTGGAGATTTTGATTGTGACTGTGACTGTTTGAGATCAAGTTTTGATTTCTTGGGAACTTGGTTCGATTTTAAACCATCTTGTTTGGTTACCTTCTTTGGTTCAATTCTTTTATCATTGACAGCGGCAGACTTAGGACCTGAACCTGTTTTCAGACCAGAGTTAGATTTGATTGAAGAATTGATTTGATTACCATAAGATCCGTTCATATCGAAAGTTCCTGCAGACACAAACTTGATTGTTTTACCTTTTGACACTTTCTTCTTGACAGGTTTGACATTGTAAGTTTTAACAATTTGAGCTTTGGTGTTGTCATTCGATTTTATGACACTTTTACCTTTTGACTCTTTTGTTTCAGATTGATTGACTCTTAATTTCGATTTCTGCACCTTTCCTTTTGAAACTTCAGCCTGATTCACTTCTTTCTTCTTGATCAGTTGATCAGCAACTTTCGCCTTCTGCTCATTCTTCCACTTGATGTATTCAGGATCATTGTATCCTGAAAATTCACCTTCATCCTTCACCGTTTCTTCTGCCTTTGGTCTCAGTTCAGGATATTCAACAAGTTGTATCAGAACAGGCTCTGATTTGTTGCTAGCTTCATCATCAGCTTCAGTCGTCACAGCATCATCTTCTTTCAAACTTTCAATCAACACTTCAGATCCTTCGGATTCGGATTTACTTCTTTGAATTTCTTTGAATTTTCGTTCATTTTCAGGTGAATGATCAAATTCATTAAAGTTTTCAGGTAAAGTTTGTGTGATTGATTTAGGCATTGGTTCATGAGTAAAACCCAATCCTAGTTTGCTTTTGTTTCCTCTTTCACTTATAAGTTGTTTAACCATAGTTTTACAACTTTTCACCTTTGTTAGTTCAACTTGTGTGACAGCATGAGAAACCTTTTCTAGTTCAAAATTCTTTGTCATTTCTTCAAGTTGTTTTGTTACGAGTTCCAAATCCTTTAAGGTTTTGTTCCATGATTCTTTAAGTGACAATATCTTCTCATCAGAAATTTTGTGATCAATTTTAAGTTGTTCATGAATTTTTTCATGTTTGCTTAATTTATCACCAATTTTAAAAGAATGAGTATGATAATGTTCTACTTGTTGAATGCATTGTTCAGAACATAATCTACCTTTAACATCTTCAGGCAAAGGAACATAGTTAGGGGGTAATTCAGTACTAACCTTTGGTTGTTCAGCAGATGATGAAGACTCATTGGATGTAGCCATAAGCGCAACTTCTGGTTCAGATTCTTCAACAGGATCTGCCTTTGCACTCCAATCATATTCCTCAGAATCTTCACTAACAGTATCAGACACTTTACCATCCCCTTCTTTAGACCAATCTTCCTCAATTTCACAAACTAACGCCAAACTGGATGTGAGATCAGATGTAAACTGTTCCGCATAAGCACTCCAGTCGTATCCGTCTTTCACACTAACCACCAGTGCTTTAGTCTGATCTTCTGGTTTCTTGCCTTCATCTTTCAGTTCTGGCATGGGAAGACTTTGATATGGCTTCTGCATGAATCGTTGATTCCTGTTTTGATAGCTTGAAGACTGTTGTGAGCTTTGACCTTGACCTTGATTCTGTCCACTTGAACTGGCTTGATCATTGTAGTTCTGATTCTTAGGAGCCTTGCATTCCCTAGAAAAATGACCATAGCAGTTACAGTTGAAACATCTGGCCTTTGACTTGTCAAAACCAACTGTCTTGTTTGCATGTGGCTTGAAGCTTCAGTTAACATATGCATGTTTCTGAGTTCGATATGCAACCATCACCATTTGCCAATTTAGATCCATTTCCTCAACGTCATTAGGATCCATTTCAAATAAGTCTTGAAGCACGACATCCATTTGATTCAAATGGCTTCCTTGATAAGCTTGAAAGCTTGCCATGAATGCAGTAAAAGCATTCTTAGTTTCATCATCTTGAAACAAGATGTTTATCACATCTTTTACCTTAGCTTGAACAGTAGAACTTTGGCTTTCAGACTGAGATTTCACATTCTGACTTTGAACTTGAGCTCTTGGTGGAGATTGAGGTTGAGAATAAGTTGGTGAGTTTGGAATGTATGACGAGTCAGTATAAAAGCTTGCACCAACAAATAAATCACCCTCATCATCAATCTTAGTTGCATCTTGTGCAAGAAATGCATTCTCCACTGTGTTTGAAGGATTCACAACGAACTTGTACTGAGCATGTGAACCTGATCTGTCAGTATTTCTTAAGCTTTCATCAATCTCAACTTCTTCTATCTTTGCAATGAGCAGATCTAAGTCCATTGGAAACTTTTCAGTATGCTTCAGTAGAGTCACAGTCTGTTTCCATGAAGATGGAAGAGCACACAACAATCTGTCATTCAAATCTTGAAGATCTGTCTTTGCACCAACATTTGTCATTTCAGTAGTCAGATGAACAAATCTATTCATCATCTGGTGCACAGATTCTCCAGCAATATGTTCAAATAACTCCAATTGTCTCTTCAATTTTTTTCTTCTTGAGACTTCTCAATTGTTCTCCTCCTTCACAGATTGATTTCAGTGCTTTGAACAATGTGTAGCCAGTTTGATAAGCATCCAATCTCGATAACACTTGAAGTGGCAATCCCTTACACATCAAAGAGTAAGCCTTACTGTCATTCTTGACCTTTCGTAAGTCTTCAGCTGATAGATTATCTTCTGGATAAGGTTCAGTAGAGTCTTTGGTGTAGGTGCTTGCACTATCAGGAGCAGTCTGAGTTGGAATGTGAGGACCTTTATCAATTGACTTCCATAGATCATTGTCAATAGAGCATAAATGATGCTTCAATCTGATTGTCCAATTCTTGAAATCTGCACGATTAACCAATCTAGGAACACGGTTATCAGAATCATAATTAGGTGCCATTTTAACAAATTTTAAAGAAAATATTTTTGTGTTTTTGATGATTTTTGAAAAGAAACAGTTAAAATACTAAAATAAAGACAAGTAAATAATGATAAGATAAGATAACAAGGTTTGAAACAACAAAAATTGAGTCACACGGCTGAAGAGTGAAAATTTCTTCTTCACCCGGCTGAACAGTGACTTTTCTTCTTCACCCGTCTGAGAATAACTTCACCCGTCTAAATAGTCACACGGCTCAATAGTTGTCAATCTTCAATACTTGTAATTTTCACCCGGCAAGTATGTTACTGATGTGTGCAAATATATATATAAAAATAAACACTAAAAACACCTAAGCTTTAAATTTATAAAAACCTAGACAGACTAACTAAATCACACACAACCGGCAGTGGACCGGTCGAATGTAATACAACTTAAGTAAGTCCGGGTGTCGACCCACAGACTCTATATACGACGTTAAATAACTAGAAAAGACTCAACTAAACTAAACACGACTTAAATAAAAGATTTATTTGAAAAGGGGGGTTTTTACTAAAAATAGAAAGTACTAAAAATAGAAAGTTACGATTTAAAAACGGATTTAAAACAGATTAGAGAAACAAACCACCTAGGCTAGAATCATCGTTAACTTCAGTTATCACTCACGTTGGACTAATGGTTATGGAACCGGGATCTAAAAAATATTCATTTAAAGGTGACGCTAACTAAGACCCTCGACCCTTCTCGAGAAGAAACCTAGAGTATCACAATTAAATTATTATCACACCGGTTACGGGATTAAATTTCCTCACGGTTATCTAATCAAATTATGCCTAATTGACCCACGCTAAAGATCTATCTCACGATACGACCCTTAAAGCCATTGAAACCCAATTATTTAATTTAACAAGCAAGATTAATAATTAACACTAAGCCGGAATTTTCACAAAAACCTAAACTTAGCAAATTGACTAACAAGACTTGTTAACAACCTATCACCTCATGGATATCTAAGTTGGCTATACGTTATTACCGATTTCATTAAAACTATTAATCCTATGGTTGTACTGCAGTTAAACCATAATAATCACAACTCACGTTAATGACTAAATGAATCCTATTATGTGACATAGACGATCACCAAGAAAACATGGATTAATAATATCAAATCAACCAATTCAAACATATAAAATGCATTAAACAATCATGAAGGTTCAAACTTTAATCAAACATAAACCATAACCAATCAATCCAAACATGAGTTCAAACAAAGTTAACGAATCAACATAACGCCTAGGTAGTTTTAACGAGTTTAGCCAAGCATGTTCATAATGAAAAACACAAATTTAAAAGTAATAAACATGATGAAAAGCAAGAAAAACGGAAGAACGATTAAACCCGAGAAGCCTAGGAAGTGATTCCTTGAACCCGCACGAATCCGATGTCTTCGTTCCGTCTTCTTCACCTCAAAAACCCGCTCCGATCTGCTGAAATCGCCTCAAATTCGTCTCCAAAGTTGCATGAGAGGCTAGGGTTAGAGAATAGTTGTTTATATAGCGAACCGGGCCAAAAATCGTCAAAACAAACTGCCGAAAACGCGTCACCGCGTCACGCGGTGACGAAAGGGAGTTGTGGCCGCGTGACGTGCCAAGGACCAGCAGCCCAAGAGGGCACGCCGCGCTACGCGGTGGTGAACCCACTTGTGGCCGCGTGACGTGCCAAGCCACTCCGCTGCCGCATCGTTTCGGTTTCGTTCGTTTTCTTCGTTTACGCGTTCCGGTCCGCTCGTAACTCCGTTTCGCGCCCCGTTTTCTCCTACGGAATCGATTTTTCACGATCTATCCGTTCTTTATCAACATGGGACCTACGAAACACAAAAACATCAGTTGTGCCAAATCTGATATAAAAATGTTAACGAAACGACACAAAATGTAAATAAACTCTACACGGGATTTATGTATATTTATCATTATATCAAATATCCCCACACTTAACCTTTTTCGTCCCTGAAAAAGCATGCACATAGAATCACAACTAATTAAGGTTTCAACATTTCATCACAGAATCTCAAACAAGAACCGAATTCAGATAAACAACGGTGCGTTTAATTAAACACCCTAACACTAGCCAATTAAGTTTCCCCTTTTGTTTAATTTCAATTTAATTAGATCATTTGTCTACAAGGTCTCACACAGAGGAAAAATAAGTCAGCCCGATTATTGTTGCTTGACGAGGCACAGGATAAACCACAAAGGTTTTCCTACCAAAGTAACCTAAAGAACTTAACTAAGCTAAGAACTAGTGCCATATTAGGGTGGATTTTGATGGATGAATTTTGTGGGTATAGACTGTTTATTCTTTTTTTTTTCATAAAACAAGATCACCTCACCCAGGGGTGTCGTATCCAAGTCGCTATCCCGGAGGTAGAGCACATGAGGTCTTGGATCACTTGCCTTATATTTTTTCATTTTTTTTTTTTGAATTGGCTCTTTGAGCTCTTTTATTTAGCAGCTACTTTGAGCGCTTTTCAGTACTATACCCGGTGGACATTTTATTTGCGGATGCGCCACTTCTTTCACAAGAAGTGTGTTATAATCCTAAAATGGCACTACCTCTTAACCTATTTAAGTTCAAAAGCCTATAATGGTACCTAATTTAATTTAGTTAAGGCATTCCTATTCCTCCTAAGATGATGACCCACAGATTCACGATAATTAACTTTCTATTATTACACTTAGGGAAACCATCTCAGCTAATTGGGTTACCAAAAGTTTATCCAAATTCATCTTTGTTTTAGAAACCACAACTCATTTGAAAACCAGAACCAGTTTACTATCATTTTCTATTAAAGTGCACAACTTAAACAAAGACATTTTCAATTTTTTCAATTTTTTTGTATTTTTTTATGACTCTATAAGACTTTTAACAAATACTAAGACTCAGAAATTACTATTTCCCATCCCCACACTTAAGTTCTACATTGTCCTCGATGTAGAGATAGAAAACATCTAAAAAATAAAATAAGTTGCAAAAATAAAAGATAGAAGGGTGAATTGGAAAAGACTTAGCTGGTTTTGTGAAATGCGTAAGCTCCAAGTCTTCATTCCAACTGCAGCTTCGATCGTATAGCATTTCGGTCGCGATCGAGCTTCACCGACACTCTCGAGATCTTCCTCTCCGGCTTCACAAATACAAACTCACCCGAATGGAGATTGAGTACGGGTGAGAATGATTTAAACCTGCAAAAACAGACACAAGATACCCGAGCGTAAAACTGACTCGACAAAAATAAAATAAAATAAAATAAATAAAATAAATTGAATTAAAAGGAAAAACTGACTCGATAACGATTAAGTATACAAACTCTACAAACCCACCTTCCTAACCAAGATCAACCTACATCATCTGGGGGATCCTCAAACCTACTAGGATCCCCACACTTAGCTCTTAGCAACTGTTTCACTTCAGCCCATTCCTTCGTGAAAAACACACTACCGCTCTCATAGCCCTCTACCCACCTATCCTCGGCGTTTATTACCTGAACCCGACTATCCTAATGCTTAACCTTTTCTATCGGATCAGGAATCTTAAACACAGCTATCTCCTCTCCTACCTGCAAACTAATCTGTCCCTTAAAGACATCTATATTCGCATGAGCAGTGCGAAGGAAAGGACGACCAAGGATAATGGGGACTTTCGCATCAGCCTCCATATCTAGGACGACAAAATCCACGGGGAAAACAAACTTATCCACTTTAACTAACAGATTTTCCACAATCCCCCGTGGATACTTAATTGACTTGTCGGCTAAGGACAACGACATATTTGTGGGAGTTAACTCACCTAGACCTAGCTTCTCGTACAATGAATAGGGCATCAGATTAATGCTAGCACCTAGATCAGCTAAAGCTCGGGCTTCTAGATTACTACCGAATAAGAAAGGAATCGTGAAGACTCCCGGATCAGAAAGCTTTTCCGGTAGTGTGTTTGTGACAACCGCCGAGCACTCACCACTTAAAGGAACCGACGAGAGGTCTCCCAGCTTGCATTTGTTCTTGAGGATGTCCTTCAAGAACTTAGCATACTTAGGCATCTGCTGGAGAACCTCTATGAACGGCAGATTGATCTTGATCTGCTTGAACATATCTAAGAAGTGTCCATACTCCCGCGTGTATTTCTGCTGCTTAAGACGAGCGGGATATGGGACACGAGCATGATCAATCAAAGAGGAGGGCCTAACATCCACCGGCTTCCTCCCCACACTTGAACCTAACTCAGGGTCACTCACGGGTTTTGGATTATTAAACTCAGCCAGATTACTACCCGGACCCTCTAGCACTAACTCCTCATCCACTAACTCATCATCACTCTCCTCAACTACAACTTTCTCACTCACTACAGGCTCACTAAACTTAACCTTCTTCCTAACGGGCTCTAAGACTCTACCACTACGGGTTGAGATCGCATTCAACTGAGCCGATGGGTTCGTTTGAGTGGATCCAGAGAACTGGCCCTGTGGCCTCTGGGCAGGTGACTGCTTAATTAACTCTCCTATAGCTCTCTGGATATCTAAGATGATAGCATGTTGGTTCTTTAATTGAAGCTCATGTTTCACTAGGGTTTCCTCTGTAACCTTATCCCTAGCGACTAACTGAACTAGCATCTGTTCAATCCTATGTATGCTATCACTAGACCCCTGTCCACTAGCCTGCTCACTGCCACTACCATTAAAATAATTACCCGCCCCCTGATTATTATTGTTATTATAGTTAGATTGATAACCAGGTGGGGCACCTGAGGAACGCCAAGTTGAGTTATTATTAAAATTCGAGTTCCTGTTCCAGTTAGAATTACCACTATTAGAATTTGGGAACCTATTCTGATTAGCTACAAACTCAACCTGCTCCTCCCTAGACAACAACGGACAATCTAGAGTGATGTGCCCTCCACGACACCTCTCACACTTATCCACTTTAGCTTTTAGGTCCCTCATCTCACGGGTTAGGTTTTCTAAAGCAGCGGCCACACTCGTTTCCATGCTAACATGGTGCAACCCTCTAGTGGAAGTAGAAGGTGTGCCAGTGACAGGAGTGGAATTCCTGTGAGTGGACCGCTGTTCGTGTTCAGCTTGGGCAAAACTCTCAAACAGTTCATTGCATTGGTCAACATTCATTTTACCCATCAAATGACCCCCCGCAGATGTATCAAATCGGGCCCTGGTTTCATACGTAAGCCCATTATAAAATTTCTCAACCAAAGCCCAAGGAGTAAGCCCATGTTGGGAGCAGCGAGATAACAAATTTTGAAAACGCTCCCAAGCAAGATAGTAGGGCTCATCTGCTTCCATTCTAAACGAGTGGATCTGGTCACGGAGGCGGGAGGCCTTAGCAGGTGGAAAGTACTTCTTCAGAAAGGCTGAACGAAGTGCTTCCCACGTCGTGAACGTCCCCTCTGCTTGCGAATCGAGCCAGATGATCGCCCAATCCGCAAGTGAGAACGGAAACAGATGCAAGTAGATCGCGTCATCCGATGCACCCTGAAGTTTAAAAGTGCTCACAATTCGCGCGAGGCGCGAAAGGTGAGCCGGTGCATCTTCATCATCCCGCCCATGAAATTTATCGTTAGCGATGGCGGTCATGATGTATGACGGGATCTGCCACGAATTTGGATTCGTGATCGCAGGCGTTGTGATAGACGAACGGTTCCCGGTGAAACCGTCGAACGCCTGTTGATGGACAGTACGGTTCGCTACCATCGAAATCCTAGGACTGCTAGGTGGTGTGTTGTGTGGTGTGGGATGCGGGGTAAAATCAAACTTTAAATTACTTACCTTGACCTCCGCAGACGAGTCAGCAACAGTCTCTAGCTCCGGATCAACCTCCTCGAATGATTGCCTCACTGGTCCGTGCGATCTCAAGTGTGGCATAAACCTGCACGAAACCAACGAAACAAATCAGACACAAACTAAACAAACAAGAAGACAAACTAGACACGAAAAACAGGAAATAAGGACAATAAAAACTAGACCCCTACGACTCAAACAAACAAAACGAAAAGCACGTGAAAAGCAATTAAGACTCAAAAAGTTAAATAACGCAATTACCAAGAGTCCCCGGCAACGGCGCCAAAAACTTGATGTGTGCAAATATATATATAAAAATAAACACTAAAAACACCTAAGCTTTAAATTTATAAAAACCTAGACAGACTAACTAAATCACACACAACCGGCAGTGGACCGGTCGAATGTAATACAGCTTAAGTAAGTCCGGGTGTCGACCCACAGACTCTATATACTACGTTAAATAACTAGAAAAGACTCAACTAAACTAAACACGACTTAAATAAAAGATTTATTTGAAAAGGGGGGTTTTTACTAAAAATAGAAAGTACTAAAAATAGAAAGTTACAATTTAAAAACGAATTTAAAACAGATTAGAGAAACAAACCACCTAGGCTAGAATCATCGTTAACTTCAGTTATCACTCACGTTGGACTAATGGTTATGGAACCGGGATCTAAAAAATATTCATTTAAAGGTGATGCTAACTAAGACCCTCGACCCTTCTCGAGAAGAAACCTAGAGTATCACAATTAAATTATTATCACACCGGTTACGGGATTAAATTTCCTCACGGTTATCTAATCAAATTATGCCTAATTGACCCACGCTAAAGATCTATCTCACGATACGACCCTTAAAGCCATTTAAACCCAATTATTTAATTTAACAAGCAAGATTAATAATTAACACTAAGCTGGAATTTTCACAAAAACCTAAACTTAGCAAATTGACTAACAAGACTTGTTAACAACCAAATTGACTAACAAGACTTGTTAACAACCTATCACCTCACGGATATCTAAGTTGGCTATACGTTATTACCGATTTCATTAACACTATTAATCCTATGGTTGTACTGCAGTTAAACCATAAAAATCACAACTCACGTTAATGACTAAATGAATCCTTTTATGTGACATAGACGATCACCAAGAATACATGGATTAATAATATCAAATCAACCAATTCAAACATATAAAATGCATTAAACAATCATGAAGGTTCAAACTTTAATCAAACATAAACCATAACCAATCAATCCAAACATGAGTTCAAACAAAGTTAACGAATCAACATAACGCCTAGGTAGTTTTAACAAGTTTAGCCAAGCATGTTCATAATGAAAAACACAAATTTAAAAGTAATAAACATGATGAAAAGCAAGAAAAACGGAAGAACGATTAAACCCGAGAAGCCTAGGAAGTGATTCCTTGAACCCGCACGAATCCGATGTCTTCGTTCCGTCTTCTTCACCTCAAAAACCCGCTCCGATCTGCTGAAATCGCCTCAAATTCGTCTCCAAAGTTGCATGAGAGGCTAGGGTTAGAGAATAGTTGTTTATATAGCGAACCGGGCCAAAAATCGTCAAAACAAACTGCCGAAAACGCGTCACCGCGTCACGCGGTGACGAAAGGGAGTTGTGGCCGCGTGACGTGCCAAGGACCAGCAGCCCAAGAGGGCACGCCGCGCTACGCGGTGGTGAACCCACTTGTGGCCGCGTGACGTGCCAAGCCACTCCGCTGCCGCATCGTTTCGGTTTCGTTCGTTTTCTTCGTTTACGCGTTCCGGTCCGCTCGTAACTCCGTTTCGCGCCCCGTTTTCGCCTACGGAATCGATTTTTCACGATCTATCCGTTTCTTTATCAACATGGGACCTACGAAACACAAAAACATCAGTTGTGCCAAATCTGATATAAAAACGTTAACGAAACGACACAAAATGTAAATAAACTCTACACGGGATTTATGTATATTTATCATTATATCAGTTACCCGGCTGAACAGTTACACGGCTGAACAGTAACACTTCACACGGCTGAAAACTTGACCCGACTAGAACTTGACACGGCAAAAAGGTTTACACGGCTGAACAGTAGTCAGATATATCACCCGGCTGACGTGACACGGCTGATGTATAATGACCCCGCTAAACAGTTGTGACTCACACGGCAGAAATGTTGATACCCGGTTGAACAGTAGTGAGTCACCCGGCTAGAATGTTAATCACCCGGCTGAACAGTTGATCACCCTGCACAACAGTTCTTGATCCGGCTGAACAGTACAACCTTTTTCTTGCAAATTCTTCACCCGTCTAGACAAAATTGCCTTCACACGGCTGCGCAGGACCTAATTGTTCACAAATCTAAGTCCAATTATTTTGTCTAAGTCAAATTTTATCACCCGGCTAGTTAATCTTCAACCTGTTCATCCTGTTCATCATCTTCGTCAAACGAATTTTTCTGGGTTTAACAAAAACTTGTCCAATTACTTCAAAAATCACACCCAATCAGCGAAATATACCGATTATCAATCTCCAATCTCAATCAATCCAAAACATGATCAAATTTTGATGAAATTGAGCAAAATTTTGATCGAATAGTGAATATTTCTTCCTTCCTAATTCCTCAGATCTGATGATAATCTGATGGAATTTGCATAATTGTTGTGAATTAGAAGTGATTGCGATGATAAATCACAACTAAAAACAGCAACAGATCATTCAGATCATGATTTTGAGCAATATTGATGTGTTTTTGCTTGATGAATAGCGAAAAACACAATACCAACAACTCTGATACCAATTGATAGGTTCAATTGGATCGATATCGCTCAATGATCAGAATGAAACAAGTACACAAAACACAGTTCAATCAGCAACACAATTCATTACTAATAATTCTCTTTGTATTGATGATCAAAGAAAACTTGTGGTACAAAAAGTGCAGGAGAATGTAAATCACACACAGTTAACTCTCTCTCTAACGTGTAATTGTGATCTAGACTCTCTCACTAACATTCTCTTACTACATGCTTAATGCAACAATACATTTGGGAAAATACAAAATTAACCCTAAACTATACAAAATGTATAAACAAAGTACAAAGTAAATCTTAAACAGAAATAAGCCCTAACATTTGTAATTCATCGCTGACCGTCGAACACTTCTTAGAGTTTTGCAACGTGTTATTCATATTCTTCTTATCAAGATATTGTTTTCTAAATATTCTTCTATCCCTTGAAGATGTTTGACAAATAGTATTCGAACAATCTAAAAAAAATTGGACTGTAGTTTAATATAAGTTAATGTTACAAATAACAACAAAGTAACATATCTGATGCAAGTATTATATATAATAAAGTTTTTTAAACTTTTAGTTCCATTTGAAATAAAATAACCAATAACTGAATTGTTATTTTGTAAACCCAATAAAATCCAAGATTAATAACTTAGTTTCAACCGCAAATTATTAAATATAAATTTGAAACTGGGAAATGAAAGTAATCCGAATCAAACAAATTGTTCAAACACAAAACATCAAAATAGTTTAACTTCAGTAAACCAATAGACTCAATCCAGTTTTTCCAACTTAGGAGTTAAAAGCTTGAACTTGCCACTTTGGTCTTCAGGAAGACCATCACTTGACTTTGCCTTGGAAGAAGAACCATTCTCATACTCATCCACATCATAAATTTCTTTCAAGTTTCTCTTAATAGAGAACCGATCCTCTAAATTCAAATCATTTGTATCTCCAACATTGATCCTTTTTCCAAATGTCAACCGTTACCTTTGGAGTCGAATTCTCATCCATCACCGATGTTTTCTCCTGAATTTGAAAAATAGTTATAAGAGTTTGATGAAAAACAATTGATATACAGAAGGATATGTTAAGTTTGATTTAAAAAGATTGGTGTGTTAAGTTGTATTTAAAGTATTTGTATGTTAAAAAGGACTATAATGTATGAATGTAATACAATATGATGCAAGGTAATAATAGGTAGTGTAGATTATAATCTTACAGTCATATTCAACGACGGTGATTGTTGATCAACTTCATTGATTGAATGTTGATTAGCGGAAGGTGTATCAGCCGCCTATAATAATTGAGAGGAAACGTATTAAAAGCACGGTTTAAAATAGCTATTAGATGTAAGTTACATTGATAGGTTAATGTTAACATTATAACCTAGATTTGTATACTTCTTGAAACCAACCATAAATTATATGATCTGCTAGTGTTGACGTTGGATGTAAGGTAGACATAAAGTTAAAAAAGAAATTTGGTTTTAAACTTACAGCTGTATGTTAATAAGTTTGATTGTAGATGTCTTTAAACCGTGTGATTGAATATTAGATAGGTTTATAAAAAAACAGCAAAAACACATGCAATTGCAACAGTTAGGTGTTAGAGTAGTCTGCGTTTAATAAAAAACCGAATACTGTGTTAGCTTTGTCTTATACGTTTAAAAAAAGCTAACTTTTATATATGTATCCAATATTCAAAGTTGATTTAGTCTGTTGTAAACGTATTCAAAAACAGCAGAAATATTAAAGCAGCTGGACTTCAATATGTTGTCTGTTTTGTAACCCACTGAATATATTGAACCGTATGTAAGAAATTGTTTCAGAAAATTACCTTATCATCAGCAAAGCGATCATCTAGCTCGGTAGTTATGACAAGATCATTAGAGTACTTTATAATTCCGTATGTTATCGAACCATGATCAGTGTTGTATTCGGAGACATCGATTTTCCACGCATACTTGCTATTTAAAAGACTAAACTCAGCTGGTATACTTGTTTCATAACCAACCTGTATACATTTAAAAAAAATTAGTGATTTTATAAAATATAGTTAATGGACTTTGTTGTATACAATCATTAAAAGATGAAATTATAAACATACATTCAAGTAAGTTTGATACATATCACTTGCTGATTTGGAGAACAATCTAGTTGCATGACGGTCAAACATTGAAAGTATGATCATTCCGGTTGCATCACTCACACGAATAGGAATTTTAAACCTGGTTAGGTTTAAATGAATGTCATGATTAAGAAGTTTGGCAAATTAATAAATTTATAACCATACCTTGGAACTGAAGATATAGCTTTGTCTTTACATGACCTGGATTTACACACCCAAACCTTCTCTTCACCTAGGGCCATCTTATCCAACGGAGTGTTTAAGGTGACCTTTAAATTACATCGTGTGCAAGCATTGTAGAACCAAGGAATTTCAGGTACTACACCATTAACAGTAGCAAGTATGATGACGTTTTCCGGCTGTAATAAAAGATTAATTAGTTAGTTATTAGAAACATAAAAAACTAAGAAAGTTGGATAAATATTAATAACAACCATATGATATATAATACCTTTGTCATTGCATTAACCTCTACAATTTTCTTAAATGATGTCTTCTCAAGGAAATCATCTCTGACTGAGTAGAACAATGTAGAGCTTAACGGCTTATATTCATTGGATAATTCAACAGCTTCACTTTGTTTGCTATAGAAAAATAATTTTTAATATTAGTTTTTTTAATAATCAACTATGTATTTAATGAAATAGAAATACATGTACCTAACATAGAAGTCATCCGGGTGCTTGAGGTGTTCATTGATGAAAAGTTTAGTTACCGTATAAGAGTTGGACACATAAGCTTTGTCTATAAGGAAAAATAAAATACTGGATTATATTGAGTAAATATATAGTTACTGTAAGATTATGTAATACATAGTAAGAATTATAAACAAACCTTTAAAATACGATAGCGTTCCAAACTGCAAAATAAGCACCAACCGGTTAACCTCTTTGTTTGCTTGAACGTATTGGTTGAACTGCTCTGCATACTGGTCCCACAAGGTTACATATATATTGTTGCCTCTAAATAAAAGAAACCAAAATTAGTATTTAAAAAAGATTTTAAGAATGTAATTAAGAAAAAGAAATTTCAAACTGTTTGTCCTGCAGCTACATGGTACGCTTGATTGATTCTTTTCCAGTTTTAGACTTGAATGGTTCGACATCATAGCAGTTCACCACATCACCAATGACATCTGTATAAAAATATATAAATAACAATGTTAGGTTTATAGTAATTGACATAGGAATTTTATAAAGTAAATTGAACTAAAACTTACCAATTGGTTGATCATTCGTAAATGTTCGATCCAAGATATCTCTGAAAGGGGTAAAAGAGAAGCCATGCGGGTTACTCAAGAAATCATCACAGACCGTTACTCTAGTGTCATAAAAAAACAGATCTTGTAGGGACACTGAACATATTTGAATTTGGACATGTTGTCTCCTAAAGTCGGATTTTTTTATTATGACAGATGCTCCTTCTTGAAGTAATGGTCCAAAACGTTCAAGGTAGGTGTTATTGCAGGTTCCTTGACGACGTGTACCCTGAAAAAGATTTAGGCAACAAATATTAGATAAACCTCCGATCAATAACATGGAAGCTCAACTATATGATATTAACTAAAAATTACCTCATCATCTACGAAAAGCAATTCTAGTGCATAGACCTCAGATTGATTTCTGAAACTCATCCGGTTCCAAGACCTTAAAACTCTAACCTTAATGGTTACATCGGAGTTTGAAGGAGTCAAGTCCTTGAGCTTTGTAAAATTGATATTGGATTGATTCACATTATCGCTGGAGCTAAACTCAGAAGAATGTAATATTAGTAAAAAGAAAAAAATAATTGATAACAACTTAAAGAAATGATTAATGACAAGTAACAAAGTTCATATTACCTTGAAGTCTTGATAGAAGAGGAGGATGCTTCTTGATTATTAGACATGTTTCTTTTTTTTGTTATCAAGAAAAATTGCTCTGGTTTGATTATGAAATGTTTAGGTAATATGTTATACTTATATAGTGTTTGTGAAATGATATCATAATATAATTTTAGAAAGGAGTCATTAATATAAACGGAAAGAAGTAATGATAATAAAATTAATACTTTAAATAATTCAGTTTGTAAAGTTAATGAATATGAATAGTAACTTTTCTATAGTAAAATAATTCAGTTTCTAAAGTTAATAAACTTAATTTTGTTAAATATTTAAGTTTCTAAAGTTAATGAATATGAATATTAACTTTTCTATAGTGAAATAATTCAGTTTCTAAAGTTAATAAATTTAATTTTGTTATATAATTAAGTTTCTAAAGTTAATTAATATAAGTTAAATTTGTTAAATATTTCAGTTTCTAAAGTTAATAAATTTAATTATGATAATCTAATATAATCTAGTCTAATATTTGAATATAAATTTAATTTTGTTCCATATTACTGTAGTATGGAATGTAATAAATAAATAAATAAAAATATAATTGAAAGTAAAGTATATTGCATTAACTTAAATAGATTAAAACAAATAAAAAGTAGATACATATCAATCTTTGTTGAAATAAATTTGTTTTTTGGAAATCATTTATTTTGTTTATTTAAAAAGTTAAATATTGATATAAGAAAATGAATATTATTATGTTTGGAAATGGATTTTGTCGGGTTTTTTTTAGATACTGTTTTTAAAAGGCAATTAAATACTAATTAATGCAGTTTTGAAAAGTTAAATTTTTGAAAATTTTAAATTTAAAATCAGTATTAAAATTGGAAATAGTTAAATTTATTAATTTAGAAACTTTGATTTTCCGTTTTTATTTAAAATAGAAAACGTAGACTCACTGATTTATATTTATATTATATAATATGATAATCATATCATCATATCATATCATAACATCATAATGATAATCATATCATCATATCAAATAAAATCAAAAGCATGTGTTATATAATACTAAATCTTAGACACAAAAGCATATGTTATATAATTTGTAAAACACTAAAGCTTAGACACTAATATAATAGCAGATCATATCATATCACGAGTGATACTAAAGCTTAGACAGCTAACATTGATGCTGTTATAGAAAACATAAAGACCAACAAAATATTTTTGTTTGAGACATCAAAACAATTTGAAAAACTAACGGTTAGATCTAGAAATGTACTACCTGATCAATAACCAACAACCTTTTTTATGGGAAAAAGGTGAACGAAACCTGGTCTCCGACATTGATGCCATTGAACTCTCTAATATAATCCCAGTAAATCAATGAGTAACGCTCCCGTGACTTGTCATTACCTTTCTTGATATCAACAAAATGTAGAGAACCATCGATATACTTGAGCTTCCATGTATCTAAAACAGGTTGATTCTCCATTGAAGCCGAATTAGTAATACTTTTAGGTAAACGCTGTAAAAGTTAAGGAGTATGTTAGCTTAAGTATTTGTAAATGACAAACAAGTATTCACACAAATCATACATGTATAAAGTTTACATTAAAAACAGATTGACACAAATAAAATTTAACGCATCACATGTATTAGTTAAAAAAACATAACGCTTAAAGGTGGAAGTTGTTTATAAAATAAATCTGTTTCAAACGTAGAAACTTTTTAAATTAAGGAGATACTCACAAGTCTAGAATTTTCATATTTGATTTGAAAAGTTAAACCTTCTTCAGCTTGGATGTTAGACCGCGACTGCACAGATGAGCCACTTGCAGCTGCAGCATGTGAAGTCTGCAGTAACACATAATCAGTATATTAAGAATAAATTAAATAATTAAGTAATATTTGAATTAAAAATTGAATGGATAGGATTATTCCAAACCTGATTTTGGGAAACTTCAAGCTGCGGTGGAATTAAGACTTGAGTGCCAGAGGGATCATACAACCTCAGTTCAAGAAGACCATCTGAAACAAATGTGAAAAACAGAATTGATGAAAATATGAAGCAACAAACCCTTGAGATGTCTTCCCATCCTTGACCAAACATTAAACCATTTTAAGATGCAGCCAGCTGAACACGATATGAATCGTATTCGTTGAGCTTAACAGTTATATAATCGCCAGCATGTAAGTTTCCAAGATAAGCTTCAACAAATTCTTTGTTTAAAACCTGTCCAAAATTAACCCATTAATAAAGATGTAAAATGAATTCAATAAATAAAAGATAAGTATAATGGTTTCAAGATACTAACACATGTAGGAATGTTGTGAATCATGATATAGTAGACGGAACGTCCTGCAAAAGGGTTGTTAAAAACTTGAAAGTTAAAGGTTTTCGTTTCATCATCAAAGGATTGAAAATGAATCAGTGTTGTTGGTTGCATTCTATAAGCTTGAACAATATTGATCCAAGATTTTGTTAGAGCCACATCTCCATCATTGTTTCTGCCGAGTTTGACATTCCAAACATGCATATCATCTCTAAGACAAACTGTCCCATACGAAAAATTTTCTTGCTTGTACCGTTTCATTAGCCACCTCTTGGGAATTGCCTATAATAATAAATTAACAGATTTTTATATGTAAATGTATTAAAAAATAATTTAAGCAAAAAAAATCAACCAGATGTTCTAGAGATGTATACCGAAGGACCTTGAAAAATCCAGCATTAATCTCCATAAACTGTTGATGAAAGACAAGTAAATAAAACAATGAATGTGATTATTGATAGTTGATTAATGTCATGTGAAAAAAATTATGTGATTCAATGTAAACAAAAAAATGATCAACTAAAAGTTGTATGAGGTTTAAGACACTGAATACACAAAACCTAAATTTTCCGGTTGAAAAAAGCATGTCAAGAAAATACAAAACCTAACTTTGGGGTTAATGGGTGTGATGAAGAATAAGGCTGAAAGACTACAAATATATAAAAACTAAGTTTTGGTAATCCTGTAAATCATAGAAAATACAACTTGACAGAAGTATTAATATTCTGAAACAACAATCTGTTAACCCTAATCGTTTTGTGTTCTAAAACACGGATTTGAATGTCGAAAAAAAGACGAAACAACGAATGAACAACAAAGAAGTAACAACAATGAACATAATTTGAAACCATAATAGACGTTACAACACAAACGTATATGATGTAATGGTAAGGATATACCTTTGATTGCACTGTGATTAACCTTGAAGATGGATTAAAGCAAAAGCGGCTGTCGAATAAAATTTAGGGTTTGTTTAGGAAGCAAAACTATAATAAACGTTACAACACAAACGTATATGATGTAATGGTAAGGATATACCTGTGATTGCACTGTGTTTATCCTTGAAGATGGATTCAATCAAAAGCGGCTGTCGTATAAAGTTTAGGGTTTGTTTAGGAAGCAGTCAGAGCAACGATACAACAGAAACATAGATGATGTAATGGTAAGGATATACCTGTGATTGCGCTGGGATTATCGTAGAAGATGGATTAAAGGAACAGCGGCGATGGTTTGGATTTAGGGTTTTTGGAGGAAGAAGATAGAGCGTTAGTTTAACAGTTGTGTGGATTTAGGGTTTGTGATGCAAAAATAAAGTGGAATGGGTAACCAGTAGATTATATTGGATCCGAATAATGTTTTTAGTTGGGTCGGTTTATAAACGGGTTATAAGAGGATCCGTTTTAATTGGGAGGTGGAATGTGAGAGTGCCAAGTGGCAGTGTGTGGGGGTTTAGCTTAACCAATTATTAGAAGAGGGGATGTCCAGTTTGTGGGTTATTTTTATAGTTTTTGAAAAATTAGCAAACCAAATAATATCCGAAATTTTATTATCATGGATAGGGAATTAATAGGTCATAACACCAACACCAAATCATGCATTATTAGTGAAATTGAAGTGACCAATACATAATTTTGTTGGTGAAGTATATTGAATCTTGTTGCTACCATAATGTGCTCTTATTTTGATTAGTTTACAGATACTTATGTGTATTCATTTGAATTTTGGCTCCTACCTCTTTGATGGTTTATAAGAAAATGACACAGCTCTTTTTTGATTATGTTGGTTGTTGAAGGATTTTAGGATTTTGATCCATTGTTTTTATAGGGTTATGATCATTTTTTCTCTT
The DNA here is from genome assembly GCA_030867185.1 of Tagetes erecta. Taxonomy (NCBI): domain Eukaryota; kingdom Viridiplantae; phylum Streptophyta; class Magnoliopsida; order Asterales; family Asteraceae; genus Tagetes; species Tagetes erecta. Next base: position 45,996,837 of record CM061489.1, on the reverse strand, counting down.
TTACTTTTATAGAGTTATGATCTTTTTTTTAATTCAGGAGCATCTTGTGAATAAGTAGAATCTGAAAATAGGAAACACATGGATCTTAAAAGAATTCATGACTAACCCGTTATGTAGACACGAAAATTGTTCAACGTATGAATATATATAACATTGTTTTCTATAATAGATACGTTGTCACGATAAAAGATTGTAGCTTTTTAAATTGGGACATGTAATTCGAAAAGAAGGTAACCCAACTTAGTTGGTCGGCATCCCCTTAGTTTGTTAGACTACCTTTGAAGAGTTACACGTTGAAATTTGTCGCCTCCGCAGCATCACGCGGGTCTCCTACTAGTATATATTTATATACCTACACATTTTATATATATCTTAAATATACACACATGACATAACACACATATGCACACTTACATACAACGCATGCACACATAGTTAATTAAAAACCATGCAACACACACCATCATATTTATATATATATTTACGTTTTCATGATGTTTTCAGCAATATATATAGCATCTATGTAAATATTTATAACCACTATAATACTTCCTAACCCACAGCAATCATGTATACACAGTGATCATGCGCACATTCAAATCGACCCTACGTACACAAACGACTCGACCCGAACCAACCCGGAACCCGTAACGAAACCGAAACCAGTCGAACTAGAAAACATTTATCGAAAATTACCGCAAAGATTACGCAGTGCTTCCTCGGTGTTCGTAAAGTTCAGTGGAGGTAGTCGGAGGTAGTAACAACTTTCGATGGCGACGGTAGCGATGGTAGAGGAACTGCGATGGTGGTGAAAACGGTGCGCGACGGTTGAGCGGGTGGTTGCGGTGGTGCTCTGTTAGGGCTCATTCCTGTTAGAAGATTTAATTTGTACTTTGTTTATACAAGTTTGTATAGTTTAGGGTTAATTTTGTATTTTCCCTAATGTGTTGATGCATAAAGCATGTTGTGAGAGAATGTTAGAGAGAGAGTCTAGATCATAAGTTTACACGCTAGAAAGAGAGTTGTGTGTGTGATTGTATTCTCCTGCACATTGTACTACAACGAATTTGCTTTGATCATCAATACAAGAGAATTATTTAGTAATGGATTGTGTTGTTGATTGAATTGTGTGTTTGTACTTAGATCATTCTGATTTGCAGCAATATCGATCCAATTGAACCTATCAATTGGTATCAGAGCTGTTGGTATTGTGTGTGTTCTTCGCTATTCATCAAGCAAAAACACATCAATATTGCTCAAATCATGATCTGAATGATCTGTTGCTGTTTTTGGATTTGATTCAACATCGGAATCACTTCTAATTCACAACGTTCGTGCAAATTCCATCAGATTATCATCAGATCTGAGGAATTAAGAAGAAATTGAAAAATTCACTGTTTGATCAATATTCTGCTCAAAATCATCATAAATTAATCATGTTTTGGATTGATTGAGATTGAAGATTGATAATCGATATAAATCGCTGCTTGTGTGCAATTTTTGGACAAATTGAACAAGTTTCATTAAAATTCAGAAAAATTCATATGACGAAGATGATAAACAGGATGAACTGGTTGAAGATTAACTAGCCGGGTGATAAAATTTGACTTAGACAAACTTTTTGGACTTAGATTTGTGAACAACTAGGTCCTGTGCAGCCGTGTAAAGGAAAATTGTCTAGACGGGTGAAGATTTGCAAGTAAAAGTGTGTACTGTTGTGCCGGGTGAGTGTACTGTTTAGCCGTGTGAAGATCTTTTTCAGACGGGTAAAGCACTGTTCAGCTGGGTGATCAACATTACAGCCGGATCAACTTGTTACTATTCAGCCGGGTAATTAACTTTTTCAGCCGTGTCAAGCTCAGCAGGGTGAAGAGTTGATAACTGTGAAGCCGGGTGAATAATTGTCTTCTAGCCGGGTCAAGTATCAACCGTGTTAAGTTTTCACTGTTCAGCCGTGTCACTGTTCAGCCGGGTAACTCTGCTTGCCGGGTGAAGATATCAAGTATTGAAGTGTACAATTGTTTAGCCGTGTGACTGTTCAGACGTGTGAAGAAAAATTCTCAGCCGGGTGAAGAAGAAAGTTTACTGTTCAGCCGGGTGAAGAACAAAATTTCACTGTTCAGCCGTGTGACTTGTTTTCAGTTGTTTCAAACCTTGTTATCTTATCTTGTCATTATTCACTTGTATCTAGTTTTTAAATTTAACTGTTTCTTTTCAAAATTAACAAAAACACAAAAATATTTTCTTCAAAATTTTTAAAAATGGCACCTAATGATGATTCTGATAACCGTGTTCCTAGATTGGTTAATCGTGCAGATTCCAAGAACTGGACAATCAGATTGAAGCATCATCTATGCTTTATTGACAATGATCTATGGAAGTCAATTGATAAAGGTCCTCACATTCCTACTCAGACTGCTCCTAACAGTGCAAGCACCTACACCAAAGATTCAACTGAACCTTATCCTGAAGATAATCTATCAGCAGAAGACTTACGAAAGGTCAAGAATGACAGTAAGGCTTATTCTTTGATGTGCAAAGGACTGCCACTTCAAGTGTTGTCAAGATTGGATGCTTATCAAACTGGCTATAGATTGTTCAAGGCATTAAAATCAATCTGTGAAGGAGGAAAACAGTTGAGAAGTCTCAAGAAGCAGAAATTGAAGAGACAATTGGAATTGTTTGAGCATATTGCTGGAGAATCTGTGCACCAGATGATGAATAGATAATGTTCATCTAACTACTGAAATGACAAATGTTGGTGCAAAGACAGATCTTCAAGACCTGAATGACAGATTATTGTGTGCTCTTCCATCTTCATGGAAACAAAAAGTGACTCTAATGAAGCATACAGAAAAGTTTCCAATGGACTTAGATCTGCTCATTGCAAAGATTGAAGAAGTTGAGATTGATGAAAGTTCTAGAAATACAGATCAGGTTCACATGCTCAGTACAAATTCGTGGTGAATCCTTCAAACACAGTGGAGAATGCTTTTCTTGCTCAAGATGCTGCTAAGAGTGATGACGAGGGTGATTTGTTTGTTGGTGCTAGCTTTTACATTGATTCATCGTATCTACCAAGCTCACCAATTGACTCTCAACCTCAATCTCCACCAAGAGCTAAAGTTCAAAGTCAGTCTGTGAAATCTCAATCAGAAAATAAAAGCTCTACAGTTCAAGCTAAAGTAAAAGATGTGATGAACATCTTGTTACAAGATGATGAGACTAAGACTGCGTTTACTGCATTCATGGCAAACTTTCAAGCTTATCAAGGAAGTCATTTGTCTCAGATGGATGTTGTACTACAAGATTTGTTTGAAATGGATCCTGATGACGTTGAAGAAATGGATTTAAATTGGCAAATGGTCATGGTCGCATGTCGACCTCAGAAACATGCATATGTGAACCGAAGCTACAAGCCACATGCAAACAAGACAGTTGGTTTTGACAAGTCAAAGGCCAGATGTTTCAACTATAACTGCTATGGTCATTTTTCAAGGGAATGCAAGGCTCCTAAGAATCAGAACTACAATGATCAAGCTGGTTCAAGTGGACAGAATCATGGTCAAAGTCAGAACTCACAACAGTCTTCAAGCTATCAAAACAGGAATCAACATTTCATGCAAAAGCCATATCAAAGTCTTCCCATGCCAGAACTGAAAGATGAAGGCAAGAAACCAGAAGATCAGAAAAAAGCACTGGTGGTTAGTGTAAAAGACGGATATGACTGGAGTGCTTATGCGGAACAGTTTACATCTGATCTTACATCAAGTTTAGCACTGGTATGTGAAATTGAAGAAGATTGGTCTGAAGAAAGGGATGATCAAATGACTAATGCAATCAGTGAAGATTCTGAAGAGTATGACTGGAGTGCAAAGTCAGATCCTATTGAAGAATCTGAACCAGAAATTGCTCTTATGGCTACATCTGACGAGTCTTCATCATCTGTTGAGCAACCAAAGGTTAGTACCGAACTACCCCCTAATTATGTTCCTTTGCCTGATGATGTTAAAGGTAGGTTATGTTGTGAACAATGCATTAAACAAGTGGAACATTATCGAACTCATTCTTTTAAAATTGGTGACAAATTAAGCAAACATGAACAAATTCATGAACAACTTAAAATTGATCACAAAATTGCTGATGAGAAGATATTGTCACTTAAAGAATCATGGAACAAAACCTTGAAAGAACTGGAACTAGTAACCAAACAACTTGAAGAAATGACAAAAAATTTTGAGCAAGAAAAAGTTGCTCATGCTGTCACACAAGTTGAACTAACAAAAGTTAAAAGTTGTAAAACAATGGTGAAACAACTTGTGAGTGAAAGAGGGAACAAAAACAAACTAGGATTGGGTTTCACACATGAACCAATGCCTAAATCAATCACAAACACTTTGCCTGAAAACTTCAATGAATTTGATCATTCACTTGAAAACGAACAAAGATTCAAAGAAATTCAAAGAAGTAAGTATGAATCCGAAGGATCTGAAGTGTTACTCGAAAGCTTGAAAGAAGATGACATCGTGACTGTTGAAGCTGGTGATGAAGCAAGCAACCAATCTGATCCTATTCTGGTGGAACTTGTTGAATATCCGGAACTGAATCCTAAACCAGCAGAAAAGGTGAAGGATAAAGCTGAATTTTCGGGATACAATGATCCAGAGTACATCAAGTGGAAGAATGAACAGAAAGCTCGTGTTGCTGATCAACTGATCAAACAAGAATCAGCAAAGAAGGTTGAAATTGTGCCTGTTAAAGCTCAGAAGTCAAAAATGTCAATCAAACAATATGAAACAAAACAGTCGAAAGGTAAAAATGTCATAGCATCAAATGACAAAACCAAAGCTCAAATTGTTAAAACTAACAATGTCAAACCTGTGAAAAAGAAAGTGTCAAAAGGTAAAACAATCAAGTTTGTGTCTGCAGGAACATTTGATATGAACACATCTTATGGTAACCAAATCAATTCTTCAATCAAATCTAACTCTGGTCTGAAAACAGGTTCAAGTCCTAAGACTTTCGCTGTCAATGATAAAAGATTTGAATCAAAGAAGGTAACCAAACAAGATGGTTTAAAATCGAACCAAGTTCCCAAGCAATCAAAATTTGATATCAAGCAATCAAAGTCACAATCAAAATCTTCACAAAAGAATCAAGTTAACTTAAAACCGAACATGTCTGTTAATGAATCACAAGTGGGTTCAACATCTAGAGTTAACAATCGGCTCTTTAAGATTAGCAAGAAACATTGTGAGATTTGTGATCGTTATAATCATGTTACTGTTGAATGTTTCTTTAACAAGTACTGCAATTACTGTGACAAAAGAAATCATTCTTCAGAGGAATGTTTTTATAACAAGTTTTGTGATATTTGTGAAAGGAGAAATCATGACACTGCAGATTGTTTCTTTCGGAAAAACTCATCAAGAGAAGTGACTCCTTTTCCGAATTTTCAAAGAAATCAATCTTTTGGTTTTAAAAAATTTAACCAAAGTCATGCTCTTGATTTGAGAACTTTCAAATGAAACAATTCTGATTTTAATGAACATTCATCCAGAAATGTGCAGGTTAACAGTTTTAAGCCGAGAGCTTTGATGGTAAGAAATCAGAAATTTGAAAATAACCTTGATCCTAAGTTAGAGGAAAGGTTCATTACTTTAAGAAGAAAGCAAACAAATCAAGCCGTTGGGTGAAACAGTTTTCAACCAAATCTCTCAAATGAATCAGATTTTCAAAATCTACATTATCAACAAGTTACTATGACAGATAGATTCGGAAAACCCAAGACCATGTGGGCCTGGATTGACCAAACTAACTAGGTAAATGTTGAAATGCAGGTACGCCCTCGAAGACCTATCAACTCATGGTTTGTTGATAGTGGGTGTAGCCGGCATATGACAGGCAACCATGCCTTGCTTCAGGGTTTTAAGCTAAAGAATGGTACTCATGTTGCATTTGGAGGAGATGCTGGTGGAAAAATAACTGGAGAAGGAACTGTGTCAAATGGGATTATTAGCTTTGATAAAGTCAACTACTGTGCACAGTTGAACTTTAATTTGCTAAGTGTATCTCAAATTTGTGATAAATCATATTCAACATTGTTTGATGATTCTTTTTGTTACATACTCAAACCAGGTTTCAAGATTGATAATGAATGGGTGGTGGTTAAAGCTCCAAGAGATCGTGATGTATACAAGCTTGATATGTAACAGATTGATGCTGAAACCGAAAACACTTGTCTCATTGCGCATGCATCAAATGATGAGAGTCAGATTTGGCATAGACGCCTGGGCCATTCAAACTTCAGAAACATGAACCGACTGTGACTGGAAATCATGCTGTGGGAATACCGTCAAAGAAATTCTCAACAACTGATCTCTGTCCAACATGTTTGAAAGGAAAACAGCACCGAATGTCTTTTAACTCCAAGCAAGAACACCCCATTTCAAAGCCCTTACAGATGCTACATATGGATCTTTTCGGACCAACAAATGTTCAAAGCATCGGAAAGAAGTCTTATTGTTTTGTCATCATTGATGATTTTACTAGATTTTCTTGGGTTTATTTCTTGCATGTTAAATCTGAAACTGCTGAGTTGTTAAAAGAATTCATTATCAAAGTTGAAAATCAGTTGGATTGTAAAGTAAAAATCTTGAGATGTGATAATGGAACCGAGTTTAAAAACTCTAATGTCGATTTGTTTTGTGCAGAAAAAGGAATTGCTCGTCAATTTAGTGCTCCAAGAACGCCTCAACAAAACGGTGTGGCTGAACGGAAAAATCAAACACTAATTGAAGCAGCAAGATCCATGCTCGCAGATGCCAAAATCCCTATCACTTTCTAGGACGAAGCTATTGCTAATGCGTGTTTCGTACAGAACAGGACATTATTGGTTCAGGATAAATATAAAACGTCTTATGAGTTATTGTTTGGAAGAAAACCAAATATTTCATACTTGAAAGCATTTGGTTGTCCTGTATCGATTTTAAATTTGAGTGATCATCTCGGTAAATTTGAGTCAAAATCTGACGATGGATTTTTTCTAGGTTACTCTTTGGTTTCAAATGCTTATCGAGTTTTTAATAGCAAAACAAACATTGTTATTGAAACTATTAACGTAAAGTTTTTAGAAAATTCGTTTCCGTCAGTAGCTCATGGTCCCGAATGGTTGTTTGATTTAGATTCGTTATCAAAATCTTTCAATTCTAACTTATTTGATTTTTCAGGAAAAACAAGCAAAGAATCAGGAGACTTGGGATGTTTCAGTGATGATTCTGATAATGACGATGACAGTAATCTCAATTCTGAGTATCCGTTCATGTCATTTCATAATCCTGGTTCTCAAGAAGATCAAGAATCAAACAATGTTGGTAATCCGCAAATTTCTCCTAATGATGGTGGATCTGTTCAAAATCAACCATCATCAGATCCGAGTGTTGAAGTTGTTCCAGAATCATTTGATTACTTCATCAATTCACCAGAACAAGTTCCTAATTTCACTTCGCATACGTCTACAATTTTACAAGATCTACCGAATTTGAATCAGTCTAATCTGGAGAGTCAAGTACAAGGTGACGCTATACCAACTCACCGAGTTCACAGAAATCATCCTCTCTCTCAGATTATCGGTCCTTTGAATCAGCGAACTATGAGAAGTCAAACTGAGCCCGCAAATGTTTGTCTTTATTCATGTTTTCTTTCTCAAGTGGTACCGAAGAACATTTCAGAAGCGCTACAAGATAATAGTTGGATTGAAGCCATGCAAGAGGAGTTACTTCAATTTCGCAAACAAGAGGTTTGGAAATTAGTTGAATTACCTGAAGGAGAGAATGCGATTGGTACAAGATGGTTGTACAAGAAGAAGCCAGATGAACGTGGCATTGTTGTATGAAACAAAGCAAGACTTATTGCACAAGGTTACACTCAAGAAGAAGGTATCGACTATGAAGAAGTGTTTGCTCCGGTCGCTCGACTTGAAGCTATTCGCGTTTTTCTAGCTTATGCCTCTTTCATGAAGTTCAAAGTGTTTCAAATGGATGTAAAAGGCGCTTTTCTGTATGGACCAATTACCGATGATGTGTACGTCAGACAACCTCCAGGTTTTGAAGATCTTGAGTATCCACATCGTGTATACAAATTGAGCAAAGCTTTATATGGTCTACATCAAGCCCCAAGGATTTGGTACGAGACGTTATCTAAACATTTGCTGGAACATGGTTTTACAAGGGTCAGATTGATCCTACTTTATTCATGAAGCGGGAAAATGAAGATCTTCTATGTGTTCAAGTGTATGTAGATGATATCATCTTTGGATCAACAAGTCCGTCCATGTGCAAAGAGTTTGAAGAGATTATGAAATCAAGATTTCAGATGAGTTCGATGGGAGAGATAAATTTCTTTCTCGGATTGCAAGTCAAACAGTCAGCTGAAGGAATTTTTATCAACCAATCAAAGTTTGTTGAGAAGTTGCTGAAAAAGTTCAAGATGCAAGATTGTCAGAATATTCGAACGCCATCTGATGTGAATTGCAAGATACAGCCGGATCCAAAAGGCAAATCTATTGATCAAACACTGTACAGATCAATGATTGGTTCACTGGTGTATCTTACTGCATCAAGACCAGACATTATGTATGCTGTATGTGTGTGTGCCAGATATCAGTCTGCTCCAAAAGAGTCGCACCTGGTTGCTGTTAAACGTATTTTCAGATACCTTAAAAGGAAGCCGAATCTCGGGTTATGGTATCCTTATGAAGGCAATTTTGAATTATATAGTTATTCTGATAGTGACTTTGGTGGGTGTGCTCTTGACAGGAAATCGACTACGGGTGGGTGTCAATTTCTGGGTCCGAGACTTGTTTCTTGGCAATGCAAAAAGCAGACCAATGTTTCAATATCCACAGCTGAAGCAGAGTATATCGCTGCATCTGCAGGATGTTCTCAAGTTTTGTGGCTACAAAACCAATTGCTTGACTACGGGTTTAACTTTCTCAAAACTCCTATTTACATAGACAATACTGCTGCTATGTTCGTTACTGCTAATCCTGTTCAACACTCAAAAACCAAACATATCGAAATTCGATATCATTTTCTCAGAGACAACTCTGAAAAAGGTTTAATAATTTTGATTAAAGTTCATACCGACAAACAACTGGCAGATCTTTTCACAAAATCTTTCTTGTCAGGACGGTTTGAATTTTTAATTCAATCCATAGGGTTAATCAACCATGATTGATTCTATTTTTTACAAAACTCAATACAAAAATCAGAAAATATAAAAGTCAAAAATATAATAAGTCAATGTCAAGTATTGAGTCCTTTGCCTTTTTATTTTACTTTTGCATTGTGTGTGTGCATGAAAAACAAAACGCAAACAAAAAGAAATGAAAAAGCAAAAAGAAAAGAAAATATCATGTCATAAGAATCTATATTGCAAAAAGTGAGAAATGATAGTACACTAGACATTATTTGTTTCATCATTTTTCTAATAAAGACTGATGAATGTTAATTGATGTGCGAGACAGCTCAGGCAATTAGACTGAAAAAGTAAGTTCATTGTTGACAAATATAAACTCAATGATCTTTGTGTTAAGTTCCTTTGTTATACATGTCTAAATATATATCTTTTAATGCTCTGCTTGTGATGATAATTGTTCATGATTGGGTAACGATGCAATCTATTCAGCGTGATGAACCGCATCGTGAGCTTCTTTGTTGTGGTATCCACAGACCTGAAGTTTCACACGAAGTCTCTTTTGAGCTTCAAGGTGCAGCAAAAGATTCCCAAAGTTGGAACAAAAAGAGTCCCAAATGTGGACCATCACCAAACAAAATTCCAAAAAGGAATTCAGAAGATTCCCAAGGAGAACGATAGGAAATGAAAAATTCCAAAAAAGGAATTCAAAAGAAGTCCCAAAGTGGACCAAATCCGAATAGAACCCATATTCCACACTGTTTATGATTGTAAGTGACCTGGTTTTTGTGCAATATGCATTCAAGTGGTGTTTGATAAGGAAATATGTTGACATATGTATACATGTAGGTCACATAAGACATTTTAATCGAACCTTAATCTCATCATGATACTGAAAAAGTAAGTGTGTCAACTCGAGCTAATTGGTATGTTTTCATATCATCACTCAATCAAACATAAGTCAAATGTCTATTCAAAACTTGCAAAACATGTTCAGATAATGTGTGGTATGATCTCACTGCGATATTTGGATTCATTGCATTGCATATGTATTTATTTTAATGTGTGTGCTTTGTGTGTGCAGGCATATGGAGTCATTTTTGACACATCAACATCCTTGTTAAACTTCAAAATTTCAAGAAATTTCAAGTTTAGGGGGAGAATAATTGAAGATGAAAAATATTTACAAAAAGCCAAAAATATTTGAAATAAGTGTGTTGAATGAATGGATCAAGTGGTTAATGAAAGCAAATGTATTGGATGTGTTCAAAACAAACCTAATGTCTTGTGATTTGTTTTTAGAAAATTGCTTCGGGATATAGAAATATTGGTTGTGCAAAAACATTTTTGTGAGAAAAATCAAAGAAAATGAAAAAGGATTTAAAGTGAATTAAATTTGTTGCCCTAATTTCTATTTTTGATTATTTAATGTGACAAACCCTAATAAGGATGTCTTGTCTAATTAATATGTCGAGAATGTTATGCATGTGCAATAAATGCCGTTGAAAAAGTCAACAGACAAAGAAAAAGAAGAAAAATTGGTGAAGGCATCAGCCGGGTGAAGGCATTAGCCGGATGAAGGCATCACTGTTCAGCCGGGTGATGAAATGAAAAGTAGCCGGGTGAAAGAAGAAATGATGCCGGGTGACAAAGTTGTAAGTTACTATACAGCCGGGTGAAGGCATTAGCCGGGTGAAGGCATTAGCCGGATGAAGGCATCACTGTTCAGCCGGGTGATGAAATGAAAAGTAGCCGGGTGAAAGACACTATCACTGTGCAGCCGGGTAATGAACATGAAGTCATTGAGCAAGCCGGGTGATGAAAGACACTATCACTATGCAGCCGGGTAATGAACATGAAGTCATTGTGCAAGCCGGGTGATGATAAGGAGTCTACTATTCAGCCGGGTGATGGGTAAAACCAAAACAAAGGTGTAGTTGTTCCTAACTCTGACCCGTCTCTACAGTGATTGACCCGTCTAAGTGTTTTACATGTTAAATGTTGACCCGTCCCAAGGTTGTGACCCGTCCCAAAACTGTGACCCGACCTAACAGTACTTGACACAGCTCAATAGTACATGACCCGTCCAGGCTTATTGGGCTCAAATTGTTTACCCGTCCAATATGTTGACCTGTCTCTTTAATTATGACCTAATTCTTGAGTCGGCTGAACAACATATATATACCCGCCTTTTCTCAAACACTTATCATTTTTTACAAACAATTTCAAGCAAAATCCCCTGTACCTCAAATCGTCCATATCATATTCAATCGATTGATTCTGTAACAAGTTTTTATAGATTGAATAAGGTATATTTTCATGATTCGACCTTGTTAAAACCTCTGATTGTTCGTAAAATCAAAATGTTGATGATGAACATTAATTGGACATTGAATCGACACTTTGATTATGGGTGTTAAAACTTAAATCGAGTGTTGTAATAGGTGTAATAACTGTCGATCACCAATTTTCATCCATTATTTTACATCAAAACATCTGAAATCAACTGAATCAAATGAAAATTTTTCAAAGTTAGTCGAACCGCCATTGATGAACATTTGAGCCGTTCATGTTTTTGATAGCAAATGATGAATCATCTGTTATTATGTGACTAATCAATGTTAAAACTGAACTGAAACATGTTATACAACTTCATTGTGCAAAATTTGAAATTTGTGTTTAAGGTCTTTAGACAGTTAAGTGTATAATGTTCATGATCACTGATTCACATAAGTTTTTGTTGAACAAAATGATGATTATCAAATTGTTAGACTAACTTAGGTGTTAAATGACTGTGTGATTTGTTACATTGTTTCTTTATGTTTAAAATCTTATACAAATTTTTGTTATTTGTGAATGAAAAAGTCTAACACATGTGTCTTGTTTTGTCATAACAGATGAATGATCTTAAGTTTGAGCCCAAGCACAATCTTGTTGCTTGTTTGGATGAATCTATAGCAGAAGCAGAAGGGTATAGAGATATGATCAGATTCTTGAGAAGAACAAAGTGTGTGTATGCAATGTGTGCCAAACCCATTGTGTATGCAAGACTTATCAAGAGTTTCTGGAGGACTGCTGAAGTAATCACTGATGAAACTGGTGTATCTGTGATTAGAGGAGACATTACCAGACAGTTACAGTTAACTGTGTCTGAAGAGTCCATCCAGACTGCATTGAGGATAGATGAAGAAGAGATCGGTGCTCCTGATGAACTAACAACTGCTGAATGCCAGACTTGTTTTATCAATATGGGACATCCTCCCATATTTCTCAAACAGCAGTTTGTTAGAGCAAGACTGGGAAAACGATGGAAGCTTCTATGCTATGTCATTCAGCAATGTATGTCAAGGAGAAGTGCTGGATTTGACAACTTTCCATCAGACATTGCATCTCCCATAGTTGCAATAGCTGAGAATCGACCATTCAACATGTCAAAGTGGACTATGAAGGGTTTTATCTTCAATCTGGTAAAAGGCAAAAAGATTCAAGTTCCTGATGTATCCGAGATTCCTGCAACTGATGATTAACATTGCTCATCTTATTATAAGAGAAGAAGGTTTTGAAGGAGGGATCTTATACACCGAAGACATGAATGCTCTATATTATCGGAAGATGAGTATTGAGGGTATTGATGGTGTGGATATGTTTGACTATATGAGAGATATAGCAAATAATGATGAAGATATTGGAGAAGTATATCATCATATATCTCAAGGAGAAGTTGTGAACCCGTCTGACCTTGTAGATGAGATTCCTGATAACTTGCTTGATGATGATGAGTACCTTGCTCGTCATCCAGAAGATGAAGATAATGATGAGGATGAGAATGAAGATGAAGATGATGAGTCTGATAGTGTTGATAATGGTGACGATGGAAATGATGATGTTATTGAAGAGAAAAGTGCTGAATCAGTTTCTAAGGAGGCTGGACAAGATGATGTAGAAATGAATGTTGAGGTTGCTGAACCTGTTGTGATTGAAACTGTTGAAGTTGATGAACCTGTTGAAGTTGGTGCAGAAGTAGAAAATGTTATTATTAAAGCTCCTAGGGATATCTCAGTAGATTATTCTAGATCTAGAAGATCTAAGACTGTGATTGATCCTGTGATTGTAGAGGAGCTGAGTATGTTTGAAAATGTGAGTGTGCCTGAACAAGTGGATGTTATTCAGATTGCACAAGAAGTAATTGCCGAAGTGGAGACTATTGCATAGGCAGTTGATGATGCTGATGCTGGTGTTACTTGTTCTGATCCAGTAGATGTTCCCACAACATCATCTCCTGCAACTCCACAAATTGATCAACCTTTGGAGTCTTCACCAAAAGTTGTGTCAGTTGACATTTTGATTGAAAAAGATAAAGAGATTGAACGTCTGAATAAGGTGATAAAAGATCTGATGAAGGAGAATGATTTGCTAAAGGCTTCGAATGAGCGAAAGAAAGTTACACTGAATGAGTTCAGAGAGACGAATGTGAAGAATATGAAGGTGTTTCAAGAACTTAATGATGAATATGAGAAGCTAAAAGAGGACTACAAAGAGCTTTATGCTGAATGTAATATTCTGAATGCAGAAAAAGGAATGTTGGAAAAATGGTTTGAAGAAGCTAAACCGAAGAAATCAGGATCTACAACAGACAAAGACTTTTCAGATGAAGTGATGGAAGTAACCGGGCCTTCACAGGAGATAAAAGTTTACTACACTAGAGCACGAGGAACTAAAGCTGTCGGTGAAAAGGTCGAAGTACCAATTCACATTCCCGATGAAGCTGCTGATATTGTCACTCTTGACAAAGCCGAGGGAAAACGTAAACTGGATGATGTAACAGAAATAGTAAAGGAAGTTGAGAATGTAAAGAAAGCTAGAATTGAAGAAACAGATCAGTCTGAGCTGATTCAAACTGAATCTATACAGGTAGCTGAAGTATCCGAAGTTGGTAAAGAAGATGAGAATGTGAAGGAAACAACTGTAGAAGAAGCATTTCAGTTTGAGCCGGTTCAAACTGAAACTGCACCCACAATTGAAGCATTAGATGACTTGGACGAAGTAGACTTCACAGAATCTGAACCGGAAGCTAATCCTGTTGATGACATACCCACTGATCTTGATGAAAGGTTTGCGTATTTGGAGAAAATGAAATATAATCCTGTTTATTTGAATGGACTCACTGTCAGTCAAATAAACGAGGAGTATGAAAAGTGTATCAATGCGCAAGACAAAGTTGTGGGTGATGATAAAGAGTTTGTAGTGGAAATGGGTGAGTGGACTCCTCTTCAAGAAAGTCTTAACATTGATGATTTTCCTCCGGAAAAACTATATCATCAAAACCCGGAAGAGATGACGTCCACAGATATGCGTCAGTGGTTGCAATCCAGAAATTATCCATACAAGACGTTGAAAAGGCTGAAGAAAGAGTCCTTGAAAAAATTGTGATTAGTTTTCAAAAATCTGAGAAGATGCATAACCGTATGCTCTTTTTAGATTATCATAACCCACAATACTTTGAATTGACCAAACGGTTCAAAGTGCTGGAGCCTAATGAAATTCCGTTGATGGCATTGCCGGAAGATGCACATAAGAAGAGGAAGGAGCTTATTGATATGTTTCCTAGAGAGATGAAGTCTTATCACATGCCTATGGAAGTACGAGAGTCTTGGCACAAGTCTGCCACAGCATGTGATATTGTTAGATCACTGCTGAGTAAGGGTCAGTCCGTTGCTGACTTACTAGACTCAATGATCGTGCCTGAAAAGTCCAAGGATGTGAAGATCATTGCTTGGAAATATGATGAAATATTTGATGCGTTTCTAATCAAGAGGGTGAATGGGCTATGTGATGTGTATCATTATTAATCAAGCATTTTCAAGTTACCAGTTCAAGATTTGAAAGAACTGCACAAGTTGAGGTTGATAAATCTGATAGGTTCAATTGGATCGATATTGCTGCAAATCAGAACGATCTAAGTACAAACACACAATTCAATCAACAACACAATCCATTACTAAATAATTCTCTTGTATTGATGATCAAAGCATAAACGTTGTAGTACAATGTGCAGGAGAATACAAATCACACACACAATTCTCTCTCTAGCGTGTAAGTTGTGATCTCGACCCCTCTCTAACATTCTCTCACAACATGCTTTATGCATCAACACATTAGGGAAAATACAAAATTAACCCTAAACTATACAAACATGTATAAACAAAGTACAAATTAAATCTTCTAACAGGAATGAGCCCTAACAGTACTCCCCCTAAGATTTAACTTTGGACTTTCAAAAATCTTCTTCAGTTTTCAACTCTTGCTTTTCAGCTTCAATATCTCAAAAATCTTCAGGTTCGTCTTTAACCTCCAGCAACGGCTTTCCTTTATATTCTTCTTGTTCTTTCAAAGCTTCTTCAATACATGACTTGAATTTTTCAGCGATCTTTGCTTGTCTCGGCTTTGATTCATTTGTAGCAATGTCACAATCCTTCATGCGTTTCAGAGTGTCCAAAGAAATACCTGTAAAATTGATGTTAGCATAAAACTCATAAGGTTTCATCTTTCCTTTGACCTTCACTTCTAAGGTACCCTTTGAAGTCACCCTCATATATTCGATTTCTGGCATGTCAATCTTCACAAGATTAGCATTAAGCAATGCCTTCCTTAATCGAATTTTCTCAGTGGCAGCCCCAATCACCTCTATCATGATCACAAATAATCTTCTGTCTTCTTCAGCAACAGGATCTTTCAACTTCTCCATCTTGTGATTGCGAAGATAATCAATGTAAGATGGGTGTAGCAGCTTCAGCTCAAACGTGCTAAATAATGTGATCATATCTTTATCCCAATCATCCAGATTTCGAACCAACTTCAGCTCATAAGTCTCTTGATTATAGAAACACTTCAGAATGGGCTTTGTTGCTTGCGAACCATCAATCACCTTCAATCCCGGATCTGTCACCTTATCAAAATACTCATCTGAAAATTCTTCCAAGTACATGTCACGAAGTATCAGCTTCTTCTGTTTCTTCTTCTTTGTATCCAAATATGCTTTATCTTCTTGCTGTCCCTGAAACTCTAAAAACTTTGGCATGCGGCTGATCCCGGCATCCAATAACATATCACATTTATCACCACGTTATGCTCGTGAGTGATTAATCAATCTCAACTTATGCAACTCTTTCAAGTCTTGAACCGACAACTTGAAGATACTCGAATAGTAATGATACACATCGCATAATCCATTCACCCTCTTGATTAGAAAAGCATCAAATATCTCATCATATTTCCATGCTATAATCTTCACATCCTTGGACTTTTCAGGCACGATCATCGAGTCCAGTAAGTCAGCAACGGACTGTCCCTTACTTAGCAGTGATCTAACAATATCACCTGCTGTGGCAGACTTGTGCCATGACTCTCGTACTTCCATAGGAATGTTATAAGACTTCATCTCGCTCGGAAACATGTCAATCAATTCCTTCCTTTTCTTACGGTTATGCATCTTTTCTGACTTTTGAAAACTAACCACAATCTTCTTTAGCGATTCTCTTTTCAGCCTCTTCAAAGTCTTGTATGGATAGTTTCTCGAACTAAGCCACTGACGCATTCCTGGAACAGACATCTCTTCTGGATTTTGATGATATAATTCTTCTGGAGGAAGATCATCAATGTTCAAACTTTCTTGAAGCGGTGTCCACTCACCCATTTCAACCACAAACTCTTTTTCATCACCTTCTACCTTGTCTTGCGCATTCACACATTTCTCATATTCCTCGTTTATTTGACTGATAGTGAGTCCATTCAAATAAACAGGATTGTATTTCATCTTCTCCAAATACGCCCTTTCATCAAGATCAGTGGGTATATCATCAACAGGATTAGCTTCTGGTTCAGAATCTGTAAAATCAACATCATCCAAGTCATCGAGTGCCTCAATTGTATGTGCAATATCAGTTTGAATCGGCTCAAACTGTACTGTTTCATCTATAGTTGTTTGCATCACAATCTCATCCTCTTTAACAACCTCGGGCACTTCAGTTGCCTGTACAGACTCAGATTGAATCGGCTCAATCTGAACTGTTTCTTCAGTTCTGGCTTTCTTTGCAATCACATTTCTTTCACAATCTCCGGTACAACATCGAGTTTACGTTTTCCCTCGGCTTTGTCAAGATTGACAATATCAGCAGCTTCATCGGGAATTTGAATTGGTACTTCCACCTTTTCACCCACAGCTTTAGTTCCTCGAGCTCTGGTATAATAATCTTTTATCTCTTGCGAAGGCCCGGATACTTCCATCACATCATCTGAGAAATCTTTGTCCGATGTAGATCCTGACTTCTTTGGTTTATCTTCTTCCAAACATTTTTCTAACATCTCCTTTTCTGCATTCAGAGTATTACATTCAGCATACAATTCTTTGTAATCCTCTTTAAGCTTCTCATATTCATCATCAAGTTCTTTAAACACTTTCATATTCTTCACATTGGTTTCTCTGAACTCATTCAGTCTAACCTTCTTTCTCTCATTCGAAGCTTTTAACAATTCATTCTCCTTCATCAAATCTTCTATCACCTTGTTCAGCCGTTCTATCTCTTTATCTTTTTCATTCAAAATATCACTTGACACAACTTTTGGCGAAGACACCATAGGTTGTTCAAATAGTGGAGTTGCAGGAGATGATGTTGTGGGAACATCTACTGGATCAGGAAAAGTAACACCAGCATCAGCATCATCAACTGCCTGTGCAACAGTCTCCACTTCGGCCATTACTTCCTGTACAATCTGAATAACATCTACTGCTCCAGGTACACTCACATTTTCAAATACATGCTGCTCCTCAACAATCATAGGCTCAATCACAGTTTTAGATCTTCGAGATCTGGAATAATGAACTGTGATATCCCTAGGAGCTTCAACAACAACATCTTCAGTTACAACTTCAACAGGTTCATCAACTTCTACATTCATTTCTACATTTTCTTGTTCTGCCTCCTCAGAAACTGATTCAGCACTATCTTCTTCAAAAACATCATCATTTCCATCATCACCATTACCATCACTATCATCATCATCACCTTCATATTCATCATCTTCTTCTTCATTCTCATCCTCATCACTATCTTCATCTTCTGGATGACGAGCAAGGTACTCATCATCATCAAGCAAATTATCTGGAATTTCATCAACAAGGTCCAACGGATCTACAACTTCACCTTATGATATATGATGATACACTACTTCGATATCTTCATCATTGTTTGCTATATCTCTCATATAGGCAAACATCTCAACACCTTCAACACCTCCAATACTCATCTTCCGATAAGATAGAGCATTCATATCTTCGGTGTATAATATCCCTCCTTCAAAACCTTCTTCTCGAATAATAGGATGAGCAATGTTGATCATTAGTTGCAAGAATCTCGAATACATGAGAAAGTTGAACCTCTTCCCTTTAACTAGATTGAAAACGAAACCCTTCATGATCCACTTCGACATATTAAATGGCTTGTTCTCAGCAATTGCAACTATCGGAGATGCAATGTCTGAAGGAAAGTTGTCAAATCCAGCACTTCTCCTAGACATACACTGCTGGATGACATAGCATAACAGCTTCCACTTCTTTTCCAATCTAGCTCTAACAAACTGCTGCTTAGGAAATATGGGAGGATGTCCCATATTGATGAAACAAGCCTGACACTCAGCAGTTGTTAGTTCATCTTGAGCACCAATCTCTTCATCATCAATCCTCAAAGCAGTCCGGATGGACTCTTCAGACACAGTTAACTGTAACTGTCTGGTAATATTTCCTCTAACCACAGTAACTCCGGCTTCATCAGTCAACACCTCAGCAGTCCTCCAGAAGCTTTTGATAAGTCTTGCATACATAATTGGCTTGGCACACATTGCATAAACATACTTTGTTCTTCTAAGAAATCTGATCATATCTCTATACCCTTCTACTTCTGGTATAGATTCATCCAAACAAGCAACAAGATTGTGCTTGGGTTCAAACTTGAGATCATTCATCTGTTATGACAAAGCAAGACACATGTGTTAGATTTTTCATTCATAAATAACAACATTTGCATAAGAATTTAAACACAAAGTGACAATGTAACAAATCACATAATCATTTAACACCTAAGTTAATCTAACAATCTGATATTCATCATTTTGTTCATCAAAACTTTTGAGAATCAATGATCATGTTACATTATACACTTAACAGTTTAAAGTACTTAAACACAAATCTGAAATTCTGCATAATGAAGTTGTATAACATGTGTTAGTTCATTTTTAGCATCGATTTGTCACACAATAACAGATGATTCATCATTTATTATCAAAGGCATGAACATTTCAAATGTTCATCAATGGCGGTTCGATAGTGATATGAAAATTTCAGTTGATTCAGTTTATTTTAAGCAATTTGATGCAAATTAATGGATGAAAATTGATGATCGACAGTTATTACGCCTATTACAACACTCGATTTAAGTTTTAACACTCAAAATCAAAGTGTCGATTCAATGTCTAATTACTGTTCATCACACATTTCGTTTTTACGATCAATCAGTAGGTTTAACAAGGTCGAATCATGTAAAATATACCTTATTCAATCACTAAAATTTGTTATAGAATCAACGATTGAATATGATATGGACGATTTGAGTACAGGGGATTTGCTTGAAAAAGTTTGTGAAAAATGATAAGGTTTGAGGAAAGGCGGGTATATATATATGCGTTGTTCAGCCGGCTCAAGAATTAGGTCAAACTTAATGGGACGGGTCAACAATTTGGACGGGTAAACAATTTTAGCCCAATAAGCCTGGACGGGTCATGCACTGTTGAGCCGCGTCAACTACTGTTGGGACGGGTCACAGTCTTGGGACGAGTCACAACCTTGGGACGGGTCAACATTTTAACATGTGAAACACTTAGACGGGTCAAACACTGTAGAGACGGGTCAAGTACTGTAGAGACGGTTCAGAGTTAGGAACAACTACACCTTCGTTTTTGGTTTTACCCATCACCCGGCTGAATAGTAGATTCCTTATCATCACCCGGCTTGCACAATAACTTCATGTTCTTTATCCGGCTACATAGTGATACTGTTTCATCACCCGGCTGTATAGTGACAGCTTTTCTTCATCACCCAGCTGTACAGTTGTCATACTTACCCGGCTGCACAGTGTTTTTCACTTAGACGGCTATATAGAATCTTCATTCTATTACCCGGCTGTACAGTGTCAACACTTCATCACCCGGCTGTATAGTAACTTACAACTTGTCACCCGGCTACCTTCTTTCATTCAGTCACCCGGCTGATGTCAACATCACTTCTTTACCCGACTAAATAGTGACTTGTTCATTACCCGGCTGGTAACACATAACTTCATTACCCGGCAAAACAGTGAAGTCTGATATCTTCACCCGGCTGCAACACTTGGACGATTTTCCACTTTTCTCTCTTGTTGACTTTTCCAACTGCATTTATTGCTCCTGCAAACATTCTCGACATATTAATTAGACAAGACATCCTTATTAGGGTTTGTCACATTAACTATTCAAAAATAGAAATTAGGGCAACAAATTTAATTCTCATTAAAATCCTTTTTCACTTTCTTTGATTTTTTCTTCACAAAATGTTTTTGCACAACCAATATTTCTATATCCCGAAGCAATTTTTTAAAAACAAAACACAAGACCTTAGGTTTGTTTTTGACACATCCAATACATTTTCTTTCATTAACCACTTGATCCATACACTCAACACACTTATTTAAAATATTTTTGGCTTTTTGTAAATATTTTTCATCTTCAATTATTCTCCCCCTAAACTTGAAATTTCTTGAAATTTCTAAGTTTAACAAGGATGTCGATGTGTCAATAAAGACTCCATATGCCTGCATACACAAAGCACACACATTAAAATAAAGACATATGCAATGCACTGAATTAAAATATCGCAGTGAGATCATACTACACATTATCTGAACATGTTTTGCAAGTTTTGAATACACATTTGACTTATGTTTGATTGAGTGATGATATGAAAACATACCAATTAGCTCGAATTGACACACTTACTTTTTCAGTATCATGATGAGATTAAGGTTCGATTAAAATGACTTATGTGACCCACATGTATACATATGTCAACATATTTCCTTATCAAACACTACTTGAATGCATACTGCACAAAAACCTGGTCACTTACAAAATCATAAACAGTGTGGAATATGGGTTCTATTCGGATTTGGTCCACTTTGGGACTTCTTTTGAATTCCTTTTTGGAAATTTTCATTTCCTATCGTTCCCCTTGGGAATCTTCTTAATTCCTTTTTGGAATTTTGTTTGGTGATGGTCCACATTTGGGACTCTTTTTGTTCCAACTTTGGGAATCTGTTGCTGCACCTTGAAGCTCAAAAGAGACTTCATGTGAGACTTCAGGTCTGTGGATAACACAACAAAGAAGCTTACGATGCGGTTCATCACACTGAATAGACTGCATCGTTACCCGATTATGTTCAACTATCATCACAAGCAGAGCATCAAAAGATATATATTTAGACATGTATAACAAATGAACTTAACACAAAGATCATTAAGTTTAGATTTGTCAACAATGAACTTACTTTTTCAGTCTAATTGCCTGAGCTGTCTCGCACATCAATTAACATTTATCAGTCTTTATTAAAAATGATGTAACAAATAATATCCAGTGTAACTATCATTTCTCACTTTATGCAATATAGATTCTTATGACATGGTATTTTCTTTTCTTTTTGCTTTTTCTTTTCTTTTTGTTTGCTTTTTCTTTTTCATGCACACACACAATGCAAAAGTAAAATAAAAAGGCAAAGGAATCAATACTTGACATCGACTTATTATATTTTTGGCTTGTATCTTTTCTGATTTTGTATTGATTTTTGCAAAACTAGAATCAATCATGGATTGAATTAAGAATTCAAACCGTCCTGACAAGAAAGATTTTGTGAAAAGATCTGCCAGTTGTTTGTCGGTATGAACTTTAATCAAAATTATTAAACCTTTTTCAGAGTTGTCTCTGAGAAAATGATATCGAATTTCGATATGTTTGGTTTTTGAGTGTTGAACAGGATTAGCAGTAATGAACATAGCAGCAGTATTGTCTATGTAAATAGGAGTTTTGAGAAAGTTAAACCCGTAGTCAAGCAATTGGTTTTGTAGCCACAAAACTTGAGAACATCCTGCAGATGCAGCGATATACTCTGCCTCAGCTGTGGATACAGAAACGTTGGTCTGCTTTTTGCATTGCCAAGAAACAAGTCTAGGACCCAGAAATTGACATCCACCCGTAGTTGATTTCCTGTCAAGAGCACATCCACCAAAGTCACTATCAGAATAACTATATAATTCAAAATTGCCTTCATACGGATACCACAACCCGAGATTCGGTTTTCCTTTAAGGTATCTGAAAATACGTTTAACAGCAACCAGGTGCGACTCTTTTGGATCAGACTGATATCTTGCACACACACATACAGCATACATAATGTCTGGTCTTGATGTAGTAAGATACATCAGTGAATCAATCATTGATCTGTACAGTGTTTGATCAACAGATTTTCCTTTTGGATCCGACTGTATCTTGCAATTCACATCAGATGGCGTTCGAATATTCTGACAATCTTGCATCTTGAACTTTTTCAGCAACTTCTCAACAAACTTTGATTGGTTGATAAAAATTCCTTCAGCTGACTGTTTTACTTGCAATCCGAGAAAGAAATTAATCTCCCCCATCGAACTCATCTGAAATCTTGATTTCATAATCTCCTCAAACTCTTTGCACATGGACGGACTTGTTGATCCAAAGATGATATCATCCACATACACTTGAACACATAGAAGATCTTCATTTTCCCGTTTCATAAATAAAGTAGGATCAATATGACCTCTTGTAAAACCATGTTCCAGCAAATGTTTAGATAACGTCTCGTACCAAATCCTTAGGGCTTGATGTAGACCATATAAAGCTTTGCTCAATTTGTATACACGATGTGGATACTCAGGATCCTCAAAACCTGGAGGTTGTCTGACGTACACATCATCGGTAATTGGTCCATACAGAAAAGCGCCTTTTACATCCATTTGAAACACTTTGAACTTCATGAAAGAGGCATACGCTAGAAAAACGCGAATAGCTTCAAGTCGAGCGACCGGAGCAAACACTTCTTCATAGTCAATACCTTCTTCTTGAGGGTAACCTTGTGCAATAAGTTTGGCTTTATTTCTGACTACATTGCCATGTTCACCTGGCTTGTTCTTGTACAACCATCTTGTACCAATCGCATTTTCTCCTTCAGGTAAGTCCACTAATTTCCAAACTTCTTGTTTGCGAAATTGAAGTAACTCCTCTTGCATCGCTTCAATCCAACTATTATCTTGTAACGCTTCAGAAATGTTCTTCGGCACCACTTGAAAAAGAAAACATGAATAAAGACAAACGTTTGCATGTTCAGTCTGACTTCTCATAGTTCTCTGATTCAAAGGTCCTATAATCTGAGAAAGAGGATGATTCCTGTGAACTCGATGAGTTGGTATAGCGTCACCTTGTACTTCACTCTCCAGATTAGACTGATTCAGATTCGGTAGATCTTGCAGAATTGTAGAAGTATGCGGAGTGAAATTAGGAACTTGTTCTGGTGAATTGGTGAAGTAATCAAATGTTTCTGAAACAACTTCAACATTCGGATCTGATGATGGTTGATTTTGAACAGATCCACCATCATTAGGAGAATTTTGCGGATTCACATCATCACCAAAGATGTTTGATTCTTGATCTTCTTGAGAACCAGATGGACCCGGAGCTTGATTGGATACACCATTATCAGGATTATGAAATGACATGAACGGATACTCAGAATTGATATTGCTGTCATCGTCATTATCAGAATCATCACTGAAACATCCCAAGTCTCCTGATTCTTTTCTTGTTAGGGCTAGTTTCTAGTTAAGATTTACTTTGTACTTTGTTTATACATGTTTGTATAGTTTAGGGTTAATTTTGTATTTTCCCTAAATGTGTTGATGCATAAAGCATGTTGTGAGAGAATGTTAGAGAGAGAGTCTAGATCACAATTACACACTAGAGAGAGAATTGTGTGTGTGATTTGTATTCTCCTGCACATTTGTACTACAACTTTTATGCTTTGATCATCAATACAAGAGAATTATTAGTAATGGATTGTGTTGTTGATTGAATTGTTTGTTTGTACTTAGATTGTTCTGATTTGCAGCAATATCGATCCAATTGAACCTATCAATTGGTATCAGAGCTGTTGGTATTGTGTGTGTTCTTCGCTATTCATCAAGCAAAAACACATCAATATTGCTCAAATCATGATCTGAATGATCTGTTGCTGTTTTTAGTTGTGATTCAACATCACAATCATTTCTAATTCACAACGTGTGTGCAAATTCCATCAGATTATCATCAGATCTGAGGAATTAAGAAGAAATTGAAGTTCACTGTTCGATCAATTTCTCTCAATTTTCTGCTCAAAATCATCAGAAATTGATCATGTTTTGGATTGATTGAGAATGGAGATTGATAATCGGTCTAAATCGCTGCTTGTGTGAAATTTTTGAACGAATTGAACAAGTTTTGATAAAATCCAGAAAAATGAGTATGAAGATGTTCATGAAGATGAAGAACAGGTTGAAGATGAACTAGACGGGTGACAAATTTTGACTTAGACAATATTTTTGGACTTAGTTTGGTGAAAAATTAGGTCATGTGCAGCCGTGTAAAGGCAAATTGTCTAGACGGGTGAAGAATTGCAAGTGAAAAACTGTGTACTGTTGAGCCGGGTAAGTGTACGGTTTAGCCGTGTGAAGAACTGTTCAGACGGGTAAAGCACTGTTCAGCCGGGTGATCAACATTACAGCCGGATCAACTTGTTACTATTCAGCCGGGTCATTAACTCTTTCAGCCGTGTGAAGCTCAGCCGGGTGAAGTGTTAACGACTGTGAAGCCGGGTGAATATTTGTCTTCTTGCCGTGTCAAGTTTCTGCCGTGTCAAGTTTTATTGTTCAGCCGTGTAACTGTTCAGCCGGGTAACTCTGCTTGCCTGGTGAAGATTTCAAGTGTTGAAGATTGACAATTGTTTAGCCGTGTCACTGTTTAGACGGGTGAAGAAAATTCTCAGCCGGGTGAAGAAGAAAAGTTACTATTCAGCCGGGTGAAGAACAAATTTTCACTGTTCAGCCGTGTGACTTGTTTTTAGTTGTTTCAAACCTTGTTATCTTATCTTGTCATTATTTACTTGTTTTTAGTTTAAATTTTAACTGTTTCTTTTAAAAAAAATCATCAAAAACACAAAAATATTTTCTTTTAAAATTTTAAAATGGCACCTAATGATGATTCTGATAACCGTGTTCCTAGATTGGTTAATCGTGCAGATTTCAACAATTGGACAATCAGATTGAAGCATCATCTATGCTCTATTGATAATGATCTATGGAAGTCAATTGATAAAGGTCCTCACATTCCTACTCAGACTGCTCCTGACAGTGCAAGTACCTACACCAAAGATTCAACTGAACCTTATCCTGAAGATAATCTATCAGCAGAAGACTTACGAAAGTTCAAGAATGACAGTAAGGTTTATCCTTTGATGTGCAAAGGTCTGCCACTTCAAGTGTTGTCAAGATTGGATGCTTATTAAACTGGCTACACATTGTTCAAGGCATTGAAATCAATCTGCGAAGGAGGAGAACAGTTGAGAAGTCTCAAGAAGCAGAAATTGAAGAGACAATTGGAACTGTTTGAACATATTGCTGGAGAATCTGTGCACCAGATGATGAATAGATTTGTTCATCTAACTACTGAAATGACAAATGTTGGTGCAAAGACAGATCTTCAAGATCTGAATGATAGATTGTTGTGTGCTCGATCATCCATCTTCATGGAAACAGACTGTGACTCTACTGAAGCATACAGAAAAGTTTCCAATGGACTTAGATCTGCTCATTGCAAAGATAGAAGAAGTTGAGATTGATGAAAGTTCAAGAAATACTAACAGATCAGGTTCACATGCTCAGTACAAGTTCGTTGTGAATCCTTCTAACAAAGTGGAGAATGCTTTTCTTGCACAAGATACTGCAAAAACTGATGATGAGGGTGATTTATTTGTTGGTGCAAGCTTTTATACTGATTCGTCATACATCCCAAACTCACCAACATATTCTCAACCTCAATCTCCACCAAGAGCTCAAGTTCAAAGTCAGAATGTGAAAACTCAATCAGAAAATCAAAGTTCTACAGTTCAAGCCAAAGTAAAAGATGTGATGAACATCTTGTTACAAGATGATGAGACAAAGAATGCATTTACTGCTTTCATGGCAAGTTTTCAAGCATATCAAGGAAGTCATTTGACTCAGATGGATGTTGTGTTTCAAGATCTATTTGAAATGGATCCTGATGATGTTGAGGAAATGGATTTAAATTGGCAAATGGTGATGGTTGCATATCGAACTCAGAAACATGCATATGTAAACCGAAGCTTCAAGCCACATGCAAACAAGACAGTTGGTTTTGACAAGTCAAAGGCCAGATGTTTCAAGTGTAACTGCTATGGTCATTTTTCTAGGGAATGCAAGGCTCCTAAGAATCAGAACTACAATGATCAAGCTGGTTCAAGTGGACAGAATCAAGGTCAAAGTCAGAACTCACAACAGTCTTCAAGCTATCAAAATAGGAATCAACGTTTCATGCAGAAGCCATATCAAAGTCTTCCAATGCCAGAACTGAAAGATGAAGGCAATAAGCCAGAAGATCAGAACAAAGCACTGGTGGTTAGTGTGAAAGACGGATATGACTGGAGTGCTTATGCGGAACAGTTTACATCTGATCTTACATCAAGTTTAGCACTGGTATGTGAAATTGAAGAAGATTGGTCTGAAGAAGGGGATGATCAACTGATTAAAGCTGTGAGTGAAGATTCTGAAGACTATGATTGGAGTGCAAAGTCAGATCCTGTCGAAGAATCTGAACCAGAAGTTGCACTTATGGCTACATCTGACGAGTCTTCATCATCTGCTGAACAACCAAAGGTTAGTACTGAATTACCCCCTAACTATGTTCCTTTGCCTGTTGATGTGAAAGAGAGGTTATGTTCTGAACAATGCATTAAACAAGTGGAACATTATCGAACTCGTTCTTTTAAAATTGGTGACAAATTAAGCAAACATGAAAAAATTCATGAACAACTTAAAATCGATCACAAAATTGCTGATGAGAAGATATTGTCACTTAAAGAATCATGGAACAAAACCTTAAAGGAATTGGAACTAGTGACAAAACAACTTGAAGAATTGACAAAGAATTTTGAACAAGAAAAAGTTGCTCATGCTGTCACACAAGTTGAACTAACAAAGGTAAAAAGTTGTAAAACAATGGTGAGACAACTTGTGAGTGAAAGAAGTAATAAAAGCAAACTAGGATTGGGTTTCACTCATGAACCAATGCCTAAATCAATCACTAACACTTTACCTGAAAACTTCAATGAATTTGATCATTCACCTGAAAATGAACAAAGATTCAAAGAGATTCAAAGAAGTAAATCTGAATCCGAAGGATCTGAAGTGTTACTGGAAAGCTTGAAAGAAGATGACGCTGTGACAGTTGAAGCTGATGATGAAGCTAGCAACAAATCTGATCCTATTCTGGTTCAACTTGTTGAATATCCGGAACTGAATCCCAAGCCAGAAGAAAAGGTGAAGGATGAAGCTGAATTTTCAGGATACAATGATCCAGAATATATCAAATGGAAGAATGAGCAAAAGGCGATTGTTGCTGATCAACTGATCAAGAAGAAACCAGTGAAGAAGACTGAAGTTTCAAATGCAAAGGTGCAGAAATCAAAATTAACAAACAATCAATCTGAAACAAAACAGTCGAAAAGTAAAAGTGTCAAAATGTCAAATGACAAACCCAAAGCTCAAACTGTTAAAACTGATAATGTCAAACCTGTGAAAAAGAAAGTGTCAAAAGGTAAAACAATCAAGTTTGTGTCTGCAGAAACTTTCGATATGAATGGATCTTATGGTGACCAAATCAATTCTTCAATCAAATCTAACTCTGGTCTGAAAACAGGTTCAGGTCCTAAGACTTCCGCTATCAATGATAAAAGATTTGAATCAAAGAAGGTAACCAAACAAGATGGTTTAAAATCGAACCAAGTTCCCAATCAATCAAAACTTGATAATAAGCAATCAAGATCACAAATGAAGTCACCACAAAAGAATCAAGTTAACTTAAAACTGAACAAAACTGATAACGAATCACGAGTGGGTTCAACATCTAAAGTTAACAATCGGCTCTTTAGGATTAGCAAGAAACATTGTGAGATTTGTGATCGTTATAATCATGTTACTGCTGAATGTTTCTTTAACAGGTACTGCAATTACTGTGACAAAAGAAATCATTCTTTAGAAGAATGTTTTTATAACAAGTATTGTGATATTTGTGAAAGGAGAAATCATGACACTGCAGATTGTTTCTTTCGGAAAAACTCATCACGAGAAATGACACCTTTTCTGAATTTTCAGAGAAATCAATCTTTTGGTTTTAACAAATTTAACCAAAGTCATTCTCCTGATTTGAGAACATTCAAACGAAACAATTCTGGTCCTAATGAGTTTTCGTCCAGAAATGTGCAGGTTAACAGTTTTAAGCCGAGAGCTTTGATGGTGAGAAATCAGAAATTTGAAAATAACCTTGATCCTAAGTTAGAGGAAAGGTTCATTGCTTTAAGAAGAAAGCAAACAAATCAAGCCGTAGGCGAAATAGTTTTCAATCAAATCTCTCAAATGAAACAAATTTTCAAAATCTACATTATCAACAAGTTACTGTTACAGATAGATTCGGAAAACCCAAGACCATGTGGGCCTAGGTTGACCAAACTAACTAGGTAAATGTTGAAATGCAGGTACGCCCTCGAAGACCTATTAACTCATGGTTTGTTGATAGTGGGTGTAGCCGGCATATGACAGGCAACCATGCCCTTGCTTCAAGACTTTAAGCTGAAGAATGGTACGCATGTTGCATTTGGAGGAGATGCTGGTGGAAAGATTACTGGAGAAGGAACCGTGTCAAATGGGGTCATTAGCTTTGATAAAGTCAACTTATGTGCACAATTGAACTTTAATTTGCTAAGTGTATCTCAAATTTGTGATAAATGATATTCAACATTGTTGGATGATTCTTTCTGTTACATACTCAAACCAGGTTTCAAGATTGACAATGAATGGGTGGTGGTTAAAGCTCCAAGAGATCGTGATGTATACAAGCTTGATATGTCGCAGATTGATGCTGAAACCGAAACCACTTGTCTCATTGCGCATGCTTCAAATGATGAGAGTCAGCTTTGGCATAGACGGCTGGGCCATTCAAACTTCAGAAATATGAACCGACTGGTGACTGGAAATCATGCTGTGGGAATACCGTCAAGGAAATTCTCAACAACTGATCTCTGTCCAGCATGTTTGAAAGGAAAACAGCACCGAATGTCTTTTAAGTCCAAGCAAGAACACCCCATTTCAAAACCCTTGCAGATGTTACACATGGATCTTTTCGGACCAACAAATGTTCAAAGCATCGGAAAGAAGTCTTATTGTTTTGTCATCATTGATGATTTCACTAGATTTTCTTGGGTTTATTTCTTGCATGTTAAATCTGAAACTGCTGGGTTGTTAAAAGAATTCATTATCAAAGTCGAAAATCAGTTAGATTATAAAGTAAAAATCTTGAGAAGTGATAATGGAACCGAGTTTAAAAACTCTAATGTTGATTCGTTTTGTGCAGAAAAAGGAATTGCGCACCAATTTAGTGCTCCTAGAACTCCACAGTAGAATGGAGTTGCAGAACAGAAAAATCGGACACTGATTGAAGCAGCAAGATCCATGCTCGCAGATGCCAAAATCCCTATCACATTCTGGGACGAAGCTATTGCTACTGCTTGCTTTGTACAAAACAGGACATTATTGGTTCAGGATAAACATAAAACATCTTATGAGTTATTGTTTGGAAGAAAACCGAATATTTCATACTTGAAAGCATTTGGTTGTCCTTTATCGATTCTAAATTTAAGTGATCATCTCGGTAAATTTGAGTCAAAATCTGACGATGGATTTTTCCTTGGTTACTCTTCTGTTTCAAAAGCTTATCGGGTTTTTAATAGCAAAACAAATATTGTTATTGAAACTGTTGACGTAAAGTTTTTAGAAAATTCATTTCCGTCAGTGGCTCATGGTCCCGAATGGTTGTTTGATTTAGATTCGTTATCAAAATCTTTCAATTCTAACTTGTTTGATTTTTCAGGAAAAGCGAGAAAAGAATCAGGAGACTTGGGATGTTTCAGTGATGATTCGGATAATGACGAGGATAGCACTCTCAATTCTGAGTATCCGTTCATGTCATTTCATAATCCTGATAATGGTGTATCAAATCAAGCTCCGGGTCCATCTGGTTCTCAAGAAGATCAAGAATCAAACAATTTTGGTGATGATGTGAATCCGCAAAATTCTCCTAATGATGGTGGATCTGTTCAAAATCAAACATCATCAGATCCGAATGTTTAAGTTGTTCTAGAATCATTTGACTACTTCATCAATTCACCAGAACAAGTTCCTAATTTCACTCCGCATGCTTCTACAATTTTACAAGATTTACCGAATCTGAATCAGTCTAATCTGGAGACGCAAGTTCAAGGAGATTCAATTCCAACTCATCGAGTTCACAGGAATCATCCTCTTTCTCAGATTATAGGACCTTTGAATCAGAGAACTATGAGAAGTCAGACTGAACATGCAAACGTTTGTCTTTATTCATGTTTTCTTTCTCAAGTGGTGTCGAAGAACATTTCAGAAGCGTTACAAGATAACAGTTGGATTGAAGCCATGCAAGAAGAGTTACTTCAATTTCGCAAACAAGAGGTTTGGAAATTAATGGACTTACCAGAAGGAGAAAATGCGATTGGTACAAGATGGTTGTACAAGAACAAGCCAGACGAACGTGGCATTTTGGTCAGAAATAAAGCCAGACTTATTGCACAAGGTTGCACTCAAGAAGAAGGTATTGACTATAAAGAAGTGTTTGCTCCGGTCGCTCGACTTGAAGCTATTCGCGTTTTTCTAGCGTATGCCTCTTTCATGAAGTTCAAAGTGTTTCAAATGGATGTAAAAGGCGCATTTTTGTATGTACCAATTACTGATGATGTGTACGTCAGACAACCTCCAGGTTTTGAGGATCTTGAGTATCCACATCGTGTATACAAATTGAGCAAAGCTTTATATGGTCTACATCAAGCCCCAAGGATTTGGTACGAGACGATATCTAAACATCTGCTGGAACATGATTTTACAAGAGGTCAGATTGATCCAACTTTATTCATGAAGCGGGAAAATGAAGATCTTTTATGTGTTCAAGTGTATGTGGATGATATCATCTTTGGATCAACAAGTGCGTCCATGTGCTAAGAGTTTGAGGAGATTATGAATCAAGATTTCAGATGAGTTCGATGGGGGAGATTAATTTCTTTCTCGGATTGCAAGTAAAACAGTCAGCTGAAGGAATTTTTATCAACCACTCAAAGTTTTTGAGAAGTTGCTGAAAAAGTTCAAGATGCAAGATTGTCAGACTATTCGAACGCCATCTGATGTGAATTGCAAGATACAGCCGGATCCAAAAGGGAAATCCGTTAATCAAACATTGTACAGATCGATGATTGGTTCACTGATGTATCTTACTGCATCAAGACCAGACATCATGTATGCTGTATGTGTGTGTGCCAGATATCAGTCTGATCCAAAAGAGTCGCACCTGGTTGCTGTTAAACGTATTTTCAGATACCTTAAAGGGAAACCGAATCTCGGGTTATGGTATCCTTATGAAGGCAATTTTGAATTATATAGTTATTCTGATAGTGACTTTGGTGGGTGTACTCTTGACAGGAAATCGACTACGGGTGGATGTCTATTTCTGGGTCCTAGATTTGTTTCTTGGCAATGCAAAAAGCAGACCAACGTTTCTGTATCCACAGCTGAAGCAGAGTATATCGCTGCATCTGTAGGATGTTCTCAAGTTTTGTGGCTACAAAATCAATTGCTTGACTACGGGTTTAACTTTCTCAAAACTCTTATTTACATAGACAATACTGCTGCTATGTTCATTACTGCTAATCCTGTTCAACACTCAAAAACCAAACATATCAAAATTCGATATCATTTTCTTAGAGACAACTCTGAAAAAGGTTTAATAATTTTGATTAAAGTTCATACCGACAAACAACTGGCAGATCTTTTCACAAAATCTTTCTTGTCAGGCCGGTTTGAATTCTTAATTCAATCCATAGGGTTAATCAACCATGATTGATTCTATTTTTACAAAACTCAATACAAAATCAGAAAATATAAAAGCCAAAAATATAATAAGTCGTTGTCTAAGTATTGATTCCTTTGTCTTTTATTTTATCTTTGCATTGTGAGTGTGCATGAAAAAGAAAAAGCAAACAAAAAGAAAAAGAAAAAGCAAAAAGAAAAGAAAATATCATGTCATAAGAATCTATATTGCAAAAAGTGAGAAATGATAGTTACACAAGATATTATCTGTTACATCATTTTTTAATAAAGACTGATAAATGTTAATTGATGTGCGAGACAGCTCAGGCAATTAGACTGAAAAAGTAAGTTCATTGTTGACAAATCTAAACTCAATGATCTTTGTGTTAAGTTCCTTTGCTATACATGTCTAAATATATTTCTTTGAATGCATTGCTTGTGATGATAGTTGTTCATGATCGGGTAACGATGCAATCTATTCAGTGTGATGAACCGCATCGTGAGCTTCTTTGTTGTGGTATCCACAGACCTAAAGTCTCACACGAAGTCTCTTTTGAGCTTCAAGGTGCAGCAAAAGATTCCCAAAGTTGGAACAAAAAGAGTCCCAAATGTGAACCATCACCAAAACAAAACTCCAAAAAGGAATTCAGAAGATTCCTAAGGGGAACGATAGGAAATGAAAAATTCCAAAAAGGAATTCAAAAGAAGTCCCAAGTGGACCAAATCCGAATAGAACCCATATTCCACACTGTTTATGATTGTAAGTGACCAGGTTTTGTGCAATATGCATTCAAGTGATGGCTGATAAGGAAAAATATGTTGACATATGTATTCACGAGGGTCACATAAGTCATTTTAATCGAACCTTAATCTCATCATGATACTGAAAAAGTAAGTGTGTCAATTCGAGCTAATTGGTATGTTTTCATATCATCACTCAATCAAACATAAGTCTAATGTCTATTTAAAACTTGCAAAACATGTTCAGATAATGTGTAGTATGATCTCACTGCGATAGTTTGATTCATTGCATTGCATATGTCCTTATTTTAATGTGTGTCTTTGTGTGTGCAGGCATATGGAATCTTTATTGACACATCGACATCCTTGTTAAACTTAAAATTTTCAAGAAATTTCAAGTTTAGGGGGAGAATAATTGAAGATGAAAAATATTTACAAAAAGCCAAAAATATTTTAAATAAGTGTGTTGAATGAACAAGATTATGTGGTATGGAAAGCAAATGTATTGGATGTGTTAAATACAAACCTAAGATCTTGTGATTTGTTTTTTTAAGAAAGTGCTTCGGGACATAGAAATATTGGTTGTGCAAAAACATTTTTGTGAGAAAAATCAAAGAAAATGAAAAAGGTTTTTATGAGAATTAAATTTTGTTGCCCTGGTTTATATTTTTGAATATTTAATGTGACAAACCCTAATAAGGATGTCTTGTCTAATTAATATGTCGAGAATGTTTGCAGGTGCAATAAATGCAGTTGAAAAGTCAACAGACGGAGAAAAGTGAAAAAGAGCCGGGTGAAGATATCAGAAGTCACTATTTAGCCGGGTAATGAAGTCACTATTTAGCCAGGTAAGGTAGTGTTGATTGATATCAGCCGGGTGATTGAATGAGAAGGTAGCCGGGTGAAAGAAGAAAAGAAGTCGGGTGACAAGGTTGTAAGGTACTATACAGCCGGGTGATGAAGTGTTGACACTGTACAGCCGGGTAATAGAATGAAGATTCTATATAGCCGTGTAAGTGAAGAACACTGTGCAGCCGGGTAAGTACGACAACTGTGCAGCCGGGTGATGAAGAGAAGCTATCATTATGCAGCCGGGTAATGAACATGAAGTTATTGTGCAAGCCGTGTGATGTTTAGAAGACTACTATGCAGCCGGGTGATGGGTAAAACCAAAACAGGTGTAGTTGTTCCTAACTCTGACCCGTCTCTACAGTACTTGACCCGTCTCTATAGTGATTGACCCGTCTAAGTGTTTTTACATGCTTTATGTTGACCCGTCTCAAAGTTGTGACCCGTCCCAAGACTGTGACCCGTCCCAACAGTGCTTGACGCGGCTTAACAGTACATGACCCGTCCAGGCTTATTGGGCTAAAATGTTTACCCGTCCCAAATTGTTGACCCGTCCCATTAAGTTTGACCTAATTTTTCAATCTGTTGAACAAACCATATAAATACCCGCCTCTTCACAAACACTAGTCATTTTTCACAAACACTTTCAAGCAAATCCCCTGTACCTCAAATCGTTCATATCATATTCAATCGATTGATTCTGTAACAAGTTTTATTGATTGAATAAGGTATATCTTACATGATTCGACCTTGATAAACCAACTGATAGATCGTAAAAATCAAATGTTGTGATGAACAGTAATTGAACCATTGAATCGACACTTTGATTTTGAGTGTTAAAACTTAAATCGAATATTGTACTAGATGTAATAACTGTCGATCATCAATTTTCATCCATTAATTTGCATCAAATTGCTTAAAATCAACTGAATCAACTGAAATTTGCATATCACTGTCGAACCGCCATTGATGAACTTTTGAATGTTCATGTTTATTGATGTCAAACGATGAATTATCTGTTAGTGTGTACAAATCGATGCTAAAACTGAACTTAAACATGTAAAACAATTTCATCATACAAAATTTTAGATTTGTGTTTTTTTAAGTGTTTAAACTGTAAAGTGTAAAATGTTGTATGATCATTGATTCCCAAAGTTTTTGTTGAACAAAATGATGAAAATCAGATTGTTAGATTAACTTAGGTGTTAAATGATTATGGAACTTGTTACATTGTCACTTTATGTTTAAATTCTTATGCAAATGTTATTATTTGTGAATGAAAAGTCTAACACATGTGTCTTGTTTTTGTCATAACAGATGAATGATCTTAAGTTTGAGCCAAAGCACAATCTAGTTGCATGTTTGGATGAATCTATACCTGAAGCTGAAGGGTATAGAGACATGATCAGATTCCTGAGAAGAACGAAGTATGTATATGCAATGTGTGAAAAACCCATTGTATATGCTAGACTTATCAAAAGCTTCTGGAGGACTGCAGAAGTTGTTACTAATGAAGCTGGAGTTACTGTTGTTAGAGGAAATATCACCAGACAGTTACAATTAACTGTGTCTGAAGAATCTATCCGAACTGCTTTGAGGATTGATGATGATGAGATTGGTGCTACTGATGAGCTAACAACTGCTGAGTGTCAGACTTGCTTTATTAATATGGGTCATCCTCCCATATTTCCTAAGCAGCAGTTTGTTAGAGCTCGATTGGGAAAGAAGTGGAAACTTTTGTGCTATGTCATCCAGCAGTTTATTAATATGGGTCATCCAGCAGTGTATGACAACTTTCCTTCAGACATTGCATCTCCCATAGTTGCAATTGCTGAGAACAGGTCATTCAATATATCGAAGTGGATTATGAAGGGGTTTGTTTTCAATCTTGTTAAAGGGAAGATGTTCAAGTTTCTTATGTATCCAAGATTCTTGCAACTAATGATCAACATTGCTCATCCAATTATTCGAGAAGAAGGTTTTGAAGGAGGGATACTTTACACTGAAGATATGAATGCTCTATCTTATCGGAAGATGAGTATTGGAAATATTGAAGATATTGAGATGTTTGCTTATATGCGAGATATAGCAAACAATGATGAAGACATTGAAGTAGTATATCATCATATATCACAAGGTGAAGTTGTAGATCCTTTGGACCTAGTTGATTAGATTCCTGACAATCTGTTAGATGATGATGAGTATCTTACTCGTTATCCAAAAAAGGAAGATAGTGATGAGAATGAAGATGAGGATGATGAGTCTGAAAATGATGAAGATGATAGTGATAATGATGGTGATGATGGAAATGATGATGGTAGTGAAGAAGAAAGTGCTGAATCAGTTTCTGATGAGGCTGAGCATATACAAGAAGATGTAGAGATGAATGTTGAGGTTGCTGAACCGATTATGACTGAACCTGTTGAGGTTGTAAAAGAAGTAGAAGATGTGGTTATGGATGCTCCTAAGGATATCACAGTTCACTATTTTAGATCACGACGATCTAAGACTTTGATTGATCCTATGATTGTTGAGGAGCAGCGTATGTTTGAAGATGTTAGTGTGCCTGAACCAGTGGATGTTGTTCAGATTGCACAGGAGGTAATGGCCGAAGTGGAGACTGTTGCACAGGTAGTTGATGATACTAATGCTGTTTTCATTTTTTATGAACCAGTAGATATTGCCACAACATCATCTCCTGCAACTACACAAACTGAACTACCGAAGGAGTCTTCACCTAAAGTTGATTCTGATGTGGATTTAAATGAAGAAGAGGGTGAGATATTTTATTTAAAGAGGATGATAGCCATGCTATTAGATGACAATGCTGAATTAAAAGCATCTAATGAGCGTAAGAAGAAAAGACTTGCTGAATTTTGGGCTATGCATCAAAAGAACTCAAAGATCTTTAAAGAGTTAGACGAAGAGTATGAAAAACTGAAGATTGATTATGAAGAGTTACATGCTGAATGTAACACTTTACGTGCTGAAAAAGAAGTATTGGAAAAATGGTTGAAAGAGAAGGAGACTGAAAGTTCAGAATCTGATAAAGAGTTTGTTGCAAAAGAGGACGTTGGAGTGTCTGAAACTCCTAGGGACGTCACAGTTTATCACACCAGATCACAACGATCTAAAACTGTGACAGAACCAATTACTGAATCTGTCCTTATTCCCGATGAAGCTGCTGATCTTGTCAATCTTGACAAAGCCGAGGGAAAACGTAAACTGGATGCTGTGCCAAAGATTGTGAAAGAAGATGAAATTGCAAAGAAAGCTAGAATTGAAGAAACAGTTCAGATTGAGCTGATTCAATCTGAGTCTGTAATGGCAACTGAAGTGCCCGAAGTAGTTAAAGTGGCTGAGATTGTGAAGGAAGCTGTTATTGAAGAAGCTTTTCAGTTTGAGCCGGTTCAAACTGAACATGCACCCACAATCGAAGCATTAGATGATTTGGATGAAGTGGATTTTACTGATTCTGAACCAGAAGCTAATCCTGATGATGACATACCTATTGATCTTGATGAGCGATTTGCATACTTGGAGAAGATGAAGTACAATCCTGTTTATTTGAATGGAGTTACTTTCAGTCAAATAAACGAGGAATATGAAAAGTGTGTGAATGCGCAAGAAAAAGTGGTGGCTGATGAAAAGGAGTTTGTAGTTGAAATGGGTGAATGGACGCCGATCCAAGAAAGTTTAAATATTGATGATCTTCCCCCGGAAGAACTTTATCATCAAAATCCGGAAGAAATGTCAACTACAAGCATGCATCAATGGCTTAGTTCGAGAAACTATCCATACAAGACATTGAAGAGGCTGAAACGAGAATCTCTGAAAAAGATTGTGATGAGTTTTCAGAAGACTGAGAAGATGCATAACCGGATGTTTTTCTTGGATTACAATAATCCACAGTATTATGAGTTGACCAAAAGATACAGAGTGCTTGAACCTAAAGATATACCTTTGATGGCATTGCCCGTTGATGCACATAAGAAGAGGAAGGAGCTTATTGACACGTTTCCGAGCGAGATGAAATCTTACAACATTCCAATGGAAGTACGAAAGTCATGGCACAAATCTGCCACAGCAGATGATATTGTCAGATCACTGCTGAGTAAGGGCCAGTCTGTTGCTGAATTACTTGATTCAATGATCGTGCCGGAAAAGTCCAAAGAAGTGAAGATCATTGCTTGGAAATATGATGAGATTTTTTATGCATTTCTGATAAAGAGAGTGAATGGGCTATGTGATGTTTATCACTATTATTCGAGCATTTTCAAGCTGCCAGTGCAAGATTTGAAAGAGTTGCATAAGTTGAGATTGATAAATCACACGCATGCAGAGCGTGGTGATAAATGTGCTATGTTATTGGATGTCGGGATCAGCCGCATGCCAAAGTTTTTAGAGTTTCGGGGTCAACAGGAAGATAGTGAATATCTGAAGAAAAAGAAGAGGAAAGAAAAGAAGTTGATACTGCGGGATATGTATTTGGAAGAGTTTTCAGATGAGTACTTTGATAAAGTGACAGATCCTGTTTGAAGGTGATAGATGGTTCGCAAGCAACAAAGCCCATACTGAAGTGTTTTTACAATCATAAGATGGAGAAGCTGAAGTTGGTTCGAAATCTGGATGATTGGGATCAAGACATGATCACATTGTTTAGTACTTTTGAGCTGAAACTGTTGCATCCATCTTATATTGATTATCTTCGCAACCATAAGATGGAGAAGTTGAAAGATCCTGTTGCTGAAGAAGACATAAGATTTTTTGTGATTATGATAGAGGTGATTGGAGCTGCCACATAGAAAATCCGATTAAGGAAGGCATTGCTTAATGCTAACCTTGTGAAGATTGATATGCCGGAAATCGAATACATGACGGTGACTTCAAAGGGTACCTTAGAAGTGAAAGTGAAAGGAAAGAAGAAGACATACAAATTTTATGCTAACATTGATTTTGCAGGTATTTCTTTGGACACTCTGAAACGCATGAAAGATTGTGACATTGCTACAAATGAATCAAAGCCGAGACAAGCGAAGATTGCTGAAAAGTTCAAGTCATGCATAGAAGAAGCTTTGAAAGAACAAGAAGAATACAAAGGAAAGCCGTTGCTGGATGTTAAAGAAGAGTATGAAGATTTTTGAGAGATTGAAGCTGAAAAGCTAAAGTTGAAAACTGAAGATTTTTGAAGTCCAAAGTTAAATCTTAGGGGGAGTACTGTTAGGGCTCGTTTCTAGTTAAGATTTACTTTGTACTTTGTTTATACATGTTTGTATAGTTTAGGGTTAATTTTGTATTTTCCCTAAATGTGTTGATGCATAAAGTATTTTGTGAGAGAATGTTAGAGAGAGAGTTTAGATCACAATTACACACTAGAGAGAGAATTGTGTGTGTGATTTGTATTCTCCTGCACATTTGTACTACAACTTTTATGCTTTGATCATCAATACAAGAGAATTATTAGTAATGGATTGTGTTGTTGATTGAATTGTGTGTTTGTACTTAGATTGTTCTGATTTGCAGCAATATCGATCCAATTGAACCTATCATTTCTCGATTATCTGGAAAAATCAAACAAGTTAGAATTGAAAGATTTTGATAATGAGTCTAAATCAAACAACCATTCGGGACCATGAGCCACGAAACGAATTTTCTAAAAACTTTACGTTGATAGTTTCAATAACAATGTTTGTTTTGCTATTAAAAACTCGATAAGCTTTTGAAACAGAAGAGTAACCAAGAAAAAATCCATCATCAGATTTTGACTCAAATTTACCGAGATGATCACTTAAATTTAGAATCGATACAGGACAACCAAATGCTTTCAAGTATGAAATATTCGGTTTTCTTCCAAACAATAACTCATAAGATGTTTTATGTTTATCCTGAACCAATAATGTCATGTTTTGTACAAAGCAAGCAGTAGCAATAGCTTCGTCCCAGAATGTGATAGGGATTTTGGCATCTGCGAGCATGGATCTTGCTGCTTCAATCAGTGTCCGATTTTTCCGTTCTGCAACTCCGTTCTGTTGTGGAGTCCTTAGAGCACTAAGTTAGCGCGCAATTCCTTTTTCTGCACAAAACGAATCGACATTAGAGTTTTTAAACTCGGTTCCATTATCACTTCTCAATATTTTTACTTTACAATCCAACTGATTTTCAACTTTGATAATGAATTCTTTTAACAACTCAGCAATTTCAGATTTAACATGCAAGAAATAAACCCAAGAAAATCTAGTGAAATCATCAATGATGACAAAACAATAAGACTTCTTTTCGATGCTTTGAACATTTGTTGGTCCGAAAAGATCCATGTGTAGCATCTGTAAGGGTTTTGAAATGGAGTGTTCTTGCTTGGACTTAAAAGACAATCGGTGCTGTTTTCCTTTCAAACATGCTGGACAGAGATCAGTTGTTGAGAATTTCTTTACGGTATTCCCACAGCATGATTTCTAGTCACCAGTTGGTTCATGTTTCTGAAGTTTGAATGGCCCAGCCGTCTATGCCAAAGCTGATTCTCATCATTTGATGCATGCGCAATGAGACAAGTAGTTTCGGTTTCAGCATCAATCTGCGACATATCAAGCTTGTATACATCACGATCTCTTGGAGCTTTAACCACCACCCATTCATTGTCAATCTTGAAACCTGGTTTGAGTATGTAACAAAAAGAATCATCAAATAATGTTGAATATGATTTGTCACAAATTTGAGATACACTTAGCAAATTAAAGCTCAACTGTTCACAGTAGTTGACTTTATCAAAGCTAATTGTCACACCCTCAAATCCACTAACAGAGTTTTACCGTTAAGTGTGTGACAAACCAGGATCTCAATCATTAGTTACACCAAACGACACTATATGAATTTAAAACATACGTATCTCATTAAATGAGAAATTTGATACAGAGTTGACGTTTGAAAGTTTGCGGAAGCGTAATCGAAAGGTAATGTCAAAATATTTAAATTGGAACTAAATGCGCAAAACACGCGCCCAACAGGAGAAACACAGTTTAAATAGTTGTTAAACTCCAAAACATGGTTTTTAATGCAAGAATATGTTTAAATGAAAAGCGATGACTCCATGCCATGTCCTAAGTGCGTTATGCATCAAAGACCTGAAAAAGTGAAAGGCTAACAAGTGTCAACACGACGGTTGGTGAGTTCACATAGTAAGTATGTAATCAAGTAAGTTCAGTTGAAAGCAGAAATATAAATTGAGTATGTCATTGTAGGTAGCTAGTCTACAGCACATGTCTTAGAGGCGTATGTATCTAACTGAAGCTGACGTATGTACACATTAAGTGCATTTTGCCCGTTCGTACATCCCAGCAGGATGCACTGTAAGTATGTTAGGTCATTTAACACCCGTTCGACAGATCCTTCTGTCGTGCTAGCGCGACTAGCCCGGGTGGGGTTTGTCAAACCCAGTAGTACTACTCAAAATTTCCCCGCTATTTCACAAATACTAACGGTCAACTAGGTATCCATGAGGTCTTTCATGAACAAAATAAAAGTTGCTCTATCCAGACATGCGACATACAAAATTTGTAAATCCGTAAAATTAATCGTCCGTGTTCAGCCCATAAAAGGGTAGAATAGTAAAAGTACGGTTTAGTGAACTCACCTTTGAAGCGTACAACAAAATTACGAGATATGCAACATAGAATTCCTAACACGTCCTATGACCTGTTTAATGATCAATTGATGTTTAATAACTAAAACTTGCATATATACACACATATCGATATCGTATATACCATATCCATTAGTATCAGTCAACATTCACCATGTACGTGTCTAAAGCTAGCATGCAAAACCTCTACAACGTATCACACATACCCGATTCATATCCATACATGCATAATTACACTTAATTCTACGCATACATCAATTGCTAATTTCATACAATGACTTATGCATACTCGCGTACGGTTTTAGGTTCACGTACAAATATATATACGTACATACTTACACATGGTACATATACTACTTGTCACGCATTCAAATCATCCATACGCACATCGATAATATGCAT
Organism: Tagetes erecta; assembly: GCA_030867185.1. Taxonomy (NCBI): domain Eukaryota; kingdom Viridiplantae; phylum Streptophyta; class Magnoliopsida; order Asterales; family Asteraceae; genus Tagetes; species Tagetes erecta. Next base: position 45,954,638 of record CM061489.1, on the reverse strand, counting down.
ACACGTTTTCTGTAATTGCCACCAATATACCTAATCGAATACACAATTTTTCATCCATATATATATATATATATGTATATGTCACAACCCCAACGCGGCGGGCGGTCCCAGGTGCCCGGGGGTTATCGCGTGTGACGGATGGATATCAGGAGCAACGCAGCGGAATCAACAAACATACATACACACAGCTTAAAACTTAAAGTTGTGCATACATTAAACTTCATATATACAATACATTGATTACAAAACGACGATTGTTTGTTTGATACATAACATTAACAAACTAAAGCTAGCAACTATTCTAGGTCCAGAGCGTCTATCTTCTAAGCCCGCAAGCCCTCTACCTGCTCTAGCCTCAACAGTGCTTTCCTGCATCACTCGGCACCTAGGATGTGTGCCAAAAAGTTTTAAAAGAAAGGGTCAGCTTACGCTGGTGAGTTCATAATAAAACATTTTACAAAACATTTCAAACATTCAACCAAATACTTGTAAAAACCTTGATCAACGAGTTGCCAAGCTCCATTGATCAAAGAGTTACCACTAACTCCATCATTTACAAGCATTTCATAAACATACTAGCATTATCAGATAAATATACACAGTCAATACGATAAACCCCTCAACAACTCCGTCAGGCACGTCTACGCTGGAGCAGAATATATGCATATACCCTTCACCGAGTTTACCGCCCGTCACCCTAAAAACAGAAGTGGTATTGCCCGATATTTACCGTAGAATGCTAGCCAACCGTTCAAAAACAAGAGTTTAAGAACACAACCAATTCAAAAGAGTTTAAGTGTATGAACTCACCTCAACAAGATCTCAACAAGCTCACAACTAGCTTCGGTCCTTGATCTAATCCCAACAATCAATCCAAATGGATATCTTCGCGATCACACAAATAGCTATATCGACAATCAATCTCAATAGCTATAATCCACCTATAACGCGATATCACAACGTTATAAATAACGATTCCTAAGACTATGTAAGTCCTAGGGCATAACTAGCGAAGCATACGACTAGACACGAGTCGTTGCCACCTACGCCTACCAAATCCCGAACCTCGGGAATCTAAACGAATCCTACAGAGATACGTTACCCGTTCACAACGGATATCATACCCCTAGGGTACGGATATTCAACCCGCACCCTCCCCGGGTAATCTACCCGTTAGTTGCGGGTGTTTAATCCCGCCAATATTTCCCCTAGCACGTCCCTTGTGCTATGCGGGTATCTTCACCCCGCATTCCCATCGGGTTCCCAACCCGATTCCCGTCCTAAACTAATCGAGAATGAAAGACCATTTACCTCGTCGATCACCGATCTTCAATCGCGCAACACCTTGATGATCACCGTTCTTCACTCGGGCAGAACCTCGACGCACGCCAAGCGATCTACACGCGTCAGAAACTCGAAGCAGCGTTCCGACGCAGGGTACCGCACTCGAGGCGCGATTCCGCAACAAAACAGAATGGTTTCTCTCTCTAAAAAGTTCTAGAGAGAGAGAGGTGTGAGCACAAATGAAGGGGGGGTTGCACCCCCTTTTATAGGCTTTCTGGGCTGTTCCAGGCGATACGCGCAGCCCACATGCACCATCTGCGCGTATCGCGTAGATGGTGAGTGGCTGCCAGCTGTTTTCCACCCGACAGGTCCTACGCGATACGCGCAGGGGACTACCCTTTGATGCGCGGGTCGCCTAACCCACATTTTCAGATTCCTCTCGTCGAAACACGTGGAATTCATATATTATGGGCTCTGTAACTCTTCTTCTAAGTCAAGATATGCTCGAAAGAAGTTTTCGGGCATTCCTCAGGTATTTTCGCATTTCCCGCTTCGTTATAACTCCGATTTGAGTTCCGTTTTCGCCTACGTTCTTCATTTTAAGTCCTCTATCACCCCTAGGGTTTATCTCTATACATTAGGACTCTTTATTCAACGTGCTATTTACATGAACGCCCGCCCATATATGGCATAGTCTTACGTCAAATTTTAGGGTTTTACATTTCTCCCCTCCTTAAAAGAATTTCGTCCTCGAAATTCGAATATTACAAAAATAACTTAGGGCATTTGGCTTTCATCTCACTAGCCAATTCCCAAGTCTTCTCCGGTCCTCTTTGTCCTTCCCATTGGACCAACACTAACCGGATTCTTTTCTTTCTCAACTTTCTTTCTTGAGTATCAAGAATCTTCACTGGCCTCTCAGTAAAAGATAGCTTCTCACTTACTTGAACATCTTTGAGAGGTACAGCTTGGTTCGGATCTGCCAAACATTTCCTTAAGTTTGACACATGAAAGGTATCGTGCACACCCTTCAAGGTTTCCGGTAATTCAAGCTTATAAGCAACTTTCCCAACTCTCGCAACAATCTTGAATGGACCAATGTATCGCGGGGCTAACTTTCCACGTTTGATAAACCTCACCACTCCTTTCCATGGAGATACTTTCAACATCACGTAATCTCCAACTTTGAATTCTAAGGGCCTTCTATGAACATCAGCATAACTTTTCTGCCTATCCTGGGCAGCTTTCAGCCTTTGCTTAATCAGTTGGATTTTATCAGTTGTTTCTAACATCATCTCAGTACTACACAACTGATCATCCCCAACTTCCGTCCAACAAACAGGAGTTCTGCACTTTCTTCCATAAAGTGCTTCAAATGGTGCCATCCCTATGCTGGTGTGATAACTGTTGTTGTATGAAAACTCAACCAATGGTAAGAATTCATCCCAACTACCACTAAAGTCAATCACACACGCACGCAGCATATCCTCAAGGGTTTGGATCGTACGCTCACTCTGCCCATCAGTTTGAGGATGATATGCCGTGCTCAAATTCAATCTAGTTCCTAGATCTTTTTGCAAACTCGCCCAAAACCTTGACGTGAATCGACTATCTCTGTCAGAGATGATCGAAAGTGGCACGCCATGTCTACTCACAATCTCCTTGATATACAATTTCGCCATCTTCTCTGGTGAGTAGCTCTCGTTATATGGTATGAAATGGGACGACTTGGTCAATCGATCCACAATCACCCATATGGCATTATGCCCTGCACGAGTTCTTGGGAGCTTCGTGACATAATCCATTGTTACTCTTTCCCACTTCCAAACTGGTAATTCTATCTGTTGTAACAGACCTGCTGGTTTCTGATGTTCTATCTTAACTTGTAAACAAGTCAAGCACCTTTGCACATACTGTGCAATTGATCTCTTCATATTGGGCCACAAATAATGTTCTTTCAAGTTCTTGAACATCTTATCCGTTCCAGGATGAATCGAGTACTTAGACTTGTGGGTTTCGTCAAGAATCTTATCCTGAATTCCTCCAAACTTTGGAATCCAAATTCTTGACCCAAACCTTAGAATCTCATCCTTTCCTTTTGTCAACAAACCTTCCTTTCCCACCATTCGCTCCTTCCTGATGTTTTCTTCCTTCAAGGCATTTGTCTGAGCTTCAACGATCTGATCCTTCCAATCAATCGTTACAATGATCTGCAAGGCCCTTACTCTAATGGGTTCAACCCTATCCTTCCGACTGAGGGCATCCGCTACCACATTGGCCTTGCCAGGGTGGTATTTGATCTCACAATCATAATCGCTAAGCAATTCCATCCATCTACGTTGCCTCGTATTTAGCTCCTTCTGATCAAAAAGGTGTTGAAGACTTTTGTGATCAAAATATATCACGAATCTAGTACCATAAAGATAGTGTCGTCAAGTCTTCAAGGCAAACAATATGGCACCTAATTCCAAATCATGTGTGGTGTAACGTTTCTCATGAACGCTCAATTGTCGTGATGCATAGGCAATGACCTTCTCTCGTTGCATCAGCACGCAACCAAGACCATTAAGCGAGGCATCACAACATACCACAAAATCCTCATTACCTTCGGGTAATGAAAGGATTGGAGCGCTACAAAGCTTCTTCTTCAAGACGCTAAAGGCTTTCTCTTGCTCGGGTCCCCATTTGAACTCAACCTTCTTCCGTGTTAATGAAGTCATCGGTGTAGCAATCTTAGAGAAGTCCTTGATAAATCTTCTGTAGTACCCAGCTAAGCCTAAGAAGCTTCTAATTTCCGTGGGAGTCTTCGGGACTTCCCATTTCATTATAGCCTCTATCTTAGTTGGATCTACCTGAACACCAGCTTCATTTATCACATGCCCGAGAAATTGAACTTCTCTTTTCCAAAAATCACACTTGGAGAACTTAGCGTACAGCTTCTCCTGCCTGAGAGTTTCCAAAACCTTCTTCAAGTGTTCAGCATAATCATTTTGATCTCTCGAATAGACCAAAATATCATCGATAAAGACAATGACGAATTTGTCTAAGTACGGCTTGCAGACTCTGTTCATGAGATCCATGAATGCTGCAGGGGCATTGGTTAGTCCAAAGGACATAACCAAAAACTCATAGTGCCCATAACGGGTTCTAAAAGCCGTTTTGGGAATATCTTCTTCCCGCACCTTTTGCTGATGATATCCAGACCTAAGATCGATCTTGGAAAAATAGCTGGCTCCTTGCAGCTGATCAAACAGATCGTCTATTCTCGGCAAAGGATACTTGTTCTTAATTGTTAACTTGTTCAGCTCACGATAGTCAATGCACATCCGCATGGAGCCGTCTTTCTTCTTCACAAACAGAACTGGTGCACCCCAAGGGGATGAACTCAGTCTAATGAAGCCTAAGTCAAGCAACTCCTGGACTTGCTTCATCAGCTCTTGCTATTCGGAGGGTGCCAAACGATAAGGAGCCTTCGCAATCGGCCTTACTTCATGTATTAAATCGATTCGAAATTCGATTTGTCGGTTGGGAGGGATCCAGGTAAGTCGTCAGGAAACACGTCAGGGTAATCACACACGACTGGGATATCCGAAATCTGCTTTTCGGGCTTAGCATCTAAAGCATAGGCTATAAAAGCCTCACAACCTTTCATCAAACATTTACTAGCCTTAATTGCAGATATCATCCGGATATTACCTCCGATACTATCTCCATTAACTATTAATGTTTCACCATTTGACTTACATACCCTAACCAACTTTTTCTCACAATCAACTTGGGCTCGATTATAAGTTAACCAGTCCATTCCTATGACTACATCATAACCACACAAGTCCATAGGCATAACATTAACTGGAAACTCGACACCATTTAAATTAAGCAAGCAATCCTTATACACTACTGTTACCACATCACTTCCTCCATCGCGGTTTCTACCTCATAAGCAAGATCTAACACTATGGGTTGTTTTCCTAGGTATTTACCAAAGGAAGTTGACACAAAACTCTTACTTGCACCCGTGTCAAATAAAACCTTAGCATATACGTTGTTTAGAGGGAACATACCTGCCATAACATCCTCATTCACTTCCTTCTCACCTCCCTTCTTCATAACAGACACCTGCCCTTTGGCTGGGTTCTTTCCTCCTTGCGTTTTCTGGATTTTGGGGCATTCACTCTTATAATGCCCAATTTCCTGACAATTAAAACACTTAAATGTCGGACACGATCTTGCGAGATGTCCCGCTTGCTGACATCTGTAACACTTCCTCTCTTGAGATTCCTCTTCTACCTTCTCCTTATCTTTGCTACCACCTTCTCCCTTTTTGAACTTGAATCTACTGCCAGAACCACTCTTCTTATCCTCCGACTTCCTTCTCCTCTCTCCTTCATATGATCTCCTCTGCAATGCAGAGTCTATAATCCTTGGCAACGTAGCTTCTAGTACCTTGGAGACTTGTTTAGCAACCGCCGAAACAAATTGGGTTTTCGTCATGATAACTTCCTCCCCGTCATTATCATGATTCCCGATAATCCCAGTGTTATCAGTTTCTTTATATGTGTTAGTCTTAGTACTTCTTATTGTAGGAAGACGTCTACCACTACCTTCCTTTTTACCGGCCATAACTCTACCTATGAAAAAGAGCAGGGAGTCAGTATTCACATGATGGACCATGATTAAGAACAATATAGTGCTTGTAAACAAATAATGACAGTGGCCAATTGCAATTATTTATTTACCGCGCTGATCGTGTTCTTAGCCATTCTCCGCCACGTTCATACCAAAACCCATTTCCCTTTTCAGAAAGGAAACTTCTATACACCTATGCGGGCACTTATCCTATCTTATCTTAGTTTAAGTCTAGATACTAAGCTTGTACCTAGTTCGCTTAAACTACGGCTCTGATACCAAGCCTGTCACAACCCCAACGCGGCGGGCGGTCCCAGGTGCCCGGGGGTTATCGCGTGTGACGGATGGATATCAGGAGCAACGCAGCGGAATCAACAAACATACATACACACAGCTTAAAACTTAAAGTTGTGCATACATTAAACTTCATATATACAATACATTGATTACAAAATGACGATTGTTTGTTTGATACATAACATTAACAAACTAAAGCTAGCAACTATTCTAGGTCCAGAGCGTCTATCTTCTAAGCCCGCAAGCCCTCTACCTGCTCTAGCCTCAACAGTGCTTTCCTGCATCACTCGACACCTAGGATGTGTGCCAAAAAGTTTTAAAAGAAAGGGTCAGCTTACGCTGGTGAGTTCATAATAAAACATTTTACAAAACATTTCAAACATTCAACCAAATACTTGTAAAAACCTTGATCAACGAGTTGCCAAGCTCCATTGATCAAAGAGTTACCACTAACTCCATCATTTACAAGCATTATATAAACATACTAGCATTATCAGATAAATATACACAGTCAATACGATAAACCCCTCAACAACTCCGTCAGGCACGTCTGCGCTGGAGCAGAATATATGCATATACCCTTCACCGAGTTTACCGCCCGTCACCCTAAAAACAGAAATGGTATTGCCCGATATTTACCGTAGAATGCTAGCCAACCGTTCAAAAACAACAGTTTAAGAACACAACCAATTCAAAAGAGTTTAAGTGTATGAACTCACCTCAACAAGATCTCAACAAGCTCACAACTAGCTTCGGTCCTTGATCTAATCCCAACAATCAATCCAAATGGATATCTTCGCGATCACACAAATAGCTATATCGACAATCAATCTCAATAGCTATAATCCACCTATAACGCGATATCACAACGTTATAAATAACGATTCCTAAGACTATGTAAGTCCTAGGGCATAACTAGCGAAGCATACGACTAGACACGAGTCGTTGCCACCTACGCCTACCAAATCCCGAACCTCGGGAATCTAAACGAATCCTACAGAGATACGTTACCCGTTCACAACGGATATCATACCCCTAGGGTACGGATATTCAACCCGCACCCTCCCCGGGTAATCTACCCGTTAGTTGCGGGTGTTTAATCCCGCCAATATTTCCCCTAGCACGTCCCTTGTGCTATGCGGGTATCTTCACCCCGCATTCCCATCGGGTTCCCAACCCGATTCCCGTCCTAAACTAATCGAGAATGAAAGACCATTTACCTCGTTGATCACCGATCTTCAATCGCGCAACACCTTGATGATCACCGTTCTTCACTCGGGCAGAACCTCGACGCACGCCAAGCGATCTACACGCGTCCGAAACTCGAAGCAGCGTTCCGACGCAGGGTACCGCACTCGAGGCGCGATTCCGCAACAAAACGGACTGGTTTCTCTCTCTAAAAAGTTCTAGAGAGAGAGAGAGGTGTGAGCACAAATGAAGGGGGGGTTGCACCCCCTTTTATAGGCTGTCTGGGCTGTTCCAGGCGATACGCGCAGCCCACATGCACCATCTGCGCGTATCGCGTAGATGGTGAGTGGCTGCCAGCTGTTTTCCACCCGACAGGTCCTACGCGATACGCGCAGGGGACTACCCTTTGATGCGCGGGTCGCCTAACCCACATTTTCAGATTTCTCTCGTCGAAACACGTGGAATTCATATATTATGGGCTCTGTAACTCTTCTTCTAAGTCAAGATATGCTCGAAAGAAGTTTTGGGGCATTCCTCAGGTATTTTCGCATTTCCCGCTTCGTTATAACTCCGATTTGAGTTCCGTTTTCGCCCACGTTCTTCATTTTAAGTCCTCTATCACCCCTAGGGTTTATCTCTATACATTAGGACTCTTTATTCAACGTGCTATTTACATGAACGCCCGCCCATATATGGCATAGTCTTACGTCAAATTTTAGGGTTTTACAATATATATATATATACTACCTCTTGGATACATAGTCATACAACCACAACACATGATCGATTTACAAATACCTGCTCACAAAATCACACAACACATACGGTATATATATATATATATCACTGTATTAGAAATCGTTTTACACACATGCGTTTATATACATATCGAACATCCTAATTTCATACGCACTATATACATTCACACATATCACTTGCTGTTGCTTTCACCAAACATGCGTACACATATACATACATATATATTGCACATGCTGCTCATATACCTACATCCCATACATACCCATAACACATATAAACACCTACATATATATACATACAAATTTCATGGCAGAAATATACACATATATATATCATTGTATATGGTAGCTATACATGTATCAATAACATCTATCCCCTACACACAATCATACATATACCTTCAACGCAGACCCATACAATACACATACATATATACCGAAACATTCACGCATATACATACGGTTCTATATACATCGCATCATACATTAACTTGCATACACAACCACGCGCATACCTATATATATATATACTGTTATATATGTGCATTTTCCATACATTCATACATACAACACGTATACCCAGCACCTACGCATAATCCGGCGATAACCGAACAGAATCGAACAGTTAGTACGAACACCGAAAACTCACCGAAACATGACGATCGGAGACGGGGTTTGCGGCTGTTGTTTCGGGGCTGCTTCGCGGCTGCCAATGGCTGCTGATCAGAAAAAGACGATGAGGGGGGGTGCGGCTGCCTCTGTGATTTCCGGCAAGCAGAGCGACGGGGGATCAAGGGTCGATGTTGGTGTGTGTGTGTTTCTTTCCTTGTTGCAGCCGACGAGAAAGAGGAAACTGTTAAGGGGGTTTAGGGTGGGTAATTAATTCCAATTTTCACTTTGCACCCTTATACATTGGTAAGTTATTTAAGTTTGGTATTAAAGTAAGTAATCTAGTTTAGTTAATTACAAAACAAGCCCTAAACTTATATAAAACTTAACGGAACAGTTAAAAGTAGTTAACGGTGTTAACCTTAATTTGCGGGTTGTCACACTAATGACCCCATTTGACACAGTTCCTTCTCCAGTTATTTTTCCACCAGCATCTCCTCCAAACGCAACATGAGTACCATTCTTAAGCTTAAAATCTTGAAGCAAGGCATGGTTGCCTGTCATATGCCGGCTACACCCACTATCAACAAACCATGAGTTGATAGGTCTTCGAGGGCATACCTGCATTTCAACATTTTACCTAGTTAGTTTGGTCAACCCAGGCCCACATGGTCTTGGGTTTTCCGAATCTATCTGTAACAGTAACTTGTTGATAATGTAGATTTTGAAAATTTGTTTCATTTGAGAGATTTGGTTGAAAACTGTTTCGCCCAACGGCTTGATTTGTTTACTTTCTTCTTAAAGCAATGAACCTTTCCTTTAGCTTAGGATCAAGGTTATTTTCAAATTTTGATTTCTCACCATCAAAGCTCTCGGCTTAAAACTGTTAACCTGCACATTTCTGGATGAATATTCACTAAGTCCAGAATTGTTTCGTTTGAAAGTTCTCAAATCAGGAGAATGACTTTGATTAAATTTGTTAAAACCAAAAGATTGATTTCTTTAAAAATTTGGAAAAGGCGTCATTTCTCGTGATGAGTTTTTCCGAAAGAAACAATTTGCAGTGTCATGATTTCTTCTTTCACAAATATCACAGAACTTGTTATAAAAACATTCCTCTGAAGAATGATTTCTTTTGTCACAGTAATTGCAGTACCTGTTAAAGAAACATTCAGTAGTAACATGATTATAACGATCACAAATCTCACAATGTTTCTTGCTAATCCTAAAGAGCCGATTGTTAACTCTAGATGTTGAACCCACTCGTGATTCATTATCAGGTTTGTTTGGTTTTAAGTTAACTTGATTCTTTTGTGGAGATTTTGATTGTGACTTTGTTTGCTTGATATCAAATTTTGATTGCTTTGGAACTTGGTTCGATTTTAAACAATCTTGTTTGGTTACCTTCTTTCATTCAAATCTTTTATCATTGACAGCGGAAGTCTTAGGACCTGAACCTGTTTTCAGACCAGATTTAGATTTGATTGAAGAATTGATTTGGTTACCATAAGATCCGTTCATATCGAATGTTCCTGCAGACACAAACTTGATTGTTTTACCTTTTGACACTTTCTTTTTCACAGGTTTGACATTGTCAGTTTTAACGATTTGAGCTTTGGGTTTGTCATTTGATGTTATGACACTTTTACCTTTCGACTGTTTTGTTTCAGATTGATTGTTTGTTAATTTCGATTTCTGCACCTTTGCATTTGAAACTTCAGTCTTCTTCACTGGTTTCTTCTTGATCAGTTGATCAGCAACAATCGCGTTCTGTTCATTCTTCCACTTGATGTATTCTGGATCATTATATCCTGAAAATTCAGCTTCATCCTTCACCTTTTCTTCTGGCTTAGGATTCAGTTTTGGATATTCAACAAGTTGCACCAGAATAGGATCAGATTGGTTGCTTGCTTCATCATCAGCTTCAACTGTCACGATGTCATCTTCTTTCAAACTTTCCAGTAAAATTCAGATCCTTCGGATTCGGATTTACCTCTTTGAATTTCTTTGAATCTTTGTTCATTTTCAGGTGAATGATCAAATTCATTAAAGTTTTATGGTAAAGTGTTTGTGATTGATTTAGGCATTGGGTCATGAGTGAAACCAATCCTAGTTTGCTTTTGTTACCTCTTTCACTCACAAGTTGTCTCACCATTGTTTTACAACTTTTTACTTTTGTTAGTTCAACTTGTGTAATAGCATGAGCAACTTTCTCTTGTTCATAATTCTTTGTCATTTCTTCAAGTTGTTTGGTTACTAGTTCCAGTTCTTTCAAGGTTTTGTTCCATGATTCTTTAAGTGACAATATCTTCTCATCAGAAATTTTGTGGTCAATTTTAAGTTGTTCATGTTTACTTAATTTATCACCAATATTAAACGAATGAGTTCGATAATGTTCCACTTGTTTAATGCATTGTTCAGAACATAACCTACCTTTAACATCATCAGGCAAAGGAACATAGTTAGGGGGTAATTCGGTACTAACCTTTGGTTGCTCAACAGATGATGAAGACTCATTAGATGTAGCCATAAGCGCAACTTATGGTTCAAATTCTTCAACAGGATCTGCCTTTGCACTCCAGTCATACTCTTCAGAATCTTCACTAATAGCATCAGTCACTTGATCATCCCCTTCTTCAGACCAATCTTCCTCAATTTCACACACTAATGCCAAACTCGAAGTGAGATTAGATGTAAACTGTTCCGCATAAGCACTCAAGTCATATCCGCCTTTCACACTAACCACCAGTGCTTTGGTCTGATCTTCTGGTTTCTTGCCTTTATCTTTCAGTTCTGGCATGGGAAGACTTTGGTATGGCTTTTGCATGAAACGTTGATTTCTGTTCTGATAGCTTGAAGACTGTTGCGAGTTCTGACTTTAACCATGATTCTGTCCACTTGAACTAGCTTGATCATTGTAGTTCTGATTCTTAGGAGCCTTGCATTCCCTCGAAAAATGACCATAGCAGTTACAGTTGAAACATCTGGCCTTTGACTTGTCAAAACCAACTGTCTTATTTGCATGTGGCTTGAAGCTTCGGTTTACATATGCATGTTTCTGAGTTCGATATGCAACCATCACCATTTGCCAATTTAAGTCCATTTCTTCAACGTCATCCGGATCCATTTCAAACAGATCTTGAAGTACAACATCCATTTGATTCAAATGACTTCCTTGATAAGCTTGAAAGCTTGCCATGAATGCAGTGAAAGCATTCTTAGTCTCATTATCTTGTAACAAGATATTTATCACATCTTTAACTCTAGCTTGAACTGTGGAACTTGAACTTTCATTTTCTGCTTGAGATTTCATAGATTGACTTTGAACTTGAGCTCTTGGTGGAGATTGAGGTTGAGAGTAAATTGGTGAGCTTGGTAAATACGATGAATCAATGTAAACGCTAGCACCAACAAACAAATCTCCCTCGTCATCAGTCATAGCATTATCTTGAGCAAGAAATGCATTCTCCACTGTGTTTGCAGGATTTACCACAAATTTGTACTGAGCATGTGAACCTGTTCTGTCAGTATTTCTTGAACTTTCATCAATCTCAACTTCTTCAATCTTCGCAATGAGAAGATCTAAGTCCATTGGAAACTTTTCTGTATGCTTCAGTAGAGTCACAGTTTGTTTCCATGAAGATGGAAGAGCACACAACAATTTGTCATTCAGGTCTTGAAGATCTGTCTTAGCACCAACATTTTTCATCTCAGTAGTTAGATGAACAAATCTATTCATCATCTGGTGCACAGACTTCCAGCAATATGCTCAAACAGTTCCAGTTGTCTCTTCAATTTCTGCTTCTTGAGACTTCTTAATTGGTCTCCTCCTTCACAGATTGATTTCAATGCCTTGAACAATGTGTAGCCAGTTTGATAAGCATCCAATCTTGACAACACTTGAAGTGGCAGCCCTTTGCACATCAAAGAATAAGCTTTATTGTCATTCTTGACCTTTCGTAAGTGTTCCGCTGATAGATTATCTTCAGGATAAGGTTCAGTTGAATCTTTGGTGTAGCTACTTGCACTATCAGGAGCAGTCTGAGTAGGAATGTGAGGACCTTTATCAATTGACTTCCATAGATCATTGTCAATAGAGCATAGATGATGCTTCAATCTGATTGTCCAGTTCTTGAAATCTGCACGATTAACCAATCTAGGAACACGGTTATCAGAATCATCATTAGGTGCCATTTTTTTAAATAATTTAAAGAAAATATTTTTGTGTTTTTTGATGATTTTTGAAAAGAAACAGTTAAAATTTTAAACTAAAAGCAAGTAAATAATAACAAGATAAGATAACAAGGTTTGAAACAACTGAAAACAAGTCACACGGCTGAACAGTGAAATTTTGTTCTTCACCCGACTGAACAGTGTAGTTTCTTCTTCACCCGGCTGAGAAAAACTTATTCACCCGTCTAAACAGTGACACGGCTAGACAACTGTCAATCTTCAACACTTGAAATCTTCACCCGGCAGAATATGTTACCCGGCTGAACAGTAAAACTTGACACGGCTGAAACTTGACACGGCTGAAACTTGACCCGGCTAGAACTTGACACGGCAGAAAAAGTTGACCCGGCTGAACAGTTGTTGATCACACGGTAGAAATGTTGTTTACCCGGCCAAACAGTAAATGAGTCACCCGGCTGAAATGTTAATCACCCAGCTGAACAGTTGATCACCCGGCACAACAGTTCTTTGATCCGGCTGAACAGTACAACCTTTTTTCTTGCAAATTCTTCACCCGTCTAGACAATTTTTCCTTCACACGGCTGCACAGGACCGAATTGTTCACAAGTCTAAGTCCAAAAATATTGTCTAAGTCAAATTTATCACCCGGCTAGTTCATCTTCAACCAGTTCATCATGTTCATCATTTTCGTCATACAGATTTTTCAGAATTTTAATGAAACTTGTCCAATTTGTCCAAAATTCACACACAAGCACCGATTTATACCGATTATCAATCTCCAATCTCAATCAATCCAAAACATGATCAATTTTTGATGATTTTGAGCAAAAATTTGATCGAACAGTAAACTTCAATTTCTTCTTAATTCCTCAGATCTGATGATAATCTGATGGAATTTGCACGAACGTTGTGAATTAGAGATGATTCCGATGATGAATCAAATCCAAAAACAGCAACAGATCATTCAGATCATGATTTGAGCAATATTGATGTGTTTTTGCTTGATGAATAGCGAAGAACACACACAATACCAACAACTCTGATACCAATTGATAGGTTCAATTGGATCGATATTGCTGCAAATCAGAACGATCTAAGTACAAACACACAATTCAATCAACAACACAATCCATTTCTAAATAATTCTCTTGTATTGATGATCAAAGCATAAACGTTGTAGTACAATGTGCAGGAGAATACAAATCACACACACAATTCTCTCTCTAGCGTGTAAGTTGTGATCTCGACCCCTCTCTAACATTCTCTCACAACATGCTTTATGCATCAACACATTAGGGAAAATACAAAATTAACCCTAAACTATATAAACATGTATAAACAAAAATGCACATGTGCAGGAGAATACATCTCGACCCCTGATTTGTTTATACAAGTTTGTATAGTTTAGGGTTAATTTTTGTATTTTCCCTAATGTGTTGATGCATAAAGCATGTTGTGAGAGAATGTTAGAGAGAGAGTCTAGATCACAAGTTTACACGCTAGAAAGAGAGTTGTGTGTGTGATTGTATTCTCCTGCACATTGTACTACAACGAATTTGCTTTGATCATCGATACAAGAGAATTATTTAGTAATGGATTGTGTTGTTGATTGAATTGTGTGTTTGTACTTAGATCATTCTGATTTGCAGCAATATCGATCCAATTGAACCTATCATGCTCGTCGCTAATAGTAGATGTGAAGGTGGTGGTTGAAAAGTGTACTGTTCGACAGATGTTGCAGGTGTTATTAAGACGGTGTGGATGACTGTGATGATGGTGGGGCGACGCACAGCAATAGAACTGAAGGTTATAATGGTTCGTGGCGGAAAACATTGAACGTTGATGGCGGTTGCGAGTGATGAAAGTGGCGACCGGTGGTTATGGAGTTTGAGAGGTAGCTAGGGTTTGAATGACGGTGATTGGTTTGGTAGGTTTGATTATATAGTTTCCAAATTTGCATTTTGGTCCCTACAGTAGTTAAAACTTAAATCTTGTTTCCAAAGTTATTATAAAACAACTTTTAACTAATTAATATTTGAACCCCGTACTTTTTACGACGTATTTATTTTATGAAGTTATCCTGTTTATTCTTAGGTATATTTTCAAGTCAGGCGTATTAGTTATTCCCAATTTACTAACGATTCACGTCACTTGTAATATAATAATACATCGAATGATTTTTTTGTAATAAATAGTTATTTAGATAATTATTTAAATTATTATTGGTGACATGTATGAAAAACGATTTCAAGTTGATAAAGACTAATGGATTAAGCTGGGTTAACGACGTTCACCTGAAATTGTCGGGTGTCACAAATCAACTTTTGAAAATATCAAAAATTTCACATAATACCGCAACATATATCTATATAATCACACACCAAAAACAAATTTAATCAAAAAATCAACTTTCAAAAAATCAACAATTTTTCATATAAAACCATACAAATTTTACCTATATTAAATAACTCCAAAAACAAACTTGAAAAAAAAATCAACTTTCGAAAACATTAAAAATTTTCATATAAAACACAACATTTTACCTATATTTAATAACACCAAACCAAACTTTCAGTAAAAAATTAACTTTTGAAAAATAAAAAAACTTTCACATAAAACCACAACATTTACCTATATAATCACACAAAAAACAAATTTGATCAAAAAATCAACTTTCGAGTAATTAAAAATTTTCATCTAAAACCACAACATTTACCTATATAATCACACCAAAAACAAATTTGATCAACAAAACAACTTTTGAAAAATTATAAAATTTTCACATAAAACCACAACATTTGCCTATATAATCACAAAAAAAAAACAAATTTGATCAAAAATACAACTTTCAAAAAATCAACAAATTTTCACATAAAACTACAATAGTTTACCTATATTTAATCACATCAACCAAATTTCACCAAAAAATCAACTTTTGAAAAAATCAAAATTTTCACATAATACCAAAATATATACTTATATAATCACACTAAAAACAAATTTGATCAAAACATCAACTTTAAAAAATCAACAAATTTTCATATAAAACCACACAAATTTTACCTATATTAAATCACATCAAAAACAAATTTGATAGAAAAATCGACTTTCGAAAACATTAAAAATTTTCATATAAAACACAACATTTTACCTATATTTAATCACACCAAACCAAACTTTCATCAAAAAATAAACTTTTGAAAAAAATCTAAATTTTCACTTAAAACCACAACATTTATCTATATAATCTCACCAAAAACAAATTTGACCAAAAAATCAACTTTCGAAAACATAAAAAATTTTCACATAAAACCACAACATTTCCTATATAATCACACCAAAAACAAATTTGATAAAAAAACAACTTTCGAAAACATCAAAAATTTTCATATAAAACCAAAACATTTACATATATAATCACACCAAAAGCAAATTTGATCAAAAATCAACTTTTAATAAAATAAAAAATTTTCATATAACACCTCAACAGTTACCTATAAAATCACATCAAACATATCAAAAAATTAAATTTCGAAAACATCAAAAGTTTTCATATAAAACCAAACAGTTACCTATATAATCACACCATAAACGAATTAGATCACAAAAAAAACTTTAGAAAAAATAAAAAATTTTCACATTAGATCATAACATTTACCTATGTAATCACAACAAAAATAAATTTGATCTAAAAATCAACAATATTTCACATAAAACCATAACATTTTATCTATATTAATCACACCAAACCAAACTTTCATCAAAAAATCAACTTTTGAAAAAATAAAAAATTTTCATATAAAACTGTCATACCCCGACATGGGGCGTGGCAAAAAGATTGGATACCAGACTTAATTAAACATTGAACAATGAGTACTAATCATACAACACTACGATTAAATAATTAGCACCCTAATCATACGAGTCTAGTAGTCAATCATACAAAAAGGGTCATGGTGAAATAATCCAATTGTCTACACCATGCCTATCAATAGAAACATTGTCTTAAATTTCATTTTATTCAAATGGCATCTATCTTCATGACCTCTCGGATCTAAATCCCCAAAAGTCCACGTGCGTCAACCAATGAGTTACTTTCCTGAAATACATGCTTAAAACATTTTATCAGCAAGAGCTGGTGAGAACTCGCGAGTATTAAAAAAGAATCAGTTAAAAAATCTTTTTAAAAGATTTATCAATAATATCAAACAAGTTTATATAATAAACAAATCGCACATCCAATCCTGTACTAAGCACACTGCCATAACTCGCACAATGTGCTAGTCGTTGACTTTATTTTCCCAAGATGTCCATATCCCCATATGCACATATAGTAATTAGTAAACATGCATGCTTTGTGGGGCTTCCACAACATGAGGGGGCTTCCCAAGATAGATCTATCCACGTTACTATCGGCTCTTCCTGAGTTAATAGAGTGCTAAAAGGGATATTCACAATGGGGATAACCTTGATCATTCATACATTGTTTTTAAGTAAGCATGTATCACCCCAAAACATTAAAAACAAATAGGGAAGTAAAAACACGAGACTCACCGAGTATGATGAATAGATAACTCAATAAAATCTTTAATTTTGAGTAGGAGCTTGCTACGAACACCTACCTATCATCATTGTCTTATCATTAGTCTTGGAACTAACTATGTGCACACATACAATATGCTTTAGTCCATTATTTTTATAGTAAGTTTCAACTTAGGGTAATTTTTATTTATTTATTTGTTAGTTTTATTTTTGGAAACCCTATTTGTTGAAGTTTGATTTGTTAAAGTGTTTGCATCTCGATAATGAATGTATTCTCTGAACTTACTTCGATTTCATCATATTCTAAAAATATTAATTCTTTATTATGTATGTTATACACTTATAAATATGCATTAGTATATACATACATACATATATATATATATATTTGTTTAGTTTTTAAGGCTTAAAACATAGAATAAATACACGATAAATATATAAAACTTATTTTAACTTTTTTCCAGCACTTATAGTCATAGAAAATAATTATGGAACATTTTACATGAAAATGCTTATTTTTGAAGTTCAAACATTTGTAAACGTTTTATACGTTTGGGTTTTCGAATACCACATTAACTGATGTTTTTATAAGAATACCGCTTTTAAAATACTATAATAAATTCATTATTCTACTGAAATTTCTATAACATGAAGTTTCACCCATTTTGCCGGTTTTTGACAGTGATACTACTAGTACGTACATTTAGGCTAAAAAGGCAAATAAATATAAAATAACCTCATAAAAATTATTAAAAACCATTTTTAAGTATAACAATACATTTGAATACATTCTGGAACATATTTATAATGTTTAAAATAATTGTTTTTTACTTTCATGTAAAAACACGTTTTTGTTACCATTCGTACCTCTATGATGGCCATCACCCAACAAGTCTATTAGGTTCTAAGCCTTTGAAGCACTTTATTATGACCAAACAACAGGGTCTAAGTTGGGGGTTTCTGTTTTACTTGTTTTGTCGGTATTTCAAGGTTTTAACGTTTTGACTCGGTAGTGACCGGTAAAAATTCAAAATTAGAAATATTCGAGATTTGCATTTTTACAAAATACTCTTACCATTTGTATTTTGTACAAGGTGTTATTGTGCTTTTTATTGGAAATACAAAACGTTCCTATTTTGTGGGTATATCTATACTACCTTAATATAAGGATTGAATGGGCAAAATAGTAATTGAACATTTTCCTTAAACATTTCAACACTATATAAGCTTAACCGATGACATGTTCTAGGGTTTTTGTCCTTTCAATCCGCCTCCATCTGCTCATCTATCTGCTCATCCATCAGCAACGTTCAAATGTTCATCTGTGTTCTAACATCTGCTCATCCATCGCTTCTTCACCTTCAATATACTCAGCTCATCTGTTTACCATACTTCGATCACTCATCGCTTCTTCACCTCCGACGCAACCATTAACATAGTCATCACTAAATCGACGCAACCATCTCATCTGTTTCACCAGATCTCCAGGTTTTTTCACCTTCTTCCTAGAGTTCGTTTTTGGTTGTCGCATCTTTATTCTTTGTTTCAGGAGTAATTTTACAGGCAAGCACAAAGAACGGCCATGAACAAAACAGCTGCTGCTGAAATATCACCTGCTGTTACAAGGTGAAGTAGGTTTTTTTTTTCACCTGTTGTCGCGTGTGTTCTGTAGGGGGTTTAATTTGATGTTTTGTCTTGTGTGATTTCATCAATCATATGTTTTGTCATTCTATAGTGATTGCTTAGAATAGCTGTTGTTGCACATCACCTGCTGTTAAACCCATCACCGAATTGTCCTGAATATGGGGGGTGGGGTGGGGTTAAGCTACTGTTAACCAGATTGACCCATCAGGTGTTTTTGGTTTGTTGCATTCTTACATGATCAATTGCTTTCAAAAGGAACGCGTATGACAATACAAGATGCGATGAAGATTGGCCTGAATCTGTTTCGAGCTCTGGTGATTCATGCGTTTCTACTTCCATTTTGATGTTTTGTTTACTGATTTAGGTTTATTTTCAGGTTTCCAAAAGCAAAATAAGGAGAACAACCGAGTTTGAATCACTGTTTAGAGTTTTGAATATGAGACCCTCAGGTATTTACATTTTTGTTTTTGAATGCACTGTGTTTTTGTGCAGTGTGTTTTTGTGCAGTGTGTGTAGTGTTTATGTGCACATCAACATCTAATTTAATGATTCTGCACGCTGCTGTTGTATCTTGATAATCTGATCTGCATTTAGTTGTCAAGTAGTTGCTACTATCCATGTAATCTAATATATAATCTGCTGCTATATACATGTCTATAGATGTGCGCATGTTTTATCTTTCACACATGCTTCTTTTACGATCTTTGTTGTTATGCTGTTGCTTGTAATTATCATATCTTTTCTGTTTGCATACAACCTGTTATGCAGTTGATCTTACACATGATTCACCAACATGTCTATATGATCATTCACTTCCGATGATATGCTACTATAGCAATCCAAACCCATTTATGAACATACAATAACAATCTAAATTTTTTCTATTTTCATTTATGTATCATGATTTTGTTGCTTATGATTCTTATTATTTACAGCTGTTGGTGATTTTATTCACGCACACATAAGATTTTAGGTAAAGTTTATGAATTAGGGCATTTTTTGGCCTTCTTTGACCATGTTAGTTTTCTTGCATATTTTATTAATTTGTATTTTTAGGCTTATATTATGTGTTCATCTTCTTCATTTAGGAAAATAATTTTTGTATATGAAATCTCTCAATTTTTTTATTGGTATGTCACTAGCTTCTTACACTTCAAATTTTGTATGGGTATATTAGTTTCTTTCAGTAACAGTGATCATAGTTTTGTTTATTGAAACAATGGTTTTTGAGGGCTGCGGATTTTAGATTCATCATCGTTGGTGTACGGCAATCTTGATCGCCATCCACTCTCAATTCAATTTTTTTTACGATTATAACATTATTATTCATGTTAAAATGGCAACAAATGATGGTAACCCTCAAATCATCTTTAGTTAAACATACAAACATTTCCAGCTGCTTTTGTTCACAAATGGGTCAAATTAGCTTTACAAAAATTCCAATGTTGATGTGGATTCAGGTCACGCTTCAAACAGATTTTATGCTATGGTAAAACTGCGCCTTTTTAGTCTATTTCGCTGCATGGTAAACACACTTTTTGAGGCAAGCATGCTGCTACAAAACTGCACTTTTTGAAGTTTTTAATTGCAGCAAAACCGCATTTTTTAGGTTGTTTCGCTGCAATATAACTGTATTTTTTTGTAGCAAAATTAAAGTATTTTTGTACTGCTATAGTATTTTGAATAGTACTAATCGAATAATTATGTATGTTGCAGAATGGTAACAACAACATGCATATGAATAATTATGTATGTCTTGATGGCTAATATGTCTTGCCTTGGGGCCAGATATGTCTATTTAGTCTACTTACCAATATCAAACATTCTTGAACTTGCATCTAAGGTATTACAAACTCGAAAGTGACAGTCTCACGAGTATTTGATAATTGAAAATTGTTTGCTTTATCTTTTTTTTTTTAAGAATAATTTTGTGCCACATATTCATGTAATAACGAAGAGTTGACTTGATGATGATGTTTATTGCTAGCCTTGAAACAACATCTTTTGTTCTTACCTGAACTGTCTTCCTTTTTGCTCAAGTATGAAACATCAGTAATGTGATAAACATACATATTAAATTGCATTTCTTGCACATATGCATGATTTTTGTATCTTAGTATCGATCTAAATAAAATAAAATGTGTCCAAAGCTAATGTTGTTATTTCCATTAATGTTGTTAAAATATGTGTTGTGTGTTGAATGGAACTTAAAAAATATGTGTGTTGTGCTTCTGAAGGGTGTAGTGTGTGTTGTGCGGTTTTAATTGGGTCAAATGGTTAACAATATACAAGCAATGGGTAACCAAATTTATGCAGTTTTTTTGTATGCAGTTTTGCTTATGTCCTTTAAAAATCCGAACAAATTATAAAAATATTTCGATGACTGTGTGTCGTGGGTGGTGGTGGTAAAATCTGATAAATTTGCTTGTGTGTGTTATGTATTATGGTAAAATCTGATGAAAATATGTATTTTTTAACCATTTTGACCCGTTTAAACCATTTTATTACTATTTTTTACCCATTTATCTATGTTGTATGCAAGGATTGGGGGTGGTCAAAGCATATTCAGAGTGGTAGTGGCTGCAAAAGTCTTGACAAGGTCAAAGAAGATGGAGTCCAAGTTTACAAGTCTTCATCTCCGCCAGATTAGTGACATCCAAGGTAAGATTCAACCAAACTGAGCAGATTATTGAAGTTATTTAAGTTGATTTCTAATTCTGAACGGGTCAAAACGACCCAAACATGCTTAATATAGTTATGAGAAAATTTTGAATGTGTATGTTCGTTAACTTACATGTAATCGTATTAAACGTTGTGCAATATCTTTTTTGGAATGGAACTATCTATCTTTTTGGTGGAATGGAATTATCCATCTATTTAGTGCAATGGTTGAAATGTTGAATGGATATATTTGGCTAAAATATGTATTTGGTTGAATCCATGTATGGTTGAATGTAATTTAGCTGCTGAATGACTATTATTTGGGTGTAGTTTTGACATTTTCTTGTTGTAGTTTGACTGCAGTTTTGACCTTTTTTGCTGCATTTTTTTTACTTTTTTGGCTGCATTTTGATTTTTTATTGCTGCGTTTTGGCTGCGCTTTTTTATGCAACTCGGCTATAGTTTTAACTGCATTTTTGCTACAGAGACCAGGTTTTTTACTGCACAATGGCTGCATTTTGATTATTTTTGCAGCAGTTTTGACTGCATACTTAATGCGATTTTGACTGGATTTTGGCAGCAATTTTGGCTGCAATATGGTTGCGTTTTTTCTGTAATTCCGCTGCAGTATTGTCTGCATTTTTGCTTCAGTTTGCTGTAAAAATCAGTTTTATTTAGTGCATAATGGCTGCATTTTGACTAATGTTTGCATCTGTTTTGACTACATATTGTTGCAATTTTTTGACTCCATTTCTACTGCAGTTTTGACCTTTTTTGCTGTTTTTTTTTTCTTTTTTGCTTTTTTAGCTGCCTTTTGATTTTTATTGTTGCGTTTTGGCTGCACTTTTTAATGCAATTTGGCTACAGTTGACTGCATTTTGGCTACAGAAACCATGTTTTTTACTACACAATGGCTGCATTTGTATTATTTTTGCAGCCGTTTTGACTGCATACTTAATGCGATTTTGGCTGCAATTTTGGCTGTAAAAAGGCTGCGTTTTTTCTGCAATTCGGCTGCAGTTTTGTCTGCATTTTTGCTTTGCTTTGCTTTGCTGTAAAATTTATTTAGTGCATAATGGCTACATTTTGACTAATGTTTGTAGCAGTTTTGACTACATATTCTACTTGAAAATGATATGGTTCAAGAAACTTTTGGATGTGATTTTGATTGTGAATGAGCATGGTGATGATGTTAATGAGACGTGTAAGGCTTATGTAAAAAAAATGATCTAATCACATTACAATTAGTTGACACATAGATATTTATTTTTATATTGGATCGAGCAAGGTTAGGAAGGGCGAAAAGGAAGTAGAATTGATGTCCATGACCTGTTTTTTATATACCTCCGCCTGACATTCCAGTTCAAATGCAAGTGAGGTAGACAACCTCATGTTATGCGTGAAATAGTAAGTACTATGTAAGCCTTGCTTTTTAAAGTAATATGTTTATAACTGATAGGTTTATATTCTTGTGTTTATTATTCATGACATAGATAAAAGCCAAGAGGTATTCATTAATTAATAGAAAACGATCGAGTATCTTGTTATAAACTATTGTCGTCGGTGCATCATCGACGTCGCCGCATCGCGCGGGTACCCTGCTAGTATTTATAGGGGAGGGTTCATTTGAAAAGACCAAATATTGCAATATTTATTCATCAAGAAATAGTTAAGTTCTTCATTTTTTTCAACTAAAAACGTTTTTAACATACAAAAAATGATAGAAATGCAATATTTATTCATCAACTTTGATATTAAAAACTAAAATTGAATAAATTCCGTTTATTTGTTAAACCTACATATGTGGAAGTCATGTGGAAGCTATGTTACTTACACATTACCTACACATGTGTAGATAAATTTAAAACGCTAAAAACACATACATAAAAAGTATTTTAATGATTTTTTTTGTTTATACATTACATATTTGTATGTAGGAAAATGATTTGATTTAAAAAACTAAACAATTGATAAGTTTTTTTAGTGATTTAGGTTTCTTCTTTTTCTTCTTGCAATATATGAGTCTACTCAAATGAACTTAATCCTATAATTATATATATATATATATATATATATTCATTATTTCATTAAATAACAAGTCATTACAAAGTGTTATATTAAACAAATATATCTATTTCTAGATTTTATAAATTTTTAAATGTATAGTATTTTCGTGAATATATTTTTTTTTTATTTATTTTTTTAGTTGTATTAGATGGTTATTTCTTGGACTTAAAGTATATGTTTTGCTTGTTGTTGCACACCTAGAGGATAGATTATCATACCACAAGATCTTGAATATTTCGAGGATGATGAGGGCGTCGATGATGGTGTCTAAAGCTGTTGGAAGTTCGAGTTCTTCACGAGAGGTTGTAAAAATGATGATTAGAAGTTGTTAGAGTGTAAAATAATGTATTTTTTTAAGAGTGTTTTAGCTTACTTACAAGATGGGTGATTTAGTCTTGATATTTCAATCAAAATCCTTAAAAGAGTTGAATGATAAACATGTGAATTGTAGAACTTTGGTTTTTCTTGAACTTTTGGTGATGTTCTTGGTTGGTTCTTGTATGAATCCGAAAATAAAGGGAGATATGAAATTTTGGATTTAGAGAAATTGATAGGTAAGAGTAATGGAGTGTTTGAATGTAGAAAAGAGAAGTGAGATATTAGTTGTGTTATACGTATACAAAGAGATGAAAAGTAGATAGAGTGTGCTAGTGGCTAAAATATTTCTTGATATGAGGAAGATTTGAGGGAGAGTGAAATGAGTTTGTCAAAAAATGAAATATTATAGGGCATCATTTCTTGTGCAGAATTTTTCTTGGGTTTTGAAGATTTAATGTTGGCTAGACATGAAATTTGTAAATTGACTTAGGAATATGTGTATTATATATGGATATATGCATTCATAGGTACACGTAAATATATTAGTATGATGTGTGGATTTCATATTGTGGTATTGATATTATTAGTATATGTAGGCTTTAAGTTATTGTAGATTATTGTAAATAAATGTATACATAATTCTCATGTTTTTAATTGTTTTCAAGTGTGCATATTATCATGTTATATTTAATATCAGATACACTAATTTATTTAGTTCCTATAAGCATATTCATGGATGAATATAACTGCATTGTTAGGTTTATATTTGGTAATGTTTATTTTTGTTAGTTATTAATTATTATAAAATTTATTATTTATAGGCCAACAATGTGATTCATATGGATATTTACGTTTACTTACTATTGTGCTCATTGGTGTATTTTATTGTTTTGTTTTTACATTTTTTTATTACGTATGTATGTGTATATATATATATATTGTTTTATTGAATGTGCAAACGTTGTGTACATACAAATATGCGTATGATATCCACGTGTGTGCATGCGGGTTTTAGTATAAATATTTATTGCACATGTGAGTGTATGTACTATAACATCCCGATTTTTATGGTAGGACTTATTTACGTGCTTATGTTTATATGAATGTGCATTTAAGTGATTATGATTAAAATGATGAATGACGTTTACGATATATGTTATGTGAACGATAAATATGATGATTACGATATATACAATGGAGCAAGAAAATGATCATAAATATACGAGAATG
The DNA here is from genome assembly GCA_030867185.1 of Tagetes erecta. Taxonomy (NCBI): domain Eukaryota; kingdom Viridiplantae; phylum Streptophyta; class Magnoliopsida; order Asterales; family Asteraceae; genus Tagetes; species Tagetes erecta. The sequence goes on along the minus strand of CM061489.1, from coordinate 45,929,217 downwards.
TAGAGCGTAAATGACTAAATACTTGCCAATTAGAAAAGGGAAGGATTAATGAAGAGGTTATGATATAATTATGGGCCATTAAGGGTGAAAGAATGAATTAGGCCCAAAATGATAAGTAGATTAGTTAAAATACTTTCCTAAAATGGCCTAATTACCTAATTAGGCCCAAAGCCCATCTAAAACCCTACCCCAATATGGAAAAACCCTACTACTTAAACACCATTTCCAGCCACCATCCCCACATTTCTCACCATCACAACACACACACAAACCCTAATCTTTGAAAGTAAAACTAAGGCAAAAAGGAAGAGAAACCAAGATTTTTGTAAATCCAAGTGTTGATTTGAAGTTTAAAGGTGTTAAACAACAGGTAATCCAGGTAAAATCATCCCCTAACACACGTTTCCATAACACAAAACGAATCTGGCCATTAATGGAGTTTTTAAGTTTTTCACAAGTTTTAAAGAAATCAATAAAGGTTGCATTTTTATGAATAAAATGGTGGAAAAAACTTAGATTTAGTCATATAAATGATAAACCAAGGTTTTGTACGTAAAAAGTTTGAGATTTGGTTGCAAAACAAGGATTTTTGGTTAAAAACGAGCTGTATCAGTTTTTTGCGACACTAGTGTTCATCTTGCGACACTATGATGACTTGATTTCTGGACGTGTGTCGGGCGTGTTTGCGATAGTAGTTTAAGTTGCAACGAAAGTTGGGCAAGAGCCTTGCGACACTGCAAGTGGAGGTGCTGCTGAAGCAGCATGCGACATTGTGGTTCGTCTATGCGAGACTACTAGCGACACTACCTGCGACACTATTTGCGACATTGCTTGCGACACTAAGAAAGAAATGACGATTTTTCATAATAACTTAAATGCAGATCGTGCACCAAAACCACTACCTTACCCTTGTCCAAACAAGCAAAGATCACTTAAGAATCAGGTGAGTTCTAGACCTCACTTCCGTTTCAAACACAATTTTTGAGGCTAATATGCATACCGAGATGTTTCCTGAACTGTTGGACTTTGTTATGTGATGTATGATGATGATGTAAGAACGAGTGATTGAATGCTTGTATACATATATAAGTATATATAAACAAATGTATGCCCTAAAGAAGACAAGAATCCTACTGGGGTTCTTATAAAACCAACTAAGAATCCTACTGGGGATCTTATAAAACCAGCTAAGAATCCTACTGGGGATCTCATAAAATCAGACAAGAATCCTACTGGGGTTCTTATAAAACCAGACAAGAATCCTACTGGGGATCTTATAAAATCAGCCAAGAATCCTACTGGGGATCTCATAAAACCAGTTAAGAACTAAAGAATGGGTCTCTTACGACCAAAGAGGACATGATGACGACTTACTAACAGACAAGGATATTACGTTACGTGTTAAACGAATGTGACGTTCTATATGCTGATGCTATATACGTGTATTACATGAATGATATGGAAAGTTTCTAAAGGTGTTTTAAAACTAGATCTCACTCAGCGTAGCTGACTTTTGTATGCATGTTAGATTGATGTGTAGGTTAGGAGTTTTAGAGAGCTGCTTGGCGAGGGCTAGAGACTTGCTAAAGACTGGCATTGATGAAAATACACATGGAAAACAATTTTATAAGTTTGTAATGCTTTAAGTAGTTTCTAAGACAATTTAAGATTAATGTAATGATGTTTTGAACAATTCTTCCGCTGCTTTGAAATTTTATTTAGTATATGGTTGTTTTTATGCTTATGAATGCCAACTGTGGTGCTTGCCGAAAGACGAGCGTTACAAGTTGGTATCAGAGCCAAAGTTTAAGAGAAAATGGGTAAAATGTTTTCAAAAGAAAAACCTAATACTTAAATTAAAAATGGGACCAAAGTAAAAATGCCAGTCTGCTAGCTCCACGCCAAGAGGTAAAGAATGAACAGCAACAAGTTGTATATGATATGTTTACGTAATTGAGAACGTAAGAAGTCATGAATCATGTATTAATGAGATGCATGAGTATAATAGGACTGTAATTGTGATGCTTGTAGGAAGTTTTGTGACTCAAACAGGTATTAGGAAGGTAGAGGGATAGGCCTAGTGCCTATACATGATACGTGCTCGATATGTGTTTAAAGTACTCTTGTATGCCTTATGTGAATTAGACTAGGTTTGAATACTAACGGGACTCGGGAGGGGTATGTTTAGAACGTGAGCAGTAAAGTAAGTAGTTAATTACAACTGGCCACTGTCATTAGGAACTTACAGTACTTATCACGTCCTGAAATACTCTGACTGATAAACGTGAGTGTTTGAACCTTATAGGAAGTGTGAAATGGAACCCAAGAGAATGACTAGAAGTTCTGCCAATGCTATTAATGTTAAGGCCACCAAGGCCCCTGTGGGAAAGCGTGGGAGGAAGCCCACAAAGAAGAGTGTTGAGACCGATCCCGAGATCGAAGCTGAGGTCGCACCAACCTCCGAGCTTGAGCGGAATTTGAAGGATGCTGTTGCACATGAAGTACACCAGGTCTTGACTAATGTTATGCCTTCGGTTCTGAAGGAAATGATGAAGGAAATGAAGAAAGCTGAAAAGAAGAAACCCGCTAAGAAGGGTGTTGAGGATGATGAAGAGGAGGAAGAAGAGGAGTCTGGCAAGGTAAAGAGGGATATCGAGTCGTCTGATGACTCGGATTTTGAGGATAAGGGAAAGGGGTGCAACTACAATGCTTTTCAAAGGTGCAGACCCCCTACTTTTGATGGGAAAAAGGATTCCGCTGCCACCCTTGAGTGGTTAAGTGAGATGGAGGCTGTGATTCAGTGAGTGTAGGGCCGATCAAGCTTTGAAATTTGCTGCTCACTCGTTTACTAGGGCTGCGATTTACTGGTGGACTACTGTGAAACAGTCCAAGGGAAGGAAGGCGATGATGGAGATGGTATGGGAGGATCTGAAGGAATTGATGGTTAAAAGGTTTTTCCCGCAGTATGAAGTCGACCGGGTTGAGAGGGAATTCTTGAATCTGACTGCAGGAAGTATGAGCCACCTCGAGTACACCACAAAGTTCAATGAGATGGTACAGCTGGTGCCTTATTTGGTTGAAACTGAGCAAAGGAGGATTAAGTGTTATGTCCAAGGGTTGCCACCCAGGGTGCGCACACACGTGAATGCCCACAGGACGGGTACTTTTGAGTCGGTTGTGGATTTGGCTGGGATTGTTTATGACAATGTGGCTGCTGAGGAGGTGGTGGAGGTAAAAGCGAAGCATTGGGATAATTCCCGAAATCAGTCAGGGAAGATGGAAATGGGTACGACAATAAAAGGGCAAGGGTTGAGGCGAATCAGGCAGTGGTTCGTGACCAGAACAGGGGAAAGGTGTTGGACCTGAATTATAGTCTAATATTATCAACACAGTCAAAGTCAACAAAAGTCAACGTCAACGGTCAAAGTCAACGCAAATGTCAACACAAAAGTCAAGACGACGCGTTCGGGACGAAGATTAGAGAGAAGACGTTGAAGGCGACGAAATTTAATCGTAATAAATATATTTTGTGTCAACAAAATATATTTAATCGTTTTCGTCATTTTAGTATTTTATGTAATATATATATTTTGTTGTTATGACAAAATATATATTAGACTTAAACGTTAGGGTTTATTTGTATTATTTCCATTTGTCATGTTTTAGTCTAAGTTTATGGTCCTAATTGTCATTAGTCCAAAGTGTCATTAGGCTATAAATAGTAAATGGCAATTATGGTTTTGGGGGCTTGAATGAGCATTTGATTGGGGTTTCCAACTTTGTAAATCTGATGCAATCAATACAAGATCAAATCTGAGTTTTTCATTGTGTTCTTCATCTTGTTCATCAATATTTTACCATTTGATCCAAAATCTTCACTAATTACTGATTCAAAGGTGTTAATGGGACCAACAATTGGTATCAGAGCCTAATAGAGATCCAATTGAATCATTTTGTTGAAGATTGAAGCTGATTATTAGAGTTTTGTGAAGAAATTTTAGAGAGAGAAAGTAGATCTGATGGGTTTTTAGAGAGAGAAACCAGATCTGAGTTTTGAATCTTCATCCATATCCTCAGATCTACAACATTTCGTGGTAGATCTTCACTTATAATCAGCAAAAACATCATTTTCACTTCAAAAATTACAAGAAATCAGAAGAAAAAGTGCAGATCTAAGATTTTCTCTCACACACAGTGTGTGTGTGTGTTCTTGGTGTTCTTCAAATCTGCAAGATCAACGAATCTAGTTAACATCTGAACGAAAGTTCAAAATTCTGAGCGAATCTATACCGAGCATTTGCATAGATTCGCCCGTTGTTCTTAGCGAACCTATAAGTTCGCCCGACACTTTGAAGCCAGCGAACCTACAAGTTCTTGCAACATACCTTGCAAAACCATCCAGTTCTGAGCGAACTTACCATCTTTTGACACTTTTGTTGACTTATTTCTTGCACCAACATTCAAAACCACAAACACTACACCAGATCTACAACCAAACCAAACCATAACCCAAAACCAAACTCAGATATGCTTTTGCACCATTCCATCCATACAAAAAAAAATCATTTCTTTCATATTTACCATCACAAATATGAGCAAAATTACTTGAACATCAAACCAAAAGAACCCGATCCAACAAAACACATCACTTAAACAACCATAACAACACCTAAAACCAAAACAAAAACCAAAACCAAAACCAAAACCGTTAACCATATCCTTAACCTACTGCCATAACAACACCAAACCCTAACCCGTACCACATTCACACCCTAACCATACCCACTTAAACCCACCCGTTTTTTTATTTTTTTTAAATACCATCACTGATCTACCATCTTCACCCCTCACCATACCCACCTCCATTCAACTTCACCACCATCACTAAACCCACGTCACTCTCACCCCATCACCACCTCTACCTTACCATTACACCGCACTGTTTCTCCTTTAAAATCACTTAAAACAAATAAAAAGAAAAGGGTAGGAGAAGAAGTAAAGATCTGCTACGTGTATGTGTGTTGTTGCGGCTGAAAAAAAATAAGCAAAGCAGCAGAAGATCGACTGAAGTTTGTGTGCGTGTGTATTCAAGTTCTTGTGTGTTGAAGTGAGTTAAAAGAAAGTTTGTAGCAGCTGTGTTTACAAGAAAAAAGAAACAACAAAAAGCTGCAGCAGGAGAACATTGTTCGTGTGTTTGTGTTGGTTAACTGAAAGAGAAATTGAGTGAGTTCGAGGGATATGGAGACAGATCTACACGGCTGTTGTTGTGCAGCAAGATAAGTTGTTGTGTGTGTTTGTTCAACAAGAGTTAGAGAGGGAGTGTAGTTGTTTCAGTTTGACGTTGTTGTTGGCTGTGAAGTGAACAAGAAAGATTAAGCAGCAGCTCATGTTGTGTTGTTGACTGGTGTTGGTGTGTTCATAGAGAGAGATCGAGGTAGAGAGAGAGAGTGACGAGAGAGTAAGATTGTTTGTTTGTTGTTGATGTTTGTATGTATGTATGTTCAGTGAGAGAGATGAAGTGTATGGGTTTGGAGATTTAAGGTTGTGATTGTATGTGTGTTATGGATAGAATAGAGAGAGAAAGAGTTTAAAGATAGAGAGGTGAAGAAAAAGAAGCATTTGTGTTGTTGTTGTGTGTGTTTGAAGTTGAGGATCAAGTTCAAGAGAGAGAGAGAGAGATAAAGCTAAAAGTTGCCATTGTGATTGTAGTTGTTATGCGTGTGTATTTTTGTTGCACAAGAGTACAAGACAATTTAAGGGGATGAATGTTTAAAATTTAGGGTTAGGTTTTTGTTCGTTTAAATGGGTGATCTTGGTTATGGTGGGCCGAAAATTAAGGTTGTGGGCTTAAGTTTGATGGTTCATGAATTAACTTGTAGTTGGGCGAGTTTTGGTGGGCTTGTTAAGTTGATCTGTGATTTTGGACTGTGAATTTCGACATGTTATATTAGTTATGAAGTCTACTCTATGGGCAGTGTATTTATACAAAACGATTTAAAATTCGAGAGTTAACATTTCAAATTTTCGCCGGGTGTTAACTTTAAAATTTTATGGGCGTTTTTCGTTAAAGTCGTCATTAAAATTTGAAAAAGTGACGTCTCCTGGCCGGGTTTTAATATTGTTATTCGTTGGGCCAAAATATTGGTTAAGTTGAGTTGAAAAATATTTTTATTAATTGGCCGGGAGTTCTAGTTTTAAAATTTTTGGGCGGTGTTTTTAATTGGTTCGTCTTTTTGGCTGTGTTTTTATATTGTCAGTTTTTTGGGCCAAAGTTTGTTTGTTGAGACGAAAGTTTTATCAGTGGCCGGGTCTTTCTAAAATTTAATTTTAGGCCAAATTTTGAACGGGTTAATCGATTAAAAAAAATGGCTTATGCAAAACTTTGTAAATCTTTCAAATCTGATGATCTCACAATGGCACAAAGCCGGTTTGATAATTTTGCAGTTTTAAAGAATGAAGAGATGCTGAAAGAAAAGGAAGAAATCAATCATGCTTTAATTGCTGAAATTGTTGAGGAGTCTGCTCATGATGATAACTATATTGATTGCTTCGATCCTTTCAAAGAATTTTATGGTGACGATGGTGAAAATTCTGATGAGGTTGTTGATGAGTTAAAAGTGGTAAGGGATGAAGAAGTTCGAGATGGTATGGATTGTGAAGCTGGTGTCAAAACTGAAGTTCAAACAAATGTTATTGTTCAAGGACATCTGGGTCAGGAAGAGATAATTCAGTCTGGGTTGGTTTGTGAAGCTGATGACAAGAAAGAAATGAGGGTTTTTGCTACTGTTGATCATGAGGTGAAGATTGCAGATATTGAAGCTGATAATGCTGAAGAACCAAAGCTGAACATGGAAGCTGTGATTGAAAAGGCCAAGCTTGAAGCTGTGAATGAGTACAAGATGAACACTCTTTACTGCCAGTGCGATCGTGCCCTTGCTGTAGAAAAACTGGTAATTGGTGTTCCTTATGAATTTGTTGAAGATATGTGTTCATCTGCATGCAAAATTTGTTTAATTTGCATATACAAAGCTAATAAATTGTTAATGTCAAACGAAAACGAATTAAAGAGAACTAACAAAGAGCTTAAAGTGAAAGAATCAAAATATTTTGTCAAATTAAGAGAAGCTTTAAAAGAAAATGAACATTTGAAAAGATCTCTTTTGGAAAAGAATTGTGAGATAAACTATTTAACCGAGCAAGTCACTCTTGCTGAATTTGAGACCAGAAAAGTTAAAAACAAACTGGAGCAATGGACAGTTTCCTGTATGAAAAGGGAGGAACTCTGTAAGAAACAACGAGGGGCCAGAGTTAAGACAGGTTTGGGTTATAACAATGATGCATATGCGTATCCCCCACCTAGTACCTTCTGTTATTCTCCAACACCAATTCCTCATCCATCAAATGAGTTGATTCAAGAGATTATACAGAATGAATCTAACAATTTGCATGCAGGTCTAAAGGGAGTTAATTTGAAGGAGGTGCGAGATGATTATGATTCTTCGACTGGTATGGGATATAGTAAAACGGGTACTGACAGTCAAGCTAATGATTGCTCAGTTCCTGTTGTTTCTAATCCTGTAACGGTTGTTACTTCTAATTTCTTTGATAAGTTTAAAGCAGGTGAAATTCCTACGTTTGAGCCTGTCAGGAATGAGAAGGAAGAGTTAATCCAGGAATCACCTAATCATCAAGCTCCGATCACATCAACACACTCAATTCCCATCAATCAAGATCCGTTGGAAGCAGAGGTAATCATTGAAGACTGGACAAGTTTAGATGATGAATCAAAGACAAAAGAGAGTCATGGAGTTTCAAAGATTAAGATGTCATCTGCAATTGTCAAATCTGAAATGCTTCCAAAATCTGAATCAAGACAAATCCGGATCTCAGTCCCAGCTGCAAAACAGGCAAGCCATGCATCAAAAGCTCAAAAGAAGAAGCCTTCACCTCTGTCCATCATATCTCAAGTTTGTAAAAGACTTAAGAACAAGCAAGTGAAGATCTCATCTCCCATCCAACAAAGCAAAACAAAAATCAGGCAACCACCCACAACTAGACAAAAGACGCCAAAAGCCTCTCAACAAGTTACATCAAGCTCGAAGAAAGCCCCACCCCTAACTGCTCCACACGAGCCAATCAAGCACCAAAAGCCATTCAAGGCTTGCTTCAAGTGTGGAAAGGATGATCATGTGCTCAAGAAATGCCCAAAAGGACATGCTTCGGATGGTAAAGGCAAACAGGTTTGCTTCTCCGGATCAGTGTCTAGAAAGAATCCTCCACTTGGTAAAGGTAAACAGGTTTGTTTCTTTGATTTTCAAGTTAATAATCATACATCTTTGAATGGTCGGATGACGAACATTCCATCCCCACCTTCTCATGTGAAGCCGGTTTCACATGATTCAAAGATGAATGTGACCACATCAACAATACCAAAACCTTTTTCCTAGGGGCTTAAACAGAAAATGATTTCCAAATTTAACTCTTTCAAATTGAAAATGTTTGAACCTAAACAAATTTGGCAAATTAAAAAGAAAGAGGAAAAGATAAGTGATACAAAAACTCGTTGTGTGTTTAAACAGGTGTACTACGCTGATGAAAACGGAACGCCCAGGACTACGATGGCCTGGGTTCCCCTTTCTAACTAATCTGTTAATGAGTGCAGGAACATTTCAGGAGGACTGTTAGTAATCCGGTTTACTGGCAGAAAATGTTCCTAATTCAAATTTGAGGCGGAACAAACAGGTCATGGTTTTGGTATCTTATCCACATTCTGGATCCTTCTTTGATTTTCACATTTCTAATTTCACAGCCACTGCATTTTTCTTGATAACTCATTTATAATCTTTTGATAGGGTAATATGGAAGACGTTTCTTTGATAATTTATATTTTATATATTGTAGATAGTTAAAAAAAAGGTGAAGGAGTCTAACATTTTTACTTGTATTTTTGATCAAGTTTTCTCATCCCTTTGAGGTCGCTCTTGAGTCTTTTGAAAATTTCAATTTTGTGCTGAAATAGAAATTTTGGAGGAGTAATATCAAATATGAATATCTTTCTGTGTAAATATTTTGTATCTTTTGAAGGTTTCAGGTTTGTATGGATAGCATCTGAAGGAGGATAATGATTTGTGTAATGATGTGTCAATAGGCTCAGCCCGAATACAATTAGACAGCAATTCTGTGATCAAACTAAATTCAAAAAGAGCTCGGTGATGAGGAGTACTTTCACAGACATTTGGCTTGCACAAAGTAATAAGTTTTGACAAAAATGGGTTTGATTTCCCCAAATATCCCAAATCACCCTCACCCTAGCCCTGAATTGAGTTTCTAGTTAGCAAAACAAAATAAAAAGCTGCTAGTGTTGCTCTTAAGAAAAAACTCTGAGTGATTTACTTGCTAACTCCTCAGAATATATTGAGTCAAAGTGCTTAACTCCTCTGCTATACGGAAGTATTGACCTGGAGTTGGTGGATCTTCTCTGCTATACAGAAGTATTGACCTGAAGATTCACCGAGCATGCTCAAATGTTTATCTCCTCTGTTATACGTCAGTATAGACCTGGAGCTCTAACCATTTGAGTTTCCCAAATAATAAGTCGCAATGTGTTCAAAAGAATCATTGTTGACAAGCTCCACTCCCAAAAATGCAAAAATTGCAGAATGTCAAAAGTGGCTCATGAATCGATCAATATTCAAGATTTGATCCAAGAATTTCAAGCATAGTCAATCATATTGCTCAATAAACCTTGATGATAGGACAAGTTACTTTGCTGAGTGTCTGTGAAAACCAAGTCGCTTGAGTTTCTTCAAATCGAACCAAAACATGATAAGATCGTCACAGGATTGTTTGTTGAAAGGAACAAGGCATGGGTTTAAATGGACAAACATATTGACAATCTTGCCAAGTCTATGTTTCTCCGGATGCTCGCTCGAAACGCATTATCTGATATCCTTTCGTGAAGTTTTTATTTTTATGTTTGGATTCGTGAGTCTTGTTGGTCGTGTGTACCTTTTGGGATGTGTTCACTTTGTTTAAAATATTTGTGATCTTGTCGGACTCGTCCTCTTATTTCCGAATTTTTTAATTTTTAATTAAAAAAAATCCAAAAAGATTTTTAATTTCAAATTATTTTCAAGTCTTCCATATTATGCTATTAATATGCTATCATTTTCACATGCATTTCACGGGAAATTGCACACACAAACGAACACGGGTTCGCTTGTCTTCATACACAAATAAACACGGGTTTACTTTGTTTGATGAAATGATCTAATGAGAAATCTCGAAATTTTGTTTGTGATTGTGTTACAGATATTTGCTGCAAGTGATGGCCGATCATCAGTTGAGCAAGACAGATACAAGAGAACCTGTTCCTCAAAGTTTTTTAGAAGATACCGAGCTAGGAAGCCTCCTCCTACAAAACGATTTAAAATTCGAGAGTTAACATTTCAAATTTTCGCCGGGTGTTAACTTTAAAATTTTATGGGCGTTTTTCGTTAAAGTCGTCATTAAAATTTGAAAAAGTGACGTCTCCTGGCCGGGTTTTAATATTGTTATTCGTTGGGCCAAAATATTGGTTAAGTTGAGTTGAAAAATATTTTTATTAATTGGCCGGGAGTTCTAGTTTTAAAATTTTTGGGCGGTGTTTTTAATTGGTTCGTCTTTTTGGCTGTGTTTTTATATTGTCAGTTTTTTGGGCCAAAGTTTGTTTGTTGAGACGAAAGTTTTATCAGTGGCCGGGTCTTTCTAAAATTTAATTTTAGGCCAAATTTTGAACGGGTTAATCGATTAAAAAAAATGGCTTATGCAAAACTTTGTAAATCTTTCAAATCTGATGATCTCACAATGGCACAAAGCCGGTTTGATAATTTTGCAGTTTTAAAGAATGAAGAGATGCTGAAAGAAAAGGAAGAAATCAATCATGCTTTAATTGCTGAAATTGTTGAGGAGTCTGCTCATGATGATAACTATATTGATTGCTTCGATCCTTTCAAAGAATTTTATGGTGACGATGGTGAAAATTCTGATGAGGTTGTTGATGAGTTAAAAGTGGTAAGGGATGAAGAAGTTCGAGATGGTATGGATTGTGAAGCTGGTGTCAAAACTGAAGTTCAAACAAATGTTATTGTTCAAGGACATCTGGGTCAGGAAGAGATAATTCAGTCTGGGTTGGTTTGTGAAGCTGATGACAAGAAAGAAATGAGGGTTTTTGCTACTGTTGATCATGAGGTGAAGATTGCAGATATTGAAGCTGATAATGCTGAAGAACCAAAGCTGAACATGGAAGCTGTGATTGAAAAGGCCAAGCTTGAAGCTGTGAATGAGTACAAGATGAACACTCTTTACTGCCAGTGCGATCGTGCCCTTGCTGTAGAAAAACTGGTAATTGGTGTTCCTTATGAATTTGTTGAAGATATGTGTTCATCTGCATGCAAAATTTGTTTAATTTGCATATACAAAGCTAATAAATTGTTAATGTCAAACGAAAACGAATTAAAGAGAACTAACAAAGAGCTTAAAGTGAAAGAATCAAAATATTTTGTCAAATTAAGAGAAGCTTTAAAAGAAAATGAACATTTGAAAAGATCTCTTTTGGAAAAGAATTGTGAGATAAACTATTTAACCGAGCAAGTCACTCTTGCTGAATTTGAGACCAGAAAAGTTAAAAACAAACTGGAGCAATGGACAGTTTCCTGTATGAAAAGGGAGGAACTCTGTAAGAAACAACGAGGGGCCAGAGTTAAGACAGGTTTGGGTTATAACAATGATGCATATGCGTATCCCCCACCTAGTACCTTCTGTTATTCTCCAACACCAATTCCTCATCCATCAAATGAGTTGATTCAAGAGATTATACAGAATGAATCTAACAATTTGCATGCAGGTCTAAAGGGAGTTAATTTGAAGGAGGTGCGAGATGATTATGATTCTTCGACTGGTATGGGATATAGTAAAACGGGTACTGACAGTCAAGCTAATGATTGCTCAGTTCCTGTTGTTTCTAATCCTGTAACGGTTGTTACTTCTAATTTCTTTGATAAGTTTAAAGCAGGTGAAATTCCTACGTTTGAGCCTGTCAGGAATGAGAAGGAAGAGTTAATCCAGGAATCACCTAATCATCAAGCTCCGATCACATCAACACACTCAATTCCCATCAATCAAGATCCGTTGGAAGCAGAGGTAATCATTGAAGACTGGACAAGTTTAGATGATGAATCAAAGACAAAAGAGAGTCATGGAGTTTCAAAGATTAAGATGTCATCTGCAATTGTCAAATCTGAAATGCTTCCAAAATCTGAATCAAGACAAATCCGGATCTCAGTCCCAGCTGCAAAACAGGCAAGCCATGCATCAAAAGCTCAAAAGAAGAAGCCTTCACCTCTGTCCATCATATCTCAAGTTTGTAAAAGACTTAAGAACAAGCAAGTGAAGATCTCATCTCCCATCCAACAAAGCAAAACAAAAATCAGGCAACCACCCACAACTAGACAAAAGACGCCAAAAGCCTCTCAACAAGTTACATCAAGCTCGAAGAAAGCCCCACCCCTAACTGCTCCACACGAGCCAATCAAGCACCAAAAGCCATTCAAGGCTTGCTTCAAGTGTGGAAAGGATGATCATGTGCTCAAGAAATGCCCAAAAGGACATGCTTCGGATGGTAAAGGCAAACAGGTTTGCTTCTCCGGATCAGTGTCTAGAAAGAATCCTCCACTTGGTAAAGGTAAACAGGTTTGTTTCTTTGATTTTCAAGTTAATAATCATACATCTTTGAATGGTCGGATGACGAACATTCCATCCCCACCTTCTCATGTGAAGCCGGTTTCACATGATTCAAAGATGAATGTGACCACATCAACAATACCAAAACCTTTTTCCTAGGGGCTTAAACAGAAAATGATTTCCAAATTTAACTCTTTCAAATTGAAAATGTTTGAACCTAAACAAATTTGGCAAATTAAAAAGAAAGAGGAAAAGATAAGTGATACAAAAACTCGTTGTGTGTTTAAACAGGTGTACTACGCTGATGAAAACGGAACGCCCAGGACTACGATGGCCTGGGTTCCCCTTTCTAACTAATCTGTTAATGAGTGCAGGAACATTTCAGGAGGACTGTTAGTAATCCGGTTTACTGGCAGAAAATGTTCCTAATTCAAATTTGAGGCGGAACAAACAGGTCATGGTTTTGGTATCTTATCCACATTCTGGATCCTTCTTTGATTTTCACATTTCTAATTTCACAGCCACTGCATTTTTCTTGATAACTCATTTATAATCTTTTGATAGGGTAATATGGAAGACGTTTCTTTGATAATTTATATTTTATATATTGTAGATAGTTAAAAAAAAGGTGAAGGAGTCTAACATTTTTACTTGTATTTTTGATCAAGTTTTCTCATCCCTTTGAGGTCGCTCTTGAGTCTTTTGAAAATTTCAATTTTGTGCTGAAATAGAAATTTTGGGGGAGTAATATCAAATATGAATATCTTTCTGTGTAAATATTTTGTATCTTTTGAAGGTTTCAGGTTTGTATGGATAGCATCTGAAGGAGGATAATGATTTGTGTAATGATGTGTCAATAGGCTCAGCCCGAATACAATTAGACAGCAATTCTGTGATCAAACTAAATTCAAAAAGAGCTCGGTGATGAGGAGTACTTTCACAGACATTTGGCTTGCACAAAGTAATAAGTTTTGACAAAAATGGGTTTGATTTCCCCAAATATCCCAAATCACCCTCACCCTAGCCCTGAATTGAGTTTCTAGTTAGCAAAACAAAATAAAAAGCTGCTAGTGTTGCTCTTAAGAAAAAACTCTGAGTGATTTACTTGCTAACTCCTCAGAATATATTGAGTCAAAGTGCTTAACTCCTCTGCTATACGGAAGTATTGACCTGGAGTTGGTGGATCTTCTCTGCTATACAGAAGTATTGACCTGAAGATTCACCGAGCATGCTCAAATGTTTATCTCCTCTGTTATACGTCAGTATAGACCTGGAGCTCTAACCATTTGAGTTTCCCAAATAATAAGTCGCAATGTGTTCAAAAGAATCATTGTTGACAAGCTCCACTCCCAAAAATGCAAAAATTGCAGAATGTCAAAAGTGGCTCATGAATCGATCAATATTCAAGATTTGATCCAAGAATTTCAAGCATAGTCAATCATATTGCTCAATAAACCTTGATGATAGGACAAGTTACTTTGCTGAGTGTCTGTGAAAACCAAGTCGCTTGAGTTTCTTCAAATCGAACCAAAACATGATAAGATCGTCACAGGATTGTTTGTTGAAAGGAACAAGGCATGGGTTTAAATGGACAAACATATTGACAATCTTGCCAAGTCTATGTTTCTCCGGATGCTCGCTCGAAACGCATTATCTGATATCCTTTCGTGAAGTTTTTATTTTTATGTTTGGATTCGTGAGTCTTGTTGGTCGTGTGTACCTTTTGGGATGTGTTCACTTTGTTTAAAATATTTGTGATCTTGTCGGACTCGTCCTCTTATTTCCGAATTTTTTAATTTTTAATTAAAAAAAATCCAAAAAGATTTTTAATTTCAAATTATTTTCAAGTCTTCCATATTATGCTATTAATATGCTATCATTTTCACATGCATTTCACGGGAAATTGCACACACAAACGAACACGGGTTCGCTTGTCTTCATACACAAATAAACACGGGTTTACTTTGTTTGATGAAATGATCTAATGAGAAATCTCGAAATTTTGTTTGTGATTGTGTTACAGATATTTGCTGCAAGTGATGGCCGATCATCAGTTGAGCAAGACAGATACAAGAGAACCTGTTCCTCAAAGTTTTTTAGAAGATACCGAGCTAGGAAGCCTCCTCCTACATCTTCTGAATCACTCAAGAAAAGATAGTTGGAAAGCCGTTCCAGATTTTAAGAAAGGATGCACGCAAAATGGGGGAGCACATTAAATGGGGGAGCTTGCGAGATAAAAGATCTTCAGCAACATAATTTGGCAAGCATCAGTCTTGGGGGAGTTTTGTTAGAGCTGAAATAAAGACCGAAGCTTACCAAATTGAAGATCCTACAGTATTGACTTATCGGTGCTAAACACGATGCAAGACGTTGATAATAATAGACTATGGGGGAGTATTGTTGGACCTGAATTATAGTCTAATATTATCAACACAGTCAAAGTCAACAAAAGTCAACGTCAACGGTCAAAGTCAACGCAAAAGTCAAGACGACGCGTTCGGGACGAAGATTAGAGAGAAGACGTTGAAGGCGACGGAGTTTAATTGTAATAAATATATTTTGTGTCAACAAAATATATTTAATCGTTTTCGTCATTTTAGTATTTTATGTAATATATATATTTTGTTGTTATGACAAAATATATATTAGACTTAAACGTTAGGGTTTATTTGTATTATTTCCATTTGTCATGTTTTAGTCTAAGTTTAGGGTCCTAATTGTCATTAGTCCAAAGTGTCATTAGGCTATAAATAGTAAATGACAATTAGGGTTTTGGGGGCTTGAATGAGCATTTGATTGGGGTTTCTAACTGTGTAAATCTGATGCAATCAATAGAAGATCAAATCTGAGTTTTTCATTGTGTTCTTCATCTTGTTCATTAATATTTTACCATTTGATCCAAAATCTTCACTAATTACTGATTCAAAGGTGTTAATGGGACCAACAAAAGGACTGTGGAAAATGTGGCAAACCCCACTCGGGGGAGTGCAGGATGGGGTCAGGACTTTATTACAAGTGTGGGAAGCCGGGCCATCGGGCCTTTGAATGTAAGGGGACTGTTAAATGTAACCGATGTGGAAAGCAGGGTCACGTAAGTAGGGACTGTCGTATGAATCTTGGGGACAGCAAGGGGGAGGATAAGTTGAAGGCTACTGCTAGGGCCTTTACTATGACCAGGAAGGAGGCAAGGAAGGAGACAGAGGTCGTTTCAGGTACGTTTCTCGTCAACAACATTTGTGCCTCTGTATTATTTGATTCTGGTGCTAGTAGGAGTTTTGTATCTGCTTTATTTTATTCAGCCTTAAAGGTTCCCTCTAGAAAAGTAGAACGGTCTTTTGATGTAGAAACAACCGAGGGTAAATTCATTAGAGTCGATCAAATGATAGGAGGTTGCACCATTACTCGTTTAGGGCGTAGTTTCCCTACAGATTTATGCATTATGACCTTGGGTAGTTTCGACGTGATATTGGGGATGGATTGGTTGTCCAAGTTTGATGCCAACATAGGTTGTCGCGAGAGGATAGTTCGTTTAAAAGCTCCCGATGGAAGCCCCGTAACTGTGTATGGTGACCAAGAAAGTAAAATTCCTCGTGTGATCTCAATGATGAAAGCAAGCCGACTAATTCAACAAGGTTGCAACTCGTTTCTAGCACATGTTAACAATGTGGAGGAGGGACTTACCGATAGTTTGCAATTTCCTTGATGTATTTCCCGAAGATTTGCCTGGAACACCACCCGACAGAGAGATTGAATTTCAAATTGACCTAGTGCCGGGAGCACAGCCGGTGGCAAAAGCACTATATCGTTTAGCCCCAAGCGAAATGAAGGAATTGATGACGCAACTGAAGGAGTTGCTAGATAAGGGCTTTATCCGACCAAGCACTTCTCCCTGGGGAGCACCAGTGTTGTTTGTTAAAAAGAAAGATGGAAGCATGAGAATGTGTATCGACTATAGGGAATTGAACAAGTTGACCGTGAAGAATTGTTACCCTTTACCCAGAATAGATGACTTATTTGACCAATTACAGGGTGCGAGCTGGTTTTCTAAGATAGATCTTCGTTCCGGTTATCATCAACTGAAAATTAGAGAGCAAGATATTCCAAGGACAGCGTTCCGCACGAGATACGGACATTACGAGTTTTTGGTCATGTCCTTCGGACTTACTAACGCGCCAGCCGCGTTTATGGATATGATGAATTGCGTGTGTAGACCAATGTTGGATAGGTCTGTAATTGTATTTATCGACGACATTCTAATTTACTCTAAGAAAGAAGGCGATCATGCGTGCCATTTGAAGGAAGTATTAGAGATGCTGCAGAAGGAGAAATTATATGCTAAGTTCTCAAAGTGTGCCTTCTAGTTACGAGAAGTTCAGTTTTTGGGTCATGTCATAAACCACGAGGGAATCATGGTCGACCCGACAAAGATTGAGGCAGTTATGAAGTGGGAAATTCCTAAGACGCCATCCGAAATCCGTAGTTTCTTAGGATTGGCAGGTTATTATAGAAGGTTCATCCAAGATTTCTCAAGGATGGCCTCCCCGCTAACGAAGTTGACAAGAAAGAAGGTAGTATTCGATTGGGTAAAAGATCAGCATGAAGCGTTCAATAAGTTGAGAAAAAGGTTAATCGAAGCCCCCGTACTAACGTTACCTGAAGGGAACGATGATCATGTAGTATATTCCGATGCATCACGACAAGGCCTAGGATGCGTGCTTATGCAGCGCGGAAAAGTAATTGCCTACGCATCGAGGCAGTTGAAGGAAAATGAGGTGAACTACCCGACCCATGATCTTGAGCTCGCGGCAGTTGTCTTCGCTTTGAAGATATGGAGACATTATTTGTATGGGACGAAGTGTACACTGTACACCGATCATAAGAGCTTGAAGTATTTCTTTGAACAGAAAGATCTAAATATGAGACAGAGAAGGTGGTTGGAGTTAATCAAGGATTACGATTGTGAAATCCATTACCATCCAGGAAAGGCCAACGTGGTGGCCGATGCTCTAAGTAGAAAGGAGAAACATGAACCGATTCGGGTTAATGCTTGCCAACTGATTATTACACCCGGAGTTATGGAAGAGATTAAAAGG